>JAEIGQ010000070.1:0-1200000 GCA_018904275.1 Lordiphosa clarofinis | reverse complement strand
ATTTATTGCATTAGAAACGATTTGTGGCAACTAGAATAAGTTATTTCCTGTATAAGACACTTTTTTGCGATATGTTTTATAATGGTTTAAAATCACTCAATTAACAATAACTTCTCTACGAGGATTTCATTGAGCTACTTACTTTGTGATGTCTTAAAGAAAGATGAAAAATACTTTAAATGACTGTAATTAAAGCCTCTGGAATCCGTTGGAATGTCTAACGATCGTTTTTCGAACCGGTTCCTTTGCCTATCGAACCTAAGGTTTTGGTTAATGGATTTAAATGATTGTTCCCTGAACAATTACATTTTCGCTTTGAGCAATGTTAGTTGAGTGATTTCCCAAGATCACCAATAGATGGCGCCACTTTTGCAGCTTTTGGATATCTTCATCCGAATTTAAACAAAATCGTCAAAATTAGGTGGAAACTGATCATTTTCATAACTGGAAAATTCAAAGACGCTACCATTACCTCTATTTTTAAAGATAATATGTAATTTTTTGTTTAGGCAGTTCCTTTGTTGTGTAATAGTAATAGGTGTATACTAAGCTTTATCGACGAAATCTTTTGACTTCACCTAAGCCCCACAGGAAAAAGTCCAGTGGTGTGTTATCATTTGATCCAGGCGGCCAGTTGAGAGGTGATTGATAATTTCTCAGTCAACCCATTGTCATGAGCGCGTAACTTTGTCTTGCTAAAACCAAATGTCGCGCGGCATCAAGAGTTTCAATTTCAGGTAAAAAAAGTCATTTATCATGGTGCGCTAGCAATTGCCATAGACGGATATGTTCCGTCTGGCCTCATTTTTAGTAGTTCGAGAGCCTTTTCGTGTTGCTCATCAGCCCAAATGCGACAATTTGGTTTAACACAAAACAATTTCAACACGTCAATTCAACACAAAACAGTCTTCACAATAAATAAAGTCAACACACGTCTATAAGTCATTTCACCCAACACAACAATTTGACACTTTGTCAATTCAATTCAAACCAAATTTAAATTTAATAATAAATTAATTATTTTGTTTTGTGTTAAATTGACGTGTGTTGAATTGTTGTGTTGGGTGAAATGACTTAGTGTTGTATTGACGTGTGTTGAAATTGTTTTGTGAAGACTTTGTTTTGTGTTGAATTGACGGATTGTTGAATTGTGTTGTTGGGTGAAATGACTGTGTGTTTTATAGACGTGTCACCCTGGAATTCAAGCGCAAATTCAAATACCTAACCTACGTGTATTTAAGGGAAACTGGTAAATTAAACTGGTAAAGTAATTTCTTATTTCTAAGAATAATTTTAAACAAAATGTTTATCTTTATCAACTTGATATCCAACCGTCTGTCGATCACTGCTACCCAAATCCTTTGCTATGCAGTCTAACTCACCTGATTTCCCACGTCTTTCTTAGATTTCAGATCGTTCAACTGCGTAGTTAAGAACCAAGTAGCGGTGTGGCCGTTTTAAAAACTGTCCTTCCATAATTTGATTCCGGAATTTTGAAGACTGACTTATAAAACTAAATAGTGCAGACCAGTATTCGCCATTAAGATAATTTATTATCTCGTGTAGTTGTAGATCAGCCTAGCCCAAATGGAGCAATCGGTGCTCCTTCAAAATAGGACAGACGTGTACAATATTCTCTCAAAAATGTATTGTCAATGACAAAAATATTACGTACGGTTTTCCTTCCACATAATCTAGTAGGCGGTCAGATCTTTGCACTTCGCAAATAAAGTAGTCCCAGTTTAGTTCGAAGTGCAATCGTTTGTACGAAAATCTCTAGAGATTTCTAGAACACCCCTGTTTTTCAATCCGTTAAGTAGTTTGAACACAACACCGAAAAATTGTTCAAAAAAATCGTTTTCAAATGACATAACTTCGCACTGACATATCTCCGCCGCGGACATATCTCCGCCGAGGACATATCTCCGCCGAGGACATCTCCGCGCGGACATAACTCCGCGCATGAAACAACTATTAATATACACTGAGAAAAAAATCAATCTAAAATCAAGATTATAATCTTGAATCAAAGAGAAACGGTGTCAGAATTCGACTAAGACCAGATAATCTTAACTTAACGTTATATTCTCAATTTTAATCTTAATCCACTAATCTTGGATGAAGATCGTTTATACTCGACTTTAAGATGAAACAATCTCATTTTTATACCCGTTACTCGTAGAGTAAAAAGGGTATACTAAAGTCGTGCAAATGTATGTAACAGGCAGAAGGAATCATCTCCGACCATATAAAGTATATATATTCTTGATCAGCATCAACAGCCGAGTCGATATAGCCATGTCCGTCTGTCCGTCTGTCCGTCTGTCCGTCCGTCCGTCCGTCCGTCCGTCTGTATGAACACCTAGATCTCAGAGATGGTAAGAGATAGAGGTTTGACATGTATGGGACAAATGCTTCTTTTATCTGCACGCAGATCAAGTTTATTTCAAATTTTGGCCACGCCCCCTCCCGCCCCCGTAATTTAAAAAAAACGTTTTATCTCCTACAGTTTTGAAGATAGATGATTCGTACCTTCTAAAGATAGTTAGTAATTAGCAAAATGAATCGACTTGCCGAAGAAACGATCAAGATCGGATGAACGGTTCTCAAGTTATGAGCAAAAAAGTGATACAAGCCCCCCCCGCTACGCCCCCTCCCACCATAAAAAATGTTGCATACTTTTCGGATGGTCCCCCTAAGGAACGCAGGAACACTGTTGAACACGTTTTTTCATGAGTAACGGGTATATCGAAGTCGGTTAGAGCCGACTTTAACTTACGCTCTCGTTTAATATGAAAAAAACAGACAAAAAAAAATTATATTAAGCACTGCTTATTTTTTTTTCTATATTTTTTGTTGTGTTTGCTTTAGTTATTAACAATTTGTTGTTTCTGAAAACTTAGATAAATGTTAACTATTAATTCGCTAGTACTGGGACTTGAACTGAGTACCTCGGAGTGATTGACCACACTGCATCGCCACTCAGACCGCTCGGCTGCTTGGCATCATTTGTAAGGCGCCACCAGTCGCAGTATAATAACTTATGACGACAATGCTTTCTGCTAGCTGAGCTCTTATACTGCAACTATCTGCGAAAAAAAATTTACATAAACAGCCGTGATAGTTAAGTCGATGGCAAAAGCTTCATTGGAGCGGAAAGGTTGTGGTTCGAGTCCCAGGAGTGGCGAGTTCTTTTTTTTTTTTATTTTTTCTTTTATTTTTTTTAAATATCGTTACGTATATCATAAAGTTTTTTTTACTGAAGCTTTACAGAAAACTGTAGATGGTTGATAAGTTGCAAGATGTTAAATCTTGTTTTTAAGATTTTAAGTCTTATTTCAAGGTTTTTCAATCATGTTTTTATAAGATTGCAAGTGTCTCGAGAAGGAATTTTTCAATCTAGATTTTAGATTGATTTTTTTTTCTCAGTGTAGTGTGCATTCTTTTAAGCAAATCGATGTCTGTCTTAGTTATCTCTGCAGTAAATTCACGTCGGTCGGAGGGGGGTTGTTTTGGGGGTCTCGCTCATGTCTCTAACACCCAGTGCTGGGAATGCTGATTAGTTTTTTTAATCAGTCATCGCTTAAATAAAAAAAATTGATTTCTTTATTAATGGAGATTTTCAAGTCAAACACAAATAAGTGATTTAAAGAGTTGAACTTTTCAACTACCATTAAAGCCTGTTGAAATATGCTTACATTTTAGCTTAACTGTTTTTTCGATTTAATTGAATTTTAATTGAATATGATCACTAAAATTTAGAATTAGTTGAAAGTTCAAGCCTTAAGTCAATTATTAATGGCACTTGAACCCAGTCAAGTGCCAGCTGAAATTTATTTATTTATTTCCCTTCCATTAAAATTTTGCTTGAAATATTTCCCTTCCATTAAATTTTCAATTGGGATTTTTCACACCAGCCAATTTTTAGTTGAGAAATTTCCTTTGCATTAAATTTTCAATTGGGATTTTTCACTCCAGCCAATTTTTAGTTGAGAAATTTCCTTTGCATTAAATTTTCAATTGGGACTTTTCAAAACCAGCCAAAATTTAGTTGGGGATTTTTACTTCAATTAAATTTTCAATTGGGACTTTTCACAACCAGTCAAAATTAAATTGAGAAATTTGTGTAAAAACAAAAGCAACTGTGTTCAAATATTATTAGAACGCTGAAGTTTTGTATTTTTTCCTAGTTTCAATGGCGAATAGCCAATAAGCGATACCATCGAAACTTGACTTATAGTTTGTATTGAATAACTTAAAATGCATTTTTATTGAATGAAAAATAAAAATGGTTTCGATATTGCCGACAGCGTCAAATACCAAGATTTTGTTCCTTATGAAAATCTTGGGCATACGAGCATTTATTTCTTCAGCAGAGAACAATTTGGTGAAAAACTTGCAGGTACCCGGCGTGCGTTGCTACGCCCCGTTTGATCGACAACTTCTATTTACCTGTCTTCATGACAATTTAAATTTATATAAAAATATTGCAAACGCTAAAATTCCCTTATACCGATTGATCAACACCTCTTAGTTACCCATCTAAACTCATTAAAAATTCGCAATTTTCTTGACCATTTGACTATTTTTATTTGCCCGCTGGTTTCCACGTTTTTATAATAATCTAAACTCAAATAAAAGTTTTTGGAATTTATTTGATTTTGGAATTTTAATTCATTATTAATCTAAACTCCAATAAGAAGTTTGGAAATTTAGCGATTTGTTGTTACAGTAGGCGTTCCGAATATTGATAAGTGATACCAACATATTTTGACAAGTAGACAAATTGCATTACTTGAAAAGAGTTTTCCTTAAACCAAACGAAAAAAATGGATTTCGATAGTGACGACAGCGTTAAGGACAAAGATTTTGTCCCTAATGAAAATCTTGGGCGGCTGTCTTACTTCTGCAGAGAACAATGTAGTTCCGGCTCCCTAAGTACTGTGTAAGTAATATCAAATATAATAAATTAATGGTGAAGCGTGGTGTTAACTTAAATTTACTTTAATATGTCATTAATAATTTGCTTTTGTCTTAGGGACAACAATGACGATTTTGCAAGCGGATCAGGTCCACCACCAACCAAAATCAGAAAGGGGGCATCTGATCTTCTTTTTGACGGAAAATATTTTGAAATTATTTCAAAGGTTTATTTTAAATTGATTTTGATCATTTTTTATATTTTAATTATTTATTTTATTTTTGTTAAAGAGGGATGGATCCGAATACTTAAGGAAAATGGGAGGTATCATTGCACAGTGCAATATTTGCTCGCCTCCCAAATGTTTGAAAGGGACGTTGGGTGTTACGTCAAATTTTCTTACCCACTTGAAAGTGCGTCACCCTGAGGAATACGCCGACTATTTAGTAGAGAAGACAGAAGCCAGCAAAAAGTCGGATAACTTTGACTTAAGAGTTTTGAAGTACTTGGCAAGCAGTCACACACCCTTAAACGCAGTAGAGAACCCCGATTTTGTAAATATGTTTAAGGGTACAGGAATGGTAGTCAAAATCAGGGGAACCATGACCAAAATATTAAAAGAATCCAACACAAATATGATTCTTCACATTAGGACCCTCTTATGTGAACTGAAACACGTCTGCACTACAGCAGACATCTGGTCTGCACACCAACGGTCTTTTTTAGGATACACAATCCATTGGATCGATGAAAGGACGTTGAAGCGAAATTCTCTGGCGCTAGCATGCCGTCGTTTTGAAGGCAGACACACTTTTGACAGAATTGCTGAGCTTATCACAGAGATTCATTTGGAATATGGTCTACCCGAAAACAAAATTGTCAAGACTGTCACTGATAATGGATCAAACTTTTGTAAAGCCTTTAAGGAGTATGGGATCTTAGGTAATTATGATGTTTCTCAAGGTGAATTTTTCATATAAACCTATAATTCAAATAGATTCGGAAAACTATGAAGAAAATGTGGAGTTTACAAGCCTTAAATTGCCTAGTCATTTCCTAATTCTCATTGGAGTTTAGATAAATAAAGACGCTAAAATTATAATGAAGAATTGAAAGGTGTGAAAGAAATAGTGAAAAACAAGTAAGAAAGTCGGAGTAGGAGCTGAATGCAGCGCTGCCGCTATGGTCATCTATATGTTCTCTCTCTCTCTCTCTCTCTGTTCACTGAAACTCTGCGTCAGTTGCGTGTGCGGGGGAGGGGGAGTTTTTTATTCTTTTTTGCTCATGTATTGGGAACCGCTCATCCGATCTATATCATTTCTTCTGCAAATCGATACATATTACTATTGACTAATTATCTCCAGAAGGTAGGGAATCATCAAACTACAAAACTGTGGGAAATATGACGTTATTTCGAAATTGCGGGGGGGCGGGAGGCTGCAGGTATATGAAGCATTTGTCTCATACATTGTCAAACCTCTATCTTTTTCCATCTCTGAGATCTGTTTGTTCATACGGACAGACGGACGGACGAACAGATGGAGGGACAGACAAACTGACATGGCTAAATCGACTTGGCTGTTGATGCTGATCAAAAATGTATATGCTTTATAGGGTCGGAAATGATTACTTCTCCCTGTTACATACTTTTGCGCAAACTTGATAAACTCTGTGTACCGCATAATTCCAAAAGTTGTCATTTGAGCTTAGATATTGTTTGAAAATCATTAAGATTTGATAGATGACAAAAATAGACACAAAAAGATTAAACAGTCCAAAAAATCGCTAAATTTTCAAAATTTTTGTGAGAGCCAGACTATATAGTTGTCGGGACAAGATCAAGCGCTCCGAAGAATCCGGAAATATACAACACTAGCAAATAGCCCGTCACGCTTCGCTGCGCCTTCAACAGTATATAACCAACGCAAACCCACTTACCACCCTTTTCCCGCCCAAATCCCACCCACTTCAAGTCCACATCCCACACACTTCCCGCCCACATCCCACCCACTTCTCCCCCACTTTCCGCCCACTTTCCACCTACATCCCACCCACATTACTCCCACTTCCCATCATATTCCACCCACTTTACATCCGCTTACCACGCACATCCCGTTCACTACCCAACCACTTCCCAGTGGGCATCCCGGCGGTGTTTCCAACATCGGAAAGTAAAAACAAAAATGAAGTCTCATTTTGACATTACAAACCGAGTTTCAAGCCAATCGGATAAAAAATTGTTTTTTGCATGCAGAATTTTCCGGCCATTTTCCTCGTGGGCGGATTTTCCAAAATCGGGAAAACACGTGTCAAATTATTTCGCGTACTATGCTTACAAACCAAGTTTCAAGTCAATCGGATGAAAAATAACATTTTTCCCATACAATCTTTTCCCACGCTTTTCCGACTTTTCCGGGTGGAATTTTCCAAAACCCCGTCTTAGTACGCACTTTCACCACCAACAGAAACATCTGTCCAAATTACAGCCTCCTATCTCTTACCGTTTAGGCAGTGAGATGATTGCCAACACTATGCAACAATTTTTTGATCCCGGCTTCTAAATAGTTGATCCTTATGTAAAATTTCACGCTGAATTCAAATCTGCTCTCAGATATGTCAAAAGTAGAATGGTTTTTGAGATATTTTCAATTTTAGTGATTTTAAAAAAGATAGGTCTACTTAAACGCCATTTTCTCTGGTTTTAGTCCACCGATATGTATAAACTTTTACAAAAATTAAAGATAATTAAATTATTTCTTAAAAAAACGATAGTTGTTTAAAATCCAATCATAAAGTTATGGCACTTCAAAGTTGGATTTTTAAAAAAGTTTTGATAATTTGTAATTTGTTGCTGCCTTTTAATAAGTTTTTTTTCAATCTTACCATAAAAATTGCTCAGGTCTCAGATATTGACAGGATTGGGTAATCTCTTACGAACATTTTTTGCCCTTGGTCATCGAAA
The DNA here is from genome assembly GCA_018904275.1 of Lordiphosa clarofinis. NCBI lineage: Eukaryota > Metazoa > Arthropoda > Insecta > Diptera > Drosophilidae > Lordiphosa > Lordiphosa clarofinis. The sequence continues at coordinate 1,192,117 of JAEIGQ010000070.1, read as the reverse complement.
TCGGATGAAAAATAAACGCTACATTCACAATTTTGTGACGTAGTGCAATCAGTCAGTCAGTGAATCAGGACACTCTCTTTTATATTTATAGAGATTTTCTAATAAGTTCAGATTATCATGAAAACTTTATAGTTGGCATTTAAGATGTTTAAATAGGAGGTATTGATCAATCGGTATAAGGGAATTTTAGCGTTTGCAATATTTTTTTATAAATTTAAATTGTCATGAAGACAGGTAAATAGAAGTTGTCGATCAAACGGGGCGTAGTTTTTCACCAAATTGTTCTCTGCTGAAGAAATAAATACTCGTATGCCCAAGATTTTCATAGGGACCAAAATCTTGGTATTTGACGCTGTCGGCAATATCGAAACCATTTTTATTTTTCATTCAATAAAAATGCATTTTAAGTTATTCAATACAAACTATAAGTCAAGTTTCGATGGTATCGCTTATTGGCTATTCGCCATTGAAACTAGGAAAAAATACAAAACTTCAGCGTTCTAATAATATTTGAACACAGTTGCTTTTGTTTTTACACAAATTTCTCAATTTAATTTTGACTGGTTGTGAAAAGTCCCAATTGAAAATTTAATTGAAGTAAAAATCCCCAACTAAATTTTGGCTGGTTGTGAAAAGTCCCAATTGAAAATTTAATGCAAAGGAAATTTCTCAACTAAAAATTGGCTGGAGTGAAAAATCCCAATTGAAAATTTAATGCAAAGGAAATTTCTCAACTAAAAATTGGCTGGTGTGAAAAATCCCAATTGAAAATTTAATGGAAGGGAAATATTTCAAGCAAAATTTTAATGGAAGGGAAATAAATAAATAAATTTCAGCTGGCACTTGACTGGGTTCAAGTGCCATTAATAATTGACTTAAGGCTTGAACTTTCAACTAATTCTAAATTTTAGTGATCATATTCAATTAAAATTCAATTAAGTCGAAAAAACAGTTAAGCTAAAATGTAAGCATATTTCAACAGGATTTAATGGTAATTAAAGCATACAACTAATTTAAATCAAATAGTTGATTAGTGCTTGAGGTTCTAGCATGTGAAATTATTTAATGGAAAAATAATTTTAATCAGCATTCCCAGCTCTGCTAACACCCAAACCCCCACCCCCTTCAATGTGGTGTTTTAAACATTTTTATTATATTATACAGACGTTTAATCACTTACTTTTGCCCAAACTTAATTTTCAACTTTAACATAATTATCAGCGGGCCACGATCAAATGACAATGACAAACTGCGCATGCGCTGTCTTTCTTTAAAAGAGCGCGGCCAACGTATGCGGCGGAGATATGTCGTTTTCAAATGACATAACTCCGCGCTTTAAAAGGATATATGTATCAGAAAAAAAAATATTTAATTAATTTTTTTCCTTATCGAAAGGAACTGAAAAATGTAAAAACTATATTTAAAAAAATGGATATTAAAAAAGATTATTTCGAATATCCATTATTCTTCGGGGACTTTTTTTCTGTGGGAATAAAGCACACGCATTTTTTATATAGATACTCTGCGTAAGTCTAATATAGTTTTAATATACAAAAAAAAATGGCTATGCTCACCTAAAATCGATGACAAAAAATCGGTGGATCAAGTTCAGGGACCGGTCAAACACACATGTTTACATGTTTAGCCCCGCTCATTTAGAAATTCGTTCTTGTCTCTGCCGCAGAGCAGTATTGTATGCACAAAAGATAGGGACGCGTCGGACTCTAACGATCGTGATGTACAATCAAAATAGAAATAGAAGAAGAAAATAAAAGAGAATTCAGAATATTAATACGAAGGTCAAGATCGAAGCACTTTTTTTAAGCTTGATTTTAGCTAGCATTTTGTATTGTATAGATGGAAGCATCTCCGACCCATAGATTATATATATGGGGCATTCCATACAAAAAAAACTTTTTTCTGGGATGATGTCTACAAATTGGATGATAATTGGCCCAAAGGAAGCTTATTATGAGAGAAGCTTAACCCCAAAATGTGAGCTTTTTTGGAGCTCTTTTGCGGAAGTTCTACGCTTAAAAGTGTAATATTGTGAATTTTTTAAATTTGCAATAACTCGAAAACGGTTTAAGATAGAGCTAGGCAATTTTTTTCCAAATGTGCAGGATTAAAAGCCCTGAAACTGCTGTCGATCCTTAGTTTTAAGAGTAATGTAGCAAGTCGCCTAGTCTATTGATGTCGATCACAATGACCGCTGGATCACATTTCCCCGATCACCTAACTATTATTAGTTCCGCCCGGCTATTCCACAAATGCTTATCTCACCTTCTACTTTTGCATTTAAAAATATTTATATCAAAGTAAATAGTTTCCTCATTTAAACCAAAGTCCTGCATGTTTTCCTGCGTCTTTTTAGTATTTTCCCTAGATGAACAATTTCCCCTTTTCCCCAGCAAACTCCGCATAATTATTATGAATATCAAACCTCTCTCTGGACACGAAGCTAATTAAATTTCTCACATATATTTAAATTGGCATTGCTTTGCACAGTGGGTCGAATTCCCAAATAATTGGCATAAAGTCGTGTGTTGCAGATATCGAGTTGAAACTTGGTACTTTTAATAGATATAACACCTATAATATTTAAACGAAATGTTAAGTTAATTTGACCACGCCTTCCCCGACCGCCCTTATATGGCAACACTGCGTATACGTAATCTGAAAACAAAGTTTTGAGAACTGTGAATAAAATGTGAGAGTTTAAATTAAAAATGAATTTCCAGTAATTTATAGTCAAATTTTAAGCGTACATTCCTTTAGTTGGCCAAATATCTGGTTTTTAAAAGCGGTAGAGTTGCCGTCCACACGTCCAGCAGCGTTGCATGACAGAGTTTAAGCTCAGCCGCAAAAAGCCGCAGACAGGATAATTATAATCTTTTAATACACACTTTCTACTTTATTTTGACATATATTACAAAACACACAAACACGCACAAGGTTAGTTTTGCTCCACAGAAGACTTGCACTTTTCTTAAGTTTTCTCTGTTTAGGGACCACACGAAACAACACAATTTAAAGCAACATATTGAATATTATCAAGAAATGCTTCCATTTATTTATTCTACATACCCTGGCCTTTATTATCCATATTTTGGCAAAAATTTCTGTGCAACTTTACACGACGTGCAAGTCCTCAAAGTTAACAAATAGTTGTCGCCAATTTTATCGCAACAGTCACTGCACTCATCACCTGACTTCGATAATCGATAACAAATTCGGGGTTGCCAAACTATCGAAAATATTACTCGATTCTTTGTACATAGACAATGTATTTTTAAGGTGTATTATTAAAAATGAGTTTTGTTTCCATGAAATTTTCGACTTTATGCCAATTATTTGGGAATTCGACCCACAGTGCTTTGGCCAAAGCAGAAAAATAATAATGAAAAAAAAAAAATGTGGAATTATTTTTAACGACAGAAAGTCAGAGTCAGAGAGAGGGAAAACTATGCGCACTTTTGCACATTTTTAATTACACAAGCACATTTGCATTTGCATTTGAATTGCGCATTTTACAGGCTGATAAACTGAAATAAAGGCAAAGATATGTGAAGGGCCAAAGCCACGCCCACACACAGCACACACACACTCCACACACATGGTGTATATATGGCGAATATTTAACTGATTTGCAGAACGTGTAATTTTCAAGTTGACAACTTTTGTCCCTAAGCAGTGACCTCGTTGCCAACGCACACACACACACACACACGCACACTTTCACATAAATATATATATAAAAACTGTGCTGAAAAGTGCATTTTGCCAGAGAAAGTCAGAAAACAAAGGCGAATTGCTGCTGGCCCTGGCCATCATAACATTTTGGTTCGATTTCTTTTCTTCCTTTTGGCCAAACACTAATGGAACACACACTTTTTTTGGCATTTCTTGGCTTTAACTGCTTTCCATTTGAAGTGGCCTCTTCAGTTTCTGCAATTAGCCTTCTACCCGCCGCCTGACGTAACTCACGAGTACGCTTGGCCAGGCGATCTCCATTATAAAACTCTGTTAAATTTTAGGCAAAAACGAAAAAGAAAGAAAAACCTGTAGGCCGTGTAAACGACTTGGCCTACTCAGAGCCATTTTTAATGACAAGCTGGCGACACCTGACAACCTGGCTAATGATGGGTAAAAGTTTGGTGGTTTTTGAAAATGAAAAACTAGAACGTGACTGAGGCAGCTGGCGGGATTAATTAGTGTAAGCGCCACCTCCCTCCCCTCCCTTCCGTCCTTCTACTTATCGCCCACGCATGCATATCAAATGAGAATTTCCTTGGGCGAAGCTGGTTTAATTTCGCTAAGATGTCACAGAGCCACAATATTTGGGTCAACTCAAGTGAAATTATTGTGGTCTGAGTTGCATTTTCCGCTGTGCTGCTCAAACTGAATGTGTTGAATCCGCTGTCCCTCCCCGGGGGGTGACGGAGAGTCCTTTGACAATTCTGTCATTACAGCATAATTAACAGGTTTGAAGTTATCAAGTTATTAAGCCACAATATTCCACTTAGGATGGGGGTAATCCCTTGTAAATGCCTGTCAGTGGCCACCTGCATATGCATATTAAAAGGTCACACATTGCTCCTACGCCCATTTATAAGCATTCATCATTCATCTGGCACCCGGCCCGGCCCCAAACAAGAAAATTCCACAAATGTTCGCCGCACATTCATTGTTCGTTTTCGTTTCGCTCCCTGCTCCTCCCCCTTTGGCAAGTGATGTGTCTGTTACCTTAGGGCAGTCAGCAGCTGCTGCCTCCTGCCCCGAGTCCATTGTGTGCGGTAAAAGCTCAAGTCTTGAAGTGGCACGGCCTGAACATACAAATTAATCTTCATCTTCACTCACACACATGACCGCAGGCACAGCTCAAGTTTTGCCATTTGTTTGCCATTTGAAAGCTGGCAAGAAAATGCTTAAAATAGTTTTGACGCAATTAATATATAAAATACAACGCTTGGCTATAAATACCCTTAATGAGTTGGGTGCAAGAAGAGAGAGAAATGTTTAATTTAAGCGAATTTCGAGATGAATGAAAGATGGAACTGAAAGTGGAATTTAATTAGCTCATCAGTTGAATGGCAAAGACACAATCTGCGATTTGAAGGAAGAGCACTTTTGGAAATTGCTTGGAAAAGCTATCAAAAAGTGTGGCAGAAATGGAAAACAAGAATAAAACATTAGCTTAAAAGGTAGCCAAGAAATAAGATACGCAATTGTACAAAAGGATTTGTACTTTGGACTGTATAATTTTTGAGCGTTATTAAGCCAAATCTAGGTACAGGATGTCATCGATAGCTTGCTATTAATATCGATAAGTCGCCTCATGGGATTTATCGGTGTCCAAATGACCAGATCGGAAGCTAACCTTACTTATCTAACCTTACAAGATCGTTCATGAATACGTGGAGCCTGTTGAGTATTTCCCCAGAAAATCGTCTGGGGCGATCAGCAACAAGTCTCTATATACGTTGTGCGTAGTCCTCGCGCTGTGTCTCGTTGGTGACTTCGATCAATTTTGTAAGGACACATCCAAAATCGGTGTCTCGGCTAAGTCTTTAGTACTGGGCATTGTTCCCCGATTAGAGAATCGCTTTGTTTAGTCAAATAGTTTTTTGTGGTCGATGAAAAATATGTAAACGTGGCTCGGCCACACTGAGAGAAGAGCCAAGAATTTGCTTACCTAAATCCAGAATTTTCAGTTTCAAAACTTCAATAAGCTAGAAAATTCTTGATTTAAGTGTGAAATTTTTTGGTAAAAGATAGTTTATAAAAATCCCTAATTTCTTATTTTTGTTTAGTAAATTTTTGGATCTGTTAAGCACGATTAAGAATTTTTATAAGAATTCTTAGAGCTCAAAATATGCATGATCTAAACTTATTAATGTAAGCTAAGAGCGATATAGAGATAGACCCGCCGACCCAACAGGAAGTCTGTTTAGCCATACGAAGGCTAAAGAACAACAAGTCGCCAGGCGCGGATGAGCTGCCCGCTGAATTGTTTAAGGCTGGAGGCGAAGAATGGGTAAGGTGCATGCACCAACTTCTGTGCCGTATATGGGTTGACGAAAGCATGCCCGACGATTGGAATCTAAGTGTTCTCTGTCCAATCTTTAAAAAAGGAGACCCTGCAGTTTGCGCCAACTACCGCGGGATCAGTCTCCTCCCCATCGCATATAAGGTTCTGTCCCGCATTATTTGTGAACGTCTAAAGCCGTTTCTTGATACACTGATTGGACCTTATCAGTGTGGCTTTAGACCTGGTAAATCCACCACAGACCAGATCTTCACACTACGACAAATCCTGGAGAAGACCTATGAAAGAGGCATCCAAACACACCATCTTTTTGTTGATTATAAATCAGCCTTCGACACACCGATAAGGTCAAGCTTCTTCAAAGCCCTGTCTACTTTAGGTATTCCAGCAAAGTACGTTCGACTTTGCATGATGACGTTGAGAAGTACACAAAGCTCCGTCAAAATAGGAAAGAACCTCTCCGAACCATTTGATACCAAAAGAGGTTTTAGGCAGGGCGATACCTTATCGTGTGACTTCTTTAATCTACTGCGCAAGTGCCGACATGCCAACAGAACCGGCGGATTTATTTATAAAAATCTAATGCTACTTGCATATGCCGATGATATTGACATTATCGCCAAAACCACACGGGCAGTAAGCAAAGCGTTTTCAGAGATTGAGAAGGAGTCTAGATTAATTGGTTTTAGCGGTAAATGAGGACAAGACGAAGTACCTAGTATCCGGGGACAGAAAGTCATTGCGACTGGGACAATCTGTTACAATGAGAGAGCACAACTTTAATGTTGTGGAGGATTTCGTCTGAAGAACAACATCAGTCTGGAAATCTGACGAAGAATCACTCTTGCGAACCGATGCTACTATGGGCTAAGTAGGGAGTTCAAGAGCAAAGACCTCAAGCGAAAAACAAAAATAGCCCTGTACAAGTCGCTTATCATCCCAGTCCTGCAATATGGCGCAGAAGCATGGACAATGACAGCAGCGGATGAAGCGGCGATTGGCGTGTTTGAACGAAAAATTCTCCGGAGGATTTATGGACCTTTAAAAGTCGGCGATGATTTCCGCATTCGAAGAAACTACGAACTGTATGAGCTCTATGGGAACACCAGTCTGGTCAAGCATAAAGCAGCAGCGGCTGCGCTGGCTAGGACATGTCGCCAGGATGAAGGAAGAAGCTCCAGCAAAAAAGGCGTATAAATCGAAGGCGGCTGACTATGGAGGCGGCAAGAAGGGAAGACCACCACTAAGATGGGAAGACCAGGTGCGGGAAGACATTGCCGAGCTTGGTGTGACCAACTGGTGGCAGCTCGCACAGAACAGAAGCGAATGGAGAGCGTTAATCGCAGAGGCCCAGACCGTCGAACGGTTGTAATGGCCATTAAAGAAGAAGAAGAAGAACGATTTGTACTAAAAATAAGAGCTCATTTTTGCATCAAGAACAAAATGACCTGCAAATAAAACTTTTTTTTCTTGAATCAAGAATTTTATTTGTCTTTTTTTAAAAAGACCGAATTGTGCTGCTTTTTTTTGAGTGCAGTCGTGGGTCGCCCGACAACGATCTCGAATGCGAGAAGGCGCTGATCGCATTGGTGGCATATTTGTTTAAGCTGGACTTGCTGGCTTCGCGCATGGCCACCGTTGACGAGAGGTGAGCCCCATCGGTGGTCATGTGTTCGAGAGATTTGTGTTTGCCGCCGCTGTTGCAGTTGCTTTGGGCTGTCACTGACGGTGTTGAAGCTAGGGGTGGCTGTAAAGTCCGTGGAGAAACGCAGATATTTGATAAACTCAAAAGATCTACCAAAGTGTTGACGCACCGATGACGATCCTACCCAGCCGATGGGACTACGTCAGCTAGATGATGATGCGGGAGCATGAAATAACGCCCAGGGAAATAACGCCCACGGGCGTTGTTTTACTTTCAAAAGTTATATTAACGCCCGCTGGGTGTTATTTCACTTTGAGCACGTGGGCGTTATTTCACTTTTAAAATTGAAATAACGCCCGTTGGCGCTATTGCACTTTAAAAAGTGAAGTAAAAACAACGGACGTTACTGTCATGAGTGCAATAACGCCCACATCATCCGCGATTATTTCACCTTCCCTCCTCTCATCACACTTCAATATTGTAGCAATATGTAGTGCAGCAAAATATACTTAATATGAAATATTGTGAAATGGTCTTTAATTATTTGACTTTAATATGAGCAGAGCAATAAATATTTTTTTTTTTTCGTTTTTCTGCTAATTTGTCATAACACTACGCACCGATTTTAAAATGATGACATGGCTTTAATGCCACATGCCTCGACAAATATTATGCAAGGACTTCAACCGTTTGATTAAATCTCAAATCTTCATTATTATTATCATCATCAATTTAAAGAGAATCCGAGTTCAAATCACCAAAATCATTTGTAGAATTGCATGCATAACATATTCAAGGGAAATTATACCTCTGTCTAGATTTTGGCTCAATTCCATAATTTTCTTTTCTATATATCGCTGATTTTTGCGTTTCTGGGTAAGGGCACTCATGCAACGGAAGCAACAAAATCCTCATCCTGAATTGTAAATATAAGTATAATTGGCTATACAGCAGAGTTCCCCAAGGGGAGAGCGCTAAAACGTGACTGTGTCTCTCTCTAACACACAATGAAGTTTTACTTCGGCAAGCATTCGGCAAGTAAGTTCGTGCTCCCGGGGCTATCGCTGGGGAACTCTGCTGTACAGCTACAAAGGGCCATACCAAGCTTGGCTCATCCCGAATTACTTTCAAGAATTTATCAAATCTGCCTTGCTTTAGAAACTTCCTTCCCAATAACGCGTTGAATGATTCCAATGGGCTTGTAGCCCTTAAGATTTGACCGTAAGCAGAAAATGCACGTGGTGTGGCTTTAAAAGAAGTTAAAATAATTTGTTTTAAACCTTAAAATTAAATTTTCTTCACCACTTACAGCTTTTCTCGAACGCCCACGGGCGTTATTTCCCTGGGCGTTATTTCATGCTCCCGATTATGCGTGGGTACATGTCCATTTGGTGTAGCCACCGAAGTGGGCCAGCGATTGCTACCGGGAGCTGATGTAGGCGTGGCAGTGCTGCTGGACCTGACGAGCAGAGATGGCGCGTGGTGTGAGACTGATCAAGCTGACTGTTGTTTTGTGGGCTCTTTATTTATGTAAATTTGTTTAATGTTTTTTGCACATTTCACGTTTGCTGTGTTGTTGCAGTTCCAATGTGTTTGTATGTTTGACTCTGGGCTTTTGTGTGATGTTTTATGCACATTTCACTTTTGTTGTGTTGCAATGCTTTTGTATGTATGTTGCTGGGCGTTACCAAGGCCGGACGCCCGTTTGTATGTCATCTACTGTTTTTCGTCTCGAACTATAACCATTTAATTGTTAAGTTTTCTTGTAGAAGAGGGTATCATATGTGGTAACTATTTCGTTTAAGACACAGATAAGGATTAAGTTCAGTTGATTGGAGACGCCGTGTTGCCGTTAAGAATGAGTGTCACAAAACGGCAGAGAGTTAAGTGACCGTATGTGTGAGTTAGAGATGTAAGATACATAAAAAGACGGCAGAATCGGGCATTGATAGTTCTTAGTGATGAGTGAGCAAGAAAAATGAACTAGATCTATGATTGTAGCTGAATGAACTGGAAGTGGAACCGCCACAATGGTCAAAGTTGTGGCGCCATCTATTGCTGAGTTTGGATATTCATTCAGCTTACTGGTTCTAAGCCGAGATGGGCTGCACATACCGTCACACTTTTCACACCTACAAGCACATCAAATATAACAGCTGTCAATGCTTATACGTACGTGTGATTTTTCAGTCGGCCGCGGCAGCTACGCCTGCTTGTGTGTGCATTGGAACGTCGCGCGCGCCCTCTGTCTAAGCGAAAATTAATTGTCGAATAAAAATCATTAAATAACTTGTTCCAGGCGCAGGGGTTTTTAAACTTTGATTTTCTACAATTTTGGCTTTTTCTTTCTTTTTTTTTTAATCTGGATATATCACAACATTTTTCTACTGAAGCTTCACACCAACCTGTAGGACGGTTAATATGATGTAACAGCAAAAATCTTGTTTTGAAGATTTCTAAGCTCATTTCAATGTTTTTCAATCGCGATGCTCCAAAATGGGATTTAAAATCTAGATTTTAGATTAATTTTTTCTCAGTGTATGAACATTTAACATTTTTCTACAATATTGATATTGTTTAAATCAACTACCCTTTTAGGGTATCCAACTTTGTCCAATTGCTCTTCATTAAACCTCCGGCTCTCTGTCATAATTACAGCAAACATTTATTTTGTGGCCAGTGGTCATGTTTGCATGTTGGTCATTTATATTGATGGATAACAGACTGTTCCAAGTGCAAGAGTGCTCCACTGGGTGGGTGTTAAAATGACAAACGACTAAAGTAAAAGTGTGTTTCTTGCTTTTCGGTAGTTCTGTGGCTAAAGTAATCAGTCAGTCGTAATGTTGGGCTCAAATATTTGTGGCCAACACATGGCGAAATGCATAAATTGTGTTATTTTCCAGAGTTAACAGCTCTCTTGACCCGGTTTGCCGGGGTTTAGTTTGGTTTTGGGTTTGCTGTACGCAAATATGCAAAAGCGCAATTGTGTGTTAAGTTGGCTTTGTGGGCGTGCTGCATACTTTTAGGCGCAGAGGTAGCTACTTTTTTTTTTGTGATGCTGCGGCAAGTTTTGTTTGCTGGCAACTTTAAGCCCTGTAAAAACTTTTAATACACTGCCTACCAATTGTTGCCAGTCAGGCTTTTAGCGTGCAAAACACTAAGCCCCTTTTGCTGTTTTTATGAAAGGGTTCAGGGCAAAGTTTCCCACACACACACACACACAAACACACACACAGACGACTTGGCATTGTTTTGTTCACTTACCTGTCTTACTTATGCTCTCTTTCTTTGCTTGGTAAAATATGCTTCAATAACAAAACACTCAACACTTGGCAACAGAAACGTTAAGAGCAGACAAAACCCGATTTACATAAAGACACACACACACACATTCCACAACAAAAAGAGGTTCTTTTTCTAGCACTTGCCAAAAACATTTTGCTTTCAACTCAAGCATTTGTTAATATTTAAAAGCACACAACAGCAAAAATGTGGCTAAATAATTGTTGCCAAAAGTTGTGCAAAAACGACAGTTGACTTTATTACGAGTGTACAAAAAAATGCATAACAATTGTTGTCCTTTCTCCCCGTTTTTTTGCACTTCAATATCCTGCAGACTAGCTGTCATGCAGGAAGCATTTTGTGGCTAGGGCACAAAATGTTTCGTGCCGGATATCGGCCAGGCCTGCTGGGCACATAAGCAAACAACTACAAAAAAAAGGGGGTTGGGCAAGGAGAAAAGCAGAATTGAGAGCAGAAATTTGCATGGCACCTTGTTTTTATCCCCCACCCCCCCTACCCACCCAACTATGTACCACTGTGCATTTGGCCATCAAATACAGAGACTAAAAGCCAAAGCCAAACTCATTAGCCATGCGATGCTATGGACGCGCTCTAATTATGCTACAAGCCCCTCTGCGAGTGGAGAACTTACTTGTCCCTGACAACTAACAAACACGAACGGAACTGTGTTCATAAAACGGGTTCATCATCTTGACCTTCTGCAAAAAGGGAACAATAAAAAACGAAACATTAAAAAGAAATAAATAATAAATCAACTCAAGCATAAAATATTCAATAACCCAAACCGACAAAGATTTACGGCTCAGCCATTTATTTGCCGTTGGAGACGAAAAACACTTTGTAAGCAATTTGACCGGCCCAAAAAGAAAGAAAAAAGAAAGGAAAAGGTGCCTGCGCCTGAAAAATGCCAACTAAACAAGAAGTCATTCACACACACACACACACATACACAAATTGAAAGAGTTGCCAAAGTTTATTGCTGGCTAAACGAAAAGGTTCCCCTTCCTTCGCATTCAAATAGTTGGCTGGGCTTTTCATCATAATTTTTCTTTGCCAAGACAACAGGTCGGTGTCCACTTGGAAGTTGGAAAGCCTCTCCTGGTGTGGCCACAAAGAAAACATAAATTGTTTCTTGTTGGTTTTTCTTTTTAGCAGGCGACATGCGTGCGTTAAAGGAAATGAAATAATCAAAAGATAATGCCACAAAGCAACAACAACAACAACAACAGCAGCCACTGCCACAGCCATCAAGATAAAATGAATAAAGTTTTTGGTACTTACCTGGCAACATTTCAGTAAGATTAAATGAAATTTTCCACAAAAATGCAGAAATGCGGGCAAACATTTTGGCTTAGATGCGGGCTAATTGATGCGGCCACAAAAAAAAACACACAACACATTTGTGAAAAAGTAGTTTATTTTGTTCGGAAATGTGCAAAATATGTACAAAAACTGCAAATGAAATGTCAAAAGTGTATTGAGAAAAAACAACAAAATTAATTTGGTTAAATTGGTATTTCATCAATTAGAAAAAAAAAAAAAACACATATTGACTAAAATTGATTTTAAACAAACTGTCATTTTATATGAAACTGAACGTTAAAACGATATGATTTATTTTACAAGCTTTGTAAAATACTTGGAACACTGCTTTCTTTCTGCATGTTTTCAATAATGCCAAAATCATACTAAATGGAACTCATTTTCTTCTAGTAGTAGTTTTATTGAATGAATTTTTGGTTTTTCCATTTATCATTTACACATTAATTTCTTCTGGGGCAAGGTTTATAAAAAAAAAATCGTCAGTCCACCTCGTTTGCTGCAATACGTCAATGCGTTCTTAGGCTACACCGGACTTCCCCGTTCGTTACGAGATATCCGATCGTCCACCTTGCACCGTGAAATAGTACAGACATTAACAATTAGGACACAAAATTAAACAAATTTTTACGAGTACTATAATAAATTACAGATTACAAAAAAAACACAAATTGGCTAGACAAATTCGTTTATTACAAGTGTCCCAAAGCTAATTGCAGTCTCTAGGTAGTTCTTTAGTTTAACCCAATTTTCGTCATCCCGTCCGTTTAGTATTCCTATTACTTCTTCCTCTGTTAGCATATGTTTTTTAAAATATCTCTAACGGAATTCTTTGATCGCTGGGCACCGACCTAGGAAATGCAGCATGGTCTTCCACCTCGTTCGTATTACATAAAGTGCAAGTCCTTGTAGCAACACACTGATTTGTGTTGCCTTGCAGGCATATGAGGCCACCTCTTGCTTTCAGTATTCACATTATCTTACTTCTTGAAGATGAATCATTGCAATATGTAGGTCTTTTGGAGTAATCAAGTAGTCTATATATACTTTGTTCGCTACTTCTTGCCTTAGTCACATAGTCCTGTAGTCCTCCTTCTTTGAGGGCAAGATCTTACCCGGTATGTGCGTAACTCCACCATCTACAAAGACCTCGGCATTTTCCCAGTTTGCTCCCAGATCAACCGCCACACCAGCAGATTCAATGACCGTCGCCTCCGACCTTTGGATTCAAGGAAGGTAACCAACAGGCCGTCTTCTTGGTTCATCCTAACTGGCTCTCATTCTACTAGTAATGTTACGTTTTCTAGCCAACTGGCAACCTGTTTTTGTTCCTGTACCTGTAACCATGTAAAAATTTGTAAGCGGTTTGAGTTCCGTGCATCCTTTTTGTCCTTATATTAAAAAAAAGAAAGAAAACTTCTTTGAAGCTTATTTCCGCATTCTAAATAGTGCCCATGCCTGTTTTGTCTGATTTTCTTCTAAATCTAATCCGCACTCGTCTATTTTGTTCAGCAGAGTATTATACCACGAGATCTCTCTTTCTCGTATTTTGCGCGAAAGGATACTTGGAGTCTGTCATTATACCCATGGAGAGGGTATATTAAAATTGTCCGCATATTTGCACATTTGTACATTTGTCGGAACCGGCCGGATCGGATGACTGTAGCATATAAGTTTTAAATGATTTCACATAATTTTACCAAAACTTGTCGAAATCGGACAAATATATAGTACAGCTGTCATACAAAAGTTAGGTCTGAAAAAAAGTCTTAGTGAGAAAAACTTTTTTGTTTTCAATGTTATCGCTCCCAACGCCCGTATTTATAAGTTTTCAACGATTTTACATAATTTCAACAAGATTTGTCGAAATCGGACCACTATATAGTATAGCTGCCATACAAACTGTCAGGCACATATCAAGCTCCAAGGGTATATAAACTTCGGTCGAGCCGAAGTAAGCTTGCCTCTATTTTTTTTCTTTCTGTATTTCTTAGGTCAGATTTGTACCAAGCCCATCGATAGATGGCGCCACTACTTTCGAATCGAGCATCGGTAGTTGTTAGTGTTGTGTGAACTAATTATATGACTAGTTCATAACTGGAAAGTTTAAAGACGCTACCATTGGAAAAAAATAGTTTTTCTTGCTGTCAACCGATCGTCCGATTTAGATCAAACTTGACATAATTGTGTGGTACCACATAATATTGATCAGTAAACAAGTTTGGAAGCAATAGCATTGAAAACCAAAAATGTTTTTCTCAATAAGACTTTTTTCGCGAAGTATTTTTTGTATGGCAGCTATACTATTTAGTTGTCCGATTTTCATATAACTTGGTGGAATTGTGTGAGAGCATAGAAAACTTATAAATACGAGGTCTGCGCACGATTGCGTAAAAGACAAAAAAGTTGTTCTCACTAAAGCTAAGGTCCCACAGGCAAATAATTTGCGCAAATATTTTAAAATATTTGCCCATTTTGTTTGCCCTTAGTGGGAACACCAAATAGTTTGCTCGCAAACATTTGCCAAGTAGCCTTTGCCTATGTTTGTGCACCAATAATTTGAAGCAAATATTTGCCTAATGGGAACACGTGGGAACACCCTCGGCAAATTTTGTTTGCGGGTTTGCGAGTTTGCTCTTACAAACAAATTGTAAGAGCAAACACGACAAATATTAAAAAAAAAAATTTTTTTGGCTTAGGCAACGCAAAATTGAAGCTGTAGCAGCAAGTAAAATTCAAATAAAACACCACGAAATAAAATAAGTTCGTAATTAAAAAATTATTTTATTATATACGGTATTAGTTATTTTTTCTATATAAACATAAATATAATATGAAATACGAACGGTGTGTCCCAATATCTAGAAATGTTTCCGAGTTAGTATTTAAACGCCATTCTCCTGGAATTATTGTCCCATTTGGTGTTTCTTGGTCAATCAGGGTTGGTGAAAGATACGTAGATTTTCTCATGATCAAGAAGTTATGAAGAGCACAACTTGCTTAATTCACTACGCGAGTTTTTTCTGGACTCAAGGCAATTGGCTTGCGCATCACGCGAAATCGCGCTAAAAGAATGCCAAAAGTGTTTTCTATAACACGTCGAGCTCTTGATAGTCTGTAATTAAATATCCTTTCGACTAACGATAAATTTCGTTGGGCAAACGGTTTCAAAAGTCTTCTGCTTATAGCAAAAGCATCATTGGCCACCACCAATCTCACGCTGTGGCAACGGTGCGTCGTCGGTAATGTTGAACCTGTTAGAGACTAGGGCCTCATATAAAGAAGTTTGACGAAAAACACCTCCATCAGAGACGCGACCATTTGTTCCGAAGTCAAAATACAAAATTTTGTATTTTGCATCCGCCACTGCCATTAACACAATGCTGTGTGACCTAAACAATAAAGAAGTTACTATAGTATAGTATAGTATAGTTAATTAGTATACTAATCAAAAATGCTACCCGAATTTGGCGGAGCGTTCATGACAATATGTTTTCCATCAATTACGCCCACACAGTTCGGAAAGTTCCATAATAAATAAAATTCTTTTGCAATTTTTTCCCATTCTCTTTGATTTGACGGAATCTAAAAACAAAAACTCTTAATAGCAAGGGGTTATGGTCTACAAAAGTGTGTTCCTCTAGATAATCTGTTTTGAGAACCTTTAAAATTGCAGCACAAGACTCAGGCACAATCTTGCTAATGGTCTTATGTGGAATTCGAAAAACATACTGCAATGACCGATAGCTATCTCCAGAGGCTAAAAAGCGCAGTGTAACCATTACACGACATGTTGCCGAGATCGCATTGCGCATAATGGTGTCTTTACGCTGAATCATTGGACCAACAAGATGCTGCTTTCATTCGCAAAAAATTTTTGTAAAGATCTGGAGCCTCCAATCGCAACTCATTTAAGAGCTTTACGCAGCAACCTTAACTTTCGCGGCGTGAAAGCCATGGCCTAACCCACACACTGCAGCGAGCTTGTTTCTTCTTTGCTTCTTCTTGCTCAAGTACCCATAAATATGCAGCTCCGCAGCATAAAATCATTAGGCAGTTATTTTTGAGACTGTTCATCCCTATGCCTGCCAATCAAATCAGCCTACTTGATTTATAAATTTAGTAGATTGGGCAAAGAAATGTATAATAAAATTTGCCCCAAACCGTGTGAACACTAGCGCAAATTATTTGCGGAGGGAAAATATTTGCGCAAATTTTTTAAGAGCAAATATTTGCTCATGTGGGAACACCAAATTTGTTTTACGCAAACATTTACAGTTCAAGGCTAACTTTGTTTGCACAATGTGTTTAAATTTTGTTTGCCTGTGGGACCTTAGCTTAAGACTACTTTTTCGACCGATCGTTCGTATGGCAGCTATGTGCTATAGTCATCCGATCCGGCCTTCTACAAATGTGCAGCGTATTTGCACCAAAAGACTCTGTGCAAAGTTTGGTTAAGATAACTTTAAGACTGACGGAGAAGATAGCATAGAAACAGGCGGACAGACGGACATAATTATATCAACTCTGCGCGTCACGCTGATCAAGAATAAATATATATATTATGTGGTCGGTTAGTAACTGCTAGTACGCTATACTAAACGTTATTCGTTACCCAATTTATGAAATTTGTGATCACATTCGAGGATTTTTCGAGTCCTATTTCTGATTGAAAATAGTCATAAATGCGCTCGTTTTCTAATCATAAATGATTTTTTGTCGATAGAAAATGGTGCCCTATCTGCGACTCTTCATGAAGTGTCGTTTTTACCCCGTATTTCTGATCAGTTTAGACTCCTTTTCGAGACATTTGCGAGTAATTTTCGAGTCTTCCTTAAGTTGCCCATGAAATGAATCTCTGGTTAACCATCGAAAGGACTCAAAAATTAAACATCAAGGTGATTCTTGTTAAAATAATCTTTCACATGCTAGGTGGGGTAAGTACAGAAGATCCAGGGTTCGATTCCCAGTCAAGGCCGAAACATTCTGTTTTTTTAAAAGACTCAAAAGAACCTATTCGGGTGGAATAGGAGTTGTAGATGGTCGTTGAAGTTGGTTGCGATGTCTCTACTCCTATGGAATCGCTTTCCCTTTCCATCCAAAGAAAATATGTCCCGTTAGCTATTCCTTTGAAGTCCCAATAACTTCATACAAAATCAGTTGAGTTAAAAAAGTTTCTTGACAGTGAAACAATAAACACAAATCAAGTTTTTGTGTTCTGAAGTGACGGTTGACTATTATGGTCAGGTCAACGGCATTCGGCTCCTCTTATTCTAGTACGGGTGAGACTTCGAGTTTCCACTCCTCAAACAACAATAAAGCAGAGTCTACGACCATTTTCAAGAAAAGAATTCCCTTTTGCAGAATAATGTTCACTTCAATTTGCACTTTATTTAATACATAAACTGATGATTTAATCACCTTCGCTGCCGGATTCAAAGCCAGAATCATCTGCCAGCTCGGCCCACGCCCAGACTTGCACTGGCATCATTTGATCATCATTAGCAAAGGGTCTGCCGGTCTCGTCCAATGCACGAAAGAAACGGAATTGTTGCATTAGCATCTGTTGATTGCGTTCCAGCTCCCGTTGCTGCTGCGCCATTGCGCGTTGGCGAAAGTATCTCTCGGTCAGCTGATTGTCTCCACCACCGTCCATTATGGCCGAAATTTAGAGAAATATCTATAAATTTGTTCAGAGGAAAAATAAATACTCCTTTTTTTTGTAGGGGTTTTGGAATTTCGACTTGTTTGTGTGTGTATACGGAATGGCATTCAAAATGTAAATGGATTAACTGACAGACTATCCCAAACGTACACAGATTGCCTGTTTAATATGGTTCAATAAAGCAAATCGGAACATTTACTTACCCCTCTCCACCCTGCTCCTCCATGCCCCAAACAATTCATATTCCGTGCGGCTTTATTAGTTTTTTGTGGACCGCAGAGCAATCAACGCCGGGCCAGGCAACCGCAAAAGCACTTTCCAGCTGTGCATGTGTAAGCGGAAGCGGAAGGCCTCCAGCCCCCGGGACTCAGTTGACTGACCGCATAAAGCCATTCGGCCATTTTTGGACACATGCACAGCTGGGCCAAACTACTACTCGGCCACACAATACTTTGCTGTCAATTTGTGATAACGGCGGGTTTATTTCAAAATATGAACGACTTTATTTCGCTGTCGACTTTTGGCCTCAGAGGCTGACAGCTTGGGTGGAATTGGGTGTGAAATTAAGTACTTGGTAATCGATATGAATACGCTCGAGTGAGTTTAAAGAAGATTCTTTACATAGTTGCCTCACCCTGTCTAGATACTTTTTTGAAAATTAAGCCCGTAAATACCATTCATAAAATATTTTTAGATTTCCGAGGGATTTTATTCCTGTCAATTCAAATTGTTTTCGCACACACAAAAAGTCCAGCTTATTTAAGAGTTTGTAGTTACATTTATTTTACACATATGAGTTTTTTGTTCTATTTTCGGTTTTTCCACATCAATATTTAATATGTACGTATGCATTTTGATTTTTATATTTCATTATAGTTTCCTTTATATGTTTGTTTGTTTGTTTTTTCGTTCTTTCCTTCTTTTTTTTTGTATATTTATAAAATCCAACTGAAAAAACGTTCTTCATCTTATATTCATAATTGTGTCTACTTTTCAAGTAATTAATTCACTTAAAGTTACATTTTGTTTAAACGAATTTTTTTATCACGCCTAAAGTTGCTTTGAAATGAAATGTTTGAATATCGAAATGAGAATCTTTAAATGATTGTAAGTTGATAATTTGGTTGCTTAAAATTGTGTCTTTGTTCCTTTTTTGTTATTACTACAAGATATGGTGTCTTTCTTTGTCAGCTGGTGGCAGCTTTTTAGAAAACAATTTACGTATATTTCTATATAATATAATTTATATGTCTAGAAGAAGCTTTCGAACCCAAATGTTAATTGCAAATCATTTTGAAATTAATTCATTCATTATTTGTCATGGTTCAGTTTTTTATAGTTGGCTTACAAATGTAATATGTGTTTCTTTATATATTCAGTCATGAAATGATCGAAGAAAGGGTCTAACAGATACATCTATAAATTCTTTAAAATTTCTACTGGTGTATACATTCATTTTTGGGCTTCCGGAGGGTAGGGGAACGTCTACTTCACAGGGGCGGTTTGTCTTGTAAAATGCATAAACATTCAGCTTATTATCTATACAGTTACAGGTATAGTAAGAGTATCATATTTATGTATAGAGAATATATATATATATATATGCTGGCTGATAGGTATTCGTTTTCTGATAGGGAGGGCTTTACATTGAAATCCATTTAATTATGTATTGAGCATTGAGTTAGTTAGTTAAAGGGGCAAGAGTAGATGAGCATGAGTTTACTTATTCAAATCGTCCGCTGCAGTTGCTGATAATCAGAAATCACAAAATCAAACAAAATGTATACATAAACTATTTAAACTCGCATTACAGTTGGCTTTGTCCGTCGCACGTTGTTTTGCCCAACTTACAGCACAAACCCGTAACCTCAGTAACCAGTCGCATCGAATAGATCCGGCAAAACCAATGGCGGACAATTGTGTGGACTGCAGGTGACGCTGGGCATCTCGTCGGGTGTTACCGCATCCGTGCATATGCATTGCAAACAGTTGCCCGTATCCTGCGGCAGTATGTCACCAATTTTATACAATTTGCCTGAAAAGAAACCAACAAAAAGTAGAATACGACGAAGGGATTAGAGATGAGCATAGAGAGTTAAGCTGTCTCTTGCTCTAAAGAGACTTTCTGACTATGTAATAGCAATCAAAATATCTCTAAATATTTAGTAAATTAAGCCTTCTTTGATGAAATAGAACAGTTTGGACAACCAACAATTAAGGAAAGAAGGCAGAACAGAAATCGGCAAGTGTAAAACCATCTTTAGAAAAGCATATAAAATGTTCTTATAGCCAATTTTACTACACCAAAAATTCTCTATAGTAAAATTAATTGTAAAATCTTAGAGATGTGAGATCGTTTAAACTATAATTGAAAGATAAGTAGCTTATCATGGGACTGCCGTCATGGGCGTTAAAAATGCTGAGGGAGAAAACGCATAGCTACTAACATTGCACTATGGTCCAAGAGGCCGGTTTTTTGGCATAAAGGCCTGATTCCAGATGACATAAAAATCAATTTTTATGTTGAAGTTCACATGAATAGAAACACTTTCGAACTGTTTTGAAATCTGAAGGCTATTGCAAATCAGTCTTATTTGAATGAAGTATTGTGCCGAAATAAAAATTTATGTCATCTGGAATCAGGCCTTAAAGTCGAAAAATTTATGTTAATATTTTGTATTTTTGATTTTAAAAATCTTAAAGTTAATACATCATACATGTAAAAACTTAAAAAATAACGCTTCAAAAGCTTTACTGAAACTTTTCATGAGCTTTCAAACGTACACAATCGATCAGCTGCTTAGGGTTAAGAAATTGGCGCCACATTAGTTTGTTTACATTTGAGCGTTTAAATAAAAATTCTCTTTACGAACAAAATCAAGAAAATAAAGGAAATTGAAGATCAAGGTATGTAGTACTCACTGTATATAGTACATTTTTGTGTAGTCTTAGTCTTCGAGTTGTGTTTAATGTCCAATTTATGTTTATTTTTGTAGAAAATTAACATGGGTCCTAACGTCTGCTGACAAAAACTAAGTACGCCAGTTTGTACATATAAATGTCGTTCTTCATCGCTAATTTACACCTTTTCCCCGATCGTCCCCCTTTTCTCACAATTCCACAATATTCAGGGACGTTCAAGTTTCTTCGTAGCGATCTCTTTGATATTTGGCGCAGCAACAAATGCAAAATATCATTTGTGTCAGATTGGGTTTATGAAAAAATGAGAAATTACCACGTGGAAATGACAAAAAATTAAAAACAAAAAAATAAGTTATTTTGATACCTTTATAAAAGAAAACTTCCAAAATGTAACTATAGGGGGAAAGTTTTAACTTAAGACTTTTAAGTAAGGTAATTTATATATATTACATATATGTATGTAAGATATTTAATCATTCCTAAAATAAGTATAACTTGTCTGAATTCAGAGTCATACGAATTTCTTTGTATAGGAGGCACGAGAGGCCATTATCGCACAGACTAAAAAATTTTTTTGCTTACTCTTCGTTCTAAAAAACGTTGCAACTTGTGACTTTTCGCGAAAATCGGCTTTATTGCAGCTGAACTCGTGCTTAAGTTGAAGATATTACTCGAGAGCGAGTTAAAAAAATTTTTCGTTTTGTAGCGACAAAACACAAAAATGTTTTTAAGTCGTATTTAGAGCTATAAATAAAAGTACGAACCGATGTCAGTTCAATAGCGTCAAGATGGAGCAATCGGACAGATCAGTTATATGGCAACAATATGAAATAATATGCGGAATCGAACCATATTTGATAAGTCGCTAAAGAAGCTTAAAATACGTGCTCAAACCGAATTTCAGTTCAATATCTTAAAAACCAACGAAGTTGGTGAATATCGGCCAGATCGGTTATATGGCAGCTAACAAACAAGATTCTGAAAGTCGTATTAGGACCTTACAACATGGGTACAAACCGAATTTCAGTTCAATAACATAAAGAACAAAATAGTTGGAGCATGACGGCCAGATCGGTTTTATGGCAGCTATATCAAATAGTGGTCCGAACCTGTCAAGATTGTGTAAGTCGTAGAAGGAGCTAAAAATACAAGTACTTTCCGAATTTAAGTTCAATAGCGTAAAAAAAACAACAAAGTTGAGGCAAATCGGCCAGATCGGTTATATGACAGCTATATCAAATATTGGTCCAAATTGAGTCAAATTTTCAAAGTTGTCTTTGGCGACCAAAATATGATTGTAAACCAAATTGGTGGTCAATAACTTAAAAACTGGAGTTTATGCCAAAAATGGGCCAAGATAAACCACTGTGCATTGGCAACAGCTCCTTATTGCTCACAATGTAGAGTGTCCAGCTCAGGAGGCTGTACTTGTTGCGATATACAAGAATTATAAATTTCAGTGTGAAGCTCGTGCCAAAAAAAGCGAATCAGGTGTATGGTAAGAAATACAGCACGGAAACTATTGGAATTAACTTCAAAACTAGATGTAAATTGCTTCCACTTCCACATAATTCACAAAAAGAGGCAATTCAGCTACTTAATGGGAAAAATTGCCAGGATTCTGCAAAACTCTTTAAAGCTATAATAAATTATAGGAAAAATATTGTTTTAAAAAACTTTTTAGTTTAAAATATAAATTAGGAAAAATTGTTAAATATATAGTTAAGAAATATTTTGTTAAAATAGAAGGCTAACGGTAAATCAACCAAGCCAAAAATGGGAAATAAACAAACAACTACTAAATACTACTACTAAAAACCCTGACTGTCGAAAAACCGATTAAAAAGTGGTTAGATTGATGTCTTCGAAATAATATAGGCTCTAAGTTTGAAACTTAGTAGTGTTTTAGATTATTAGATTAGATATTCTCCCGGTCTTAAGCCTGTATTCTTTATTTTGATTTAAACTTTAGAAAAATTGATTAAAAACTCTTTTAAAACGGATTTGTAAAAATGTACAGGTTTAAAAAAAGTATCGCATAACACAGAGCGACAAAAAGAAATTTTTGGTAAAGCCTGGTAAAGGGACCAATAAATTGTGAAACTAGAGGTATCAGATAGCAATACCTCATACTCTGTTATTAATGGGCACAGCTTCAACATCTGTTGCTGGTAAAAGAAACAAGATGAGAACTAAAATTTTCCAACAAACTGTTATACCAAATTCCCGCCTCCAATGGACAAGCGGTTAGATCCATAGAGGTCTAACGTAGAAAATGGAATTAATGGAAAATCACTCAATAGATTTATTTAAGGATTTTAATAAAAAAAAAATGTTTTCTTAAGAGATGGTACCACATTTGACAACACCCATAATCGTCTCCGTATGTAGAAATCCTACATATTGAATCTGCCTAAAGGCATAAACCAATTCGCTTGCTTGTAATTCTCAAAATCTAATTCATTGCTCTCCTAGTTTATATAAGGGCAACTGAAATTTACTCCCGATTCGTTGTTAAATGTGACGAGCAGTTTTCTAAATGAAAAATATACAAATTCAGTATTGAGTGTTTTGTAGCTCATGTGCTGTTCGTGTGAAATACGAATGGAATTTTCTGCACTCTTGCATGTAGGATTTCAATATCCAAATGTAAGTTTGAGAAACCTAAAGCTTTCGTGTGGTATTAAGATTGCAGCCTGGAAAATGTAAAAGTTAATTGGAAATAAGCTAATTTTCTTATGTCGTGTAGACTTTGCCTTTGTCCATAGCATTTAAGTTTTCTACATGAGGCGTTTACTTTTTATACACTTGAAAACAGTATTATAATTTTGCCCAGAGGTTTGCACGCATTGAAGGAATCATCACCACATAAAGTACAGCTTTGCCTTTCTCGTTTATTTATACATCTATTTCTGCACGCCTCGTGGAGCTTGCTAGTATGAATACAAAGAGCAAAAGTACTGGAAAAAACTATTTTTTTGCTCATTTAAATTTTGTTTAACATGTTACTGTAAAAAACCGCACCACATGTTTGGTTTTCTAGTATCATAATATGCACATGGCGGAAGTCAGAAGTTCTAAGCCACGAAACTATAAAAAAGTGAAATTTTTCCACAGTTTTAGCATAACAATTCAATAATTCAAACATATTTTCAATGAACTCACAACAACTTTGTTACATGCCTTTTCAGTTTAACACAATTTTTTTTATATGTTTTTACTGCTGCTCAGTAAAAGGTTAAGAAATATTTTAGCATACGAGCTTAAAGTACCGTTAAACTCAGAATGCGTTGACTTTTTATCAAATTTTGGCGCTATAGTTTATCAGGCATGTTCTCAATTTCAATACTTTTTGAAAAGTAAATCAAGCGCAATTCCGCTTCGGTTCTCAATTTCGAATTCAATTGATCTCTTTTTACTTTTTGCAAACTACTAGACAAAGCGAGAATGGTACTAGATACACAAGAGAAAAACCTGAATTCTGAGCGACATAATCAGAAATGAAAGAGGCTGACTTTTAAGTTTCACTTTTCGATAACAAAAATAATTCTTTATAAAGGACATTAAATTTTACTAACGTTTTCTGGATTGATCACAGAATTAAGGAAAATTCACTTTATTTACCCTAAATATAGCAAAACACTCATCTAATGACTGTGAAAATCGATAGTTTTTTTCAAGTAAACTACAATAGCTGTTGTCCTATTCTAAGGTGTAGCAGGTTTTTCAAACTCCATAGCTGACAAGCTATAAAAATAAAACAAGCTAAAAATAAAAAGCAGTCTTTTTTTTTATTAAAGACACACTCAAAAACCGGACCTAGAGCCGGCTATAAACTAAATCTGATGACTGCTTAATCTGTGACTGGCAATGTTTGGACGTGACTCAATCACAGTTTAGCATATCCATCACTCATCACTGGCCGGCGGCAATTGATTTCAACTTTGTCTTGCCTTACCCAAAACATTGCACATACGTCCTGTTGCCGGCGGCGTTGTTGTTATAATCGTTGTCAGCGTATAGGGGGGTAGAGAAGTGCTCAGTTGCTGCTGCTGCTGCTGTTGTTGATGGTGATTGCTGCTGGTGTGCGCCTCGGGAGCTATTGTTGTTACTGTACCCATTGTTGTTGCTGCTGACGCTGCTGCTGCTGCCGATGCTGCTGTTGTTCTGTTGCCATTTGCAATTAAATCCGTTTGGTGATGGGGATGCACATCAACTGCAGTTAGTGTAATGTCAATATTGACAACGCTGCCATTGAATTCGCTGCTGTAATCATTGTATGAGCTGCGAAAGAAGACGGCATCGGCCAAGTTGTTGTTGTTGCTGCTGCTGCTGTCACTCTTATTCACAGCAACAACAGCCACATCATCTATTATTGTTGATGCTGGTGTTTCCTGCTCAAAGCTTGCATCCAGTATATTGGTATTCTCCACATTTAGCTCTGTTGATGTCAGCCAACGATGAAATGCATCATCTAGCTCCTCCGCCCGTTCATGCTGCAGCTGGCATAGGGAGAAACGAGGAGGAAGAGTAAAATAACATACAAAATAAATTGTTAATTCAAGTTGACTGCATAAATCATAAATCCAGTGAGGCATGAAAAAATTCCATTACGGAGGAAATTTCAAGCTGACTGGACACAATGAAGTAGCCTCCTAATTGGGTAAGCTCCAAGTTGTTTAAATTATGAAAAATTAAACTCAAGTCTTTAATAACTCACATTTGTGGTTGCCACAGTGGCTGCTGGAGCATACGGAAGACTAGACATCAGGGTTGTCACCATTTCATTTGTTCTTGTCAGAGACTTGTCAGTGTTTGTTGCTGTTGCTGCTGCTGCTGTTGTTGTAAAAGTTGCTGTTGCTGCTGTGGGCATGATAGTGGCCTTTGGCCGCTTTGTTGGCGGTTCAGGCAAAATATCGCTGTCGGTTTCCGCCTCATCAAAGTTCTTATCAACAACTTCTGCTGCCTTTTGTAGTGACGCCTCCCGTTGTTGCTGTTGCAGACGTTGCTTTTCATGCAGCAAGTGTTGCTGATGATGCTGATGCTGGTGGTGCTCATGCTCCTCCGTTTTGTAGTCATAATAAAGCAAAGCCGGCAAGTTTTCGGGAAAATTTAAGATTTTACTGGACGAGTGCACGGGATGGGGATGTGGATGTGGATGGGGATGTGTATACGGATGAGGTGGAGGCGTCGACTGCTGATAATGCATTTCCTTTGCTGCCTGATTAACGGGCAGCTCCAGCTGTGTGGATGACGTCGTCAACTTTAGCTGCTGCTCGTGTTTGTGTAGCTTGATGATATTGTAGTTGTTGGCGGCGTCACTCCTTTGTTTCGGTTGTTGCTCCAGCTGAGGCTGCTGTTGCTGTTGCTTTATGGCTCCTGCCATTTTATAATCCCCCAACTTTTGCTTGCGGCTGTGGTAAACTTCGTAGTCATTAAAATTCTTTTGATTCTTATGATGCTTATGCCGCTTGCCAACTTTCCTCGCCGTTTTATGCAGTTTTGTTGATTTTCTCGTTGTGCTCTCATAACGATACGGATCTGAATAGTCGCCGTCGCCGTCGCCCCCAGCGCCTCCATCCCTCGTACCCTTCACCCTGTTTACATTGGCCTTATCTGTGTGCAGAGCAGAAAAAAGAAAAAGTTTCTTGGTTTACATTATGCACGCCGCCTTATAATGGCCACAGCAGCAGCAACACTAACCGCATTTCTCCCACCAGCAAAAGATTTCACCGTCCATGCAGAGACAAACCTCGCAGGCATCCAAACGCGGCACCTGCCACCGAAAAAACGAGAACAAGAAACAAACAAACCAGGCAAAAGGTTACACAAATTCTACACACACACACATTTCCTCCTTCAATCAGTATCGATTATTTCCCAAGGATTTTAGTTGTTAATTCAAGCAAAATATAATTATTTAGAAATTGATGTAGGAATAACCGAGACAGACCAAGCACCTGCCACAAATTCATATCAAATTTCCTGCTCAATAAATTTATAATCACTCGATTTAGGTCAAGAATTTAAGCTGGTTGGAATTTCACATTACAAAATCTGCCAATGATACACCCAAAAAAATTTGTATCAATATCAATTTGAAACTGAAACTAGTATAATTTTTTTTGTAAGCCCAAAAAGTATGAAATTGAAACTTAGAATATTAATTTGATGCTTAGAAGTATTATTTTGAAGATAAAAAAAATTTTTTTTTTGTTCGAAAATTCGAAGAATGTGCAATCGATTCAGCTGTGGTGGACCCTTTCTCCAGACAATGGATTTTAAATGGAGCATACTTACAAGGTAAATTTATGCAGCCAAGTATTAATGTTGTTGCGGCCTTTTTTTTTGAAAACATATGTAAATTCCAAAGGTAACTCTTCAGTCTAGACATATAACAAACCACAATGCTACTGTAGATAATTCAGCGCTTTGCAAGATGACGCTCATAAGAGCTTAAAGCGCTGTATGGGTTCCAGCAAGAGTCACACCAATTCTGATTAAACAACATTCGCGTGGACCCGAAACATGAAGTGAGAGACCTTTGTTTCTTCAAGCAACGTGTCCACTAGGGGGGGTCGACAAAAACGAAATCTACGGTCAATTCTAAGAAAATTTCACCAAGAAACCATGGGTCGAAAATGAATTCCTAGTCCGCGCAAATCGACTTTAAATATTTATATTACATTTTCCCAAAAAACAAGTTAGAAAGTCGGTGAAGCCCGACTATAACATACTCTGTATCCCTAGAGCTTGCAATTATCTGATAAATTTTATAGAGAAGCCACACAAAGTGATAAGGAGGTTATAAAGTCAGTCCAGTGCTGCCCATCAACATTAAACCTGTGCTTCGTTCATCTGATCTGCATAGTTTCTTTGGCGAATCAATAAATAATCATGATTACAAAATATTTCTAGAAGGAACAAACCATCTATCCTATATCTATATCTATATAAATTTATCTGCCGGCAACATAAAAAAGTATTTGTCCCATACGTGTCAAACCTCGATATCTTACCATGCCAGAGATCTGTACTTTTGCAGGTATTTGGACAGACAGACACTCGTATGGCTTAATTCTTGGCTTTGGGTTTTATACCCAAATCTCTCCGTAAAATTCACAGTCATTAACAACACTGGCGGATACAGCTGCGATATGTTCCTCTGTTCTCAAAGTATATGTCTTGGTGGTTTAATGTCCAATAATATAAATTTGGTCCGAATAGCCGCCTCTTAAGATCACCCAAACTGAACATAAAATGGAAGAAGTGCACGATGCACTTTCTTAACCAAGCATGAATTTTAATAATAATATTCATTAAACTGCGGTGTTCGCTTGTAAGTCGATTCGTTGTTAAGTTATAGAACAAACTGAACAAGTTTGACAGTAACATGTGACACGAAAACAGCTGAACTGCCAAAAACAGTCTTGGCAAAAAGAAAGTGTCTAAAAATCATTATTTATTATGTAGTCAGAGAAATTTTTAAAGCCAAAGTTTGTTTTTAAAAACTATGGACTAGAGTTGTGCCGATTTTGTTGAACTAGTTCAAATGAACTAGTCTTTAAAATGAACTAATGAACTAGGTCTTGGTTTTGAACTATAGTTCATATTTTGAACTATGTATTTCTCAGTTTTTGAACTATAGTTCATTTTTTGAAGTTCATTTGAACTATAGTTCAATTTTTTGAACTATAGTTCATATTTTGAACTATAGTTCATTTGAACTATAGTTCATTTTTTGAACTATAGTTCATTTGAACTATAGTTCATTTTTTGAACTATAGTTCATATTTTGGACTATAGTTCATATTTTGAACTATAGTTCATAATTTGAACTATAGTTCATTTTTTTCTTTTACCTCTGAAGCAAATTTTAAGCCGTTTACTCATTGTCTGATACATGAAATATGAAAATCTAGTGGGCTTGCATTTAATAATGATTTTCTATGAATTAACAAACTGTTCACATTTAAAGAATTACCAATAGCAGGACTACGAAACTATCATTTCTCAAAGCCAACGTATGAGATTTTCGAGCCAACCCAGCAGCAGGTGCTAAGTGTTGCCTCCTCCTCGGCACAGATTCTTCCACATGCTGTGGCCGCTTTGCTTCGCAATGTGTCCTTTACCCAAGAGTCCTGCAAAAGTTTCATTGATTCGCAGGATAAGCAGCTCCAAAACATTTACCCTGGTGGCCATGGGCACCCACGACATTACAGGGAGCCTTCATCTGCGAGGATTTGGCGTCAGAGGGAATCAAATTCAAACCGCATAACCAAACTCAGGAGATGACAGGTCTGCAGTTGATGGACTTAAATGCCCAGCTTAAGCCACATCATTCGTGGCTCTTCCGTCTATCCAGTGATCTATGGTGCCAATCGTGTAGTTCTCTCACTGCTGCCCATTATTAATGGTGAACGATCGAAGAACTTGCCTAAAGTGGTCCAACCAAATGGTAACACTCTCTTATTTAGAGGTAGTCATACGTGAGGAGAAAATTTCGGTAAAGCGTGCCAACGCTATTGGTATTAATGAGCCGGCTTCCCAACTGGCTGACATGTTAACTTGAATTTACTAAGAGGCACGGGATAAGGGTGACTCGCTGATTGTGTAAAGATTCCCCCAACGCGACATGTGTGATCCATGGCTGCGACATCTATGAAGATGTTGCTATTCATTTTGGCTATAACAACATTATGAAATCGCTGCCTTATGTAGATAGTAAAACAGTTTAATCTCAACAAACTGACCGAGCAACTGCGCGAGCAAGCACCGAAGCCCTGATTTTACGCGCACGCAAACTCAACAAATCTATCGAAACCAAGCCGACTGTGTATTATGTATCAAACAGTATTAAAATTTTCCTCAGTAGTTAAAATAATGAACAATAGTTAAAAAAATGAACTATAGTTTAAAAAATTGAACTAAAGTTCAAATGAACTATAGTTCATGAAAAAATGAACTAATGAACTAGGTCATTAAAATGAACTAAAATTACCAACTCTACTATGGACATCAGGGACCGGGCTTATGAGCTCTATTATAATACCTAATCATTGATTTTTATATTGATAGGTACTCAAAAAATAAAGTTTAAACTTGATTTTTAATATAAAGTTCTGTTCGATTTAGTTCACTTAGTAAGAATATGCATCAAACTTGCAGCAAGTAATTCGAATTCCCCGGATCAAAAATACATAATACCCTTGATTCATTTGCTAGCTAATTCTATGCATACACCACAAACACCTACGCCCTAGCTGATAGCAAATAAGTGCAGCAAGGCGAGGCTGACGATCTTTAGTATGCTTCACCACGACAAAATTCAGTGGTTTTACTTAGTAAGAAATAAAATAAATAAGAAAATAAATATTAAGTGACGAGGCTTTAACTTTTGCCTTGAAAATTGTGGCTCCGACAGATTGATGCGATCACACAGACAGGCATACATGGCTATAATAACTCGGTTGCAGCTTCTGATCAAGAACATATACTGTGAAGGGTCGGTTTTCTTTCTTTTTTCCTTTTACATAAGTATAACATGCATAAATTTGCACAACTTTATGATCCCCTTTTACTCATTTTGAATAAGTACAGGATATAACCAAACACAGCCAACAAATTGTTCATTTATGGTATTGCAAGAGCTTCCTGGATAAAAGCATAGCTTTATTGGAACGATAGTTGAGATTTTACCCTTTGTTTTCATATTGCAGCTATGTATTTTTCCAGCTGGGCAATCGTCAATGCAAGTTATTTCCTTTGAGAGTTTTAACTGTGTGGATTATATTTTAAATACAGCATAAAAATTATGCCATCAAGGCATGAAGGTCGGATTTATTATCACACTTTCATAAGCCTCTGCGGAGTTTGTTACGCAAATGCTAACCGGTCATGAAAATTACCATAAAAGAGGCATATTCCTTGCATACACTTGCATACTTTATGAATCATTTATGACACAGAGGGCAGGGCACACAGCGCGCAAAATGGGTTTATTGTGTTGCGTATGCATCATTAAATTAATGATTTTTTTTTTAAATTGGATATTTGAATTTTAGATTTTGATTTTGTAAATTTTTTTTTTTGGATGTTCATTAAACAGGCCCGGAGGTTCCAGGGAGATGTAAGGCTTCCTCGAATTTTCTGCATTTTTGGCATCGAGGTTAAGGGAGCGAAAAGATTTGAAATATAAGGAATAGTTCCATTTACCGGGTTTCCAAAAAATATTACACATATAACAGCAAAGTTGTCTAAGTTTTCTTGTTTTAAAACGTAAAAAAACAACAATATTTTGTTTGCTTCATTTAGTCCCTAAACGTAAGATCCAACTGCCCAACTGCCCATTTTGAACCCCAAATAGTTTGCTCCCAAACATTTGCCAAGTAGCTTTTGCCTATGTTTGTAAACCAAAATTTGAAATTTTTTGTCCAAATTTTTATAAAAAATCAAGACAAATAATTTGCGCAAATTTTCATAAAAGTTCGCAAAATAGCCATGATTAAAGATTTTTCATAACCTAAAACTTAAACTATTTATGGTTCCATACTTAAGCAATTTAATCAAAATAGCGAAAGTTTCTAAGTGGTCTATTAGTAAAATTTTCATAAAAATGCAAATTATTTCATGGGACCTTAGTAGCATTTACAGCTCAGGGTAAACTTTGTTTGCACAATGTGCTCAAATTTTGTTTGCGTGTGGGACCTAAGCCTAAGTTCAATACATTTGGAAAAACTCAAAATCCGAGTGGCCCCTATCAGGTCAAAGGTTGGAATGCAAACAATCCCTAGAAAGAGTTGGTGAAGTCCTGGTTATTTCCAGACGCTGTGGATTTTTGATCTTACTGCCTTTGGACGCATGCTTTATAACAACATTTGTGCACTTGGGCAAAAACTTGCAACTTAGAACCAGCGCTGCAAACCTTATAAAAATGGACTAGGGCTCACTTCGGGGTTCGACACCGCGAAATTTTTTGGGGTCTGGTTCACGGGTTCAGAAATAACTTTGTTCAGAATACTTGTACGTAAACTGAAACAAACAAAAGCTTAGAGGCTTGATTATATACAATTCGAGGTTAAATCATAGAACGTTTCAGCAGGCTCCCGGTCAATAAGTCATGGAGCAATCAGTATTAGAAATCAAATTTACGCTGCATAATTTAGAGCGGTGTTAAGCGATAGTTCGCATTAGGATTCCTCCATAGAAAGATTCCGCATAGGAAATCACAGTAGTTAGAGCGAGCCGGACATATTCCCCCAAATGCACTCAGAAAGCGTAAATGAGAGCAAACAGCAGACTAATTTCTAACAGAAACGGAGCTGAATGCGCAACCGTTCAGTCTATATATTTATGTTTCTTCATAACTTTTGAATAACTTTAAACTAAGATACTAAAGGAGGATGGTCGACTATAGAGCTGTTTCAAGAACCTCCCGATTGCCTATCTTCAGTTGTCAGAGACCATCTCATGCCAGCATTGCTATGATTGGGAAATCCAAAGACAGTGTAAGTGCTAAACAGACAGCTTGACAAAAGACGTTGTGTATGATGTAGGCCCTGTTACGGGCCCATTCCCTCGGTAACCTATGTAGTTTTCAAAGGTTAAAGCTGGACCGATTGCTTAAGCTCCTTTACAGTCCTGATCACTCATCTGAGTTCGCGATTTGCTATCAGCCGGTAAAAGCGTGGCAACGGAGCATTCAGGTGAGGTGGCCAAATAGCTATTGGGACCTATCCACTAACTAGGACGCTGGACCGTGTCAAAGTGCCTAATGCGATGTGCTTGGGATTATAGAATCGATATCATTTCTTATCGAATTTAGAATCCCTCCCTTTCTCACGTCTACTTCTTACTTTTGCAAAGTAAATTCATTCCACTTTAGTTAATCATTAGGTGTCGATTTTTTAAAAAACTCATCTGAACGATGTAAAGGATTGCTTATCATCTTCATTACAAAATAAACAAGAACATTTTGTACTTAAAGTTAACCTACATATTTAAGAAAAGATCGTACTTGGTTCAAGTACGAAAGTTCTTGGAGTACAGAATAGATTTTCAATACAAGCTCCAAAAAGTGTGCTTCGAAAAATGCGAAGAGTTTTAAGCTGAATTTATTCTTGAAATTGCCTCCTAGATTTAACACTTTGGTTATGGAGATTAATATTGTATGATGGCTCGATATTTTCGTGAACTCTAAAGTCAGTCACTTATTTATGAAAACGAGTTCGGTACAATTAACAATTGGCCCAATTTAAAAAAAAAGTTTAATTTTGCTATAAAAAGATCGGCTCGATATTTTTCAAAGGTTGAACATTTCTGGGAAAGGTTGATTCATGTCACTTATTTATGAAAAACAATTTCGGTACTTGACATTAGCTCATTCGATTAGCCCAATTTTTGAGAACATTATTAATTAGTACTTAAGAACATAACAAATTAATAGTGTGACCTAAAAGATATTATAATTGTTCCAAATTTACCTTATTTAATCGGGATTAAAAAAAAAACGGTAGTTGAAATAAGGATTTTGTATTTGAATCAAGTATTTTGTACTATTGACACCGTTCGTACGGTTCCACGTCTATTCAACACAAAACAATTTCAACACGTCAATTCAACACAAAACCAATTAAACACGAACAAATTCAACACAGCACAATTATAACACAAGATATTTTAACACATATAAAATTTCAACATAATCTATTTTATCACAAAGCAAATGAACATCGCCAAATTTCAACACAGTACAATTTTAACACTGGAAAAATAGAACACAACAATTAAAAAAAAAAATTTATTTTCAATTTGCGTTGTAAATATCGTAAAATTTTGCCTGTCCCTTTTGTTACCATTCTTTCTCAGGATGAATTTGATTGTGTTTAATTTGTAATGTGTTGAAAGGACGTATGCTTAAAAGCTAGTGTCTCCCTTCGCCTGCAGCTATACGGTTCAACTTCTATTCAACGGAGAAAAATTTCAACACGTCAATTCAACACACGTCAACTCAACACAAATCAAATTTATTAATATTTTATTAAATTTAAATTTGTTTTGTAGTGAAATTTAATTTGTTTAAATTGTTGTGTTGGGTAAAACACTTTTAAACGTTTTTTGACTTTTTTTTTTTTTTAATTTTTTTGGTTTTAAGGGAAGGAAAAAACCCCTAACTAAACCCTCCCCGAGGGTGTCGGCTGGGCAATGGACACTGTATGTACCTCGGCTTAAAGCGAGCTATATACCTAGTGTCACTTGCGCGTCTTACACCCAGGAAATGCAGTGTCTAGCTAAGGTGACGGCCAGTTCTGTCCAGCTTTAGCTGGGCAGAGTTGAGCAAGAGCCATGGTTACGAGGTGCCTGGCAGTAGGCATAAAATGCTATGGGGTGGTACCCAAGAACAAAATGCAACCACCATGGTCATTTCCGAATGCACAACATAAAGGACCAAACTCGGGCTGGGATATCAGCCCAAACGTCAGTGGAAGGCGTGACTGCTACCACCGGCGGGCACGGTGGGGAGAAATCCCCTCTTCGTGTCGCCAGCGGTCACACCTCTGTCGCGGTTGGAGCAGGCCAAGACAGTTGTACAGCTACTGCCACAACGTCAAAAGCCAAAGTGTGGCGCGGTACCGCAGTCGATACAGACTCGGACTGCGAGTCGCACGGCGGCTCTATAAATACGGAGGCCGAGGAAAAGCTGCTGCTTTCCCCAGTCCTGTCGGGTTCTAGCACCTCTTGTAAGGTAAGGCCCAAAAGGACGAAGGAAGGCATGCGAGCGAAGGACCAATATAAGGCGGCCCTCAAGATCAAAGCGAGGCTCGATGGCAGCGGTAAGCTCACCCAAGAGGAGAGCAACAAGCTGGCGTGGGCCGAGCAAAAAGATCAAGGAGGGTCGCAAACACTTTGCGGAGAGACAGGCGATGCAAGCCACCTCCGCATTATACGCCAACAAAGTGGAGGAGAGCTTGGCTGTCAAGCGGCAGCGCTCAACTGAGCCAGCGAAGGCGGAGGCCCCAGCGAGCAAAAGGCCACGCCCAAGACCGCAGAGCAAGGCTCCACCAAGCTCTACTCCAAAGGGAAAAACGCCGGGAAAGGAGTCAGCCAGTGACGTGGCGAAACGGCATCTGACCGTAGCCCTCGTCGACAAAAGCGACCCTTTCGGCAAAATGACCCTGGAACAGTGGAAGCTAGTGGAGGGGAAGCTGTTCGAGGAGATTTTTAAAAGGATGGACGACCCAGCAGCGCAACCTGTCACGTTCGACGGAGCAGGCTGGCTGTTTGGAGTCAAAATCCTTAAATGTAAGGACGACCTCACCCTCAAGTGGGTCACCAGCGTCGTTGCAGACATGGGAAGCCCATGGGAGGGTGCCCAGCTGGAAGTAGTTGACAGAACTTGTATTCCGTCAGTGCCGAAAGCGAAAGTACTCTTCCCAAGGGTTGTACCAAAGGAGCAGGCGCTGAAACTATTAAGGTGGCAAAACCCAGACGTGCCAACAGCTGACTGGAAGGTACTGCATGTTGCTAAGCCCGACAAGAACGGGCAGCACATGGTCCTCCAGATCAACAAGGAGGCCGATGATTTGCTCTACCCTAAATTCGGGAAGATGGCGTGGGGAGTAAGAAGCGTGCACCTACGACTCAAAAAGCGCCATTCCGAAGACAAGAACGAGCACACGCTAGAGGCTGGAGAGGTCGAGAAAGACCTAGGCATCGACGAGATGGTCGATAAAGCCAGCAGCCTCGATATAACGGAGGTAGAGACCGAAAGGGATGAGGAATCAGCCACAGCAGCTGACCCACCCAGTATGGAGGACGATGAGGATGTGGACGCAACCATGGTAGTTGACCCATCCAGGCCTGGGGACGCCGACAACGACCATGCAGTTGAAGGTCCTCCAGGTCAACTTGCATAAAAGCAAGCTTGCGTCGGCGGAGCTCCTATTAACCCTTGAGACAGGGCCCGCCGAAGTGGCCTTAGTTCAGGAACCTTGGATTGCGGCAGGGAACAAGGTCTCAGGGCTAAGGTCACAAAACTACAACGTTTTCTATCCCACCGCAGTAAGTAAGGCAAGGACGGCCATTCTGGTAAGAAAAGGCATCTATGCTTACCTTATGTCTAATTACAGCACGGATGACCTCACAGTTGTGGCCCTGGAAGGTCGCGATGATGAGCCAATACTATTGGCATCCTGCTATATGGCACACGAGCGAGAGTCGCCACCGCCCGAGCTCGAACACTTAACGGCTGAGGCGAGCAGGAGAAAACAACCACTCGTCGTCGGAACGGACGCCAACGCACATCACACCGTGTGGGGTAGTCCAGACATCAATGACAGAGGTGAGTCACTCTTAAGCTTTATCCTACAAACTAACCTTAAAATAGAAAACGTTGGAGATGTGCCCACATATGTGGGACCAACATCGGCCAATGTCCTAGACCTAACTCTGACCTTAGGGAATAGTACACAGGCATCAGAATGGAGAGTCCTTGATAGAAACTCCTTCTCAGACCACAAGTACATCCAATTTAAGATCGAGTTCAACCACAACCAAACCAGAAACGCCTATAGGAACCCCCGGAACACAGACTGGGTGAAGTACCTTAGAACGGTAGAATCAAAACTACCAAACCCAACGAGTATCTGCTCGGTAGGCGACATTGAGAGGTCCGTGGAGACGCTCACAGCCAACCTAACCGCAGCATACAAAACCTCCTGCAAACTCACAGTTAGCAAAAGGAGAACCAGACCCCCCTGGTGGACCCCAGCGCTGAAAGAGCAGAGGAAGGACGTGCAAGAATGCTTCAAACTCGCCAAACAAGCGGATGAGCAAATAATCTGGGAGGAATACAAGATTAGACTTCGCGTCTTCAAAAAGAAGTACGGAAGGCAAAACAGAACTCTTGGAGAAACTTCTGCTCCAGCATAGAGAAGGTCTCCGAAACAGCTAGACTCAGGAAACTGCTTTCAAAGCAGCCACCCATGCAGAGTCAGCTAAAAACGAACGACGGACACTGGACAGAAAGCAGCAGGGAAGCGACATGTGCTCTACTTGATGCGCACTTTCCAGGCTGCACTCCAGTCACTGAGGCAGATACGCCCCAAGACCTACACACGCAACAAGTCAACATCCCAGACAATATCATCACTCCAGAAAAGATCCGATGGGCGATCGACTCGTTCGCGAGTTATAAATCCCCAGGGCTAGATGGAATATTCCCAGCCATGCTAAAAACGATCAAATGCGCAATCGTCCCATGGCTACGATCCATTTTTATAGCATGCTTGAGGTGGAGCTATGTACCTGTGGCCTGAAGGACAGCACGCGTTGTATTCCTGCCCAAAGCAGGGAAATGCAGTCACGTGCAACCAAAAGACTACAGGCCCATCAGCCTCACATCATTCCTGCTCAAAACAATGGAGAAGCTACTGGACCTTCACATAAGAGAAGGCATGAACCTGACCTTGGAGGGAAACCAGCACGCCTACACGAAAGGGAAATCGGTGGAAACAGCGCTACACTCCCTAGTAGCCACCATCGAGAAGGCACTGTACCATCAAGAATTTGCCCTGGGAGCATTCCTTGACATTTCGGGTGCATTCAACAACGTCACTACAGAAGCAATAATGCGAAGCCTAAGAGCCCTAGCAATACACACGGCATTGGACTCCTGGATATATAACCTGCTGAGCTGCAGAAGAGTACAAGCCGAGTGGGGTACCACAACCATTACAAGAGAGGCACACGGCGGAACGCCCCAGGGCGGAGTCCTGTCACCTCTTCTATGGAACCTTGTGGTCAACGAATTACTTAAAAAATTTCGCAGGAAAGCACCCAAGATAACCGCATATGCCGACGACATAAGCATAATTATTATGGGAAAATGTCCATCGACTGTCAGCTCAATCATGGACTCTACTCTCAGAGATACTAAAGTGGGCCACAGAAGCCGGACTTAGCATCAATGCGGAGAAGACGGACCTCATTCTCTTCACCAAGAGATACAAGGTACCGCAATGGACTCCACCCACGATAAATGGAACACCGCTAACGCCAAAAAACAACGTAAAATACCTTGGAGTAGTAATCGATAGTAAACTATCCTGGAGACTCAATGTGGAGGAAAGGGTGAAAAGGCAACCAATGCGCTATATGCATCCCAGAAGATGCTAAGCAGCACTTGGGGCCTATCACCAAGACTAACACACTGGCTCTTCATATCAGTTATACGACCGATACTACTACACGGTATATTGGTATGGTGGCAAGCCACAGAGAAGTCCACATATCTAAAGCTGATGGAAAAGGCCCAGCGGCAGGCACTGGTCTGCATAACGGGGGCGCTACGGTCTACTCCAACAAAAGCACTGGAACACATCCTAGGTGTCAACCCCCTGGACATCCAAGCACGCCTCACTGCACACGGACGGCCCAACGTCTTTGCGCGGCTGGCACCATGGCTCTACAAAGCTATGGACACAGCACAGTGGGCAGAGAGATCAACAGTAGCACGGACTACATGATCCCAAAAACCAACTTTACAGGCGCATCAGCATTACTGGGACCAGAAGACTGGCGTACAGGGCTGGCTCAGGAAGCAATGCACCTTTTCACGGACGGCTCAAAGATGGCCTCAGGAGTCGGAGCCGCCGTGTACTGCAAGGAACCGGAATTGAAACTCTCCTACAAACTGCCAAACCACTGCACCATATTCCAGGCGGAAGTTTTCGCCATAAGGAAAGCAGCCGAACTGGCAGAATTACACGCACCAAACGATCAAATCAACATATACGTAGACAGTCAAGCGGCAATCAAAGCAATGCAGAGTCACGCCATCAACTCCAAAAATGTTCTGGCAAGCAGAGAAGCAATAGATTCCCTCAGCACCTCCAGCAAGGTGCAAATCTACTGGATTCCCAGCCACCAGGGCATCGATGGAAACGAAATGGCGGACACTCTTGCAAAAGCCGGGGTCGCACTAAGCCGAGAAGCAACACTAAATATACCTATCTCCCTACAGACGCTATACAGCAAGATGGAGGAGATAGCGGAGAAAGAAGCAGAGGAAAAGTGGAAGAACACGACCGGCTGCAGAATCTCTAAAATTATGTGCAATAAGAGAGACAAAAAACTCACGCACTATACGCTGCAGCTCCAAAGAAGAGACTGCAGACTGCTTATAGGCATATTAACTGGTCACTGCCTAGCAGCCGCTCACGCGATAAAGCTAGGCATCACGACAGCAGACACCTGCAGGAAATGTAAGGAACCTGGAGTAGCTGAAACTCTAGAACACCTCATCTGCAGCTGCCCAGCAATCGCCACGACAAGATTAAGACATCTGCACTCCCCAAGCTTCACCACTCTGGAAGAGGCAGCCAAGAGCTCCCCCAAACAACTATTGGCATTTGCCAAAACGTCAAGAATCCTACAGGATTTCTAAAGGAAATGGTACCATAAAGCACCCGGCCTCACTAAGGACCGTAAGGTCTATGTGTGGCCCCCCTACATGGGGCCAGCCGGTAATACCTACCTACCTACCTACCTGTTCGTGTTTAATTTCTTTTGTGTTGAATTTGCGTGTGTTGAATTGTTGTGTTGGGTGAAATGACTAAGCGATGTATTGACGTGTGCTGAAATTGTTTTGTGAAGACTTTGTTTTGTGTTTAATTTGTTTGTGTAGAATTGACGATTTTTTGTGTTGGGTGAAACGACTGTGTTTTTTATAGACTTGTTACCATTCGTACTTGATTCAAGTACAAAGCTCTTGGTATTCTTCTGCACTTTTATAGAATTAAACTGAACTTGAATGCCTGATGACGATTTCCGATCTAGCTTTAAGCAAACAATCGCTAAATGTTCTCTTCAAAGGGCTTAGAAACTCTCGTCATTGGCATAATTTTCAAAGTTTTAAGATCAGCTACCTAGCCGAGCTCTGGCCTAAACCCCAATTAACTACTTTTCAAACCGAAAGTAACATTCAGCAGTGTCTTACATATGTTTGCCTGGCTGACTCAAATCCCCTCAAAGAACAGCCATCTTAACACACACACACACACACACGCACTGAAATAACCATTTTCCATTTTGTTATCATTCGCTTTCCTCATTCACCCCTGCTTACCTTTTGTCCATGTGTGTATTTGTGGCCATTGGTAAAACAAGCTGCCGCTCTGCTATGCGGCTCCAAATCCTCTTCAGCCGAACCGGCAGCCCCACCACCTGCAACAGCCGGTTGAACCTGCGACGTGTCGGAGTTTAAGTCTGATTCACTGTCTGCTCTTTGCTTTAGCAGTTCAGCATCGCTGAGCATTTGTTGGGATAGAAGACGAGCATCATATTTCGCCTGGGATTGCACCGTGTCCAAATCGTAGTTGTTGAATTCACCGTCCCGTTCATCTAAATACTCAAAGGGCAGGACTAAGCCAACACCAAAGGAAAATATGCAAAACCAAGTTTTCGATGAGAATTTGATCAGCAGGCGGTGGCCATAAAATGAGGGCGAAATAAAATAAATCACATTTATGGCCCAGAGTTGTCATTAAATCAAAAGGCTGCACTCATTAGGCCATAAAAGCCAGCGAAATGTAAAAAATAAGAAATGCTCGTAAAGTGAATTTTATTTCATAATTTAGGCAAAGCAATCAAAGGCAGGACTTACCACCGGAGCCATCAAGTAATCCAAAAATGTGGCTAAACAGTAGGCAGATGAGGAGGTGGAGCTTGGCGTTAGACTGATGATGAGGGGTCATGTTGCACTTTGCAC
The DNA here is from genome assembly GCA_018904275.1 of Lordiphosa clarofinis. Classification (NCBI taxonomy): domain Eukaryota; kingdom Metazoa; phylum Arthropoda; class Insecta; order Diptera; family Drosophilidae; genus Lordiphosa; species Lordiphosa clarofinis. The sequence goes on along the minus strand of JAEIGQ010000070.1, from coordinate 1,151,445 downwards.
ACACACACACACACACACTTAAAAAACCTTGGTAGTCTGGCACTTGTATCTCACTTGAGTTCTAGTTATTTATAGCCCCTAAGTTGGAAATGGCAATGTGGCGACTACAACAAGTGTTTCGTCCTGTTTACGTAATCAGACACAGGCAGCCAATTTAGAAGTTAAATGGAATTCCAATTAACTAATCATAAAAGGATAGAAACAAAAGGACTGTAAAAGGTAAATGCACAAACACAACACAAGCAAACGAAATGGAGGAAATCAGAATGCGAAGAGGAAAAATGAAAGCGGCATCCGTTTTAGCTGAAGTGGGGGGAACAAAAACGGAAATTCATTCAACCCAGGGCCATAAAGGAAACTTTGAAGTGTGAGAAATTAACACTAGGCCAGAGGTAGTAGTCAGACAGTCCTAAGTTTCCATAAATGGCTCACTTTTTGTTTTTTTTTTATTAAATTACATTTTTCATTTTGTTTGTGTTTTTTATTTTTATTTCTATATTTTGTTAAGGTTTTTCTTAGTTAAATGCACTTTGGCTTTCACAAAATTCTTTTCGTCGGCTTTTTTTGTCACACACGGCGGTTACGTGATAACTGTTGGAGTCAACGTTTGGTCGTCTACTGTTGCTTTGGGATGCTGAGTCCTTTGTATTTATTATGCGGCCTTACTCTCTCTCGCGAGCGCTCTCTCTCTTCTTTGTCGCTGCTCACTAAACACAGCCGCTGTTACTTAACAGAGCTCTGTTAGCCGAGAGTTCAGCTCTGCCTGTGTGTGCCAAATTGCATTAAAATGAATCAGTTATGTGCTCGTTTTATTGAGGAAATTGCATTTTCCTAGGCTTTAGGCTAGGCTCTTAAATTAAACAAAAAAGATTTTCCTTTTTGCCAACTGTTCTAGTATGTAAATGATGACAATGACACGCACACCCACCCACACCCTCCCACCCACACACACACTCAAAACTTGGCCTGTCAGCAGGACTCTGAGTGACATGCGATGTTTGGTTTGACTGGCTGCTGCTGCTGAAGCTTGTTAGACATTACAATGCGTGTTTGTGTCAGGATAACTGTCAACAGTTGCCTTCTTTTACTTTGCTCTCAATTCCATTTGCTAATTTCTTTTGTAAATTTTTCAAGTTGCCCCACAACAACAACAACAACAACAACAATGTCAGCCATTTACATAAAATAACCATAATACTCAATACAAGTGTACAATTTTTTGGTTAAATATGCAACAGTTGGCAACTGACAACTGCCATCGGCATCAGAGAAAGTGAATCGACTTATTTCCGCTTACCAAGCAAAACGGAAATCAAATGGCAGCCATATGAATAATGTCAATTGGCCTTCTAATACTTTTGTGTATATTTTTGTCATCTTTTTTTTTAGAGCGACAATTTTAAGGGTAAATAATAATAAGAAATGACAGATGTGCACAGTGGGAGACTTTCGATTGTGTGTTTGAAATTGATTTATGAATTGATTAAATCGATTTGGTCCCATTGCTCTGAGAGTTATTTTTCACCCCAGACAATAGACAACGGCGAAGCAATTGCAGTGTGCGTGACCGAGACTCGCTGAAAAGGTATGAAAAAAGGTCTTTAGTCACAGATCCACCTCTTTACCTTTCTTTCCCCCCTCTTTCATCACATTTTTCCCCCTTTATTCAACACCTCTTGCAAAGTAACTAGTTAATCACTCTTTACTCACAGTTTAGTCACTCTTTAGTCACTGTATAGTCACTGTTTAGTCTCTGATACACCGCTTTCCCCACTTTTTCATCACCTATTTCCAGCCTCTTTTATCACCTCTTTCATTACCTCTTTTATCCAATTTTTCCCCTCTCTTTGGTGACCGGGTGTCCAGGTGCGGCATAATTTATGAGAGAACGACCAATTGTACGCGGTAGTGATCCCCATTCGCTCCCTGCTATTGCCTTTAGTACTTTGTTTCTACTCTGAAAAGGGTGGTTTTTAATGTTGCTGTTCTTAGACAGCTCCCAAACTCAACTTTCGTGCCCTCTGCTATTTTTTAGTACGCTACAGTGGTGCAACCCCTGGTAGAGTAAATAATTAAGATCTGTGTTAGCTTCAAATGTCTTGTCAATCTTCAAAGAGGCTTGAAAAAAACGCATCAAGTTGATTTTTGTTAAAATGATCATACGAATGCTGATGGCACAGGCGCAACACGCATACATGCGCAAAAGACACTTTCTGTCCCGCAAACCACAAATAGAGGGGGAAAAAAACTCTTGTTTATTGAGGAAAAAGCGCGCTGGGAAAGACACTGTTGAACTGTTCTTTCGGGTCCCTATTTCATTGTGTCCGCGGGTAACTGTTGTTATTTCTGACTGTCTGTAAAAAGGACCAGTTCTTGCAAGACAACTAACCAAGGGACTATTCTTAGAGCCCTTAAGTTAATCCACAGGGTTATGAAGCTGTAATAGAGACAAATGATTCTACTCTAGTATAAGAGAAACTTTCCTAAAGAGCAATGAATATGATCACGATTAACTAGGAACTGGAATTAGAAACTATTCTAGAGACCAGGGATTTTTCTCTCTAGAGGTTAGACAGTATTATTTAGGGAATCCTTGGGGAAAACCATGGGATTATAAACTTTCCTATAGCCCCTCGGTAAAAGGGGAGTCCCAATTGCCTTACCTATACTGGTCTATTGTGCCCCCTACTGAGTTTACAAATCTCCAGCAGTCAGGATTTTCCTGGTGTACCCTTGTAGGAAAGATGTCCTTCTTAGAACTTTTGTCCCAGGTGTCTGAATGGTGCCCTATGTTCTTCAGAAGATTTGAGTCGTGTTCCCTGTTGGGGGGAGGGGATGGTTCCTGTTCACTCCCAAATTCTTTCTTACGTCAGGAGCTCGATAAGAACCCCGAGGTGAGATTTTGAGTATTGCTGTGCGTTTTGCCTCACTAACAAGAACTGGACGCTGCCGGTCCATCAGACTCTCCTCAAACTGTTTGGAGACAGCGGTGGCAAGGCTATCCTGAGTTATTTTTCTTTCTGCTTGAAAGGCCAAGCCCCAACAGTGGCAAGGCTACTTAGATCAGGGATTCGATACTTCTCTGAGCCCACTGTTTGAGACTGGGCTATGTGTTATCCGGGCCTCCTGCCAGGCTGACTCTCGCCATTGTCCGAATAACACCTTAGTTCGGCTCTGGTTGAGATGTCATAGAGCAAAGAGTATTAGAAAGGAACGTTGCTCAGTCGGCACCGCTTCTGTCAGAAAATTGTCAGCTGTTCGCTCTCACTTACGCTCTCTAGATACTTTTTGGTCAGCTGTTCGCTCTCTCTGGATACATTTGGGTTATGGTCGTCTCGCTCTAACCACAGTGATTTCCTACTGGCACTTTGAAGTATCTTTTTGGGCACTATCGTTTATAGAAATTTATCAGAAATAGATCAGAAATCGATCACCAGCAAAATTGCTCCATGGAGATGTGTAGGTTGGGAAAGGGGATGGTATTGTGTAGGAATTGGGTGTGTGTGAGGCTACTTATAGCAGGCGGAAACACAAGCGTTTCGTTGGTGCACTGCGGCGTGACACCCGCTGGCTGTCTGGGACTGCTTATTTGTGGGGTAAACCCACTGATTCGCAGCTCACATCCATAGGAAGGCCGTCCGCTGCAAGCAAACTGCGACCCGACCGAACGCACGACAACGAGGCCCCCGAAAAAACATCTCATAAGTTCTTCGGGATACAGAGTATAACCCCTTATCAAAATGCGGCTTTCTGACTTACTTCTTTAAACTAGAAAGGATACAAAAATATCTGGCAAAGTTGTAGTACGCCGCTTGTTGGGTGTACTAAATTTAAGTACGAAACATACTTAGATTTAGAAAAAACTTTTTCTTCCTTCCCGAAGTTCAAAACAAAACAAAATGATTTAATTTAGTGCTTCGATGTGTTTTTGTCGGATCTTATTGTGCTTTTCATAAAATCAAAATCACTCAAGGAAATAAAAAACAAACAGGTAACAAATTGGAGTAAAGCAACAATAATAAATAATGAATTCAAGGAGCTTAAAAGAAAAATCGAAAATTAACCGCATCAACTTATTTTGTGCCGTTTTAAGAAAATTAAATAACTAAGCCAATTCCAATATTTAAAAAAAAAATATATATATATACTAGCCGAACCCGCCGCGACTTTGTCCGCGTAAGAGATTTTAGGAAATTGTAGGAATTGTCAGCTTCACAGCTCAATTTTTTCCCATCCCGAACTATTTTTCCAGGCGCTCGAAAATTTCGAAAATATATTTTGATCCCCTCCGTCAAGTGAATTTCGGGTCGAGAGATTTTTCCGTTCCGCGATCATTTCGGGTTAATTTAAGAAGATTGTGGACTTCACAGCAGCATCAGCACTGAGTATAGATTCCTAAGTCTTTACCAAAAATTAAACGGACAATATTTTTGGATAAAACTTAACTTGACCAAATTTCAAAACAAATTTACCTCAAGGCAGCCACTCTTCAATTATAATGCAATTCATATTGGCGTTCCCCTTCTTTTTCCCCACCCCTTCCCCCCTGCACAGCTCTCGATTCTTTACCCTCGCCCCCGCTTTCCTCTTCTTGAGCTCTCCACTCTTTTCCATGCCCGCTCATTACTCCCCCTCCCTCTTTTACAGCTCTCCACTCTCACTCAATTGCTATTTTTTTCTCATAGCAGCTGTAATCTGTCTCAAAGAGCCAGGACTTATACATACAAACAACACAAACCTAATTTGTGTGAGTGCGAATCATTCCCTCTCTAACTATCCCTCGCGCTCTTAGCAAAACAGCATTGTCCAGAATATTACCTTACCGCCACAGCCATGCATGTGGCTCATACAAATTATCTTATTCCTTTACACCCACTTCGCGGTCAAATATTTCAAATTTTTTTCTTAGTGCGCGCATGCATAACTAATCTTAGATTTTTACGATAAGCAGTTTTGGCTGTGGCTTGATAATATGTCAGTCAGTCGTGCCTACGATTTATAGGTATGGATTATTTTGTCCTTATTAGAAATATTTTGAGTTATATGGCTTGGCATGCTTAGATCCACAGATGTCAGTTTCAGACTTTCTTCTGTCCTCCTCTTACTTGCGTAAATATTCCACTGTGCACACACAAAACGGTAGTTGAAATGATAAATGCATGAAATATGAATTTTTAATATATGTGGGTAAATATTTTTTTTGTTGGTTAGTCTGATATCATAAACAAATATATAAATAACAAATAAATTAGTGAAATATGAGCATTTAATTATGGAAACAAAATATATCAATTTAGATTTAATAAAATTATTTACAGTATATGCTGACAAATTTAAAGCAGCTGCCTGGGGCTGAAAAAGCGTTAAATAACATTTGGTCAAAGGCTTTTTGTTTCGCAAATCCCCTTCTCTTCATAAACTTTTTGGTCATAAATATTAAAATAAATTGTTTAAAAAAAAAAAAAATAAAAATGATTCATTTAAAGGGACATGTGTTTTGTTTACTTTGTGTGTAAGCCAAGGCCTTAAAATGGACTCAAGTTTATGCAAATTAAATTACAATTAAGAATTCTAAGGACACAGCTGTCGGTGGCAGCACTTGGCCTCCTAATCTGAGGGTGGTAAACATTTAAATGCCAAAGTAAGCTAAAAATTATATATGTTAGGCTTTGGAATACATTTTATGCATTTTGTAAATGCATAAAATGCTTTCAATTAAATTAATGTTGATTCTATGGGGTTTCAATTGGCATAAGTTGGAAATGGGGGATGGAGTTTGTCGCCAAGATAAAAAGAAAATGTTAAAAGTTTTTGCTTGTTTTCAACAGAAGTTGGGCAACAAACTGCACACACACACACACAATATGGAAATTTCTGCCAGAGAAATGAACTGCAAAAAGTTTCCCCACTTCGCAATGACCTGCAAGAAGTTTGATTAAAGTAAACATTTCTAATTGTAAAGGCGGCAAAATGAAATGCAATTCCACTTGAAGTAAAGTGTGACCCATTCAAGACTGAAAGAATCTCGAAAAGCAATTTGGTGACAACAGTAAATGTCATTGGTTTGATTGTTGTTGCCATGACAAAAGCTGAGTGAAAAGTGGAAAGCCAAGACAACAGCCCCAAGGTCCCATCATCTCTGTTACTGTGCAGCTGCAGCATTAAAGTGCAGCCTGAGTGCACCTGGCGGCGGCTACTTTACTTTGCCAGGCATTAAAATCTCAACGACTGCCATTCCCTCTGACCTTTTTCACATATTAATGAAGGGTTCAAAGCAAACAATTACCTGCCAACCCACAAAGGGTCCTTTGGTTTTGGGGTGTTGACTTTGCATTAACCAAATTAACAAAAACAGCACAATGTTTGGCCCACAATTATAGCCCAAATAAAAGTATAAATAAATAACAGACTCCCCTCCTCACTTGCCACATGGGTCGTATACTTAATTTGTGTTCTAAGCACGCGGCCCTCTTAAATAAGTAAATTTCTCAAGTCTTACCTCTCCATTCACAAAACATTCACATTTCCTCAGGCAAAAGACTAAGCTTTTCCGTCCACTTTTTATTGGCTAACATAAACGGAGTCCAAGCAAGTCCCCTGATCCATGTCTAGCCGCACTTTTATGGCGCATAAATCTGTCGCAAAATGTCGCAAATTCTTTTTTTGCCAAATATATATATATAGAGTTGGGTCCCGGCTAATTTTCCCAACAAATCTGCTAAGCCGGCTTATGGGTCCCGAATTGCTGTGATTTTTATTGTTAAAGAAATTGATACGTAAATCTTGTTAAATTGATTTTTTTATTATTTGTAATGAATTTCATTTTTATTTAATTAAATTGTCATTAAAATTTAATGGTCATTTATGTATGAATAAATTGTAATTGTTGACTGGACAGTTGGACAGCTCTGTCAGCTGGTGTTGTTGCTGTTCTAGTATACACAGCAGGCACAAATTGTTTTTAATTGCGAGCAAAACAAGTCGGGATAATCATATTACTTGCTGTTGCCGTAGTTGTTGTTGTTGTTATTCAATTAAGCTCCGGGCAAATGACAAACAGCAACCAGAGTTCTGACAATGCGACAACCAAGTGCAAACAACTGCATAAAAAATGGCGAAAAAGAAAATCTGCATCACGTAGCTGCTGCTGCTGCTCCGTTGTCGTCAGCATCATATGCCAACTTCGATAAATTGCAGAGGCGTAAATAAAATCGCAGCACGGAATTGTGTCAACAGCAATTCGCCATGAAAAGTACTCTGAATATATATACAAACACCCCTCGTATATATATATCGCCACATATTGCACATAAACTTACTTATATTTATATTTGAGTATCAGAAGCAGACTGCATAATGATGAGATGTGGCTTCTGACGAGTGGATTAAGCCCTGCCTGGCCATAAGATTTGTATGCATTTAAATTATGTGCGAAAAAAGCAAAGAGTAAAGGGCAAAGTGGTTGAACTACAATTGCTTGCAGTGTCAGAGTTAAGGATTTCAATCGCACTTCCACAGTTTATGTGCATAGCTGTTTCAAGTTTCTCCCTGTTTGCAATAGTTCTTCTTTTTCTTCTTTATTGGCCCGATGCTTGCATCACAACCGTTTGACGGTCTCGGCCGCTGCAACTGATGTTGGCCAGTCGCTTCTGCTCCGTGCGAGCTGGCACCAGTTTTTCACGCCAAGCTTAGAAATGTCTTTCCGCACCTGGTCGTCCCACCTTGCTTCCAAGTTCTTTCGCATTCCTCTTGTAGACCATTTGTGCTGGAGCTTGATCATCCATACGGGTAACATGTCCCAGCCAGCGCAGCCGCTGTTGCTTTATGCGCTTGACCAGACTAGTATCCCCATAGAGCTCATATAGTTCGTCATTCCTTCGGATGCGAAAATCCTTGCCAACTTTCAAAGGTCCATAAATCCTGCGAAGAATCTTTCCTCGAATTGCTCGAAAACGCCAATCGCCGCCTCATCCGCTGATGATATTGCCCATGCTTGTGCGCCGTATTGCAGGACTGGGATGATAAGCGACTTATATAGCGCTATTTTTGTTCTTCGCTTGAGGTTTCTGCTCTTGAGCTCCCTACTTAGCCCGTAATAGCATCGGTTTGCGAGCGTGATTCTTATTCGGATTTCCAGGCTGATGTTGTTGTCGCCGATTATCATCGTTCCGAGGTAGACAAAGTCCTCTACAACTTCAAAGTTGTACTCTCCCATTGCAACAGATTGCCCTTGGCGCGTGGACTTTTGTTTCGGGGACACTAGGTACTTCGTCTTGTCCTCGTTTACCGCTAAACCCATTAGTTCAGACTGCTTCTCAATCTCTGAAAACGCCTTGCGTACTGCCCGTTCGGTTTTGCCGATAATATCAATATCATCGGCGTATGCGAGTAGCATTACATCTTTATTAAAGATGGTGCCCGATCTGTTGGCATTTGGGCACTGGCGCAGTATATACTCCATCAGCAGATTAAAGAAGTCACACGATAAGGTGTCACCCTGACTAAAACCTCTTTTGGTATCAAAAGGCTCGGCGTGCTTCTCAACGTCATCATGCAAAGTCGAACGTACTTTGCTGGAATACCTAAAGTAGACAGGGCTTCGAAAAACCTTGATCTTATCGTCGTGTCGAAAGCGGCTTTGTAATCGATAAAAAGATGGTGATTTTCGATGTTTCTCTCATAGGTCTTCTCCAGAATTTGGCGCAATGTGAATATCTGGTCTGTGGTGGACTTACCAGGTCTAAAGCCACACTGATAAGGTCCAATCAGTGTATCAACAAGCGGCTTTAGACGTTCACAAATAATGCGGGACAGAACCTTATATGCGATGGGGAGGAGACTGATCCCGCGGTAGTTGGCGCAAACTGCAGGGTCTCCTTTTTTAAAGATCGGGCATAGAACACTTAGATTCCAATCGTGGGGCATGCTTTCGTCAACCCATATACGGCGCCAACTTCTTATGACCTCAAATAAACGTTATAAATGTTGACAATATTGGGTTTCAACAGGATGGCGTCATCGTCATCGAAATCCGCGCACTTAATAATTTCTAAGTTTAGAAATTCACACACAGATAGAAAAATTTCTTATTTTCCGTTGTTTTTGAGTGTATTCGGTTTGGTGACGTCAGAGTGTGAGACCGCTAACATAGAAAACCTACAAGATTTTCTTGTTCGTTCGTACGACAGCTTTAAAGTATACTCGTCCAATTCGATCGTTTCCTACATGTTATCAGCGTGCATTAAAAATACGACTCTGTGCTAAATGTCATCTCGATAGCTTTCAAACTGAGTGACTATATAGCTTAGAATAGAAAGAATAGGATGGATAGAAGAACGGTCGAATCTAAGTCAGCTATTATCGACGCCTTGAGGTAGAATAAATATATAAAGATTCGTTGAAACTTCTGGCCAAATCATTATACCCTTTGCAAGCTCCTTTCAGCCTGACTTATTAAAAGATATAAGCCAAAATAACAACAAGAAGGTGTGAAAATTTTTGAGAACAAGTTCTCCAAATTTTCCTGGAATGAGTAAAGTTTTTCTCAATCGGATAATATTTGCTGTAAACGACAACAGAAGCGGTTTTCAACAGAGAGATGGTCAGCGCAACCAAGTATAAGTAGCCCTCTATATGTGAATCAGCAAAAGTGTGGAACGGCTGAATATGCTGACTCGTCTTTCCATACGTTAAGTGCATAAGGTACCGGGTTAACAGTAAACAGTTTTGGAATCAGTGAACATAAACTTATCATAATTTTTAATCAAAAGGGCAGCACCTCACAAAGTTGCTCGATTTGTTGGCCTATCTAATCAAACCTTCAATATTATGCCGGCTCGAGGTCGCGTTATGATTTCTCATATCTTTAAAATCAGGAACACAACACACCGCAAAGGAGGCTAGTTTCATCAGCGATTCTTAATCGTTTGGATATTTCTAAACGATTTGACACTAAAAAACTGACAACATGAGAACAGAGCTTAGCTACCAGTGCCCTTTGTATGTGTGTGTGTATTCTGAGCGATTCTGATCTCGTATGAATAAACTCATGCAAAGACGCATATGCGGCAGCTGGGTTATTGTTGTTGTCGCGCTCCAAACTGCCACAACCAAGGCATACTAAACTAGGTAGGCTCACTTCATTTCACTCCTAGCTCTCTGGACAACTTGTTAAATTTCAGTCGATTAGCTCGACGATGATTATTCTCCGCGGACGGAATTTCTTGTGTTTTACTTAGTAGCTTAGTAAACTTTGTATACAAATATGTTACTTACGCGCCAGCTCTCTTTGAAACAATATCGGAGTTCTGAGGGCGCGCTAGCCTTGTTTAGTATGCCTTGACAACAACATCATATGTGTCTCTCTTTTCTCTCCCCTAAGTCTCTCGCAAAGCATTGGCCTGAGTTGGCTGAGTTTTGTTCGATCGAACACAAGTGTCGCGTCAAAAAATTCTAGTTCAACCGTTCGATGCGATTGCGGTATGAGTTGAGTTGGTTCGATTAAAAAAATTTGTTCGGTAAATAAATATGAACAAAAATGTTGGATCAAAAAACTCTGTTTAGTTTCAACAACCACGTTGTGCCTGACTGAACACACGGACGACGGCGCCTTAGCTCACTCGACTATCAGGCATAAGAAAGACCTAGCGTCTAAATCATGGTTAAGAATGTGGGCAGTTGGCACATTGCCGCTCAGCATACAACAAGGACCGTGGTCATTTTCTTATTTTTTGTTAAAACGTTTTAGGCGATTCCTCTACTCCATTCACAAATTCACAAATAACAGGTGCCCAATTTTAGCTATAACTTAAAACGGATTTGTAATTTTGACCCAATTAATTTGAATAATTTTCTATACGTTGCCTTCAAAAACATCAAAAAAATTTGTCAAACTAAATGAAACAATTTCCTTTTTGAATTTGCATTCACTTTCACACAACTTTTGTTCAACTTAAAGTACAGTTTCAGTTTATTTTTGCCATGCACACTTTTTGCATTATATTTTTGTTGATTTTCAATTAAAAAGTTTACCCTCATCCCTCTTGTGATGCAACTTCAGCTGGGCCATTCATGTTTGCTTTCCATCTTTTTTTTTTGCGTTTTTCTGTTTTTGTTTTGTGTTTTTTGTCTCTATCTGTACGCCTGTGTGTATGCAACACATTTGATGCCAAATGCCAGACAATCCACACGTGAGCTCAACCATTTAGTTAAATAATTGCTTTTTGCAGCTTAGCAATGTTTACTAGAATCAAACAAAAGGCAGTCATAAAATATGAGCATAAAATGGATATTTGAAAACAAAACCAAAAAACAGGGAAAATCAAAGTCAATCAAATTGAAAAGGGAAAAAAAGAAAATGGTTATTAATAGTTGGACAAACTTTGCACTCTATTTTTTGTTCTCTTTTAACTCTTGGAATTCATACGAGTTGATCGTAAATTTTTGCTGACAAAACTGCAGCCCAGGCACGTAATTGATTGATTGATGGTCCACGACATACACAGACATCCTCCTACATTGCCGGATGTTAAAGCCCAGCAAAAAGCCGGCACAAACTTTAATTAAAGGAAATTCTTAAACAAACCAAAGGGCTTAAATGATGCGTTAAGTCCCTGAGGACGAATCACAAAACTAACCGCAAAGAACTTTAAGCCAAGGAATGTTGCTTAAATTATGCGAAAAAGAGTTGTCACCAACGCAATATGCAAATGGACACTCGGGCCCCCAAAAGGGAAAGGGTAAGAGCAAACATTCTATTAAAATTCAATTGTCTGTAAATTGAAGTTGATGCCTAAGCTGGAGGAAATTGCTTGTCACTTAATTAAGGTTAATGTGCAACTAACTGACTGACTGACAGTAGAGCTTAACGTTTTTGGATTTTGCAAAACAAGTCTTTGGCATAATTAAATATCAAATGAAAAGTCTAACGCTTGGGTGGAAATGCTTGTGCATATGTATGTTTGTATGAATGTATGTATGTATTTAGTTATGAGACAAGTTTTGTGACATTTATAGCCACTAAAGCAAAACACTTCCGTTTTTGCATTTTCGCTTTTGACCACAATTTGGCAGGCAATGCACAGTGCACTGTGGAACTGTAAAGTTCTAATGTAGCCCTCGGAGATGGTGCTCTCAAATCTTAAAATTTATTTAGATAACAATTTTTCTAAATTTTTAAAAAAATTTTGCGAACTTTTTTCTGGGAAATCTGGAAGTTCATACAAAAAATAGCACACTTTTAGGCTGGACAATATAAAAAGGTAAATTTAAGACTCGATTTTCTGAAAACCAAAGAAAAACCGAGCAAAATCACATAGCTACAGCTTTAGTGCAATATATAAAGAAATTAATAAGCCTTGTTACAAGTGAATTGAAAGGGGTACTTTCGGGTACTCTCAACGCAAAATTGCCAAATGTGAAAATTCCTAGGCTGCGTGGGTTAGAACCCGTTGTAAAGTCTAAGGTTCGGTTCGTGGACCGTTTCCATTTATTAATAAAATAAAAAACGGTTTTAAATAGCAAAAGCTTTTCGAAAGTGAAAATGAGAGCAGTGCTGTATAACTTTCAAAAGCTGTTCATCTATACTAGCTTTAGGATTAGTAAAATCAAACTTGAGTGTTAAAAAGGCACTGAGAATTTTAACATCCCTGGTTCTCAGGTACAGGATTTTCGCCTGAACCTTTTTAATCTTAGTCAGGTGATTCTTCGCGGCGATTCCATAAATTTATCGGCCGTATCTCCATACCGAAGCCAAAATTGCCTTGCAAACTTTATTCCTGAATGACAGCTTGTTCTTGGAGTTCAGGAGGCTCCCCATGAGCCTTGCTTTGGCAGCCACTGCCTGCGCTATTGCCTTAATATGGTGTCCAAAAGTCAGGCTTCTCTTTAGTGTCACCCTAAGGTATTTATGGTAGGGTTGTCGATATTTCTCAAAATATCAATATCGAAAATATCAAAAATCAAAACTTTCAATATCGATATTTGATATATCGGGTCCAAAAAACATCGATATATCGATTTATCGTTTTTTCTAAGACTTAAGAAATCTGAAAAGTTTTTGAAGAACGTCCTCACTGCCAAATGGGATAACTTTAAGACTTAAATGATATAATTTTATGAAACTAGTTTATAGTTTTGAGGGGTTAGATTTAAATAAAATTTCGCCAAAAACCCATGGGTCTTAAATGATTTCCTAGCCGGCGCAAATTGATCTCAAATATTAAAGATATTCAAGGATTTTTTTTTTTTTATAAAAACAATTTTAACTTATTCTAATTAGGAATCGTATTTCTGCGAAGAAAATAAGGTATATGTAAAGAAAATCTCACAAAGAAACCATGGGTCTACGATAAATTTCTTGTCCTCGCAAATCGTCCTCACATTTAAGATTTTGTCTTTTCCAACTGGACTGAAACGCACTTCAACGAAAAAATATAATAAAATAAAGAAAGATCTATTGCGAAATACCGTCCTGGATCAAGATGAATGGAGCAATTCATTTCAGACTATGGTTTCTGGGCGAAGTTTTCCAAAGACTTAATTTTTTCTATTTGGGTTGTATTTCAAAAACTACAGATTTGATGAAAGTCCTGTTTCACTTTATCCTTAAATATATTCCTGTCAAAAACTTCGCTTTTCTTCGATCATTTTCAAAATAAATAAAACCGAGTTCCTAACTATGAACTTCGTCTTTGCCGAAGTTTAAATAGCCGTGCAAATTTGTCGCGTAATACCAGAACTATACGATCGTCAGCTGCAATTAAAAAAACCATTTTTGATAAAACCCATTTTTTAACCGATTTACAAAAGCTAGTAAGTTTTAGTCATACGATTTTTACAAAAACTCTCACAAATCTGTGTAACTTGGTATAATAGTAATTGTCGTAGCGGAAGGCGTTTACATGAAAAACAACAGTTTTGATGAAAGTCCTGTTTCACTTTTCAACCGATAGTTCCTTGGCAGCTTTTTGCTTTAGTCTTCAGATCCTGTTCCAAAATAAATTAAAAGATGTCCAAAAAATAAGACTCTGTGCCAAGTTGGCAGCTCGATAGCTTTAAATACTGAGAGACTAGTTTGCGTAAAAACAGACAGACGGACAACAACAAACAGACGAGAAAATCTCAATTAACTTAGTTCGTCCTGATCAAAATATATATAGTTTAAAGGGCCGGAAATGCATTTTTCGCATACACTACTAACTGTCTGCTTTGGTTGATTTTTCGTCTAAGCAAATTTGAAGATTTTAAAAATAGTTATAATTGATATTCATATAAAGCTTCCGAAGATTGAACATGTTCGAGCCCGTTTGAAATATGAAAATATGAAAATATGAAAAAATGCAGCACACATAGGACCCAAATTCCCAGAATTAAAAATCATTTATAGTTAAATTCACCGTTGATGAGCATTTCCATGCTTTGCTTTTAAGTTCCCTTTTATATTTGTTGAGTTTCCACTGGTTTCTAAAACTTTGTTGCACAGTTTGCACTGCGATTTCTGTGCGTCAAATTTAATTAAATAACTTTTAAAAATTTTGTCCTAAATGTCCAAAGCACAAGAAACAGTCATTCGCAACAGTGCGACCGAGCGCTGAAACAAAAATATCGCCGAAAATATCACCAAACTATATTCTATATCCGATATATCGCCTCCGAAAAATGTACGATATAAATATTCTTCATTTTGGGCAAAAATATCGATATTTCGATATATCGATAATATTTTCAACAACCCTATTTTCTATACGTTTTGTGCAGAACAAAATCGACAGTCTTGTTTTGCTCCTGTAATAACCATACTAATTTTTTCCGTTATATCGTTTATAAAAATATGGATAATCGCCTATATCATATCGGAATAACCCATATCGTCCAACACAAATATCGATAAAATATTGACAACCCTAATTTATGGACTGCTTTATGCTCCATAAGCTGACCGTGCAACAATATGTAGTCCTGGGCAGGTGTCACGACGGGTAAAATAAGTCACCGAAGCACACTTGTCCGTGCTTATGTCAATGTTCCATCTAGCGGCCCAGTTGCTTAAGTTATTCAGGTATTCTTGAAGGGAATCTGTGTTAAGAACACTGAGACAATGATTTGTTGAAGATTTTAGAACATTTACTCGACATGAAAAGCAAGCGTAATAAAACGTTTCAATCAAATATTTTAAATGGAACTCGTTTAAGGAACTCTGAATGCAAAAACCTTTAGAAGTTAGTTAGCGTTGGCACGTTTTGTAGATAGAGTTCCGTCGAGCCACACAGCTCTACTAGTGTCGAACTGAACTTCCTTAAAAGTATCTTTAACTACTTACTTTAGAGCAGTGATGGCCAGCGAGAGCGAGTGAATTTGCTTCGACCTAATCGCTTCGAGCTCTGTCAAGCGAATGACGCTTTCTTGCTCTTTTGGTGTCAGCTTCGGCAAGCGTTCGGGTCGTGTACGTGTGAATAGCGAAATGTTTTCGCCCGCGGGATGGAACCAGTGGCACAACGAACAGTAGTTATAAAGTCCTCTAGGGCAGCGGTGGGCAGCCTCATAGCCCTTCTTACCCGCGCAACCCGGCCCGTTATTTTTATAATTTACGACGCATAGAAATTTCAACAAACACACGCTCCGCACTGATCACAACAAATGACAAAAATAAGAATGTTGTGTACCCTTGTTATTTCGCGCACCGCTAGGGAATCTATTGAGGTAACTTTGTCCTTCATTAACATTAGGTTCTTCATAGTGGCATTTCTTTTAAGCTCTGCAGTTGTCATTGAAAAGTTCTGCTCAAACTATATTCGCTTCATTATCGACGGCGACAGTATAAATCTGACATAGGATTGTACAACTTCTTGAATGAAAGCAGTCAGAATACAAGAAATTTCTGTATGTCTCTGTATAAGCAGTTTGAAAAAACTACTTAATTTTGTGATCCGAAACGAATTTTTCGAAAAAAAGGTGGTCCGTTTCAGGTTCAGGTACGAGGGGGCAAAATTATTAGGGGAACAGTGGCTGGCAAGGGTCGAAAGTTTTTTAACTGAGGACATATATGCTGATTCCGATCAAATCTTGCGGAATCGAAATTGTTAAATGACTTAGGTCTTTGATGCTCTACTTCTTCCATTCTCCATAATCGAAACAGGACTCTCTACCACCTACTTATGCTTGCAAATTATTGCTTAGTTTCACTGTGCCGTTGTTGTTGTTGTTGTTTAATTTAAAGCAACAACTCAAACAAATGTCTCTCTAACTAAGCATTTAAGCAAAACTCACATATTCTGACTCCCAAACTCCAAGCTCATGTGGCGGCATCTCCGGCCTGGTAAATGCAGAAACTTTGGCAAATGTATGCGCATTTCTAATTTGTGCTTCTTGTTTTGTGGTCGTGAACTGAAACTGGAATCATATTTGCCGTAAATTTAAAGAGAGCAACTCAACGCCGGATCCCCAGTTACCCATAAAAGTCATTGTCAAGACTCCCCATATTTTATTACAGCAAAATACTTGAGCCCAAGTATTTACTTATCAGCTGAAGGCTGAACAAGTTGTGTCAAAGTTTCTTGATGGGGGCTCTGACGCTTGGTTTTTATTGTCTTAACAGTAATTGCAACTCTCTTTATGGCCTCGGGCAACTATTCGATACAAGGAAGAGCAAAAAAACAAGTAAAGTTTCCCGGCAACTTAAACACTCTCGGTTGGGTTTTTTGCTTTCGCACAAAACTTTTCTCATTAGTCACTATTTTTTAGCAGCAGTTTAATTGTTACATTTAAAGCCTCCGCCTTTCAGGTGCCAAAAAAAAACAGGAAAAATTAATTTAAATTAGAAAAGCGAAATTATGTGTGTGCAAATTACAGCTAAACACGTGAGCAATGCCTTTAATTTGGCCCAAAGCACAAGGAATTCTCCTGGTGGCACAAACACAAAGGGTTCTGCGGACTGCAATTTCATCTATGTGTGTGCAGGGCAAGGTGACTCCTTGCCAGTGTGCCAGGACACATTTCACTCACTCACTTTGTCAGTCTGTCAATCTCTCGTCCTCGCAGGGCAGAAGCAGCGTCTTTTAATTAAGTTCGTGCCTTCTTGTTGCTATTCAAATATGAATTCCTTTGACTTGACTTCACATGTATTTATGTCTTCCCTCGCACCTTGAGTGGACGGCATAGATTTGAATGTTGCAATTTATATAACAATACTAGCAAAAGGCCCGTCGCACTTCGCTGCGCATTGAACTGTATAGAACCAACATCATAATCAGTTTGAAGTCAATCGTGATTTGGTATTTACCAAATTTAAAAACCATTTTATAAATTTGTTAAAAGCCAAAAATCGAAAAAAAAAAATATAAGCTTGAAATTAACGTTTTACTAACTTTCAATTTCAACGGAAAATGCTATCACTAATTATTTGTATTTACCAACCGTAAACGAAAATACATCTCAATTTATTTCAGTTATATTCACCAACCGAGTATCAAGCCTATAGGTAAAAAATAGTTTTTGAGCAGTTCGGCCATTGGGGCGGGTTTCCAAAATTGGGAAAACACGTCTCGAATATTTTGCCTACTAGCCAAACCAAGTTTCAAGTAAATCGGATGAAAAAAATGTTTACCATACAACCTTTTCCGACGCTTTTCCTGGTGGGATTTTCCGGAAAATTGGAACACAGTTATTGTTGAATTTTTCTATAGATCTTTATTTTCAAAGAGTTTTTGAATCTGATCGATAATAAGCAAAAAAGTTTCATACAACGCAGTTTTCCGCGAATTTTCTGACTTCGGGGATAGATTTTCCAAAATTTGAATGTAACTTTTTTATGTTTTGTTATGCGTAATTTTGAAAATGAGTTTGGCGCTAATCGCTGGCAACTAAAGTTTCGCCCATACAACCTTGACCACCCACTTTCCACCCAGGGGGGTGAATTTTCCGGAAGATTGGTTTGCAGTTGTTGTCGAATTTTTATATAGATCTTTGAAAATGAGTTTGAACTTGATCGGATGAAAAACAAAAAAGCTTCATACAACAGTTTTCCGCGAATTTTCCACATTTTCCGAAAGAATTTTCCAAAATCCGTTCTTAGTACTCACTTTCAGCATAAGATAAAGCTACTGTGAAAATCTCATCTTCCTATTTTTTATGGTTTAGGCTTTGCGACGGTCACCAGTCAGTCAATTAGTCAGGTTGAACAGTTTTATATATAACAATATAAATGACAATTTTGCTGCAGTCTGTTTAATTGAACACATAATTAAAATTGGTATTTCAATATGCCATTAACCCCACACACTCGTAGAACGGCTCAGGCGTACTTAGCCCAGTCAGTGGCAGTTTCCACACTGAGAAAGGTGGAGGCTACAGTGATTCGGAATTATCACTTACAAAAGCTTAAGTTTACTCTTTACTCAGGGAAAGAATTATTAAAAAGACGTATGTTAATTAACAGAAAATTGACTTTAATATTAACATATTAGTGTTATGTTAGCAGACAGCGCATGCTGACCCCAAATATCTGTGTTCCTTTAGAAGAGGCCAAAAGTATGAATCTTTTTTAATGTGAAACATCTTTAATTTCGGTACGATTTTAGTAGACGTACAATTTGATTTCAGCGTCACGTGACGCTGACGACATTCATATATATTGGGTTGTTGTTTTGTAGAGTTTCCGACAAACACACACAGACATAAGAGGATGGGCAGATGGGGATAGGCAGAGGTAGGAAAGATGCTGAAAAGGGGCAACTGGGTGGGTTCTGGGAAAGATCTGGGTGGGATCTAGGTAGGATCTGGGCGGTCTCTAAGAGGGATCGGCGTAGGTTCTGAGTGGGATCTAAGTGGGATCTAACTTGATTAGCTCTGGGCGAGATTTGAGTGGGATCTGGTTGGGATCCGGTTGGGATCTAGAAGGGAGCTAAGCAGGAACTGGGTGTGATCTGGGCGGGATCTGGATGGGATCTGGGTGGGATCTGGATGGGATCTGGAAGGGATCTGTGTGGAATCTGGAAGAGATCTGGGTGGGATCAGGGTGGGATCTGGAAGGGATCTGGAGGGGATCTGAAAGGGATCTGGAGGAGATCTGGAGGAGATCTGTGTGGGATCTGGAAGGGACTTGGGTGGGATCTGGAAGGGATCTGGAGGGGATCTGATAGGGATCTGATAGGGATCTGGAGAGGATCTGGAGGGGATCTGGAGGAGATCTGGAGGGGATCTGGGTGGGATCTGGGTGGTATCTGGAAGGGATCTGGAGGAGATCTGTTTGGGATGTGGGCGGGATCTGGAAGGGATCTGGAAAAGATCTGGAAAAGATGTGGGCGGGATCTGGGTGGGATCTGGTCGGGATGTGGGTGGAATCTGGATGGTATCTGGAAGGGATCTGTGTGGGATCTGGAAGAGATCTGGGCGGGATCTGGGTGGGATCAGGGTGAGAACTGGAAGGGATCTGGAGGGGATCTGAAAGGGATCTGGAGGAGATCTGGAGGAGATCTGTGTGGGATCTGGAAGGGATTTGGGTGGGATCTGGAAGGGATCTGGAGGGGATCTGATAGGGATCTGGGGGGGATCTGGAGGGGATCTGGAGGAGATCTGTGTGGGATCTGGATGAGATCTGGGCGGGATCTGGGTGGGATCTGGAAGGGATCTGGAGGGGATCTGGAAGGGATATGGAGGGGATCTGGGTGGGATCTGGGTGGGATCTGGGTGGGATCTGGGTGGGATCTTGAAGGGATCTGGAGGGGATCTGGAGGAGATCTGTTTGGGATGTAGGCGGGATCTGGAAGGGATCTGGAGGGTATCTGGAAAAGATCTGGGCGGGATCTGGGCGGGATCTGGGTGGGATCTGGTCGGGATGTGGGTGGAATCTGGATGGTATCTGGATAGCATCTGGGTGGGACCTTGGTGGGATCTGAGCGGGATCTGGATGGGATCTTGAAGGAATCTGGGTGGGATCTGGCTACTCACATCAAAGACTCGTGAGTGCTAGCGACATTCACACCTTTTTTGTTATTTACACACACAGTGCCCCACAGAACTGGGTAGTCTTATAACTCCGTATTATCCTATGTATTATCCGATCTTAATGAGACAGAAAATTAATGTGTCACTATCTGTGTATGTATGGGCGTCTAAGAAACCAAGTCGATCAGCTACACTGAATAGCCTTTCGTGATCAACTCAAGATGGGATGATCCCGGAATGGCTCAAAACAAACCCGACCGGGATCAAACTCAAAAACAAAAACTTGCAGAAAATAGGCAAAGCCTCTTTATGACAGAACATGGAGACTCTTTAAACAGCTGTTTAGTCGCCCATCCTTCTTTGTGTCGTGTGTGTCTTGTTTAAAAAGTCTAAATAAATAAACTTAACGGTTGCGCCGCTTTGTCGACACCGCTTCTGTCAGAAATTAGTCAGCTGTTCGCTGTTACTTAAGCTCTCAAACTGTACTTGCGAATACGCCCGTCTCGCTCCAACTGTGATTGTGAATAAACAGGCCTGTTCCCGTTTCCGAATTCGATTGATCGGAATTGGTCAGAGCTGCGATTTTAAAGAGAAGATTGAAGAATTTGGTTGAATCTTTTTGTCATCAAAGGGGTCGAGTGAAGGTAAATGGGGTTTTGAAATTAAAAGCCGAAGAAAACATTCGGTTTTCGGAAGAGAGTACTTTAAACAATTCCGATTCCGCATGATTTGATCGGAATCGAAAACGGGAACAGGCCTGCAAATGATTTAGGGCCGATTTCTCTTCTTAGATCTGACAAATAGCAGCTCGGAAGAAGTGACCCTGGACAAAATTCATTTTCTAAATAGGATGACTATATCTTATATCTGCCATAGGAACGATCGGCGGATATGTAGTTCGAGCGTCTTTATACTTTCCGGATATGAAGAATATATGTTTCAACACAATTTTGGAGAGTTTGATAAAAATCGGATGAATAGATCGAATAATTGTCTTGTAAGTAAACTTCGGTCCAACCGAAGTAAGCTTTCCTCTAATTTTTATAGTTCTTTCCAGATGTTTAACACATTTCGAGCCAATCGGACATTGTATAGTTAAAGCTTCCATACAAAATTAATAATTTTTGACTCCCTTACAAAATTTAAATTTTATCATACATTTAACAGAAAACATAAAAATTAAAATATACGCTATACTTCTTTCTCTCTTTCGTAAGAAACATATCCACACAATTAAACGGACCCTCTTATTTTTCATAAATTGATACAATTTTGCCGCTGTAAAACCAAGCATTTATTTTAGAGCCTTGAGAATATAAATTTGGCTATTATGTTTTGGTAAATATTTATAATAACACCACATTAGCGTTGGGAAATACTTAACACAGTAGTTTCAGCAACTATGGATAGTACCTCACATAGTTTTTGTATAATACTACACACCGTTTGCTTGGCGCCACAATTAAAATTTGTCATTTGTATACAATCTTTGGCAGGTACAGAGTATATTACAGGCGCATTTAACAGTTTTTAGTGGATACTAAAAATAACTTTCCTTAACAGAGCAACTTAACCTCAAAAGACCTTAATCCTTGGTCTCGTTTCAATTAAACAAATTTGTAAAAATTAAAACATGTGAAATAAATAAATAAATAAAAACTAGTGTCATCATTGATCTTTGGTTATGGTTGTCACAATGTTTGGAAATCGGGATCAGTTGCCTAGGTTTGCTCCAATGTTTCTCATCAGATGCCCACCTTTCTTCTTTTTTACCTAAATTAATAAAGAATTTATTACCATTTGAAAATATAATTGAACTTTTATCTCTCAACTTACTAAAAGTGTGCAACAAAAATCGTTCCTCAACAATTGGGCTTTGCGCTATGCTACGCAGGTACTTGGATGTACCCTCAACACAGGTGAACATTTCCTTGATTTGTTCCGAACTCAATAAATTGAGCATGTTTAGCTTGGGATCCCAGAAAAAGGGCAATTCCTCTGCTCTCAAGCTATTCTCCAACTCCTCGAACATCTACGTACCAGAAAGTTTATATTAGTAAATTATCAAATATAAAGTTGACTGCGGGATCTAAGATTTATACCGTCTAGCCATTTTTTACCGTTAGCTTTTGATGCGGTTAAGTCTTGTGATCATTATAATACACGACACGACACGACACGACACGAAACACAAAACGACGCGACACGACGAAATACGCGACTTACTTCGATTAAAATAACCGCGAGCGATTTATCTTCAAACGATTCCGGATTTTCGGCAATTTTAAGCAGGAATAAATTTTTAATATAATAACTTTTCAAGTTACTCAAATTAGTTTTTACGTCGCGATATTTCTTAATGAATTTTATGGCCATTTTGCAATTAATACGATCCTTAAGCATCACCCGTTCCGCATCATAGTACGAGGCTCTAAACGAAGTGCTTTCCGCGCGAAAAGGTTTCATGGGCTTCGGTATGGCCTCCCAATATTTCTGTTCCTTGAAATAAAACAAGCGATCGCCTTCTAAGACGGTTTCCTCTGCCCTCAAACGAACGGCTGGTACAAAATCCACCGAATATTTGAAATCACCTTCCACGTAAATAGTGTGGGCCGGCCCACATCTGCGATATTTCAACTGGCAAACGGTTTTATCGATTTTAAATTGATATTGCATTTTATTGAGAACGTGAGAGACCGAACTCTGCAGCCAGCTTTGCAGTTTGGAGACGACGAGTAAGTTTTGATCATTTACAAGGGTGATCAGCAGACGGTAGATGGGTCCGTTTTCAGGTTTCAGATGATTTAAGACGCGCGTCATATTAAGGTAAACGTTTCCCGGCATTTCCAAATCTGGTAACACGATTTGATCTTGAATATGCGGAAATTCAAGATAAAAGACCATATCGAATTCATTTTGTTGACCCACTTTAAGTTTATCGCCCGAACTACCTATAAGCAAATACTTGGAAACCGATTAAATCACGAACGAACGAACGAGTTTATTTTAAGAAAAATGCATCATTGATGCTTGAGGCAGAACATCTGCTGCGTCTCCAGCATATGGGCATATTTGTTTAAAATTGTGCAAACGTTTATATTTGGCGGAACAAATCATTAGCTGGACCCTATAAAATATACATATAAATATTATTCATCATTATCAATAGTAAGGTTAATTGATATGCCCGTCGATAACTAAGTTTATATACCAAATAAAAACTGATATTTGCTTATCATAGTAAAGTCATAGTAACTTGTAATCTAATAATAATCTAGTCAATAGTTGATTGACTCATAAAAAAAAGGTTTCGATGGGTTCGAGCATTTTACCTGTACCTTTTTATAGCGGGTTTTGACAATACTGCGAAAATCAAAATACATTGTGAGTTGGCTCAATATTAAATAGTCTTTCCCACGTCCATTTATCTAAACTAAACTTAACATAGTTTTCTCATGATGATTATTTTAGCCTCGTGTAAATTACTTTAACAAAGCAAAAGCTAGAAAGTCTTAATTTAAGAAGTAAATACTCTGCAGCTCAACTAAATAGGTTCAAAAAAATGCTGTTCATATTTTCGTTTCTCTCTGTTAGTTTTAATTGCAAATACATTTAGTTTTCTTGCACGCTTAGAAACTTCAAATGAAATAGCAGACAAAAGAAATGGTAAACTGAATTTTGCTCTAGACGTCAAATTCACAGAAAAGGCCGTCAATTTTTAAAAAAAAAGAATAAGTGTGACCTTCATGGACTGCGCAAAGATGTCAATTCTTGTTCTTCTTTTAGTTTAAAGTAATCATAATTTCCCCAATTAAAAGGATATCGAATCTGACCTAGGGCAGCCTAAAACCGCTAAAAAGATTGGACCCAGACTAAATGCTGTTAGTAATTGTATTCCTAATGAATCGAATTATGGAAATTATAAGAAAAGAGGAGTTCATTACGTGACCACATTAAAATAGCTTCAAAGTCTCATCGTTCTGCTGCCAAAATCGATCGTTCCTATGGCAGCTATATGCTATAGTCATGCGATCCGGCCGATTCCAACAAATGTGCTGCGTATTTGTACTAAAAGACTTCGTGCAAAGTTTGGTTAAGATAGGTTTTAAACTGTCAGAGGAGATTGCATAGAAACAGACGGACATGGCTATATCAACTCAGCTCGTCATGCTGATCAAGAATATATATGCTTTATGTGGTCAGAGATGCTTCCTTCTAAGCGTTACAAAAATCTGACCGGCAAAACACACATGCTCATTTTGCCTCTACATGTGTGCGTTTAGAAACGCGAGAGCGCTCTCAGTAAGCACATGTTTGTTGTTGCAAAAGAGAGCAGTGTATAGTGTCTGTGTATCGAGTGCCTCTGTGAGGATGGAAGTCACTGCTTGTATAGACAGAAAAACCAAACGGTGCCGGCTCTGACTTAGAGGAATCGGACTGCTATAACTACTATGTACTTTTATGACCAGCACAGGTAGGAATGTTTTTTAAGTCGTCATCATACTTATACTATTTCGGGAATAGCAAATAGTAAGAAACATTTTTAAATGAAAATGGCTTTAGAGTTTTCCCATGGTTTCTAAGTTAAAAAAAAAATGTGCAAAAATGTTCCAAAAACCGCGAAATTTTAAAAAAATATGTAATTATGTAATGAACATTTGAGGATCAATTGGACGCTTGCCCTGGATGGTTTCCAAGTTGAAAAAAAGCGCGGGAAATGGAAAAAGAATCGCAAAATTTCCAAAATTGCCGATTACGATAAAACTTTAATGCATGAATTCGGTACACAGATAGTTGATTACCTGGAGTCAAACATAGGCTATAGTACTTTTATTAAAATGGTCAAAAAAATCGAGAAATTTTCCACATTTTCATAGGACCTAATATTGGATATACAAGAAGCGTAATCCAAAAACAGCGAGATTTGCCAACTTTTTATTTGAGTATTTACGCTGATTATAATAAAAAGAGATTTAGACTAAACAGTCCAAAATATATTGCGAAATTTGCAAATTACGGGCCAACAAATTGCGAAGTTTTTAGAGTTCTTTCAAGAAGATGGGTAAACTGGCCGGTGTGTAGCTCAGAGGTTAGTGTGCTAGTCTGCTGTGCGGGAGGACCATCTAATAAAAAGTCTTTTTCCTTCTATAGAAAATAGCATTAACACATCTGGTCACCTTTACCAGCTGTTGAAGAACGGATTGAGATTTTGATAATTAGGAATTGTAGACGCGCAGAAGTCGCTTATCATCCCAGTCCTGCAATATGGTGCAGAAGCATGGACAATGACAGCAGCGAATGAAGCGGCGATTGGCGTGTTTGAACGAAAAATTCTTCGGAGGATTTATGGACCTTTAAAAGTCGGCGATGATTTCCGCATTCGAAAAAATGACGAACTGTATGAGCTCTATGGGGACACCTGACCGGTCAAGCGCATAAAGGAACAGCGGCCAGCAAAAAAAAAAAAGCAGGGAAGACCACCACTGAGATGGGAAGACCAGGTTCGGGAAGACACTGCCAAGCTTGGTGTGACCAACTCGTGGCAGCTCGCACAGAACAGAAGCGAATGATGAGCGTTAATCGCAGAGGCCCAGACCGTCAAACGGTTGTGATGGCCAATAAAGAAGAAGAAGACGCGCAAAATTTGCAAACAATTTTAATAAGTTTAGATAATAGCGAAAATTTAATGATTATCAATTGGAAACGGGTAAAAAAGAGGTGTATTTCAATCGTAAAATTTTATAATGAGTTTAAAATATTATGAAAACGGTTAAATAGGCGAATGGCAAAGGGCGATGGGTCCGAAAATTGCGAAAATTGACTTGATAGATGGCCATTGTTAAGTAAGCTTCACTTCTATGTTTTGTGTTAAAAATTCTAATGTGGCGTAGAACTCCATCCGTTACCTGCTAGTTCTCCATTAAAATCTATAGACTATAGCATTCGCTCAAACTTTTGCATTTTCAAAGCCCTTTCCATGAGTCTTAAGCGAATCAACAGATTCGTTGAGCACTAAATTGTGACGTGATGTGAGAGAGCTCGTCTTCGGAGTTTAGTTTTGCGAATATCTAGTCGCCTGTGACTATCTTATCGATTGTATTTTTTTCTTCATTTTTTTTTCTTTTCCGCCAATCTACATGAGTTATCTTATGATCGTTTACTGATTTTTAGGGATGCCTTAATCTTACGGTTTTGCATTATCAGTTCACTCGCAGCATCAATATTTTCTGGCACAAAACCCGATTTTATATGACCTTCACGAAATTCGTCGCTGAGCGAACTACGACAACGACTGATTTCACATCCTACTTTATCACTGTACAAAGCATTGAGTACAACGAAGAAAAAACAATTTGTCAAATCCTGCAACCCTAATTGAGCTAAGACTTTGCACAGAGCTTATATGTCGGAACTGACCGTATCGGTTGACAATATCTTATAATTGTTGAGGAAAAATCAGTGGAGAAAAAAGCCTTACTTTACTTTTTGGAATGTGTTGAACCTATTCAGCTGAGCGGGAGTGTATATCTATTTTCTTACTATTCTTCAAAATGTCATTTCAGTCATTTGATTGCTGTGACTTGACCTTACATACATACTGTTAACTCTCTGTTAACTAATATTTTTATGTAAGGATGTACTTCAAGTCCTAGAAAAATGTTGATTAAATTGTATAATTATTCAATTGCCATATTGTGCACTGTACTTAACCGAGGCGGAATGTAAAACTTACCTTGTAAACTGCATCCGCCGTATAGGGCTTTTAGCGCTGGATCTTCGTTTCTTAAGAAAGCAAAAAATGAGTCACTTAATTGCTGAAAATGTTTATTATAAACTTCCTCTTCAATTGGGTTTATGTCAATATATTTCTGTTTGAGATTGTCGAGTAAGTCATCAAGAGACTTCATATATGGAATTTGTTTGTACATCTTATCTTTGTTTGTTTATAACTTTGTGCAGCACAACCGACTCTGAGCTCATTTATTCCAAATGGGCGAATAACACAGGCTATATAGCCGGTCAACAGACATATACATATATATGTCAGGTAGCCACGATCAGTTATCGATGAATCGATATGAAAAATGTTAAGTATATTAAGTTTTTTTAGGTTAAGCAAATTAAACCGTATTAAATTAAAAATATAAACATTTCACCCTTTTAAAATATGAAAAAAACTGTATAAGAAAAATCTCTGTTTTAATGTTAATTCCAATGTTAAGCTGCAAGCAGTTTAGAAAGCTGTTAGTAAAGCAGTGCCAGTCTATGCCAATTAGAGATGAGCGCAACTTAAAGTAACCGTTACAGTCACGAGTAAAAGTTATCAAAAGAAAAATCGACTCTGGCCCCCCTAATCAAATGCGATCACACAAAGTTATCGCCCACAACGTCCCCCGTTTCGTGACGAGACTTAGTGAACGAAAAAAAGAAAAAGTAAAATTCTCTTCATTTTAACGCGTGGGAGGAGGACAGACGGCGTAAGCCCAGTTCGACATCATCGTTGTCATTGTTTGTTTTTGTTTTAATTACAATTTTAATTTCGCTTTGATGCTGATTCCACACACAAATTCTCACCTGAAGTGCTGAGGCCGAACGGAGCATCCACGTAAACACAGCAGCTGCATGTGCGATTGCCGATTTTAGTTGAAAGTTGAATTGAAAAAACATTTTAGGACCTAGGTAAAGTGTAAAGTGTGAAAATGTCCGCGGAACGGGAAATTCCAGCTGAGGATAGCATCAAAGTGGTCTGTCGTTTCCGACCGTTGAACGACAGCGAGGAGAAGGCCGGCTCGAAGTTTGTTGTCAAGTTCCCCAACAATGTGGAGGAGAACTGCATATCCATAGCGGTAAATATTTGGTTGATGTAAATTTATTTAGTGTTATGCATGCCCCTGACTGGCCCCATGACGTCATGCCCTATGTACATATTACCCTACTCATTTGCCCACCAATTGGAACACTCACACTCGAATCACAACCGAACGAGAGAGGCAAACAGATAGAGCAAAAGAGAGAGGGCAATTAAAGTAATAATTTGTTAGTTGTCTTGACTAATCATTTTCTCCAAAAAGAAGAAAAAAGCTGCAATGGCATGAAATTGATTTTCCACCCAAGAAAAAGGGAGCAGAATTAGGGTGTGTAATGGGGTGCTGGGTGGGCTGGGCTGGGCCAGAGAACCGATAAGCAAAACCACCCACAATTACATACATTGTACATTGAATGTTTCGTTCCACATTCATTTGTTTTTGTATTTGGTTCGTTTGTTGCATAGTTAACCTTCTACTAGTATGTAGGTATGTACACCAGTCCGCCTTCTATGCCCTCCACTTCTGCTCGGTACCAGCTGCCACCACTCGAGTGAGTCATGCCTCACGCAATCCATAAAAGAGCCGAAGAAAATGTAGAAACAATAACAGGCAAACAGCAGTAACAACAACAACAACAGCAACAACAATAAAGTTATGGAATTTTCATTTTGGCGCTTAGCTAGAGATCTTAATGGCCACAGAGTCCACCTGTCTAGGAGGCAGCTGTGATATAAGTTGTTGCAGCCAGAGAAATAGATGGCCCGCAACAGAGAGAGAGAGGGAGAGGGAGAGAGTGCGAGTAAGAGAGTAGGTGAGCAGTAGCTGAAAGTAAGCATTATGTTATGGATTTCATACTTGGTGTTGTTGGTTCAATGAACCTACCCAAAGTGGAGTGGAGGGGGAAATGCAGAAATGGACGATTATTTCAGCTAGCTACAAATTAACTGTTAAGAAAATGGACTTCAAATTTGATATTAAATCAAATCTTAAAAAACTTTGCAGGAACATGTGAGTTAGACCAAAATGGTTCATATTAATATGGCGACTGCAAACCGGCAAAAACGTTTCGGTTCGTGTTTTTTGGCGCCATCGAAACGGACTTTTATAGTTTTTTAAACTCCCGAACCCAACCTGCTTTGTGTGGTAAATGGTTCGGTTGAAAGTCCATTTTTGTAATAAATTTCTTCATATTTGAGAAGAAAAGAGACCATGAACCAAGATTCAAATCATAAGCCCAGCTCCAAAAATTTGAGAAACCGTTTTTCGAAACGAACCTTACAATTTTCGACGGGTTTGAGCCTTCAAACCAAGGCTTCTGCGGAATTAGAGAGGTTTCCAGACTTTTTCACACTTTTCTCGATTTATTAAGGTTCTATTCACAGTAATAAATATTTCGGAAATGCAATTTGTCAAATTTTTAAAACTTTACAATGAGTTTAGATCAGCCATCCCGGGGGCGACAACATTTCGCTATTCACACATACATGACCCGAACGCTTGCCGAAGCTGACAGTGAGAGAGCAATAAAGCGTCATTCGCTTGACAGAGTTCGAAGCGATTAGGTCGAAGCAAATTCACGGAGCTTTGTTTTCACACACTAATACACTCTCACTTTTTGGCCTCGCTCTCGCTGGCCATCGCTGGTTCAGATCACCCTTGCTTCCATTAAGACTCGCAGAACGCAGCCCAAACCATCTATGATGCTCCTCCAAAATTCCTCTTAAAAAGTACAAGGATTCTTTCCTCAATTCCCTCCAAGAAAGCGAAAACCCATGAGAAAGATATATTAATATTTGCATTACGCTATAAAATCTTTTTATCTTTTTCCAATCCGTTGCCATGTTATTTCTGGCTAATTTCATCCGTGGTTCTTTATGACGGTCTAGTAACCATCTGCTACCTTCAATTTTCGCACTATATTTTCAGATTTCTTTAAAGTCCATGCAATGGTATTGCGAAACCATTTTAGGTCACAAGCAGCCACTAAATTTTTTAATGAAATTATTGCATCACTCACTAACAATAGTTTACAGCCAAAAAGACCCATTTCTGATGAAAATTTTTTTTAGTGTAGTTTGGAATGGTGATCTTAAAAATCAATTTCCAAAAATTTTTCATGGCTCCGTTTTTTAAATATAATTTTTTTTTATTTTTTGGTAGGGGCACTTACATTTTAAGCCATATCTCACATTATAATTGTGAGATAGAGTCAAGCAAGATAAGAATCGAAATGTTATTTCGCTGCCGGTAATCGAGCAGAACATTGTTTTTAAATCGGTTCATTAGTGTGACTACAATATCCAAAAATATTTCGAAAAAATCGATTTTTTGCTCGAAAATTCCTTTTTGGTCGCCTTGAAAAAATATAAAAAAAACAAAAAAAAAATATTTTTATTTTTTCTACATAAGAACCGCACTTCTGCAAAGATATCGATGATCAAAATCTGTGAACAAACACAGGAGCTGTAAGCAATTTAGTGCAAAAAAATGTGATATTTTCCTAAATATTTTAAAATAAATTTTCGTTTGCTTCGACTTTTGTTTCGTTTTTAATTTTTATTTTTGTTCTGGCTTTTCGTTCACTTCATAATTTGACCAAAAAACGAAGAAAAGTACAATGTAAATTTTTGAAAACACACAATATACTCAAATTTGACTGTTAGTTCCTCTACCCAATTTGATCCATCGATGGTACACGTGTTACACGATTTTCCTCACCAATACCTTATTTTCTTCGTAAAAGTGCGATTCTTAAGTAGAAAATAAAAATAATTTTTTTGTATTTTTCTATATTTTTTCTAGTCGTTTAAAAATGAAATTTCTTGGATTTTCGAGCAAAAAATCGATTTTTTTAAATATTCTTGGTTGTTGAATTCAAACTACTGAACCGATTTAAAAACAATGCTCCATGCAATTATTGGCAGCTCCATTACCTTTCGATTTATTTCTTACTTGACTCTGTCTGACAATTATGAACTGAGATATGGCTTAAAATGTAAGAGTACCTACCAAAAAAATTTAAAAAATTAATATTTCAAAAACGGAGCCATGAAAAAATGTTTGAAATCGATTTTTAGATCACCATTCCAAACTATAAAAAAGAAAAATTTTCAGCTGAAATGGGTCATTTTTTTTTTTTTTTGTAAACTTGTGTAATCGGCGCTGGTCACTTAAACTTATCTTCTTACTTGCGTTTTCCTGGTTTTTTCATTTCATTGTTATTTTTCCAAAAATTTCTTTCAACTTTGTCGGCGCGATGTATTTTTCAGGCAGTTTCACGAATAGAGCAATTCTCAATTTTTGAGCGCTAAAATTTGGCCTTTCTCGACATCTGACAGCACTGGCCCACTTGGCATATTTACAAATTTATTACAAATAGTTAGGCCTATGATATCTAGTAGGCCTGTATTTCCCCATGAAATTCTATGAATTTATCAATATATTTAAAACATAACAAAAAGCAGGACTACTAGAATATCATGTTTCTAATTTACGGTTGATAAAAATAAATCAATCTGGAAAAGGAGGATTAAGTGAGGCGTAGAAAATTCAGTGGCCTGTACACATATTAAATTCTATCCCGTCCCGTCCTAAGAGACACAATCAAATTTTCAAGTCGCGCAGAAATTCCAGAATTACAAATTATTCCCTTCCTGTCTTCTGAATGCCGAACAGACTATAGTATTTTCTTCTTCAGAAGGACTTTGTAGTGAATTTATACATTTGTTTAATTTTTGACCTCCAGAATATTCTTTTCTGATCAATTTATGTAAATCAAAGCAGTATGAGATATGTTACTATTTAAACATGTGTACCTATGTGTCTTTATTATGCGGCAACCAAAACAGGAAAATTTCATTTCTTAAAAATAGAAAATATTTGAAGCAAAAACATTTCTTATTTAAAGTCGGAAAAAAAAATATTTTTAATAATTCTTTATCCTTTAAACACACTTTTCATTGCGCAATGTTATGAATTTTTAGTAGTTTCAATTGATATAAATCTCTTAGATTATCAACTCACAGCCTAGTTTATTAACAAAGACTCGCAAATGAGGTAAAGAGACAACTATGTAATTTTAAGAAAACTGCTCACGACATGTGTGCCATCACTTTTCCGATCTCACCTATAGCAAAAAACGGCTGTGTCTGTTTGTGCAAAAACACAAACACACATTCTTTGGCTGTTAGTTTTGTGAAATTTTAATTAAATTATTTTGAAGCGTGATCAACATTTTGTTAAAGCTATCGATGATTTTGTATGTGCCATAAGATTCTCAATTTAATTTATTGCTTGTTTTTGTGAAAAAAAAAACACACACACACATACATATACTAGCACTCAGCGCGCTCTCACTCTCTCTCGCGTTCTCAGCGAAAAAAACTTTTCATAACATTCCTGCAGGGAAAGTGTCTAGTTTACAACCAGAAATGAGTCGGTCCCTAAAAACATGCAACTGGAAGCACTTCCTATCCAAATCCATGTATTAAAGTTGTCCATTTTACACAGGCATGTCATAGGAATGTGACAATTGTCCCCTACTTTAAACGAGAATTTCTTTGGAAGCTAATGTTTGTTGTTGCCCAACTCACCCGAACTCAGCAATTTTGCTACCAGTTTAATTCTACTTGTATTGCAACTAGTGGTAAGCCAGTATTTTTTTGTTACTAGCGGGTGTGTCACAGAAATCTCTAGAGGTTTTCGTATAAACGTCAGCATTTTATATCAAAGCTGTTTAAATTTATATGTTATGGGGCTAAAATATGCCCGGCTACTAGATCAGATGTCAAAAGCTGAGAGATTTGAAACCGCCTGCTCAAAGTCAAATAGATTTGAAGCGTACGGTTTTCCATCCACGTAATCTAGTAGGCGGTCTGATTCTTGGCACTTCGCAAATAAAGTAGTCCCTGATTTGTTCGAAGTGCAATCGTTTACACGAAAATCTCTAGAGATTTCTGTGACACCCCTGTAGTTGACAATTTCACTGCAGGGATTGCCTGAGCGGAACAACCGTTATGACCCCATACATACCTTTAACTGGCCTTTTCAAAAGATAGGTGAGAAATTTTCCAAATTTTCTTTCTTAGCGCGCGCCTGCATAACTAAACGAAGGTCTATGCCAAAAATCAGACCTGTACGATAAGCCGTTTAGGCTGTGGCTTGATAATATGTCAGTCACTATGTCAATCAGTCGGGCCTACAGATTTATAAGTATAGATGTGTATACATCAGACCCGGCCACCTTCAGCTCATATGAGCCGAAGTCAGTCGTGTTTTTAAGCAAACCCGAACCAAAGTTATGGTTGTGTGAATCGGTGAGAACGGCATAGCAAGTAAAACGCGTGTTGTCTGAAGAGAGCTCTCTTGTTCACCAACACAAGCGCACTTTCTTGTCCTCTCCGTTTGGATGCCTCTGGTATACATCAGCCCTCTCGCGAACTCGACACACAGGCAGTATACGAGCTTATATTGCTCTTTAAAAAAGTGTGCTCTCGAGTGGCTAAACAAACACACGCAACGCCAAAATGAGCCTGTGTGTTTTGTCCGGCCCTGGCTTAAATAAAGCAACAAAATAGCCATTTATGTACAATTATCCACCGTTCGGGGTCATAAGAAGCTCCTCTTTGGTAATAGAGCATAAACCTCCACTTAAAGTTCTTCTTTTCTAAAGTAATTTCCTCGGGTCTTTAATGTTCAACTTGTCTCGCAGTGGGTCCAACTTGATAATTAAGGTGCTTGAATACTTGTTCAAGTGTTGCTTACACGCGAAACCATGATAGAAGAACATTTCTCTTAGCTTTGAAAACCATCTTAAATATATACTCATTTAAGGCCAAGGATGTACTTGAAATGAAGTGTTAAGCTTATAAAGTAGACATATTTTAGCCCTTTACCGATTCCCAGTATTTAGTTTGGTCTGCAAACTGTCGACTTAAGTGTCCACTTTAGAATTCATTGCTACAATTGGTCTGCCTCTTAGCTTAAGCTCGAGGGGGCTGAACCCCTTTGCTAGGTTTCTTTTGTCCTGGTCTTCCCCGTAGGCTCTTCACCTATTCCTACAACAAAACTGTTCTCAACTAACCAATTCAAAGAGGTTAGCATAATTATTCGTGTGTATCTTAATTCACATAATTCTTTTCTCTTGTCTCATGCTTCGTTATACATCGCCTCCCCTTTCCCCCCTGGACTGCCCCCTGCTCATAATTACAAACCGTTTGCCGGCCATGCGTTAAAAATGAGTGGAAAGCACAAAACCTGACCATTGAAATCTTTATTAAATCACTTTTCTCGCTCTGTCTTTCTGTTTTTAGGGCAAGGTTTATCTATTTGACAAAGTCTTCAAGCCGAATGCCTCCCAAGAGAAGGTCTACAATGAGGCAGCCAAGTCCATTGTCACTGATGTCCTGGCTGGCTACAATGGAACGATATTTGCCTATGGCCAGACCTCATCCGGTAAAACGCACACGATGGAGGGCGTCATTGGGGACTCGGTGAAGCAGGGTATCATTCCGCGCATTGTTAACGACATCTTCAACCACATCTATGCCATGGAAGTGAACCTGGAGTTTCATATAAAGGTTTCCTACTATGAGATTTATATGGATAAGATTCGGGATTTGCTGGATGTGTCCAAGATTAATTTGAGTGTGCATGAGGATAAGAATCGAGTACCATATGTAAAGGGTGCCACCGAGCGGTTTGTGTCCTCGCCCGAGGAGGTCTTTGAGGTCATTGAGGAGGGTAAATCCAATCGTCATATTGCAGTGACAAGTAAGTAGAGCATTATCCAGATCTCTAAGAGAATAATTTTGACCCCATTTTCCTTTTTTTTAGACATGAACGAGCACTCCTCCCGCTCGCATTCAGTATTCCTTATCAATGTGAAGCAGGAGAATCTGGAGAATCAAAAGAAGCTATCGGGCAAACTCTATCTGGTGGATTTGGCCGGTTCTGAGAAGGTTTCCAAGACCGGAGCGGAGGGCACAGTTCTGGACGAGGCCAAGAACATTAACAAATCCCTCTCCGCTCTGGGCAACGTCATCTCAGCCCTGGCGGATGGCAATAAAACGCACATACCCTACCGTGACTCGAAGCTCACGCGCATCCTGCAGGAGTCGCTGGGTGGCAACGCACGCACAACCATTGTCATCTGCTGCTCCCCGGCCAGCTTTAATGAGTCGGAAACGAAATCCACTTTGGACTTTGGCCGTCGCGCCAAGACCGTGAAGAATGTGGTCTGCGTCAATGAGGAGCTCACCGCCGAGGAGTGGAAACGTCGCTACGAAAAGGAGAAGGAGAAGAATGCCCGGCTCAAGGGCAAGGTGGAGAAACTGGAGACGGAACTGGCACGTTGGCGTGCCGGAGAGACCGTCAAGGCCGAGGAACAAATCAATATGGAGGATCTCATGGAGGCCAGCACCCCCAATCTGGAGGTGGAGGCCCAGCAGCGAGCGGCAGAAGCTGCCAGCGCAGCGCAGAGAACGGCCCTGGCCAATATGTCCGCCTCGGTGGCTGCCGATGAGCGGGCACGCCTGGCCACCGAATGCGAGCGACTCTATCAGCAGCTGGATGACAAGGATGAGGAGATTAACCAGCAGAGCCAGTATGCAGAGCAGCTCAAGGAGCAGGTTGTGGAACAGGAGGAGCTCATAGCCAATGCCCGAAGGGAGTACGAGGCTTTGCAATCGGAAATGGCTCGCATCCAACAGGAGAATGAGTCGGCCAAGGAGGAGGTCAAGGAGGTCTTGCAGGCCTTAGAAGAGCTGGCCGTAAACTACGATCAAAAGTCGCAGGAAATTGACAATAAGAACAAGGATATCGATGCCCTGAACGAGGAGCTGCAGCAGAACAAAACCGTGTACAATACCACCTCCACGGAGCTGCAGCAGCTCAAGGACATGGCCTCGCATCAAAAGAAACGCATCACCGAAATGCTGACCAATCTGCTGCGCGACCTGGGTGAGGTGGGTCAGGCCATTGCCTCGGGCGACTCGGCCATCGACCTCATAATGAGCACCCTGGCTGGCACAGATGCGGCCAAGGTGGAGGAGGACTTTACCATGGCGCGCCTGTACATTAGCAAACTGAAAACGGAAGCCAAGAACATTGCCCAGCGTTGCGCGAACTTGGAGACAAATCAATCCGACTCCAACAAGAAGATCTCCGAATATGAAAGAGATCTGGGTGAATATCGTCTGCTCATTTCGCAGCATGAGGCACGCATGAAGTCCCTGCAGGAGTCCATGCGCGAGGCGGAGAACAAGAAACGCACTCTGGAGGAGCAAATCGATTCGCTGCGCGAAGAATGCGCCAAACTCAAGGCCTCCGAGCATGTGTCTGCGGTCAATGCGGAAGAGAAACAGCGGGCCGAAGAGCTGCGCTCCATGTTCGACTCCCAAATGGATGAACTGCGGGAGGCCCACACGAAACAGGTGTCCGAGCTGCGTGATGAGATTACGGCCAAGCAGCATGAAATGAATGAAACGAAGGATGTGCACCAGAAGCTCTTACTTGCCCACAAACAGTTGACCGTGGACTTTGAGAAGCTCAAGCAGGAGGAGGCTGAAAAGTCAAGCGAGCTACAGAACATCATTGTCACCATCGAACGACGCGAACAGGCGCGCAAGGATCTTAAGGGACTGGAGGATACGGTGACGAAGGAGCTGCAAACGTTACATAATCTAAGAAAACTTTTCGTTCAGGATCTGCAGGTGAGTTAGATAAATGAAGAGGGAAATTCATAAGACTTCTGCATTAGGTGGGAAAAGCTGAGATTCAATTCAAATCGACTATTAGGAAAGGTTGGGTAGCTGTTCTGGGATTTAAAATTTAGTCATACATTCTGTAGTTTTTTCTATTTCGTTGTTGTTTTAAAAAATATTCAGAGAAAATCGAGCATAAATATAATTATTGAATTGCTTTAGAGTTAATCCAAATAGAAAGTACATTAAATGGTTGGAGGTTATAGATCCATTTTCGCTTTATTATCGACATTGATAGTACCTAGAAAAATATCGTAGGATTGGAGAACTTCCAGAACAAAAGCAGAAGAAGTAGAACGTGTCGTTGGAAGAACTAAATAATATGTTGATCCGAACCTAATTTTTTTTAAAAGGGCTTCGTTTTGGGTTCAGATTCGAGCTGTTAAAAATATTATGGGTTCGGTTCATGGTCAGGTTCGTTAGACCCAAAAAACCCAAACCGAACCGGTTCTAAGAGGTTCGGTTCTGGACCGGTTTGCAGCCTTAATTTAAAATATTTCAGTTCAAACTTGCTCAACTAAATGATTAAAAAACTCATAAGGTCAGCGTTCGAAATCGCTCTTTGCTCGCAGCTCTTGCTCTTAGCTCATGACCCTCAGCTCTTGACTCTGAGCTAAGGGGTACAGTTGGTGAGCCGTGAGCCATCAAACGACTCTCGTATCGTAAGCCACAGCTTTCGGCTCAAAGCTAAGAGCCACAGACTTTGTGTCGTTTGCAATTATTAAATAAGGGTTACGGTCTATCGGGTGGGTCCCAGAAATCTCCACAGGTTTTCGTATTATAAAATCTCTAGAGATTTCTAGAACACCCCTGTATATCTGATAGGGTCTTGTTCTAAATTATCCGAAAAGAGATTAAGCCCTATTTGAAAACTTGTCTTTTCTTACATTTTTCCTCATTAATTAAAAACAGACATTGCGTTGTTTCATGGTCTTATTCAGCACGAGCAGATGCTAAGGCTTCAAATGGAATTATCCGGCATTATTTCGCTAAATGAATCAAAAGTATCGTAAAATTTCCATTTTCAAAAAATGATAATTTTTGCTAAAATTGCAATACTGAATGCCTTTTAAGCCGACTCTCTCCGTGGCGAGAAGGTTTGTGTGGGCCAGCAAGTCTCCATAGATGGTGGAGTTAAACTATAATAAACTTGGTCGGCTGGAAACCAGAAAGACTGTAGTAGTTTTATTTATTATATTTTACAAGTAAATCTTAAACTATAGCTGGCTAACCTGATTACAATTGTTAAGGGAAGTAAATTAATAAACAAAAAGTTTTTTCAGTCTTTTACTCCTTTTTGTTTTCAACACGGTTGTATAAAACCGTCCGTTAAAATTGTCATAATGTAGCTGCCTGTTATAGGTAGGTGGGATCTAGAACATTTCGCTTATGATGCTGTTGCGGTATTGCAAAGCGTCTTTGATGAAAGCTGCAAGGGCTATCCAGT
The DNA here is from genome assembly GCA_018904275.1 of Lordiphosa clarofinis. NCBI lineage: Eukaryota > Metazoa > Arthropoda > Insecta > Diptera > Drosophilidae > Lordiphosa > Lordiphosa clarofinis. The sequence goes on along the minus strand of JAEIGQ010000070.1, from coordinate 1,113,487 downwards.
TTTCTCCGTTAAGCAAAGCGTTGAGTTCGTTTTCAGATAGGGATAGACGCTGAAAGTGCAACATACGTAACTTCTTTAAGATGGGGCAGATTCCAACAAAGTGAGCCTCATCTTCCTTGGCACACATCCTGCTGAGTGTTACTCCTGTGAGGTTGAAAATTAAGGCAAAGAGTTTCACATCTCGTCCTGAAGATAGCGCTTATCCTCTCCACACCTAGACTGTCATCGAAGTAGTTTTTCGATCCGAGGTTGAGGTCCAGTGATTTATACAGAGTCCTCACTGTGCTCCTTTTTGCTTGCGCAATAAACCCGTCCCTTTCAACTTCACAGATTTTGGCAATGATTTGTGCGTGGTCGATACTGACGCAGCACTCGTTTGAGATGTTAGACCATATTTCAAAGAACTGGGATCTTTCGCCTTGAAGTTGTCTAGCTATGATCTTCGGCAGTCTTGAACTATCCATATTCATTATTCTGTTTACGTAGTTAAAGTGGGTATGCAGTGTGTGCGTGTACAGAGAGGGCAGACCAGTTTCAATTAATATTGCATCATTTGGAGAAGTTGAAGGGAGCCTAAATAATTTTTTTACGAAGAATGTTAGGAGACGCTCGACTTGTTTATAAGATGTATGGCCCCATACTTGCGAACCATAGCACAGGATTGAGCGTACTGCCGCTTGGAAGACTGAGTATTTTGTGCTTGGTTTGACGTTTTTCCTACTAAGCAGTGTGACGCGTTTATGGCCAGACTTCTGCTAAAGTCTATTGAAAGAAGCTCAAAGTCTGTCGTCGTGAGACCCAGAGCAAAGGTCCTTTTACGAGCTTTGCTCATCTAGTTGATCATGTCTACTACGATTTCAGCTGTTGTTATGGTTGTCCGCTAGTCGATTTTGATTTTTGATACATGGCTCATGTTGTTCACTCCTGCACCTTATCTTAGTTTCTGACTTTTTCCGCAAAGTCTTTCGCCTGCCTTACTAGAGCTCATTTATCCATACTGGTAATGCAGCCACTGCCATGGTCATGTCTGTTGGAACTCTACAGTATATTAAACTTTCCGATTTTGCTTTGAGCTTAAATCAGTGCCTCGCCATGCGTTCGTTTCGGTGCGAATAGCGAAATGTGTTGGACCATCGTTAGCTTAAATAAATCCCACATAATGAGCCTACTGGCTTACGAGATAGTTTTGATTTTTTCTTCTTTTAGCACAATACAAAATATGAAGGGAAGTGGAGGGATTTTCTATCTCTAGAACTACCTTTTTATAGTGTTTCATATTTTGGGAGTCTGGAGATAAAGAAGCTGTTTTCTTTTTTGTACTGAGAATTATGTCAAGGAGCTTCGGTTCCTTTATTTTGTCTTTTATCAATTCGCACACTCTGACGCCTGCTGCTGATTCAAAACTGACGCACAGTTTCCACAAAATAATGATTGACTCATCTCCTTTGCCATCTTAGTTACTAATAATACCCTCTCTTCTGCTCTATCTCCATTCCACCCTACAGCAACGCATTCGCAAGAATGTGGTCAACGAGGAGAACGAGGAAGATGGCGGTTCGCTGGCCCAAAAGCAAAAGATCTCCTTCCTGGAGAACAATCTGGATCAGCTGACCAAGGTGCATAAACAATTGGTGCGTGATAATGCCGACCTACGCTGCGAGCTGCCCAAACTGGAGAAGCGACTGCGCACCACAATGGAACGTGTCAAGGCTCTGGAGACGGCTCTCAAGGAGGCCAAGGAGGGTGCAATGAGGGATCGCAAACGATACCAATACGAAGTGGATCGCATCAAGGAGGCGGTGCGACAAAAGCATTTGGGACGACGTGGACCGCAGGCACAGATAGCCAAGCCCATAAGGGCTGGCCAGGGGGCCATAGCTATACGAGGCGGTGGAGCGGTTGGCGGCGCTGGATCAGCCCTGAGCCAGGTCAGTGCTGTCAACTCGTAAGCCCTCACTTCAATCCACGCCGTCGCCGCCCAGTTTAGCTCCGCTTTAAATTGAATTACCAGATTATACATACTTAAAGAATTAATTGATAATTGCCTTCGCTTAAAGATCATGTGCAGCGCTTTAAATATATATACATAAACATAAACTATAATTAAATGAATGAAAATTATTAACTAAATTTTACAACAAGAAAGAGGAAAACAAAGCGTAAAAAAGAAACCCACAGATATTTAAGGACACATCTATGTACGTTTAAGAATATTTATAAACTTTTCAAACATAAAAACCCTAAATAAAAGTCGCAGACAATTCAAGTCGTCATGTATATTTTACATTCTTTTATTACTAGAGGCGCATATTGTAGCCAGAGCCGTCTAGATTATGATGCTCCCAGTCGCAGACCTGCCATTCATACCAGACCTTATCCTGATCCACGCGACGCCAGAATTTAAGGGAAATCGATTGCCCTGCCTTGAGTAGGCGAGGTTGCTGGAAAATCCACACATTTAAAAAAGGAAGAAGAGACGATTGAGAGGGAACAACTTACGGTGGGAAAGAACATGGGGAACCAGGAGAACATGCCGGGTGTATGAGTCAATGGATTGATACTCAAACTGATGTCCTTGTACAGCAAAGTATCAAAGTAACCCCCAATGCCATGTAAAACACAATCCTTAATGACCTTAAAAACCAGCTCCTTGTGACGTGTGTTGTCTATTAAGGGACTGCGATTGGGATGTGTAAACTCAAACAAAGCCTGGGGCTCATCTATGTGATACACATTCTTCAGCAAAGACACATAGCCATAGTCCAAGGCGGGCAGAGAGCTCATCAGTTGGCTAACATTTTGATGCAGAATGGCAGACATCAAGGGATTGATATAGGAGGTAGATTTGTAGGGTATACTAATGCCATCTGGTTTGAGCAGTTTCAAGGCTCCATCCAAACACTCGGGCGACAGTTCATTATCCCCAAAGGAGCCCAACAGCTCAGAGACCAAAATATCAGCTAGCTCGGGTGGGGAAAAGTCACGCATATCCTTGGAGAAAATGTGAACATCTAGAAGGCAAGACAAGGGCTTAGGTGAGACATTTACAAATCGGTCAAGTCTTACCCTTATTGGCCCACAACGACTTGACCATGTTGGACAGCGTGCGTATGGCACTGGGATTTTTCTCTATGATGTACAAACGCACTTGACGCTGGGATATTTCAGCCGCATTAAACACCGCACGTGCCAGAGGGCCACGTCCTCCACCCAGCAGCATGACAACTGTCTGAAATTAACAAATTTCCCAGGGAATCTTAAGAATTTCCCACACTTTCCTTTACCTACCACTTTGCTTTTGGCCTCCTTTTCGCTTACACGATCCATTAGAGCCTCTTGTATGGCCTCCTGGTATAGCTTATACTTGACTGGATCCGTTTCGAATACCTCATAGGTGTAACTATCCAAATTATCGCTTAGAGGCTGCAGCGGTATCTCCAGCATATTCTCATAACTACAACAAAAGAAAGGGGCTTACTCTTTGCCTTTTATTAATTGGTTAACCTACTTATTAAGCACATGTGTGTCGCAATTATCATTGATCAACTTTCTCACATAGTCCGCATACTGGTTAATAGCCTTATCATTGGGATTGCTGGAGATGATTATATTGGCCCGCACCGAAATGAAATGTCCTATGATCACCTGCCATTCCTTTTGCAAAACACAGTAGTTGGCACGATTGCGTACAAATAAAGTGGAGGGTATGATTATAGCCTCTATAGGTTCACCCAGCCAGCGACGCACTGTCTCTCTGCTGGGACGATCCAAGTCATTCAATTCAATCACCACCTTCACCTTGGCATTGTGTTTGACCGCCAAGCGTAAATTGTTCCACCAGTGCCAAGGATCATTGGCTTCTGCCTCAGCCATTTCCTGTTCGCTGGCATCTTTGCGATGCTCAAAAGTGGCCAGTTCGGGATTTGTAATGGGCACTTGAATCAACCAGTTTCCTTTATTGGAAAAAAAGTTCATAATTATATGTTTTTTCTTTAACCTCATTCAAACCTTTGGTCTTGGCTTTGACTATCTCCGCCAGCTGCTCATTCTGTGCACGTCTGAGACGGTACATCACGTTGCCCACATTCTGTAAATGCTCTGCCCAGGTCACATCCCTTAGCAGCAAAGTTTTCGCTTGCTCTCTCAATTTCAGATTGGGCGAGTCCACATCCACATCGGAAAGCACAAATATCACCTTGGAGTTCCAATCCGAGGCATTCAAAACTGTGGCCGGGTAAGTGGGATCCGTTTCCAATGGATCAAACGGCAGCATATTGGCATTGATCGAGGTGGCCACCACATTATAGTTGTTGGCATAGGCCCTCTCGATCAATTTGGGTATGCTGGTGATGCCCTCCTGGTGGAGACACATGTAATAATTCATTTTTTTGTTTAAGAATTTTTGAATATCAATTTGCATTTGCTCACAATGCGGCCTAAACGCAATGGCAGTGTGACCAGAGGGCGGATTGTGCAAAAAACGCAGTCTTGAGAGCTTCGCGTGAAAAGTAACGAGTCTAATTGGTAATGTAACGGATTTTTGTTTGAAGAACTTTAAATTATCTAGCTATCGTTTTGATTGGTGACCATTTTATCCTGTGTTCGTGCTATATATAATTCAAGAGATACCTAAAGAACTTTTAAATATTTTATTTAAAGCCTGAATTTGATTTTTTTTTAACTTAATTTTTTGTGTGGGATCAGTTGTGAATATAAAATACCTTTCTTACATGAAAAATACAGAAAAACTTTTAAATTCAATGCAAAATAAAACTTGGATGACCGCCAAATCATTATCGAGAGCAAGTCCAAACGTGAATTCAGAAGTAACTGTTGAATTCTTAAGAAACCTTTTTGAAAAGGAACCACTTTCTGAGTGGAAAAATGTAGACTATATACAGGGTGGTCCATTTTAAAATTGGAATTTAATTTTTCTATAAAATAGAACGGCTTGATATTTTTCACAGGTTGAACATTTATTGGAAAGGCTGATTCATGTTATTTATTTATGAAAAACAAATTCGGTCAAATGACCACCACGGCTGACTTGGCCGTAGTATCCAATTTTTGAAAACATTATCAATTGTTTCGGCACGTATGTCAGCAATAGCAACTCGAATTTCGTTTTTCAACTCATCAATTGTTTCAGGATTGTTTGCATAACATTTGTCCTTGACCGCTCCCCAAAGAAAATAGTCTAACGGTGTCAGATCACAGCTTCTTGGCGACCAATTGACATCTCGATATTTGTTGATTATTCGGTTTTCGATAATGGGGTGCAGAAAATGGATTGTGGCGTGCGCTGTGTGGCACGTAGCGCCGTCTTGTTGATACCAAATATCGTCCAAGTTTTCCGCTTCAATTTCCTCGAAGAAACAATCACGAATACAACCACGGTTTGGTTTATCCACCAACATTACAGTTTTACGAACTCGCTCCACGAATTGATCCACAAATTGAGTTTTCGGAACATTGTTTTGTTAAATGTTTTTTTTTTTCAAATTTCGCACAGTTTGAGTCGAGGACTCACCACTTAGAAATATGCTTTAAATATTTCCCAATTTTCTTCAAGCGAATAGAAATCCATTTCGTAAATGTCAAAGTTTTTACTAAATATTAGTCGCTTTCCTATGAATAGTTCAAATTCCAGACAATAGAATGCAAAAATTTTTTTTTTTTGCTTTATTGGGTTTAATATAATATAAACCCGCAGAGCCTTGAAATTACGTTTTTAAAATTGGTTGCCACGATTCATGCAAAAGTAATGAATCGATTTTGTTCAACGAGCTGTCAAACGACGCAAAATTGTCTTTTGTAAACAAGACTACAAAAAAAAAAAAAATATTATTTTTTCATTTTCAAAGTGACCACATTTTGTTTCCTTTTTCCAAAACTGCTCTGATTAATTGAATTTTGTTGTGTATTAGAGTGACCAGAGTTTGCAAAGTAAACTATACCACAACCAAATTCTGCATTCCTATGGCAGCTATATGATATACAGGCATGTTCTCGATTCCCCTTCCACAAAAGTCTTGTAATTTAGAGTTCAAATCTAGTACTAAAACAGGTTTTTAATGACAAAATTTTTGTGGAAGTGGAATTGAGAACATTGCGGATAGACGTCCGATATGTGTGATTTTGACATTTTTGAAAAGCCTGATATGTCAAGTTTCAATCAAAAAGCCTTAAAACTGACTGCGTGGCAAAGCTTTCTCTAAGGGAATATTTTTATTTGTTGATAACTTCATAAATTAATATCTTTTAAACCAAGGCTGCAAACCGGTCCTGAACCGTACCCCCTAGAACCGGTTCGGTTCGGGTTTCTTGGTTCCGACGAACCGGACCATGAACAGAACCAGTAATATTTTTGACTCCTCAAACTTGAAACCGAACCGGACCACTATTTTAAAAAATTATGTTCGGTTCAACAAATTAAGTACCTTTTCCAACAGCACAAACTGAGAAATAAAGAAACTCCTTGTAATCTGACTGCTTTCATTTAAGAAGTTCTCCAATCCTTCGACATTTCGCTCGGTCAGATTTATACTATGGATCGAATATGGATGGAGCAAGAGAACTCTTGATTGACAACTGCACAGTAGAAAAGGAATGACATTATGAAGAATGTAATGTTGATGAAGGCTTCTCATGTGCATCAAAACCATTCCCTGATTTGGACGATGACCATGTTACCTCAATAGATTCCCTGCATGACTCTATAAAATCTCTTGCTTATAGAAAAATTACCAAAAAAAACTAGTCCTAGACTATGACGCTAAGGAACTTAACCTACAAAATGTGCAAACGTTTACTCTTTTAAAGATTTATGCATTTAGAGTTCTTTAAAGGAGCTCCAACTGAAAACATTTTAATGGAACGTAGTCCACACATCTGTTTATTGCTCAATCAACTCAAATAAGAGATGTTTATGAAAGCATTACAAAGCTATAAACAAATATCAAATATAAAATCTGTAAGTGATGTTATAGTCTCCTTCAAAAATACCTTGTCAAATATTTAAAAATTTTGAAAAGGTCAAGAAAACGTGAACTTTAAATATATTGCATTAACTACACTTGCTGCTCCAGTAACTCAGGTTAAGGTTTCACCCTTAACCTTGGGTTCAAGGGTTCCGGAAACCGGTCGGCGACTTTACAATGGGTTCGAAACCCCGGACCGAACCTTCTGCAAAATTTTAGAGGTAACTATAAAAGAACCCCGTCGGGATTCGTATTCAGGGAGTGCACAGCGTCCGCCCTGTCAGCTGTGGAGTTGGAAACTCCAATTATATTTCGATTTAAAAAAGAATGACCCATAATTCTATAATTTTTCAATAAAAATCAGAACTTAAATCTGACATCAAAATATGCTAAACCCGCTGTCTACTTATAAGACATCAAAGTTTAAAGTTTGAAGAAATTTTAGTTCCCAATTTAAGCTTCAATTTATTCTTCCCATAGAAACAAGCTTTTTATTTCAATAATTGAACCATAATTTCACATTTTCTAAGATATTTTTAAAACCTTTCGGACTGCCACTTAGCATGCATATTAAAGATCAGCGTCGCCCAGTTTGGTTAGTTAATTGGATCAGTAAAAAAATTTCCATAATAACGAAATGTGTTTTTGAGTTTGGGGCAAACATCAAATTAAGTCATAATTATGGAAAACACCACAAAAAAAAAAAAACAAAACAAATCAAAAACAAATGACCCGTTGACAAGTGATAATTAATAAGTGTGATATTTGTTTAAGAAATAATATGAATATGACGTCAAATACATTAATATTTTATGGACGAATACAAAGCTACTCTAGCTTATGGTAACCAAAGGATCAGGTGTGTAATGCGAGTATCTGCCCCCGCTTTGGAAATGAATCACTTGAGATGTGATTGATGAATCAACTATCTGCGGAAATAAGTGCCAAAACTGATTAGCACCTCCACCCCTTTAATGCGATGACTTTTCTCAGAAGCCTGATGATTGACTTGTAGTTACTTACATTTTTGTATCAATTAGAAACTTAGCTCAAAACCATTGATAAGCCAATGTCTCATGTCTATGAAAATATACTGAGACATTTGACATTTGTGTTGGCCTCTGCTAATCGCCGATCGTTTGTCTTATTGCGTTTTAAACCGGCTTTTGGCCAGCCAAAAAACTAATTAAATTAAATTGCTTGAAACAGAAATTAACCTTTGGGTTGAACTAAATCATATCGAAATTTTTTGACAAATAAAAATAAATCGAAACCGGACTAAAAACTGAAGATCTGGTTGAGAGCCAAAAATCGATGACGTTCATGTTGACGTAGACCAGCTTTTGTTTATGGTCAAAAGGCACATCACGTGTGAAGTGGCCAGAATGGTTAATTATGCAATATCTCTCAGCCATAACTTGACTCGTAGACGCACTTAACCTTCAGTTTTGATCAGGCATGAAAGCCAAATTTTCAAAGTGTTGACAATTTTCCAAGCGAGCGCCTAATAGTTGAGTTTACAGTCCAAATGTACATTTGATGGCAATATTTTATTTCTTATGCGTTATGGAACGTTGAACATAAAATTTAAAAAAAATATAAATAAATATAAATAAATTTTGTGAAGCTATTTACCTACTTCTAGTGCTGCCTAACTACTCTACAGTTGGCTTCAATAGCTAACGAAGGTTAACGATTGTGGGAAAATAACATTTTGGGTAAAGAAATGTTCCTGGAGTTAAATAATATATGAAATTTCAGGTTATCAAATATGAAAATCTTGAATAACTTAAATGTTAGTAAAAATAAAACTTAAAAACCTTTGAATTAATAGCAAAGTTGAAAGTAATTTAAGTCCGTTTTCCAAATTGGACAAGGTTTTTAAACTAAGACGGGATTTATATGATAAAGTTATCTCAGCATACCTACATTTTGTTCAAAAAATCTAGTTCAATTCCTTTTGTTCACAAATCTACTACGAAAACTTCATAAAGTTTGTTTCATCGTATAAATTCCGACTTAGTTTAAAACAATGCCCAACGAGCTAGCTTAAATGGGAATGGATAACCATCAGTCCGATCAGCTGAACCATCTGAGATAGAGCGTATTTTTAGCTAACTTTTATAACTTTGCTGCGAGAGGTTTTTTTCGACATTTGGCATCACTCTAGCGCCTCTCAATCGCACAAGCGGTATTGGATCAAGCAGACGGCGCAACAAGTGCAATTGTCCCACTTCAAAGTGAGTTGAAACAACCAAATACATGAGTATAGGCAACAGCGTGCGCTCTATAAGACCAATCATATCGCTTTGAAGTGAGCTAAAAAAAAAAGGATTGAGTGTCGTTAACACTCACGAAGCATTCATGTGAAACAGGATGCTTTATTTAAGAGCTTAATATCAAAATCACAAGCGCTCCTAATGGTGTGTAGATCAACAATGGCAATCTTTCAAATGAAGAAAACTAACAGGGAGTAGAAATATAACTTAACTCTGTTAAGTCACTTACAAGACATTGTTTAGTCACTGTCAAAACACTGTCAAGTCACTGTCAAGTCACGTCAAGTCAGTGTTTAATCACTTTCAAGTCACTGTTAATACAATTTCAAGTCACCGTTAAGTCACTGTTTAGTCATTGTCAAGTCAGCGCCAAGTCACTGTTTAATGACACTGTAACAGTAACAGTGACTAGTCTCTGTTGAGTCACTGTCAAGTAACACATTAGTCACTGTTAAGTCACTGTCCTGTCACTATCCTATCACTATCAAGTCACTGTCAAGTCACGTCCAGTCTAAGTCACTGTTAAGTCACGTCAAGTCAGTGTTTAGTCACTTAGTAACAGTGAGTCACTGTCAAGTAACACATTAGTCACTGTTAAGTCACTGTCCTGTCACTATCCTATCACTATCAAGTCACTGTCAAGTCACGTCCAGTCTAAGTCACTGTTAAGTCACTGTCAAGTCACTGTCAAGTCAGGTCAAGTCAGTGTTTAGTCACTTAGTAACAGTGACTAGTCACTGTTGAGTCACTGTCAAGTAACACATTAGTCACTGTCCTGTCACTATCCTATCGCTATCAAGTCACGACCAGTCTAAGTCACTGTTAAGTCACTGTCAAGTCACTGTCAAGTCACTGTCAAGTCACTGTCAAGTCAGTGTTTAGTCACTTTTAAGTCACTGTTAGTCACTGTTTAGTCACACCCTTTTTCTCACTTTCCCTCCTCTTTCCCCCCTCTTTCATCTCCCTTTCAATTGTCTATCACCCCCCTTTCCCCCTCCTACACTCCTTTAAAAAAACAGCACAAAATATGCATGACGTCAGCGAAGGGCTGCTGCGTCACGTGACGGTGAAATCAAATTTTACTTTTATTAAAACCTTTCGTACCGAAATTAAAAATGTTTCACATCACAAATTATTTCTCAAAAGCAGACAGCGTAACAAATGCAATATGTGTGAGCGTGACTTACTAATAAGACTTTATACCCATGAAGGGTATATAAAAGGTAAGGAAGCATTTCTGATCACCTAAAATATATATATTCTCGATCAACATGAGTAGCTGAGCTGATATAGCCATGTCCGTCTGTTTCTATGCTATCTCCTCCGTCAGTTTTTGAAGCCATCTTAACTAAACTTCGCATGAAGTCTTCTGGTACAAATACGCTGTACATTTGTCGGAACCGGCCAGATCGGATTACTATAACCTATCGCTTGCATACAACGATCGGTCAAAAAGGTAGTTTTAGTGAGAAAAACTTTCTTGTCTTTCACCCAAACGTTTTCAAAACTCGTATTTGTAAGTTTTCTATGCCTTCACATAATTCCGCCAAGTTTGATGAAAATCGGACAACTATATAGTATAGCTGCCATACAAAAGACAGGTCTGAAAAAGAGTTTTAGTAAGAAAAACTATTTTGTTTTCAATGCTATTGCTCCAAAACTTGTAACTGATCAATGTTATATGCTAATACACAATTAAGCTAAATTTGATCCAAATCGGATGACTATAGCATATATGTGACATAGGATGGTAGAGTCTTTATAATTTCCAGTTATCCAGAGTTTGTTCTAAATCGAATGAATATATTGTATAGCTCCCATATATATATCAATATATATCACTGACCAACCAAACAGTCAAAATAGTGGCGCCATCTATTGCTGAGTTTGGAAATCATTCGGCCAATATTGTTTGAAACCTTCATATATAAGTTATGTGGGAAGAAAGCATAAACTTTGGCCGAGTCGATGCTAGCAATACTCCATGTATTTTGTGTTGTTGTTGGACTGCTTCCAAACTCAAACCTTTGCTCTGAACAGCCCCTTCAAAAAGTTTTCAGAACTGGAACAACATATATTTCTTTACAGATTATTTTCCCTCCATGAATCATTACGGAATATCCGGCTCGAATGACCTTTTGCAAATCTTCGCACCTTACAAATCAAATGAAGCTATGTAAATTGTTTCTAGGAGTTTTAAAATTTCTGATTGGTTCAGGACACTTACATATTAGATATTTCTTGTCAAAAAATTATTTTTATTTTGTAAACTAGTGTAACTTTGATTAGATCCACAGCCAAGATTGACATCTGACTACAGGGTAGTCTACCTTTCTACCAGCTTCCGTATTCCATAATCCTGTGATTCATTTTAAAGCCTGCGTAAAAGATTTAATTCGTTTCGCACGCTTTAGTGCGTCATGGAAAATATATAGCTTAGAGACCTTAATTCGCGTTTTAATCCAAAACCAAAACAAATGACGAAGATGCTTGAAAAGAGACCGCAGCTACTTGGAAAGAAAAACAATGAAAGTATGTCTCCAGGCGCTAATTACGTGACCACCTGGAGAAGCGCCAGACCCAAGTGCAGGCCAACAATTTGCCAATTTGGCACACACACACAAACACACACACATACAGACAGACCCAAAGCTCGGCGATATCGGTAACACTACCGAAAAACCCGTTCAGCATATAAAACGTCACGATGCCAGCTTGTTGGCCATATAAAAGTGAATTTGTGACAAAAATTCTGAACAGTTTAAGCGTCTGCTCAGCGGCGACAACATCTACCCATCCACAATTCAACGTACAAAAAACTCATATATAAAATAAACAAAAACAATTTAATCAAAATCATTGATTAAGGTTAAGGTGCTAAGCGATTGATAAGAAACTGCCACATCAACTGCATTTAAATTATTTTGTCAACATCCCGTTCTGTCTATTACGCGTGTGAGCTATAAAAACATTTCGAAAACCGTTAGAAAACGAGTGAAACAACCAGTACAGGATATTAAATCTATATTCAACATGGTTGCACTGAGTTGGCAAGTGAGTATAAAAATAACAAAAAAAAAAACGAAACTTATAATAAGCAAATTAAACAGGCCCACATAACGTGTTTAGTTAATTAGCATTTTTTTTTTTGGATTTTCGAAAGAAAAATTTTTTAAACCGCAAACAAGAACCAAAGTATATATAAAGTGCAGATGTGATAAGTAGACAAGAAAAATATATATATATCTTGTTGTGTGTTCCAATGTAACCCAATTATCATCAATTTCAATCAAATTCCTAATAATCTTTCCTATGTTAAATAAATGGTAAACACTCAGAAAAATATTAAGACATCGGGGATAGTGGAGTAAAAACTATTTTAATAAGTTCAAAATTTCCAAATTTCTGTGAAATAACAATTTCGAAAGGCTGAGGTTATTATCCCTTAAATAGGCTGGAGGCGGCAAGAGGGGACGACCGGGGATGACATTGCCAAGCTTGGTGTGAACAACTGGTGACAGCTCGCAAGGAGCACAAGCGACTAGAGGTCATTAATAGTAGATGCCGATACCGTCAAACGGTTGCGATGCAATAAAGGGCCAATTAAGAAGAAGAAGAGGTTATCCTTAAGTACGCGCTTCAGAGAATTTAGTTCAGTTAATGAAGGTATTTCAACTTTCTATACTCTATTTCTCGATATTTATTTTTCACACCTATTTTTAAAGAAATTTATGTGATTCAATGGACTTTCTTGCCGTCGTTCTGCAGTTTTAATGACTTCCATTTAAGTTCTGTTCAAGGTTCAAAAATTTAAAAACTGGACGAATCTAAACAATCTCATCTTTGTCTTTAAACAATTTCTTAAACTTTCTTCAAAATTAATTAGGTTACCTTATGCTCAATTATCAAGTTCTTAACTTTCAAAACCTATATTCAGATAAGAAATTAATAGATATGAATGGAAATCCGGGCCATTGATGGGGATTTCTGATGTGAAGGAATTTGCTTAATATTATGCAATTTTTTTACTGTTCAAAAATATATTAGAAAATTGTCTCCAGTTTCTATATAGAAAGATTAGAGTTTTTGTTTTGTGTGTGAAAGAATATGAAGGAAACTAGATCTGCATATATTTGTAGCTTTGGTTCTTACTTAAGGAAATCACCTTTGGGAAGGAATGAGCAACTTTTGTGCACTTATATTTCTAGTTTATTAAACTTGCAAATGTTAGAGCCTACCTTTGATTTGAATAATTATGTAAAATGCAATGCACATATGAAATAGTTATTCGATTTCTGAAAGACTCTAGTGCTTAAGCTCCCTTTAACTTGTATTATTTTTATCAGCAAAAACACATTTCTTCTTTGACTTCTTCTTTTCTCAACGAGATTTTATTTTTGCCTACTTTGTGCATCTGTTTCCTTAAAACGCTTTGTTGGGCAGAATCTGACAAAAGTGTCTTTTGCGTATGTATGTGTTTTGCGCGTGTGCCTTAACTTGTTTGTTCCTTTACAGTTTGTGATAAAATGTTTACACTGCAACAAGAAAAACTTAGCAAAACATCGAACAATATTATCGCCAACAACATAAAGCTGAGTCCGGCCCGTTTCTATTTTCTGTGTATACCAGAGCAGAGACGTCAATACACCGACAGTAAACGACCTTACACCACTCTCTTTTGCAACAACGAACAAGTGCTAGCTTAGAGCGCTCCTCTTTCTTGCAACTACAAACAAGTTCTAACTGAGCGCTCTCCTTTCTTTTGCAACAACAAACATGTGTTAAATGGAACACTCTTGCGTGGCTAAACACACACACGCGATAACAAAATGAGCATGTGAGTTTGGCCGGCCACTGACATATAGCAATGAGACATAGAGACACAGCCTACTGCGTCCACAGCCTTTCACTCAGATGATAGTCAGCTGTTCGCAGATCACTATCTCCTTCTCCTTCTAGTCACCGTACTTTCGTTTTGTTAAATTATTTTGTGACTACATTGCTTAAAATGTGCTGTTATCTTTAGACAGCTTCACTCATTTCTCTCTTCGAGAACTATGAAGCAGAAAGCATAGGAAAACAAAATCAAGTGTTCTGTTGAGAGAGTAAGCGAATTTTTGTAAACTTTTCTCTGTGGTTTCGTTGTGCAGACTGAGCAGAAATTATAGGTAAACCGTATCTCATCTGATTTTTATTCAAGTATTAAGATACTGATAGATCAAGGCTAGGTCTCTAAAAGAAGACGGGGTTAAGGTGAAGGATTATTTCTATTTGAAAGGTGACGACTTGGAAACGATATAAAAAAATATATATTTCTTATTTCATAGATAGCTGCAGTGTGTTAGATAAACCCACAATTAAGGGTCGATTTCTAACCTTTTAAATAGACTCACAAGTTGCTCTGTTATTTGTTAGGTAATGCAACAGATGTTCTATGGAGATGATCAGAAATGGGTCCTAACTCTGTTATGGTGCCTAACATATAATGAAATCGGAATTAAATATCTTTAATATTAGTATTATTTCCTAAAACTGTTCGAAAAGAACATTTTCTTGGTTTTCAAAAGAACTTTTTTCACTTCTTTTGGACAAACCCACAGATGCTATCTGTGTCAACCCACATTTAGAATTTCTGGGAGCCCGAACTAACAAATATTTAGATCAGGGTTCCCCAAGCAGAGAGCGCTTAAAAGGGTCTGTGTCTCTCTCTAACACACAATGAAGTGTGACTTTGGCAAAAATTCCGCAAGTAAGCTATCGTTGGGAAACTCTGATTTAGATTACCTGTTAATCATCATACATGATGCTTATATTGTATTGACATACAATACCCCGAATGACCACTTTCAGAACTTACAAACCAGCCCTCACTTATCCGTACTCTGATTATATCTTAATTCGCTCTTTTTTGATTATATATTAATTCTTAGCAAGGTTAAAATCATGCTTAAATTAAGTTATTCTAGCGAATGTCAATGGCTCGGACGCACGAAGTGAAGAAGTTTGTCTCTGATAATGAAAATCATAAGGAAGTGTCATAAAATGTGTTAATATGTCTTCATATCTAAAATGCAACCATACCAATCCTGTTTCAAAAAGAGAAAAAAAAACGGTTGTACATTTTGCTGTTGTATTTTTTTTTTTTTTATATTTCAACTCAACCCTGAACTACAAAAGCTCAACCGGTTACAATATTTACCTTATGTGGGTCCCAATAATTCATTAATTCATTTTCGTTTGCTGCTCGTGGTCTGGTTGAAATTTTGTTTGTAAATTTACATAAATATTTTGGCTATGATTCATGGCAGGGAACTTCCTGATTAAAGAAAATCTAGGGTGGTTGCCATTTGACCATAGAGAAGCCGGTTTCCCACAGCATCAGGTTTGTTAGAATTATTACTGACTTTATTAGCACAAGTCTTCCAATGTGATACATAAATTAGTTATATGCTTAGTCTCTAAGCATCCGGTTGGAGTGGAGGGGTAGTTCCATCTGCATATATATCTCCCCTCCTTAGCATGCTCGATGACGCCTACCAAATCGGACAGAAGACGTGCTCATGAATACATTTTACGTGCGACCATAAATTAAATTTGATTGCGGTTATATCATTGATTGTTTAATTTAAATTAATTATTGTATGCTAATTTAAAGCATATGCTTAAAGAAATGTCTACAATGGACCGAGACAGGTTCTGGCTATTAGAGAGAACGCTGATCTTGGCCTCTAAATGCTATTCACACCTATTCATGTGCTCCCCCTTAATTGGTATCATGCTTTTTATTTTTCTTTTCCGCAGGCTGGCTTTACTTTGGCCCTGGCTTTGACTGTGATTTCTTTGGCCTCGGCGCGGCCCCAACAGGAGCAGGTGCCTCATGCTCTGCTGGACATTGAGACGCCCAACCAGTTCAGTTATAGCTCACCACTGCAGTCACCGGAGAGTCTGAGGTCAAAGCCCTACTTTGATTTCCTGAGCACACTGTATGCCCATGATACAGCCAAATCGAATCTGTTTCGTTCCCCACCCCGTCCGCGTCGAGAGGCTGAGGATGAGGTACAAGCACGTCCACGTCGCGCCATAGTTTTCCGTCCGCTGTTTGTGTACAAGCAGCGGGAGGTTAGAAAACAGGAAATCAAGGAGGCCAGACGGCGCAACGGTGAGGCCAATCGTCGAGTCTCTGGTTCCGGCTATATTCGTTATTAAGCCAAACATCAGACTTCACCTAGTCCCTATCTACATGCATATATATACTATATCCAACAAAAACATCCAAACCAATGAGTGACTATGGCTGTCACTGATCGTCTACAGGGTCCTCTAACACTTAGAACTTAAGTAAACTTTATGCTACGCACAACAAAAAAGCACTGCAAAACCCACAAGGAGAATGAGAGTAATCATCGATTATATTGTACTACACACCATGCACATCAAACACACACACACACACCACCCCCACACCCCCATGTTAAGCGAATGAATCCTTAAATTAAATTTTAATATTTGTTATACATTACTTAATGACTTAAAAATTGTTTTATTTTAACTCAATTAGTACGGGGAAGTGAAGCTGGAAATATTGTTGTCCTAGGGTTTAAAGCAGTGGTGCCCAAACTCACATTATCAAGCAGCGAAACATGAAGTAAACGTCATGGCTTTAAACATGAGCAACAAGCAAACGAACAAATGACTCGTGAGAGAAGAAAAAGTCGTGAGGCAGCCAACCACCGAGCGTCCCATATTTAGAACAGGGTTCCCCAAACAGAGAGCGCTAAAACGTTACTGTGTCTCTCTCTAACACACTATGAAGTGTGACTTCGGCAATCATTCGGCAAATAAGTTCGTGCTCCCGGGGCTAACGCTGGAGAACTCTGATTTAGAACACACGTATTTGCTCTCTCTATGCGTGCGTCGGCAGCGACGCCGGCAGAGTTATGAATTCCTATCCCATGGGATAGACTTTTGGCATTTTGGGCACCACTGGTCTAAAGCGAAGTCTACTGATGCTGAAAACTTACAGAACGCATCATGGCATTCAAATGAAACCAACTTAAACAACATTTTTTAAGTTTTATTGAGAACCTTGAGAATTTGTAGACCTTTGGACCACCATTTCCCTATCTGAACTGGAATTACTAAGCAATCTTCACTCTGTTTTCGGTAACTTCAAAAGTTTTCTTGAATTCCGAAAAATTCGCATTGAAAATGTGCAGCGTTTTTATACCTTATGACTTACGTACTAAGTTTGGTTAAGATAGCTTTAAATCTGGTGAAGGACATAGCATACAAACAGACAGTCGGACTTACATGGCTATTCCAACTCAGCTTATCATGCTGATAAAGACTATATGAATATATTTAATGTGGTCGGAGATGCTTTCTCGTACGTTTGACGTAAGCGATGGAGCAGTGCGATTTGACGTCATTCAATTCGTGATTAGTGCAAAACGGTACTAAGTTCAGATCCCAGAAAATGCTGATAATCTTCTTCAGCTTTTAGTTCTAGTCCCGTGTGGGGCATAGGGCATCTACTTGTACGGTCGTTCCAAGCAGCTCACCAACTTTCGACTTTATAAAACGAGTCAAGTGTCCTTCTGTTAGGCACAGATTCTGGTTGTTAATGAGTAGATTGAGCATTGGCCATAGTGCGTCTTCGGTCTCCTGATAAATATCACCAGGTACTCTCGGAGCAAACTCTGGTTACCGAAACATCAATGCTAATAATAAATTATTTTTATTCTAAGTTTTTCAGAACGATCTTAGTCAGGGGTGCCCATAGTGAGCCTACGGCTGAGTGAGGCAACAACAACCACAAGAAATAGAAATAGAAATCTGATTTTTGTTTGTGTGTGTCGATAACCTATTCTTTCTATGCATAAGCTACCCTCTAGTACAGCCGACCGACGCTATATCAACGTTCCGTCGACGATATTGTGACTGTCGTCGACGCATGCTTATTTCCGCTGGATACGGTAACGATTCTCCAGGCACGCTGGGTCCGCGCAATACCATGCTGAGAAGCTACGTAAACTACGCTAGTTCGCCCCAATGACATGGATGGTGCGACTTTATCGACACTCGTTCGACCCAATGCCATGCAGAGAAGCAACATAAGCAACGCTCGTTCGACCCAATGTTATGAATGGAGCGACATAAGGCACGTCCTTCAACCCAATTTCATGCATGGAGCGACATAAGCGAGGCTCCTTCAACCCAAGAGAGATGCTTCTCTCTTGACGGCAACGTATAATATAAATATTTCACATTACGTACGTACTCTTCATCATAAATTTTAATAATTATTGCGCATTGCAATGGATTTCACTTGCATGTTGTGAATTATATTGTTGATAGGGTGTTTGAGGATTAAAATACCTTTTTTTCAAATCCTTTCCTATTCTTTGCACACGCTCTCTCACGGAAGAAAATTAGAGCGTACGCCTCTCTGTCTCTCTCTAACAATTTTGACAGGCGTCACATCTCATCACCGTACAAAGAGCAACGCTGGGTTGACGTATATAGACCAGAGGTGGCCAAATGGAGAGGAAAAAAAAGTGAGCTTGTGTTAGTAAACAAGAGAGCTCTCTCCAGACAACACGCATTTTACTTGCTAGGCAGTGCTCACCGATTCACACAACCATAACTTCGGCTCGCGTTTGCTTAAAAATACGACAGACTTCGGCTCGCGCGAGCCTTAGGTGGACGGGTCTGATATAGACCGACTGACCCCAGCCGTACTAGAGGGTACTTTATTGTTGCGCTCGAGTTTGAAAGATACATAGGAGAGAGAGAGATAAAAGAGGCACATATAAAGTTGTCGAAACCTTCGAAAGAAAGAGAAGAAAGAACGTACATGAATCTGTTGTTCAGGTCACAAAAATTGGTTGCTTGTGTAAGAAAACGAGCGAAAGACTCACATACACACATATTATGTATGAGCGTAGAGCAAAAAAGCCATGAAAAAATTAACAAAATCAATAAAGCGATCAGTGCAAAGAAACCGAAGCTTTAAATTTCCGTCGGCCA
This sequence comes from Lordiphosa clarofinis, assembly GCA_018904275.1. Classification (NCBI taxonomy): domain Eukaryota; kingdom Metazoa; phylum Arthropoda; class Insecta; order Diptera; family Drosophilidae; genus Lordiphosa; species Lordiphosa clarofinis. Next base: position 1,094,199 of record JAEIGQ010000070.1, on the reverse strand, counting down.
AACAAAAAATCAAGAAATGTCGGTTCAAGTGTCAACTGCACACTCAAATTGTTAGGCCCAAGCTGTTCTTTGTTGCATCATGTAGCGAAGCAATTTTTAACTCAGAGGCGGCCAAATGGAGAGGACAAAAAAGCGCGCTTGTGTTGGTAAACAAGAGAGCTCTCTCCAGACTACAACCGTTTGACTTGCAATGCTGTGCTCACTGATTGAGAGAGGAACACATTTTTGGTTTTATTTTCTCTCAAGTCTTTTTCAGGCCCTTTTGGCAAAATTAGTCATTCAAAATGCTTTCCTCTTCATATGTATGCATCGGTGTGTAAGCTGACAGCCTAGGCTCGGCTAACAATATGAATGTGCAAACTATATAAGCTCTCTCGTTCTCTCTCACACTGAGTCGAGTGCTAAACTCTGGCGTGACGAAGACGGTTGTAGTTTGAAACTAAACTTGGTTCGACTGAGCAAACGTGTTGTCTAGATAATCAATGGTCGTCTGCTTATCCTTTGTGTCTTGCGGAATGGGCTTGGGCACCCCTGATTTACTTGCACCGAAGCAGGTGGATAATAGAGGTTCGGTACGGGTGAAGCAGAGCCAGTAACCCTTTTATTGATGTTCCAAAATCAATAAATTTTCGCTTGAACCTTCTTTTTTTTAGAATAACGGCCTATACTCAATTTCAATCAAAGGGCATAGCAGAATAAGCATACAAAAACTGCCCCCATTCCGATCAGAACCAAATTTAAATATGTTGTTACTATCAATGAGATACTCACTCTCCTAAATTTGTAGTCTTCTAATCGCTATTGGAGTAGAGTTACGAGGGCGGAAAGATAAATCAAAAAAGTCGTTTATCTTAAGAACCGCTTAACCGATTTGGATGGGTTCAATATATGTTGTAAGTGTCCACAGAACAATTCAAAAAAAATTTTTCCACATTTTTATTGCCAATTCTTTGGCCCAAAAAAAATTATTGAAATTTTCAAATAATTCTTTAACGGTGTTAGCCTTTTGCGACCCCGACAGTTCTTTTCTGTTTTTTTTCATCAAGAGGTCCCTAACAACATATAATTTTTGCAAACACATCCCAAGTGTACCTCATGGTGAAATACAATTAAACGTTAAATTAGTATTTTTCATTAATATTTTATACATATTAGGCACACTGTAAATCAACTTAAAAGGGGAAAAAGGGGAAATGTTCTGTCAATTCTGTTTGAATAGTTACAGTGTGCTCAATATTATAAAATATATTTGTAAAACTATTCACATGTTTTATTGGCATTCACTATGAAGATGATTTCCGATGACCGTGCAAAAATGTTACATTGTTAAGGATTTCTTACTAAAAAATCCAGCAAAAAACTATAAGAGTTGAAATCGATTTACACCTCAAAACAATTATTTGAAAATTTTAAAAATATTTTTTGTGCCTAAGAATTGGTAATAAAAATGTGGAAAAATAATTTTCTGAATTCTGTGGTGGACACTTAAAACATATTTTTAACGCATTCAAATCGGTTAAGCGGATCTTAAGATGAACGAGTTTTTTGTTTTACCTTTCCGCCCTCATAACTCTACTTCAATAGTTATTAGAAGACTACAAATTTAGGAGAGTGAGTATCTCATTGATGGTAACAACATATTTAAATTTGGTTCTGATCGGAGTGGGGGCAGTTTTTGTATGCTTATTCTGCTATGCCCTTTTAGTTCGGCATAATACTTAACATACTTAACAGTAATGAAATCTGATTGCCTTCGAAAAGCAGTCCCATTTACTTATTGTTTATTTATTTATTTACTTTATTTTGTGTCGAACTAAATCATTATCTAATCTAAATACAGAACTTGTAGAGAAACTATATTTTCCTTATTGAAAATCAAAATAAAAAGTTTTGAAAATTTTCCAAAATTTTTTTAAGCTGGAAATTTAAGCTGAAAGAAGCAGAAATTTGTCAAATTTTTGTTTTTTAACATTCTGACGTTCTTCTCAACGATGACTATCTGATACATAGCAGCTATCTGGGAGAACAGAAATCGGTCCTTAAAGTATTATATATATTTTTTCCCCTATGAAATATTTTTTCCAAAAATCTCTCTCCTCACTTTATTATTGACCCCACACAATATTCTCTATCCAATCATTAAAAAGATGTACTTTAGTATACACACTGGGAAATCCAGAATCGCCACAAATCAATCCAAAAGAGGTTATACCAATTATTTGTTTGAGACATGGATAACTGGGGTGCTGCACAAACATGGGTCCACCTGAATCCCCATTGCAGGTATCTGCGTTGCTTGTAGTTGAACCCGCACAAAACTGGGTGCGTATATCAATATTGGCCTCAATTCGCCGTCGGCATATCTCATCAGAGAAACGCTCCAGGGTGACCTTAAGCAGATGCGTTGATGGATCACGTCCATTTCTGGTGTATCCCCAGCCAGTAGCCGTTAATTGGTGACGGTCATTTCCACTATTGGAGGGTAAACAGGCAGGTGCCACATACTCATTAATCAAAGCCTCACGTTCGAGCTCCATAAGGGCAATATCATGGTGACGCGACTCCTCATCATCATCAAAGAATGGATGCACCACATAGTTGATCACTTGGAAGTCCTGAGGCTGGGCCTCATCTGTGGTGCTATTATAGTCCAGTTCCCCCAGACGAACCACAAACTTGGGACAAGTAAAATTTGGGTCCAAGCGTTGGGCTTTGGTTCTAAGGAATATAGATTAATGGTGGGCAGAGAAGCATGAGAGAAGAATACTTGCTCGCTGGTGGTAAGACAATGGGCAGCAGTTAAAATAAACCGAGGATGAATCAAAGTACCACCGCAGTCCCACTTGATGACAGGATTGCCAGGTATAAGCTGGCCCACCAAAGCCATAAAGGGAAATTCTCGTCCCACTGCCTTTGTTCCACCTAGGATAAAGGGTGTTGATCGGCAGGAGGGTCTCATTTGATTATAGCGCAGACATTCTAAAGAAGAAATAATACTGTAAGCAGGGACTAAGGAATAAAGTTAGGTACCTCTCTCAAATCTTCTGGTCTTATTCACCGAATATATATTATTATATTGCATATTCAGGGGAAGGGGACAGCAGACAATGTCGTTGACCTTATCGCAATATTTGATATTTGCTCCTATGTGATGCTGATTAAAGAAAATAACGGGGCAGTCGGTGTCAGTAAAGTCCTTGCACTCTCCCGTGCCATTATCACAGAATTCGGCCAAAACGCTTAAGCTGATTCTGCAGATCAGCAGAAAAACCACGCTAAGCCCAAGCATTTTGTCCAGCAACGAAATGTAAACTAAAAGTGGATCCGAGAACAAAAGCAAATCAGCAAGAGGAGATAAGGCACAAAGAAAGCCAAGTAAAGCTTATATTTGAGAAAAAAAAACCTGATTGATTAAAAATTTTGTAGAAATCAAAATTAATTAATAATTTAGCAAAAAATTATTATTTTTAAGCAATTCAAACACTCAAATTCATTTGGTCACAGAGATTATAAATAATTAGTGGCGCGATCTAAGGTCAAACAGTGCTATCGATATCGATGATATTTTCAATAAGGCAAGCTTTTAAGTAAACTGAGGTTGAGTGCTTTAAGTTGAGCTTTTTAGTAAGACTCAAGCAGAGTTCCACACCCATGATACAATAGTTGTTGATGATATTTAAAAGCTTGCAAAAGTCAAAACACTTTAGATAGGACACTGGAGTGTTTGCTTGTAGCTCTAATCATTGAAAGGCGTGCCCACAGCCTATGCGCACACCGCGCTTGCCAACAAGTTTTCGTCGTCTTCGACGAATGACAAATGATTTCGTGCGCATCAGACATATTTCTTGTGGTTCCCATTCTGACTTTGAATTAAGTATTTTCCAAAAAAGGGTAATTTTTCGAAAAACAGATATTCAAAATTAATATTAAGAGGGACTAATCCGACAGGAGGACATCTGGAACTAGCGAAATCTGAAGGGAAACGCAAACTACTCACGAAGTTGAAAGCAACAACAATAATTCTAAAATACTTTCTCAAAGAACCGTTGGTTGAAGAACTTCGAAATTTTTTAAATTGCTTAGAAAAACGGTGTCTCATTTTTATTTCATTTCCAATTCTTCCATCTGTATTTTTGTGGATCCAAGAATGTATATATTTTTGAACTTAGAATAAAAACACATTGCGAGTTATATTGCTGAACTGTATAGACCTCCCGCATTGTCTACTCTTTATTCATACTGGCTCTGGAAAGTTCACAGGTTAACTTATCTTATACGAAAGAACATGAATACTTAGATGTGACATCTCATACATCTCATTATGCGGAGGAAAGCAAAGAAGATGATTAACGCACTGATTCTCTCTTTAGAAAGTGTATCGCTGTCTGGAGGGTATTGTTGCCATATGAGGGTCCCACCATCATGACATGCCATATGAGATATCGCTACTCGGTATTGACCAATTTAGCTGAATTAAATTAATATCTTCCAAAGTAAAAGAGATAATCGCAATCTGTTTTTTTTCTTTTAAAGGTAGGAATAAAAGCAATAAAAAATATAAAAACAAAAATTTTAAATTATTTTTTTCATTTTTTAAATTTAATAACAAAATTTTTTTTTTCAAAATTCAAAAACATTGCAAAAATTTTTTAAGGTTAGAATAAAAGAAATAAAAAAAAATTTGAGTATGCTTTTAATATATTTTTTTTTAATTTTTAAGATTAGGTTAAATTTTTTTAAAGTTTTTTTTGGTAGATACACTTACAGTTTGAGCCCAACCTCGACTCAGATATGTTGGAATGGGACAAGCAAGGTATGAATCGAAAGGTTGTTGAATTTTTCAATTATCGTGTATAACATTGTTTTTAAATCCGTCAAGTAGTTTAAGTGCAAAGAGCAAAAATGTTTCGAAAACAAATTTTTTGCTTGAAAAGTTTTTTTTGTAAACATCTACAACAAATAATAAATAATAAAGATTTTCTTTATTGATTTTTTATTTTTTATTCTTAAGAAACTCATTTTAAAGAAGAAAATAGGGTATTGGCAAAGAAAATTTAGGAATGAACACCGGATCCATCTTCGATGATCGCAATATATCTACCTAGACAGAATCTCAGCGTTTCAGAAAGCCCATGGGTAAAATCTTGAAAGTTTTTACAGATTTCGATACGGTCCAGCTAACTAAAGGTTTTGTTAAATAACACTGTATCAAAGAAATAGTGTTCTAAAGCCAAAAATTTCTTTGTGGTGATATTTTCGTTGAGACAAACTAAAAACAGCTTTTATTTAATGCCGACATTGCGCCTAAAAAATGTAATATCATGTAAAGTTGGTGGTGGCCGGGATTCATATTGGACATTTCACAAACATAAGACAACATACTAAATTAAAAAAATATTCTAGCGCGAATCCCCACGAATCTCGGAAGTTCTGATCCATGAAAGTCGTATGTTGGCTGGATTATAGTGGTTAGTGGTATAGTCAACATTAACTAAATTTTTTTATATAACGATAAAGCACAAAACAAAAACAACAAATTTTTTAGTTAATACATACCTCAGCTATAAATAAAAACACTTTTCTTCCACATAATTGTCACAAAGGCAAATTTAGAAATAATTTGGCAACGCACATATAAAGTGCGGGAAGCTCAGTGTTGCACCTGCTGAAACATATCTTGTGTTTGACAGCTCACAGCTGATTAACTAGGGCATGTCAAACAAAATAGAAACTATCGATACGCTCAGTGGAATATTATTAATCGATAAAGACATCATTTAAGCGTCAATAAACAATTTGAAAATTTAATTAAATGGAGCTAGATCGACCATTTCGCCCACTGTGCAGCGGTTGTGTTTTGTTTGCACCAATGCTTGGCTGATGGGTTGGAGTGAGGCAGGGCTCTGACGGTTCAAGTGCGTGACAAAAACGGTTCGAGTTCGTGACGAAGGCGGTTGCAGTCTGAAACAAAGCTTCTTTCGACCGAGCAATCATTCAGTCTAGATTTAGATCCTCGTTGATTTTGCAGTAATATACGATCTCGCATAAATATACATATATTTAGTATATATGTTCTTACATATTGTATTGGATATATTAAAACAAATTTTTCAATGCTCATGGTACCTTTTTGTCAAATGCTTTGATTTTAAACCAAGTCTACGCCAACTACTTAAAAACTAAAAATGGAGGCAAGGCAAAAATTTGCTTGAACTAATTATTTCTCAAAAATTTTTTTTGTTACCCCTTTTTTTTAAAGCCCCATACGGAGTACGACGAAAAATTCGTTTCTATACAGTATTTCATATAATTAGAAACACCTTGACTTTGCTTTAATGCTCATGTGCTGTTAGAAAGTGTTTCTATTTATGTGAAATACTGTATCGAAACGAATTTTTCATCGTACTTCGTATAGGGCTTTACCGAAAACGAATCGTTAAGGGGGTATCAGTATTGCCTTACATTTTTCCAAACATCAAATGTCTCCCCTAATATCGATATATATATCGATATAACAGAGTAGACTCTAACACATATTATCTAACACATATCATATATCTAGAAGATCAGAAAACGGCCCTACTTATTCACATCTGTAGCCTTGAGCATTTTTTTAAGAGGTAAAGACCACTGTTATAAAAGATCCACACGGTTCAAAAGTCAATATTCCTATGTAAACTTCTATTCTTAATAAGGCTGGAATGACACTTTCAATTTTTAGAGACAATTATTGTCGCAATTTTTTGTTAATAGGTCAAATTTGGTGTTGTGTATTATTGCGCCCTCTAAAGCATTCTGCGGAGAATTCAAGCTACTCGCTTACAACGACTTTGTCAATAGATGAAAAATTGCGACTAAAATTGTCCCTAAAAATTGAAAGTGTCATTCCAGCCTAAGAATTTCTTATTGCCGTATATTAACATACATTACAGTGTACTAAGTATTCTTCAAATTCGTTTTATTTCAAGGTTGTAATAAATAAGCTTAAAGTATCTTTGATCGAAATTCGTTAAACTAATAAATTATATATTTTATACTAGGGGAATGGACTTAACTACGTGGTACCAGTTTGAAGCTTATAGAGAGAATAGTAAAGACCACGCTTCTTCACAAGTTCCTTGTGGGTGCCGCTTTCACAGACCACACCATTCTCAAACACATAGATGACATCCGAGTCAATAATGGTGGACAGTCTGTGGGCTATGCTAATAGTGGTGCGTCCTTCGGCGGCGGCATCGAGGGCTTCTTGGACAATCTAAAGGAAAGGAGAGGTTAACTTTGGGTTACATTAAATGTAAGAAAAGTCAAACTTACCTTTTCACTTTCAGCATCCAAAGCGGAGGTGGCCTCGTCCAGCAACAGAATTTTGGGATTACGTATCAAAGCTCTAGCAATGGCTATTCTTTGTTTCTGTCCACCCGATAGCTGGGCTCCCTTTTCACCCATGCGTGTCTCATAGCCCTAAGAAAATACATAGTAAGATATAGAAAGTGGTGGTTCAGAACTTCTAGTCATAGAGCTTTGGACCTAAAGGGCGTTTGGTCAGGAGAGCTCGATCGGTTCAACTTGGCGAACCCAGAGTGATCTGGTTACTACGTCTCAAGCGACTCACATCCTCGTGGTGCCAGGAGAGTGGCAAGCCGCATTGCTGCTGACTAACGAGGGCGTCCCCCCCTTCCAAGGGTTAATATAAGGGTTAGTGCGTCGGGTTTGGTACCCACCATCGTAAAAATCTCCACCAAGAAACTCGACACAATGCCTCGGATACGGACCCCTGATGCGAAAAACGTAAGGACCACGATTTGAGATAACTGGGTCGACCTAACGGGGTGTATATCTGGTGATGTCTCAAGGAATATAGGACGTTACCGCACCAAACGATGGATTGGATATGGAGCAGAAATAGCGACAGATGGGGAAATAAAACACTGGGGTTCAGGTGCTAAAGAGTGGGTGCGGCCAGTGAGTGATAACGCCATAGAAGTTAGAGCGGCCCCGTAGACAAGCAAAATATTAATATTAGTCTTAGAGCAAAGGGAAAGACGATAAGACGAATAAGCGGAAACTATCGGCCCCGACAAAACGACGATAATCGAAAATCGGGAGAGAGATTTTTCACAGGACGAGCCTGAAACACCTGTAGAGGGTTGCTCCCGGGGACATCGTAGTGTACAGATTGACAAGACACAACGACCGAGTCCCGAAACGAACGCCAGATTGTCGTGGACGAGGGGCACAGTACAGAGTCGCGATGAGGCAAATGACCGGCACGGGCCAGTACACAATGAAATGGAAGCCGCAAAAAAATCACTGAAAGGACAAAAAAGGGGGGTAGAGTCCAAAGGTACGAGAGAGTGACCTAGGAACGTTAAGAAGGACGATAAAGTTTAAAGAAGAAAGGAAGAGGAGAACGCCTATTAGAAGAAAAAAGAAGAAGGAAAGGCGCTGCGAGGCGAGATCGGCTGAGTGAGCCGATTACCAAAGATTAACAATAACAGTCAGTCACAAAAGACGAACAGGAATAAAAGAGCGGAGACCAACCAGCGATAGACGACCGCACTAGATAACGACCAGATGACAGGATAGACGGACCAACAGAGTCACCAGAGGTAAACAAAAAACAGCGCTGACGCAGGCTGGGGCGTGATGTAGGTCCAACGCTATGGTGCACCGAGAAATCATCAAAGGAGGTGAAAAGGGATAGTCAAGGAGTAAAACGTTTATGTAAGACTAGGTGGAGGTAAAAAGAAGATCAAGAAACGGAGACTAAAAGAGGCAAACAAAAACCACTTGTTGATTATAAAAAATAGGTACTTCAAAATATGCAGTACGTCGACTTTCGGGGTGCTCGAACTCGACATTCGAGAGGAGTCTTACTGACAACAGGAAGATATACTGACACAAAACGAAATAAAAACAAAAAATATACAACAAAACCAAACGCAGTAACGTCAGAGATTGAGAGGAGTCAGATTAAGGGTTTAGCGGTATGGGAGATAAGAACAAAAGTCGACGGGAACGACGAGGGGTAAACTTATGTTGAGAGGATCGTTACCTGAAGATGATAAAAGAAAACAAGTCGACGAAGTCACTGACGATGCTACTGCTAAGTAGTTCGACAAGCCTCAGAAGAAAAAATACCTACAACTTATAGCCACGGAAGACAGTACGCGTGTGACGAAAAACCGGGGATTTATGACCTTAAAGCGCGTGTCGCATTCGAAGACACGAACTTATAAGCCAGGGACCAGCCTGTCCTAACCGTCCTCTCATAGAAGGAGAGCTCACAAAAAGGCGTATAAAGAAGTGCTGACGCTGGCCACAAAGGGGAAGACCTGGGAGCCCGGCTTGGTGCCAACTGTGGCCCGCAAGAACGAACGTGAGACGTTCGCAGAGGCCCAGCGTTAACGTGGCCTTAAGGGAGAGAGAGAACAAGGAAGGACTTTATAAAAGGAATACCTACCAAGGGCAAGGCAGAGACAAACTGATGTATGTTGGACTTCTTGCAGGCAGCTATGATCTCCTGCTCGGTAACCTCTCTGGAATTGTCTCCATATAGAATATTCTCTCGAATGGTGCGGTCAAATAGTATGGGCTCCTGGGAGACAATGCCCAATTGTCTTCGGAGATTTGTCAGGGATACCTGACGCACATCGTGGTCATCTATGAGCACAGAACCCTCATCTACGTCGTAGAAACGTTGAACCAGTTGTATACAAGTGGATTTGCCACAACCCGAAGGACCTACCAAGGCCACTTTCTGTCCCGTTTGGACGGGTAAGACAATGCCCTTGAGTACCTGAACCTCTCGACGTGTGGGATAGCTGAACTGTACTTTATCGTACATGACATTACCCTGAGAGTGCCAGGGCTGATGGGAAACACCAGGACTGTCAACAATCAAGGGTTGACGCTTCAGGAAGGTCAAAATGCTTTTGGCAGCGGTAATACCTTTCTGCATGTTGGGGGTGAAAGCCATGGCACTGGCTATAGAAGCCGTGCCCATGATCAAAGCCTCGGAAACCCTGCCGGAAAAGAGTTCATAGTTAAAACTTTAAAAATTTTAAAGTTAGATGATAAAAACTTACTTGAACACATCTCCAATTTGTGTGTCCCGATTGACCACACACCAGCCTCCATAGTACATGCAAGTGGCATAGGCAAAGAACATTAAGGAACGGGCCAGACCATAGACTAAACCACGATAATGTGTATTCTTCTTGGCCTTCTCCACAGCTGGATACAGCATATCCATATAGTTGGAGTGGAACATTTCCTCCCTACCCAAGGAAACCACAGTACGTATGTTGGAGACCACTTCCACAGCCAGTTTGGTACAGTTCTCCATGGTTTTAGTCATGCCCATATTTGCCTGTTCCATTACAGTCCACTCCAGGTAAAAGCCTATTAGAAGGAAGGGGGTAAAAGCCAAGGCCACCAAACCCAGACTCCATTCGTAGTACATGGCCAAAGAAATGCCCAATAAGAGAGTGGCCAGGGATTGTATCATGGTGCCAATGCGTTGACCTGTGGCCTAAAAGCAAAAACAAAGTTAAATTTTAGTTAGGATCTAAAAAAGATCTTAAACAAACTTACCCCTTGCACTGCGGCCGCATCTCCAGACAGACGAGCACACAGACTGCCCGTACCATTTGCACGATCATCAAACCAGGCCACCTCCTGTCTCAGCATGCCCTCAAACATTAATCCTCTCAAGCGTTCTGTAAGTCTCTCGCCGGCAACACCAAAGAGAAAGATTTGAATGAAGGTGGCTATGCCCACCACAATGCCGGCTATGACAAAGTAGAGACTGTACATATTGGTGTTCTCCCGGACATAGACATCATCATTCTGGACAGCCAACACCTGAAGAATGCTGCCAAAGAGAACAGCAAAAATGGGCATGGCAAAACCCATTATCACAGAAGAGATGCATCCTACCACAATTTGTGGCCACTCGGGAGCATTTAGCTTCATGACACCCAACATAGGTGACACCTCATTGGGATCCTTAACCTTTTTCAATTTCTTTTTCTTCTTTTTGTCTGTGGTTATATCGTCCTCTTCATCTAAGACTTGAATATCCTCTTCATCCTCATCTTTGATGTCGAAATTTTTGGTAATATCGCCAGAGGGACTGAGTATAGAGCCATCATCTTCACCCATTTGAGTGGTGACCAAATTGAAGTAGTGATTCTTGAGCAACATGAGCTCCTGGTGGGTACCACTCTCCACCACCTGACCCTGATTGATGACCACAATTCGGTCAGCACGGCGCACTGTAGACAAACGATGGGCCACTATGACGGTGGTACGTCCTTTGCTGGCTTTCTCCAGAGCTGCTTGAACCTTGGCCTCACTGGCTGTATCCAAGGCCGAGGTGGCCTCATCCAATAGTAAAATCTCAGGATCACGTATCAAAGCACGTGCAATGGCTATTCTCTGCTTCTGTCCTCCAGATAACTGAGCTCCTCTCTCACCCACCAAAGTATCATAGCCCTTGGGTAGCTTCTTGATGAAAATGGCAGCATTGGCGGCAGCAGCTGCAGCCTGGATATCCTCCTGGGTGGCATCCTCACGTCCATAGCGTATGTTCTCATAGATGGACTGACCAAACAAAACAGGCTCCTGACCCACCACTCCTATGCGTGCACGTAACCAATTGATATTAATGTCCTTGACATTGACTCCATTAAAGAACAGATCTCCTGCCTGGGGATCGTAGAAGCGTTGCAGCAACTGTATGCAGGTGGACTTGCCACAGCCTGAGGGACCCACCAAGGCCACTGTCTGACCACGATAAATCTTCAAATTCAAACGATTCAATATGGTCACTTCCTTACGTGTGGGATATTGGAACTCTACCTCCTTGAACTCAATGGTGGTCAAGGGTTCCTGGAGATTCTGACCCCTGGGCTCTATGGGGTTAATAATGGGTATCTGTTCTATGATGTGAAAGACCTTGGCACAGGCTCCCTTGGCTATGCCAAAGGCTTCAATGAAGGGAGAGGCCATGCCTATGCTCATGGAACCCATCATCACCGAAAAGAAGACTGTAATCATGGTTCCAGGATCATAGTTAGCATAGTAAGGATCATGGTTGCCCTTCAGAACCAAACCCACGCCATACCAAAAGGCCAAAGCATACGAGGCATAAATGAAGAACCAGAGAGAGCCAAATCCCATGCCGGAGAACAGATTACGCTTGATGTTCAAGTTTTTGGCCGCCACCACACGCTCTTTGTAGGCCTCCACCTCTTTGGATTCGCCCTCAAAAGCTTTCACCGTGCGTATACCCGATAAGGCCTCCTCGGCCACCACCGCAGCACTGGCATAGATGCTCACCTCCTGTTTGGCCAACTTAGAGGTGGCCACACCCACCAGACCCATGGATAAAAAGGTTACCGGTATACTGGTTAAGCAGACCAGAGTCAGTTGCCAACCCTTGTAAAAGGCCAAAGCCAAAGAACCCACAAAGGCCACCAAATTGTGAGCAAACATTACCACCTTCTCAGCCAAGCCATCCTCCATCTTTGAAAGATCCCTGGGAAGCGAATAAAACTTAATTTGATTTCCTTAGAAATAATGAACAGACTTACTCATTCATGCGACTGGACACCTCTCCGCTTTGATTGACATCATACCAGCTCATGTCCTGATGCAAAATAGAGCGAAAGAACTTGGAGCGTATGCTTAAGATTTGTGAATGAGCCGCATAATTAAAGCAAGTGATGGATAGGTAAGAGCAGACCAGTAAAATAACCCCTATATAAGTATTCAGCAGGGAGAATTCAGTTACAGCATCCAATAAAGCCTCCGAATTGGGATCGTTCCTGATATATTTGGCACCCTCTACAAGGCCAGCAAACTCTATCATTTTCTTTAGTTATAAAAAAGTTAAATTAAGGCTTGAAATTTCTTGTTTAAAGTCTACTTACATTGGCCAAATTACCAAAGATCAAACTATTGGCTGGAGTGGTAAGACCCGTGGCCACAGCGGAGATTAAACCAATTGCATACAATGAACGATCCTTGGTGGTGGCATAGCGAAACATTTGAAAGAAACCCACAGGCTTGATATCCTCCTTGGGTTTACCATCGTCTTCATTTTTAGATTTGATGTCCGGTTCAGGCAATTCACTAGAACAGAGAGAAAGGAAGCTATAAAGTCTTATCAATGACCCAAACAACTCTTGCAGCTATTCAAATTGTTAGACGATAAGGTACACGAATGCACACTATCACACTAGACTTTTATAAAACACCATACTAAATAGTCATATAACATTTCATTGCGTTTCGGTTCTGTCCGATATAAAGAAATTTATGACACTTTGGCTCCACTTGATATCAGTTAATGATTTATTGTATATAGACTTTCCAAAGCATTACATTAATATTAATACATATTATGTAATTTTTCTAAGGATCTGTCTGAGTATCCAAGATATTGTTAAATAGTTTCACTTGATATTAGTTAATGATTTATGGAACTGACTTTCCAACACATTACAATAATATTAATATTATGTAATTTTTCTATGGATCTCTTGGAGTATCCATGATATTATTAAATAGTTTCACAAATTTTTCTCATATAAATTTCCAACTTTTCCCTGGTATATAGGATATTAGTTATTAAAAAACACTCACAAACTCTTCTCATCTTTTCCTTTGCCATTAAGGGTTTCACCCATTATAATATTGGTTTTATATTGAGAAGGAGGTCCCTCAACGGAACCGTTGGTTTCATTTGTCATTTTGATTTTTACACAAACAAACTACGGGGGATAACGCGTACCGTATAACAACACAATTCCGTAAAGACTAATGAAATTCGCAAACATGCTGGGACTTTATATTTGAATGTCTACCGCAAAAGTATTGGCGTTGTTATAGACCCAATTATCTGATAGTGTGTCTTTATCAATTTATAGCATTTAATTGTATGACGAAACTGGAGGTAGTGGAGCTTTGGTAAGTCGAAAATTGAAGAGAGCTTTCCCTAATCTTTGCTGGGAGGCAGAAGCTCAAAAATCCTTATTTGGTTAAGTAGTATGACTCCCATCCATCATGTTTTCGAAACATTATATAGTATGATTCGAAGAAAGATTTTACAAAAGTTTGAAAAAGTATGAAAATAGATTGATATACGAATTGTAGACATATTTTATGGGTTCAAATAACCTAGAAACCACAGAACCCGTACTAGAATCGCTTTCAGATATATAACTAAATCTACAAATCTGAATAGCAACCGTCAGATTATTGAAAAGATCTTAAGCAAATCCATTTCAGTTACGGTTTGGTTCGATTCGGTTATTCCGGTTAAATTCAACGGTTGTTCTTTAGTTTGCCTTCCACAACTTAATAACGCCGCAACCTTAAAACCAATATTCTAGGGTATTCGATAAGAGTTTCTCTTGATAGAATTTTGTACAATTGACTTTTCAGAGCAGCGGTGGGCATGAAAAATGAGTTTAAAATCAGCCCAGTTACAAAAGACAAAACAGCGAGTCTCTATCGCCCAAAATACACTTGTTTCGCTCTCTGTGTGTACGTGTTGCAGGCGCCACAAGTTGAAAAACGTATTTGATTTGGCTGAAATCGAAGAAGTAGAAGTCCGAATTCGAAATTCAGAAAAACATAATCCAATAAGGAGAACAATTTTTTAAAAAACGTATTTCATTTGACTGAAAGTCTGTACTCGGAGATTTTTGGGGTCGCTTTGAAGTCAAAATTCTGGAAAACGTAATGGCGGAATTATTATAGCCTACAGTTTTTTCAAAAACGTATTTAATTTGGTTGAAACATCGCAAAATATTCTAGTTTTTGGAAATGTTTTAAAGAAGTGACTAAACAACAATTTCTATTTTGCTTGAGAGCGAAATCTTTTATTTCATACATTTTAAATAATAATTTCGAGGAATTCATTCAAATTGTACTTTCTTTCTGGAGTAGAATCCATTTTGTAGAATCAAAATCGGTAAGCTTTTCGCGATTCTACACGCTTTCTGAACGTGGCGCTACTTTCGATGCATGACGAGTAAACGATGAAGCACTCTGGACGCTCAAGAACGGAGTTCTTACCTGAGGCAGGGGCACTTCCCCCTTATTGACGGTCAAAATACAAACTAGATGTACCACTACAACTATTCCAACCATTAAAAGTTCCTAAAAAAATAATTTATTTTTTTTTTACCAATGGTCTGATTTTTGGTATTTGGGGCCATAGTGCGTACAGAAACGCCTTAACTGAAACTTGATTTGGTTTAATTCTAAGCCAGATCTTCAGATCTTGGGACAAAACCTTCTCTAAAAAATTAAGTGTTAACTGAATTCATTCATACCTATTTTCGCTGTATTCTCCAAGTACTAGGTATATATTTCCTTTTATACTTTGAATCGTTCAATTTTACATTATTGTATATGATCGGACAAGCAAGTTTCTTAATCTTAATTTTTAATTCTTTATGAGTTAATAATACGGTTTGATTCGGTGATTGCTTTGAATCAACTTATTTATATATATACTATATTACATTACTATACTATATTATATTATAATATACTATCCTTCTGTTTTATATTTATTAAATTTTCAAAGACCAATATTTTAAATTTTCGTCTATATATTTCCATTATACTAACTTTTATCAGAAGAGTATCAGTTTGCCGATATACCTGGCCCTCCAAAACTACAAGGTATTTTCACAATTTTACAACCTTGCCATGCGCATGTCATCATCACATTTTTATGGGCAAATAATTTTGTATTGATTTGCTCTTTTCATACCTTTTAGGGTATACCCTAAGCAAGATCCCTGTAATCATGCAAGTTGGTATTATTTTTCACAATTTAGCAACTTTCGTTGCCCATTTCGTCAGTATGTACGAATGGGTTTTCCACATTCTTATCGTGTGTGCGCGAGTTTGTTAACTTACGAGTAGTCTTTGGGTAATTTGTGAATTGAATAGTCAATAAAAAATTAAAAATACTAAACATGGGTATAGTTTATGAGGTTTTTGTTGTAGACATTCTTTGATAACTAAAGTCGTTGGTTCATACTGGTCTGCTAGCTTTATCAACGACGATAAGCCTTAAGTGCAACGCGCTGATTAATGAATAATAGTAATCGGTGCCTGAGGACTTCCAATGACGATTGATCTTTGTAACTTTGGCGACAAGATCCAGATGCAAAGTGTACAGGTTTTTACTTGCGGAGCAGCAGACTTTGTTTCTCTTCGTTTTAGTGTTGAGCTACTCTTGTTGTGCTTATTCAATAATAACTTATAGACATTGACAATCAACAGGTTAGCAAAAATAATTTTTTTCTTTATTTGTTTGTGTGATGCAGAAGCGCAAACAGACGCCTCACTCGCACACACACGCACACAAACGCAAAAGACTTTTATTTTCTTCGTTAGTCAGCAAAAGAGCGGAGCAACAGGGGATAAATAAAATTGGTGGTTCGTTGAGCGCTGACCGATTTTTTCAAGAGTCAATGTAAACGATTCCTCTCTGACGCTTTGGGTGCGAAAGATCTGGGTACAATGTCGAAGGGATTTGGGTGGGATCTAGGTGGAATCTGGGTGGGTTCTGTCAAGGGGCTTGGTGGGCTCTGAGAGGGATCTCAGCGGGATCTGGGAGGAATCTGGGTGGGATATGGATGGGATCCTAAGTTTAAAAGCTTATTTTCAAATCACAAGCTCTCTCAAAAAAAAAAAGTTTAACGGGGAGTAGAAATACCTGAAACAAGATCACTCGCTGCAGTGTTCTTTCATTTTTTGAGGAAGATTATTGTGCTTATCCAGAGATAAATGATTATGTTTCACCCCCCAAGATCCCACTCATATCCCTCCCAGATCCCACCCCAGATGCTACCCAGATCCCTTCCACTTCCCATCCAGATCCCAACCAGATCCCACCCAGAAACCACCCAGGTACTACTCAGATCCCATCCAGATACCAGCCAAACGCTAACCAGATCCCACCCAGAACCCCCCTAGATCCCGCCCAAATCCCTTAAAGATTCTATCCAGATCATGCCCAGATACCACCCAGATCCCTTCCACTTCCCACCCTGATCCCTTCCAGATCCCGCCCAGATCACGCCCAGATCCCTTCCAGACTCCACCCAGATTCCGCTCAGACCCCTTCCAGATCCCACCCAGATCGCTTCCAGATCCCACACAGATCCCGCCCAGTTCCCTTCCAGATCCCACCCAGATCTCTTCTAGATCCCACCCAGATACCGCCCAGATCCCGCCCAGATCCCACCCAGATCTCTTAAAGATCCCATCCAGATCCCACCGAAATCCCTTCCAGATACCGCCCAGATTCCTTCCAGATCCCACCCAGATCGCTTCCAGGTTCCATTTAGATCCCACCCAATTACCGCCCAGATCCCACCCAGATCCCTTCCAGATACCACCCACATCCCACCCAGATCCCGCCAAGATTCCACCCAGAACCCTCCCAGATCCCACCCAGAACTCAATCACCCCCATTTCCACCCAGATCCCACTCACAACCCTCCCAGATCTCACCTAGAACTCTGCTAGATCTCGCGCAGCTCCCATGGCATTCCTCATCTAGATCCCACCCATATCGCTCCCAGATCCCGCTCAAATCCCTTCCACATACCACCAGATCCCACCAAGATCACACCCAGATCTTTCCCACAACCCACCCAGTTCCTCCTCTTAAGCATCTTTGCTACCTCTTTGCTTCCCCCATCTGCCCATTCTCTTGTGTGTGTGTTTGCCGGGAAACTCCACAAATCAAAACAACACAAAATATAAATGACGTCAAATTTTACTCCTTCTAAAATCTTCCGTACCCCTTAATAAACTCAAAAATCTATATCCAGTAATCAATGGCCACATTCAGCAGTGTCACTTAATCATCTAAATTTAACAATTTGCTTACTTTAAGAATAGATATTCAAAATATTTATGTTGGGATCAGAATGTAATATAAATTACTCAAAACTATATTATTGATCACTGATCAAGTGTTCCTGTTGAATGCGCCCTTAAAAATCAGCACTAGATAAGCTGCAGTATGGCAAAAGTATAACTATGAAACTGCGCAAAAGCAAAAACTAACACGCGACCTGCACGAGCCGGCAATACAACAAAATGGAGATAAGAATTTTACCTACCTCTGTCTATATATGGAATTGGGACCTGAACCTTATCTAAATTCCTGAACTAAAAGTTACACTATCAAATGGAGGAGCTAAGTTGCTATCAGGACGCCACTTGGTTATGTCAGTGTAATCGATGTATTTATATTAAGTGCAACTCAATAAAATTGTTTGTTATTTCTTTTTAATTATTTTATACAATAAATAAACTTAAAACTATGAACTACATATATATACAGAAGAATACTAGCCCGGCTAAGAGAACTAAACCTAGTCCGGTAGTATCCATTGATCGAAATTCGTAAGAACTATATAATCTTCTATAATTAAATACTGGTAGAAATGGTTTTTTCACATGGCGCCCGTTTGCAGCTTATAGAGAGTATAGTAGAGACCACGATTTTGGACAAGTTCCTTGTGGGTGCCGCTTTCACAGACCACACCATTCTCAAACACATAGATGACATCCGAGTCAATAATGGTGGACAGTCTGTGGGCTATGCTAATAGTGGTGCGTCCTTCGGCGGCGGCATCGAGGGCTTCTTGGACAATCTAAAGGAGTTAAAGGTGTTCACTTTGGGTTTCAATATAAGTAAGAAAACTCAAACATACCTTTTCACTTTCAGCGTCCAAAGCGGAGGTGGCCTCGTCCAGCAACAGAATTTTGGGATTACGTATCAAAGCTCGAGCAATGGCTATTCTTTGTTTCTGTCCACCCGATAGCTGGGCTCCCTTTTCACCCATGCGTGTCTCATAGCCCTAAGAAAATACATAGTAAGATATAGAAAAACCAGAAGGACTTTCTTTATAAAAGGAATACCTACCAAGGGCAAAGCTGAGACAAACTGATGTATGTTGGACTTTTTGCAGGCAGCTATGATCTCCTGCTCGGTAACCTCTCTGGAATTGTCTCCATATAGAATATTCTCTCGAATGGTGCGGTCAAAGAGTATGGGCTCCTGGGAGACTATGCCCAACTGATTGCGCAGATTTGTGAGGGATAACTGACGCACATCATGATCATCTATGAGCACAGAACCTTCGTCCACATCATAGAAACGCTGCACTAGTTGTATACAAGTAGATTTGCCACATCCTGAAGGACCTACCAAGGCCACTTTCTGTCCGGTTTTGACGGGTAAGACAATGCCCTTGAGTACTTGAACCTCTCGGCGGGTGGGATAACTAAACTGAACCTTGTCGTACATGACATTGCCCTGAGAGTGCCAAGGTTCATGGGAAACTCCAGGACTGTCGACAATCAAGGGTTCACGCTTCAGGAAGGTCAAAATGCTTTTGGCGGCAGTAATACCCTTCTGCATGTTGGGGGCAAAGGCCAAGGCATTGGCTATGGAGGCGGTGCCCATGATCAAGGCTTGGGAAACTCTAAAAGGAAAGGGTAAGAAGTTACATCTATGAAAAATGGAGAATCAGTATTAAAACTCACTTGAAAACATCTCCAAATTCGGTTCCCCGATTGACCACACACCAGCCTCCATAGTACATGCAGGCAGCATAGGCAAAGAACATCATGGAACGTGCCAGACCATAGACCAAACCACGATAATGTGTATTCTTCTTGGCCTTTTCCACCGCTGGATACAGCATAGCCATGTAGTTGGAGTGGAACATGTCTTCTCTACCCAAGGAGACCACGGTACGTATATTGGAGACCACCTCCACAGCCAGTTTGGTGCAGTTCTCCATAGTCTTGGCCGTGCCCATGTTCTCCTGGGCCATAATAATTCTTTGCAGATAAAATGCTATGAGAATAAAAGGAGTAAAGGCCAAGGCCACCAAACCCAGACTCCATTCGTAGTACATGGCCAAAGAAATTCCCAATAAGAGGGTGGCAATGGATTGGATAATGGTGCCAATACGCTGACCCGTGGCCTAAGGATAAATCAAAAAAAAGTTTAGTTAGAGTCTTCGTATCTTTTCTCCTTCAAACTTACGCCTTGCACTGCAGCCGCATCTCCAGACAGACGAGCACACAAACTGCCCGTACCATTCGCACGATCATCAAACCAGGCCACCTCCTGCCTCAACATAGAAGCAAACATCAATCCTCTCAAGCGTTCCGTAAGTCTTTCGCCCGCAATGCCAAAGAAAAAGATTTGCATAAAGGTGGCTATGCCCACCACAACTCCAGCTATGACAAAGTACAAACTGTACTGATTGGTATTCTCCCTTACATACTCATCGTTATTCTGGACAGCCAACACCTGTAGAATGCTGCCAAAGAGCACAGCAAAAATGGGCATGGCACAGCCCATTATCACCGAAGAGATGCATCCTACCACAATTTGTGGCCATTCGGGAGCATTTAGCTTCATGACACCCAACACAGGTGACACCTCATTGGGATCCTTAACCTTTTTCTGCTTCTTCTTCTTCTTGTTTTTGTCCGTGGTAACCTCCTCTTCGTCTTCTTCATCTAAGACTTGAATATCCTCTTCATCCTCATCCTTAATATCAAATTTCTTGAACATATCCCCTGAAGGGCTGAGTATAGAGCCATCATCTTCACCCATTTGAGTGGTGACCAAATTGAAGTAATGATTCCTGAGCATCATGAGCTCCTGGTGGGTACCACTCTCCACCACCTGACCCTTGTTGATGACCACAATCTTGTCAGCTCGGCGCACCGTAGACAAACGATGGGCCACTATGATGGTGGTGCGTCCTGTGCTGGCCTTTTCCAGAGCTGCTTGAACCTTGGCCTCACTGGCCGTATCCAAGGCCGAGGTGGCCTCATCCAATAGTAAAATCTCCGGATCACGTATCAAAGCTCGTGCAATGGCTATGCGCTGCTTCTGTCCTCCAGATAACTGTGCCCCACGCTCACCCACCAAAGTATCATAGCCCTTGGGTAGCTTCTTGATGAAAATGGCAGCATTGGCTGCTGCAGCTGCGGCCTGGATATCCTCCTGGGTGGCATCCTCACGTCCATAGCGTATGTTCTCATAGATAGATTGACCAAACAAAACAGGCTCCTGACCCACCACTCCTATGCGTTCACGTAACCAATTGATATTGATATCCTTGACATTGACGCCATTAAAGAAGAGTTCACCTCCCTGGGGATCGTAGAACCGCTGCAGCAACTGTATGCAGGTGGACTTGCCACAGCCGGAGGGACCCACCAAGGCCACCGTTTGACCACGATAAATCTTCAAATTCAAACGATTTAAAATAGGAATCTCCTTACGTGTGGGATATTGGAACTCTATATCCTTAAACTCAATGGTGGTCAGGGGTTCCTGGAGATTCTGACCCCTGGGCTCTATGGGGTTAATAATGGGTATCTGTTCTATGATGTGAAAGACTTTGGCACAGGCTCCTTTGGCTATGCCAAAGGCCTCAATGTAAGGCGAGGCCATGCCTATATTCATGGAACCCATCATCACCGAGAAGAACACCGTTATCATGGTTCCGGGATCATAGTTAGCATAGTAGGGATCCTTATAGCCCTTCAAAACCAAACCCACGCCATACCAAAAGGCCAGAGCATACGAGGCATAGATGAAGAACCAAAGCAAACCGAATCCCATGCCAGAGAACATATTACGCTTGATGTTCAAGTTCCGGGCAGCCACCACACGCTTTTTGTAGGCCTCCACCTCTTTGGACTCGCCTTCAAAAGCCTTCACGGTACGTACACCCGATAAGGCTTCCTCGGCCACCACCGCAGCTCCAGCGTACATATTGACCTCCTGCTTGGCCAGCCTAGAGGTGGCCACTGCCACCAAACCCATGGCTATAAAAGTCACAGGTAAACTAGTCAGGCAAACCAAAGACAGTTGCCATCCTTTAACAAAGGCCAATACCAAAGAGCCTATAAAGGACACTATGTAATGTACAAACATTACCACCTTCTCAGCCAAACCATCCTCCATCTTTGAAAGATCCCTGGAAAAAGAATAGGATTAATTAGATTTCTTTTCAATTGATATAGTGACTTACTCATTCATGCGACTGGCCACCTCTCCACTCTGATTGAAGTCATACCAGCTCATGTCCTGATGCAAAATAGAGCGAAAGAACTTGGAACGTATGCTCAAGATCTGTGAGTGGGCTGCATAATTAAAGCAAGTGATGGATATATAAGAGCACACCAACATCACAATGCCTATGTAGGTATTCTGCAGCGAAAATGTGGTCACAGCATCCAATAAGGCCTCCGACAGATCCTCGTTTCGTGTGTATTTTGCCCCCTCCATGGCTCCACCAAACTTAATCATGCTCTAAAAGATTTAGAAAGTAAATAAGTTGATATGTTTTTGATATAAGAAGTGATTAGTACTTACATTCGCCAGATTACCAAAAATCCAACTGTTGGCTGGAGTGGTAAGTCCCGTGGCCACCGCACAGAGTAAACCAATTACATACAAAGTGCGATCCTTTTTAGTGGCATAACGAAACATTTCAAAGAAACCCACAGGTTTGATATCCTCTTTGGGTTTAGATTCATCATTTGATTCGGCCTCCTCATGTTTGGATTTCTTTTCTGGTTTGTTTGGTTCACTATTTTAAGAAAAGTAAAAGAAGGACGAACCATCATTATTAGAAGTGTTAATAGAAAATGTTTATCTATGACACCAATCAAGGTTAAGCCAGGTAAGTGCACCCACCATGTTTGCTATAAACACCTTATCTATGACACCAAATCAAAAGGCTGCGTCAGTCAAGTACAGCCATGTATGGTTGTTTGTTAATAACAGAGGACGGAAGCTCACTCTAGTGCCGAAATAAGATATGTATACCTATAGCGAAAGGGTTTTGACATAGACAAATATTCTTAACAATATACATTATTTTATGCCAATGTGAGACTATTTTTCCCAAAATTTATGGACTTGACCATTTCGATATTAGACTGTTAGATACTAAATATCGTAAACTTTTTATTCCGAAGGAACAGAGAATATGGGTCATTCTTTTATAAACCTAACAGCGAAAAAATTTTTTATTTTTAATTTTAATAAAAAGCTTTTCAAAAATGTTAACATCAGGCGGATCGGATGAGTATATCATATAGCTGCCATACAAATGCTGAATTTAGTAGTGTTATAAATTACTTTGCAAGCTCTGGCCAGCCTAATTCACAACAAAATTCAATTAATCATAGCTTGATAAATATAAAGCACACGTGCCAAGTTTTAAACAAAAAGCTTTGAAACTGACTGCATGGCGAAGCTTTTTTCAAGGGCATCTTTTAATTTGTTTATAACTTCAAAAATTCATAACTTTTAAACTATAAAAGTCTCCATCTTTTTGAAAACACCAAAATTTAAGTTATGTTTAGAACATTTGATTGTATATCCTCAGAAGCTATAACATGGTGGTTAACACTGAGAAAAAATTATATGTAATTTTTAGCAACATTTACTTAATATTATTAAATAATTAAAAAATCTATAAAATTATAATTTGAGTAGATACAGTAAAAATCTTTCGATCGATATCAACTTCAGACCTGTCCGATGAACCAAACCTGAGATATCACGTTTTTAAAAAACCCTTTTTTCCATTTTTTCGATTTTGACGATTTTTGAAATTGTTTATAAAATTAACAAAAAAATTTTGTGCGTTTTGGTGGGCATGTCGAGATCTAATTTCGGATTTTTTTTATTGAAATGAAAAATAAAAAATTTTTTAGCTGTTCGGTTTATATAAGAATGACCCATATATAAAGTTTGAGCAAAAGTATGTAACAGGGAGAAGGATCTTTTTCGCACCTTATGTCCGTATAAACAATCAGATCTCAGAGATTGTATGATATAATGGTTCTACGAGTATGTTATAGGCGGACTTTACACACTTTCTTTCTTGTTTTTAGTGTAGATAAAAAATTTGAATACTTCTGGTCTTGAACAATAAATAGACTTTACTGAAAATATAAGTCTTCATTAAGGCTTCTGACGAATATGATTCAAAGCATATAAAGGGTGATTTTTTAAGAGCTATAGGAAAGTTTTTCCAAAAAAAAAAACAATGCATGAAATCTTTATTTGAATCGATAGTACGGTCCGTATAATTTAATGTTTGAAGATTATTTCATGCACATGTTGACCGTAACCAAGCCTCAAATGGTCCATCCGCCAATTTTGGCATACTCTTTCCAACATTTTGGCCGGTATTTCACGAAAAAATGCTTTCATGTTGTCTTCCAATGTGTCAATTGAAGCGGGCTTGTCTGTATAGACATGAGCTAAAAAAAAAAAATAGTAAAGGTTAAACGGCGATAGACGCCACTGACCGGTGAAGTAAAATAAAATGTTCACCGAACTCGCCTCTCAATAAGTCCATTGTGGGCCGTGACACCACATGTCATGCTCTTGCATTTTGGGCAAAAAAAAGCTGGATATCATCTCACGGTAGCACTCACCATTCACAGTTACGTTACGATTCGCACCATCTTTAAAGAAGTACGGTCCAGGGTACGGGTGGTTTAATGTCCAACAATGTAAATTTGGTGCGAAATCTAGTCACAATAGCCCGAATAGCCGCTTCAGTGGGTCGATAAAACTGACCATAAAATGGAAAAAGCGCGCGATGAACTTTCTTAACTGAGCACGCTTTTTGATAATAAAATTCAATAATGTGCAAGCGTTGTTCGTTTGTAAGACGATTCATGGTTTAATTATAGATCAAACTGAAGATGTTTGACAGTGAAATAAAGCACGAAACGTGCGTGAGCTGTTTAAACCAGTGTTGCCAAAAAGATAATAGCTAAAAAATTACCCTTTATAATTCTGTTCTATTACTTCAACTGAACCGGAGCGATAGATTGTCGCAAAGGGTTCGGTTCAAAAAAGATGGTCTGTTTCGCTTTCTCAAGTTGCCATAAATGTCAAGCTTGTCATTTCCCACAATTTTAAAGCCTTGGAATAAAAACGGCTTGCACCAAAAACTTTTTACAATATTAAAAAGGAACTAAGAAAAAAAGCTTTAAGAATGGTAAAAAAAAAGGATTAATGATTCTTTGATAAAGATGAAAAGCAATCTTTAAATTTTGAAGTTTTCGAAAAACGATCTATGTAAAGAGCTTAAAAATGTTGCAATATTAGCTGTTTCTGCAATTCAAGTATCAGTAATTTTTGTACACATATATTTGTTTATCCAGCGATAGAGGTAGTTAGAGATTGCTGGAAGACACAGTAATGATTAATTTATACAGTGTATTAACTGAAGGGAGGGAATTTCCTCACTAATATATAAGGTCTTCTGGTTATTTGAAGTAGTTTGTTTAGCAATTGTACGACTGTAAATTTGCTGAAGATATGTAGGGCCTGCTGATGATTAAGCCGCATGGTTCTTGAAACAGCTGAACAGTCGACCATCCTATTTTGTGGTGTATGTGTGTCTTGTTTTTAGACACGCTATTGACCTGTAGCCAGCTAATAGTTCTATAAAATTAATTTTTCAATTTTGAAAATCTAAACTTGATCTAAAAGCCATCTCTTATCTGGGTTGACCACTGAGAAACTCAACATAAAAGATTTTAAAACTCCGGAAGTGGTCAAAAAACATAGTTCCACAAGTAGACATAAAAAGCAAAAGCCAAGTGGTAAATATCATCTTTAATTATTCAAAACCGAAATTTGGTTTTAAAGATTTTTATATCAACGCATTTTTTGACTTTGCTTGAACTAAGGACCTTCTGGAGTTGGATCTGATTGAAGCTGTTTTTAAAAGATGAGGTACAAAAAGACTATAACTACTTACTAATGTAGGGTTTTGACTAAATGATTCCTTAAAATTCAGCATGTTTTGATATATGGGACTTATCTGACAAAATTCGTTCTCTTAAATACAGTCAGTAGCTAATTTTTTTTTTTTTAATATTTAAAAAAGGTTCCATTTTACCAATTTTGAGTCATAAAAAAATGCTTTCACCACGAAATTATCAGCTCGCTGGCGGGTGTATTTATTTGATTTGTATGTATTCCCATATCAAGTTAGTAACTCATGCATCTAATCAGCTCTTTGTACGTCGAACCACGTTGTCAAAGGAGATATAGAACGCCGACACACGCACAAAACTTATATAAAATCCATAATAAGCCACATAAAATTCCATTCTTTTGTTTTGGTTCGGTTTTGTTCGGTACAACCATCACAATCAGTTGATGATTAACAGGTTGGGTTGTAGCCAAAAAAAAATATTGGCCTTAAGTGCTAAGTCATCGTTGCATTGATATTTTGTTAACAAAAGTTGTAAAACACACCTAGGCGGGACCTAAGGATGAGTATTTTATAATTTCTATTGTATTTTTAACAATTTTTTTCTTTAAAAATATCAAAGTAATCCTTTAAAGCTTTAATTTCACAAATTTTCACCGATCACTTAATTTGTTTAAAACTCACAAGCTTTTCCGATCTTTGTCATTGCCAGCAAAGGATTCGCCGCCCAATATAATATTGGTTTTATAATGGGAAGGTGGCCCCTCATCGTCCTTGACGATTTTACCGTTAGGTGCCGCGGTCATTCTAATTAACTAGCCAAACTTTTCTTTCCGTTTATTATTTATCACGTGAACCAAATTTTAGCACAATTCCGTCAAGACTAATCGAATGGCGAAATATGTTTGGCCTTTTATATTTGAATACCCACCCCGGGTTGATATAGGTGTTATCAAAAGTCGCCAAAAACAAAGCTGATAATGTATATTTATCAATTTATTGTACGACACTTAAATAAAACTAAGAGTAACGGTGAGTGTCTAGGTGGGCAAAGAGTATGAGAACCATTTAAGTCCTGGGAGGGAGTCCAGCTAGATTGTGATAAAGAGGCGAATGAACAATCAATTAGTTATACATTATACATATACATTATACACTGCTTAAGATATAACTAACATGAGTTAAATACTTAAATTGAATTGCCTTACCCTTTTTGGAAAAAAGGGTACACCGAAATTTTCAATGAACTTGTCATCAGATTGATTTATATTTTGTAAAATTTCGGGTGAAGAAAATATTAATAAAAAAGAAGTGATTGCTTGCACTCACGAGTCTTTGATGTGAAACATGATGCTTAGCTTAACAGCTTATGTTCAAATCACAAGCTCTCTCAATGGTATATATGTAAATGAGCAAAGGCACTGTTTCGAAAGAAGAAAATTAACGGGGAGTAGAAATACCAAAAACAAGATCACTTGCTGCAGTCTTTCAGGAAGTTTATTCTGCTAAGATACCACCAAGCTGAAATCCAAGATCCCAATCATTTCCGTCCCAGATCCCACCCAGATCTCTCCCGGATACTACCCATAAAGCACACAAATCCCACACAGATTCCACCCAGATCCTATTTAGATCCATCCCAAAATCCATCTAGATCACAGATCCCTCCCAGATCCCACCCAGATACTTTCCAGAACTCGTCCAGATCTCATCAAGATTCCACCCAGATTCCTTCCAGATTCCACCCAGATCCCGCAGAGATCCCATCCAGAACCCAACCAGATTCTGGCCAGATCCCGCCCACATCTCTTTCAGATCCTACCCAGACCCCTTCCAGGTCCCTTGCAGGTCCCTTCCGGATCCCACCTACATCTCGGCCAGATCCCTTCCAGATCCCACCCAGATCCCGTCCAGATCTCTTCCAGATCGCACCCAGATCCATTCCAGATCCCTTCCAGATCCCATTCAGATCCCTTCCTGATCCCACCCAGATCCTTTCCAAGTCCCACCTAGATTCCGCTGAGATCCCACCCAGATTTCAGCTAGATCCCAGTCAAATCCTACCCAGATCCCACCCAGATCTCATCCTGATACCACCCAGATCTCGCCCATATAAGACTCCACCTAAACCCCTCTCAAATACCACCAGATCCCACCAAGATCTCACCGAGATCTTTCCCAGAACCCACCCAGTTGCCCCTCTTCATCATATTTCCTACCTCTTCGCTTTCCCCTCAGACCATTCTCTTGTGTTTGTGTGTGTGTTTGTCGGGAAACTCCGCAAAAAAACAACACAAAATATGAACGACGTCAGCGTCACGTGACGCTGAAATCAAATTTTACTCCTACTAAAATCGTCCGTACCGAAATTAAAAATGTTTCACATCAAAAAAAGATTTCGATTTTTAAAAAGTTTATTACAAATATTTTATTATATTTTGTATATATGTATTTATTAAAAGATAAATCTTTGGTGGCCAGAAATAAAAATTTTTTTACACAGGTTTTTTCAAAAACAAAAAACATGATAAATATAATGCAGAAACATGATAAATATCCTGTCAGAGCGCCGAAGTCGAGCACCAGATTAAAAATTCTCCAATATTTGTTGCTGTGCAAAATATGGAAACATAAACGAAAATGTTTTCAAACATTCAATCGCAAATTTGGGCGACAACTCCCATTGACTTTGGTTTTTGGATTAATCATCTCAGTCTCGCGACGAACCCCAAACGTTTTGGTCATTGTGCGGAGAAAATACATTCATATGGAGCATAGCCACATGAAGTCAAATAATGTCTATGACCCATTCAATAGTCAACAAGAGCGAAATGGACTACCGACATACGATGAATTGATGGCGGAGCCAAAGCCTATTTTGTTCCCTGTACAAAGTAGACAACCTGTACCTGTACCTAAACCAGTACCTGTACCTATTAATGTGGCACAAAGTGCGTGTGTAGTAAATTCTAAATACATTTGCAACTCATAAAACAACTCTAATGCCATTTCAGACCAAGGACCAATAGCGTTGAATCATTTGGGCAGTGAGCCCACCATGGCAACATGCCCCTCATGCGGTGCCCGTCAGGTGTCCGCAGTGAAGTACGAGCCAAGTACTAAAACCCATCTGATTGCTTTGCTCATCTGCCTGTTGTGGTAAGTCTTTCAATGTTCTCTTTTTAGTTAAGTAAACAGAAAATATTAAATTGTATCTTTTGGTTTGATTTAGTGGCTGCTGCTCTGCCTGGATTCCCTATAGCGAAAATTCCTGCCAGAGTGCTCAGCACTCGTGCAGCAGTTGTGGTGCTTTTTTGGGTTCCTATCAGAAATAAGTTGCCTGAAATGGAAATTATTACACCAAATTCCTAGCAGACGGCAGTGAAGATATACATAAATATATTGTATATTATTTAAAAAATTAACTTTTATTAAATAAAACAGCGTTTTAAATGATTAAATTTCTTTGGCGAATTCAAGGGAAAATGGGTATGAATGAAACTTGAAAAATAAATGTATCTATACATCAAATGCTTGTCTGATGTCCCATCCTGATCTAGATCTTACACTCTTCATAGTGTCGTAGATGCTTCCATCTCCTGTTCTGGATCTTGACACTTCATCGTTTTCAATAAAGGGTATAAATATTGTAAGCCCTGCAGAAAACCAGGCCAATCTTTGCATATGTTTTTAATGAAACATAAGACGAAATAAACTAAATCGCATATGGGAATTGCCCGAGACCAATAAATTAAAAATATTAAACACACAATGTTTTATCATATTCTCATGGGGAAACAATCAACATGAAGTAATGTAAAGCAATGCCGTATGGGCATAAGGAAAAAACAAGAAAGCCAGGCTAACTTCGTCTGTGCCGAAGTTTTTATACCCTTGCAAATGCTTTGAAATATCAGAGTTTAAGAATGCTAGCATTAAATTCAAAATTTTTTTAACTAATACCCATTTTCCGTCCGATGGCTCCTATTGCATCAATAAGATGTTGGCCAAAATTTGCAATTCTAAGCGAAAGCATATGGTAGAAGTATAGGCCGGGTTTGGGGACACTAACATGGAAAACAAAAAAGATTTTCTTACTAAGACCCATTGTTTGACCGATGGTTTCTATGTCAGCTATAAGATATAGTCATCCGATTTTGACCAAAACTTGTAAATCTGTGTGAAAGCATATAATATTTAAATTTTTAGGGCGGCAGATCGTCCAATCCGGCCGGTTCCGACAAATGTAATAAAAGACAAGTTTTTGTCGAGATAGCATCAGTTGTTGAACCGCTCCGTAGTCGGAGTTTCCGTCATTTTGAGAAGCCCAAACCAAACCTGAACCTGAGCAGAACAAATTTTTCTGTCCGTACGGGAGAAAAAAAAGTAGAAAAAGGTCCGGTTCAAAAACATGTTTCTTTTAAATTTTGTCTAGTATCCATAAATTATAAAAACACTTTAATGAACTAATTCAGTTATCACAAATATCACATTTTTATACCCGTTACTCGTAGAGTAAAAGGGTATACTAAAGTCGTGCAAATGTATGTAACAGGCAGAAGGAATCATTTCCGACCCTATAAAGTATATATATTCTTGATCAGCATCAACAGCCGAGTCGATTTAGCCATGTCCGTCTGTCCGTCCGTCCGTCTGTCCGTCTGTCTGTATGAACACCTAGATCTTAGAGATGGTTAGAGATAGAGGTTTGACATGTATGGGACAAATGCTTCTTTTATCTGCACGCAGATCAAGTTTGTTTCAAATTTTGGCCACGCCCCCTCCCGCCCCCGCAATTTGAAAAAAACGTTTTATCTCCTACAGTTTTGTAGATAGATGATTCGTACCTTCATCAATTTGCCGAAGGAATGATAAAGATCGGTTCTCAAGTTATGAGCAAAAAACTGAACCAAGCCCCCCGCCACTCCCACTCCCACCAAAAAAAAAATGTTGCATACTTTTTGGATGGTCAAGGAATGCAGGAACTCTGTTAAACATGTTTTTTCATGAGTAACGGGTATATCGAAGTCGGTTAGTGCCGACTTTAACTTACGCTCTCGTTATACTCTGTACCGAAGGTACATAGAGTATATTAAGTTTGTGCAAAAGTATGTAACAGAGAGAAGGAATCATTTCCGACCCTGTGAAGTATATATATTCTTGATCAGCATCAACAGCCGAGTCGATATAGCCATGTCCGTCTGTCCGTCCGTCTGTTCGTCTGTCTGTATGAACACCTAGATCTCAGAGATGGTAAGAGGTAGAGGTTCGACATGTATGGGACAAATGTTTCTTATAGCTGCAGGCAGATCAAGTTTATTTTCAATTTTGGCCACGCCCCCTCCCGCCCCCGCAATTTTGAAAAAAACGTCATATCTTCCAC
The DNA here is from genome assembly GCA_018904275.1 of Lordiphosa clarofinis. Taxonomy (NCBI): domain Eukaryota; kingdom Metazoa; phylum Arthropoda; class Insecta; order Diptera; family Drosophilidae; genus Lordiphosa; species Lordiphosa clarofinis. The sequence continues at coordinate 1,062,975 of JAEIGQ010000070.1, read as the reverse complement.
AGTTTTGTAGATAGATGGTTCGTACCTGCTAGAGATAGTTAGTAATTGTCAAAATGTATCGATTTGCTGAAGAAATTATAAAGATCGGATGAGCGGTTTTCAAGTTATAAGCAAAGAAGTGAACAAAGCTCCCCCCGCCACCCCCCCTCCAAACCTTTCACAAGCAACACCGCACAATCTTAGAGAGAGAGAGAGAGAGCGAGAGAGAAAGTTATTTAAGGAACTTAATTGAAAGTGATGAAATTGGGCGAAAAAAATAATAGCACCACTTTTCAAAAAAGATTTAAAATTAAAAAAATGGCCAATAATTAAGGAATTCTTTATTTTATTATTTAATATTTAGTAGTGTCCTTTATTGGACACAGCTTCTGGCATGATATCAACTAAGTCCTGTCATCGTTTTAGGAGAATTTTGGACCAGGACTCTGTCATTCCTTCCCAAAGTGATCCGATAGTGGTTGGTTTGGAAGCAGCAACTGCCTTCTTGACGGCAGACTACAGATTCTGGTCAGGCGACTGAGCAGGTCACTCCAAAACGTTCAAAAAGTTTGTCCTGAACCATTCCTTCGCTTAATTGTTGGTGTGTTTGGGATCAGTGTCCTTTTGAAAGACCTATACGAGCGGCATTTCGTATTCTGCATAGTTAAGCATTATTGGCTTCATGATATTCACGTACACGTGCTGATCCATAATGGTTTTTATCCAATGTATTGGGCCTACTCCTTAGTAAAAAAAAGACCCTCCTCATAATGGTTTTGGGTACTGGGGTATGGAGATCAAGATCCCCTTCCTCCAAACATAACCACTTTGGACTAACGACCATAGAATATTTCATTGTTGGGAGTCCAATTGCAGATCCGGCAGACTTCATAGCTAAAGTGTGTCGCGATTTAAAGTGGGACCTTTCTTGGGCTTTTAGGTTATGTTGCCTAGGATATGTGCGAACTTTTTGGTCCATCGCAATTATATAAAGCTCTTTTTTAAGCTCGGTAACAGGCTTTAAGGGAACCTACTTGATCTGACGAATCACGTGTTTCAATCTGTTCTTCATAGTTTAACACGTTTTTAATCCTTCTATTGGAGCATCCTACCAAATAGCCAACTTCTCCTTAAGTGTTTCCGTCCAATATCAATTTTTATCTCTCTTTAAGGCTGGGAGTAAATAGGGGAGTGTTGTTTACTTATTTGCTCATAACTTGAGAACCGCTCATCCGATCTTTATCGTTTCTTCATCAAACCGATACTAATTACTAACTATCTCCAGAAGGTAGATATAACGTTTTTTTCCAAATTGCGGTGGCGGCATCTGCCTGCAAGTATAAGAAGCATTTGTCCCATACATGTCAAACCTCTATCTTTTACCATCTCTCTATGTACCTTTGGTACAGAGTATAAAAAGGGTAATGGTGCTATTTTGTTCGGCATTTTTGCTTTTGGTTCAATTTAGCATTTTCCAAATTACACCAGTTCAGTTTTCGGTTGGATTTAGTAGCTGGATTTAGCGGTTCGGTACCGTTTCTGTATATTCGCAAAATCTGCTTAATGATGTACTCCGGCGTTATACAAACTCAAGCCAAAAACAAACGAACCCTAACTAATTAAACACTTGGAAAAAATAAAATGAGTCTATGCGTTATCTCTTGCGGTTTTCAGTTCTGTTCAGAGTATTTGTGCAGCAATTGTTTAAAAAATAGTATTGAAAGTATTGACCAAATCCATGTTGTTCTAAAGTTCTTGAAATGTTTGTAATAATTCAGCTATTTGTAAGAATTTTTTTTGCCGTCAACAAGAATGAAAACACTTTTTAAAAACACTTTGAAAACACTTAAAAGAATGCTCCTTAACCGACAATATTTTCCTTTTATGTGACAAAGGGTATCTGCTGTTCAATATTCTCAATAAAAAATCTTCTTCAGTCTTAGATATATTCCAAAAAATTTTACAACCTGCTTTCTGCATGTCATCAGCAAATTTTTACCAATCGCAAAAGGTGGGTATGGGTAACTCAATCTTATCAGCTAAGTTCCAAGCATACGAGTCACATAAAGCGTGACCAGCTATCGAAGATTAGACCAATTGAATTAGATTGTTGTAGTAGGGCCCCCCCCTATAAAGTGACGGGACAGCTTTTTGGGTGAATGGAAAAACCAATAAAACGAAGAACAAATCACATTTCCGAATTGACAATTGATTTGATTTGCATATTTATTGATAATGCTCCAGGTAATCCTCCATGTTGATTCGCTGTTGTTATCAATTTGGAGTCTTCTGTGATTAATGATTAATGAGTAATAATTTTTTTATTTTTGTTTTAGCAAATTCGCATGACCATGCGCAAGGCATCGCGATTGATTTTGGCCTGCTTCAGAACATGTCCCTCCACAAAGATATCCGATTCGTATTGCAAATAGTTGACACATTTGTCCACATACATCAGAGACTCGTCTAGAAGTTCCTTGGGCGAGAGACTGGTCTCCAAAGCGATGCGACGCGTATGCTCGGCTATGGCCGAATGAAGCTCAAAGCAAAGGGTGCCCAATGTGCGCACTTCACCTAATCAAATAAAATCCACATTAAGGCTTCTGGTACTCCAAAGATAAGGGACTTACAAGGCGTTAGGGTCTCATACAGTTGCACCAGCTCACGGGCAAATTGAAGCTTCAGCTGTAGCTTATCTTCGGGTAAAATCATTAGTTCACGCTGATCTTTGGCCAAAAGCTGGACTAAAAGGATTTTCACCTCACTCATATGAAAGTGTTGAGGTGGTAGCCATTTCTCATAGTGTTTCAGATATCTGGAAATGGGGAAGGGTTAGATGGACTGAGATTGGCCTTATAAAGGACTCACTTTAAACCATTTTCCGCTGTCTTCTCCATGCTTTGTATATCTTGACCGGCTCGCTCGAGTATTCCTTCCACATACTTCTTTTGTACCTGCTTCTGGCAGTCACCACAACGCCAACTACCATTCCAATCTTCTGGTTTGCTGGGCAACATCAGACCATTGCACTTACGATCTTCGCATTTGATGGCACTGTAGTTGGTATTCAGTTCGGTGGGATCCTTACAACGTGGGCAGGCACATTTGAAGAGTTTGGTCTGCATCAAATGACGCTGACGATCGGCTGTGCCCCACACAGCATCCGAGTAGCAAATGCTTAGGTGAGAGTTCTTCTTAATTGGTCCCGGGGCCCATAAAATGCATTGACCATGTTTGTTAAAACTCTTGGCCAAATTGGGCAAACATGAGTTCTCCAAAAAAGAGGCCAGATAAAACACCGCCACATGTGGGGGATCAGAGGTGGGTACCTCATGACCATTGATCTGTAAAGCGCCCACTGTGCGCATAATTTCCTCTTCGCTGAACTTTTGGGTCTTGAAAAATCTTGAAAAAGCAAAGCAAAATTTAAATGGGCAATTATCAAAAACCCTAATCTTCTTACTTGGGTATAAACTGCCCTATGCTGGCCAAATCCGCCTTCCACTGGCTAGAACCTCTTCTCGTAGACTCCAAAGATTCCAACTCACTAAACTTTTCCGCATTCTTTGGATTCGTTTCACCTAAAAGCAAGCATCTCACTGTGCTGACGCAGGTGTACAAAGGATGTGGTCCCTGAAACTCTTGCACATTGACCTTTTGTCCCCGTTCCTCGGTCAGCTTACATTCCGCTCGGTGCTCATCCAAAGACTTGCATTCGGGTCCACACAAAGGCCAGCCACATTTCGGGCAATCTATATGATCCTCCGCTTCGATGCTATTCAAACAACCCATGCAAACCGGTGCCGAAATTTGGGCTGGTCCGCGTACCAGCGGAGCCTCCTTCACTATAATCTCATAGGGTTTAATGTCGCGAGTGGCCACCAAGTGTCTACCCAGCTGCTCATTGTGGGCTATCTAAAAAAAAAGAAACCGACACCAAAATTGAGGTTAGGGCGACAGCCAAATCAAAATAAGTTACCTTGAAGGGCCGGCAATTTGGTTTATGCCTCTTCCAGTCCTGTTTCTGATGCTCCACACTGCAGTAGGAGACCTGATTGCAGTTGGAGCAATTATTTTTTGTTTTCTCCTCACACACCTGGCAGGGATTCATCGCGAAAACTGAACTAGATGAAAATTTCTTTCACTCACTTCACTGAATCTGAGGGAAATGCGTTGTGGGGCAGAGCAAGCAGATGAGCATGTGTATACGAACCGAGAGTAGCTATTAATAGATCCCATTCAGAGTTAGCGCGTGGCTGTGGTGGACCAATGCAGTGTGGCCGTGGGCAAAGGAAGGGCTAACAAAAGAATGGGGACATTCACTTTCACTTTCAATAGTCATTATCTGTATTAGATACTTTACTTATGTAGAATTTCACTTAATTAAAATTAAATGGCTAGACTTTGCGTTCAACTTGAAGTACTCTTTGATGCACTCTTGCCCCGAACTTTGTAATGCAGAGCTTAGAGAACTCTGTATGTGTATGTGTTGAATGCATTCTAACTGAAAATATTCAGAAGTAAACATAGCAAAAGCACTCTCCGTAGCTGTGAGAAAACAGTTCGATTTACGGAATTATCTACACAGAAAAAAATCCCCGTAGAATGGATATTCAAAATATCTTTTTCACATTTTTCATCTCCTTTGTATGAAGAATAAAGATAAAAACTTTTCTTTTTTCTGATATATCCTTTTTAAAAGAAAATAAAAAATAGTATTTTTAAAATAGACTTTGAAAATATCCAATGGATCCCAAAAAAGCATAGTTAACTATCCAGTTCAAATGAATACCGAAATTATCCTGAAGATCATCAAAAAGTATCCTTTTTTCTCAGTATAGATTCATAGTAGGTACACAGAGAAAAAAAAGATCCCCGTAGAATGGATATTCGAAATATCCACTTAAGATCCATTTTTTTAAATATCCTTTTCACATTTTTCAGCTCCTTTGGATGGAGAAAAAGATCAATGAAATATTTTTTCTCTGATATATCCTTTTTAAGCAAAAATAAATCGATTTCGAAAATATCCAATGGATCCCAAAAAAGGATAGCTAACTATCCAGTCCAAATGGATACCGAAAATATCCTGAGGATCATCAGAAACTATCCTTTTTTTTCTCTGTGTACTTTAAACATTAAGTACTACCTATTAAATAAAGATAAATCTCATGGACTTATAAAGTTTTCCCGCTTAACAAGTTAGAATCATTGTAAACCCTTTAAACAGCCCCCTAAAAGCCTTGGAGTTTTATATTGTTATTTCTAAAAACTTTGTATAATTATTTTAATTCTATTATAGCTTACTTGAAGCTTTCCAAAGAACAACATTAGAACCTTCAAGGCATTCCTAAGAATTCGACCAATTTAACTGTATATTTACCACCATCGACTGAAGTGTTTTTGTCTGATCAAAATATTTACGGCTTTTCTATAAAATATGGATTAAAATCTTCATCCAAAAAAAAAATTGAGCCATGTATTTCCGAACTTAAGCAAACTTTTGGAGCGAACCAGAGGTCATACAAAAATAATTTGAGTTTACCATTCCGGCCTTAACGGCAACATTTAGTCGTCAAAGTAAGAAATAGTACATTCATTTGAAAGGAATTACCATGATAACAGCTGATAAGGGTCCTAAATTGGGGAACATTTGAAACTAGAAAAAAAGTTCACATACTTCTGTCTATTACTATACAAGTTGTCAAAACTCTTATATTTTCAGTATAAGAGCTTAAATGTAAAATAAATTATTGAATTTTATTTTTTTCCACGTTGAACCTGAATCTTGTTGTAGAAACTCCATATCTTTTATAAATTAGCTGTAAATATCAGGGCTGCAAACCGGTTTGGAGTTAAACCGCTCCGGAGTCAGAGTCAAATCAGAAAGGGTTTGGTTCAAAAATATGTTTCTACTAAATTTGTTTTGTATTTATAAATTTTCAATACAATAATGCACTCGTGCAAGTTTAAATATACGTTCATATTTAGAAAGTGGTTAGAAACGCGTTCTAACATTTTAAATTCAATTCTGAATTCCTGATTCCAAAAAACCAAATTTGTTTTGATGTAAAAAAAAAATAGGATGCAAATAAACGTATTGCTGAATTGTATAATCGTCAAAAGAAACTAATAAATAAAAGCATCATCGACGAATGTACCAGGTTCATCTTTCACCCACCCAAAAAATCAAAATTAATAAAAGTATACTGAAATACTCAATTATATAGAAAATATCAAGAATCTAAACTTCCATTAGGGCGCGCACTCACATCTGAAAGATAAGCTGATGGGTGACCAAGATATTTAAGTAGGGTATAGTTATTTGTCAAGGTCAGCTTTAAGTTCTGCCGTCAGTTCATCATTAAGGCACATGTGTGCGCGCGCCCTTAATGATTAAAATTTTGAAGTATTTTTCAATTCAATGCTGTCCGAATTAGCCATAAAACAAAATTATTCCCGAAACCCGGCTCGTACCTGAACCTTGGTTTAGCGACCTCCTGAACCCGCTCCGTGAACCCGAACCCAAACATTTTAGGAGGTTCGAACCCCGGAGTGAACAACTTCCGATTAATAGGAGGTTTGCAGCCCTGGCAAATATAAACTTATACGGGTATGTTCCAGAAATCTCTAGAGGTTTTCGTATAAACGTTAGCATTTCATTCTGAAGCTCTTTGAATTTATATGTTGAGATGCCCGAATATGCCCGGCTGCTAGATTAGATAACAAAAGTTGAGCGATTTGAAACCGCTTGCTCAAAGCCAAGGAGATTTGTTGCGTACGGTTTTCCTTCGCACTTGGCTAATAAAGTAGTCCCAGTTTAGTACGAAGTGCAATCGTTTATACGAAAATCTCTAGAGATTTCTAGAACACCCCTGATAGTGCAGAATCTAGCTAATTTCACTCCATTTTATAATATATCCCCTCTATCAATATTGTTCGGATGTTGGTAACGCAGTGCCGAAGATAGAGAGGAGATTAAGGTGATCAATCTATAAGTTCGAAGTCGAAATTAAAAGTGACGAAGCCGAAGATGAACAGAGTAAAATATCTAAAAAACTTGACTTAATGTAGTTTTATGTCTTTCTAATGCTCTGTCCCATTTTTGAGTAATTTCGAAAATCAACTTTATATTCTAACTCTTTTGGTCCTAGCTCCTTGATGATAAAAACAGACCAATTCACACCAAAATGGTAAGCATTCGGAGTAATTAAAATAAAATTTTAAAATCGGTCAGGTACTCTTCAAATGTTTGCAACCATTTTGGAAAAAGTGGTTCTGAGATAAATATAATATATAGCTCTGAAGAAATTTTGGGTCAAACTGCGTCAAAACATGGTAAAAAAAAATCTCCAAAAATTTCCATGTCCATTTTTTTTTTTGAGTTCAGAACATTTTATTACTTATTTGGAATTTGTAAAAAAATGTCGGTCGATGAAAAATTCTTTCATTTAAGAGAGTCTGTAAAACATATTTGTGGATCTGCTTGATAGTTTTAAAGGATATTTATAAAACCCTAATAGAATGTTTAAGAAAAATTGTTCTAAAGGTATACAGTACCCTTAAGTTTTCCTTACTTTTTAGTAGATGATAGATGATAGCTTAGATTCTTTTATAACTAAACAAGAAGTAAGTTTTTTCTTAGATAAAATACTAAGATAAATAAATCGACCTGGTAAGAACCGTCAACTGCAAAGCGCGAGATTCGGTTGGCAGTAATCCTTTTTTTGTTGCCTGACTTATAAAGTTATATGGGATCAACAAATTTTATACATTAAGTAGCTGATGTAGTCTTGCCTTACCAAAGTACTAAATTTTGTATTCCCTCATGATTGGGCAGCCTCCAATAAAATGGATAATGTTTTCCTGCTCGTTTCAATTGCAAGGGGCACACACTCTATTAATGCTAACTATGTTTGGGACGAAGTTGAGTTTGACCATTTCACCTCTGGCCTTCAAAAATTGTGCGAATTTGCTCCACTGAGAACACGTTGTTATTATAATTCCGTTCTCCTAGGTCGTAGTTCAAATCTCTGTAGATAAGCCTTTGAGAGCTCTTATCTGATTCGATCATAAAAAATGATCTGTATGAAGCATCCATATTTTTTTTAGAATTTCTGAGGCCCATGATCACTACTCTGAACTTTCTTCTAAGTAGGTTATAATTGTCCCAATGATTGGCTGATAGAAGTACTGAAGACGTCCACTTAGCAGAAACCGAGCCAATATTTTGGGCAGGCGAAAAACCTTCTTGTGGAGATGGGACAGCCCCGTTTCCAGTTATACATAGCATTGTTTAAACTATCTAAGCAGGTTTACAACCTCATCGTACTGCATAATCCCCCAGACTTGTGGACCTTTCAGCTGCCTTGAAATATTTGTATTTGAATCTCGTTGGTACTTTTTTTTCATCATTTGGGTCTCACTTTTACTGACCTTGTCTTTTCCTACCCTTTGTCATATATTTTCAGTAAAATTACTTTACACACTCACGCTTCTCTTTTCCACAAAATTCAAACGTTGATTTATTTGTTTTAACCAATTTTTCATAGCTCCTACATTATGTACAATCGTGTTTCCGTGTTTCTCTTGACCATCTAAGGATTACAGTTTACATTTGTGTGCCAAATACAATTAATTTTTGTTTATAAATACAATTTGCTTTCTTTTTACACAATTCTCTAAATATATATATATTTATATAGATAGACGATAGCCTCCACCCCACATAAACACACTGAGGTATGAACCACTTCCTCCGCTCTCCACTCTCCACTCTCAACTAATGCCTAAACTTTGACTTGGGCCTAAATCGCACACGATTTGCTTCCGATCAAATATCAGTCTCGTCATTGGCTCCATTGGCCTCGCGCAAGGTGACAAATTTCTGCAGGGTGACGTTCTCCTTGTTGTTGTTGAGGCCGCTGGTTTGGCTAGAGCGGAGACGGGTCTTGTCGCGCGCGGTCTTCTTTTCTCGAATGCCATTGACTTGGAAATTGTCGCTTTGAAATGGAATGGTTATAGAGTAATCATTCTGAAATGCAATACGCGGGTCACGTTGAGGCGGCTCGGGGTTAGTTAGGTCCGCGGGGGCCTGCACATGGTAGTTGCCTGTTAAAAGGAGAGAGGAGTTAGAAGTGATGAAAAGGATAGAAGAGAGGACTTACCCTTGGCTCCAAACATTTCCGAATGCTGTTTGAAGGCATTCCGATGGCGTCGTACACGCTTGTGCATGTTGAAACGCAAGGCAGACACTTTAAGATTGGATCTACTGCGTTTGGTTTTGACTGGACTAAAGGTGGGTGGTAAATGCTCCACAGGAGTTGGACTGGGACTGGGACTGGGACTAGTAAGACGTCCCAATTGGCTCTCGGTGTCCGAATGATGGTTCAAAACCAAGTCTGAAATTAAGTCTTCGTCGTCGTTGCTGGGCTGATCATCCTGATCAATGATTTCTATTTCATCTGCCTCATCGTCGGACAAAGCTTGACGGAGCAAAATCTCTGGTCCTCCCCCATAGATGCCGTGTAGGAAACGCCAAAGGCGGGCATTTAACTGGGCATAATCCGAACCCAGACGCACACAGCTAATGGTGGAGGAGGTGTTGTCACTGGGGGCAGCTATGCCCTGATTGGTAATGGGTCCAGGCTCTTTGTGAGTCTTGCCACGTGAGAATGCCTGCCAGCGACGCAACCAAGGCATGTCTATGGCATAAATGGCCGAGGAATCTAACTCACTGTGGAAGCCATTAAATTTGGTAAACTCGCTAAGCTCATACAGCTGCCGGCGGGCCAAAGCCTCCTCCGCTCTCTTGCAAATCTCGCACTCAAACATGATGTTAACCGCTGGACCTCCACCGAATGTTTGATATAGATAATCCCACAGGGGCTGGGAAATGGGCACGGCTATTTGGCTTATCAGAGAGGCTTTGGAATGTAAAATACCGCCATGTGGACACAACATTTCCTGATTATTAATGGGTCCCGGCTCAGAGAAGGTGGCCAAACGGGATAGCCACTCTCGGGTGACATAGAACTGTATATCAGAATCGCATAGAGGATGCGTAGAGGACAAACTAATGGCCTGCTCTCGCACTAGCTTCATTTGTGGATTACTCTTCTGATAGAAGAGCACATAGGCCTGGCAGTTCTGCACCACTTCGGGCGTGACTTCGGTCACAAACTGGTCATCAAACTCATACCATCTCCCATTAAGGGAATTGCGTGCATAGCAAGTGTAATGGCCACCACCCACTGTGCCATGGTGACAAATCACCGAGGACAAATTGTAGGTATTCACCAGTGAACTGCAATTCTTGTCTACATACGGATGCAAATCAAATCCCTCGAGTGGGAAGTACACATGTGAAGCTATCTTTGAGCTGTAGGACAGATCATGCCGGAAACGTTTCAAGTGGATGCACAGAACCTCGGGTAGGTGGAGGACACGCGAGTACTTGATGCCCGTGCGCAGCTTGTTGCATCGCTTACAGCTGTACATGTTGTCCCCCTTAAGCTCATCCGCACTAAAGAAACTGGCCATGCAATCGTACAGGGTCACCGAAGGGCCATAGATCCAAGAGCGCAGCATGTTCCACATCCAGGTTATCCAACCCTCATTGCTACGGGCCACAGCCTGTTCGGCGGCATTTAAGCTTTGGACACTTAGGCTATGCGTTTGGTGTAAAACATCCAGGAAATCCCGGGTGGGAATGGGCAATGACAAGTCCTGGAATGTTTCCTCACGGGTGGAAATGCGGTCACAGGTGAGACACTGCACTGAGGACAGTAGCTTCCCATCGAACACTTCACTGATGATGGAGCGGTTTGACTCCACGGGCGGGGATTTGGACTGCTGCTGCTGCAGCTTAGGTTTAGCGGGGGCCACATAGTACTCGCTCTTGATCAAAATCTCTCCAGAGCGCTCTGACATGCTGCTTTCACAGGTATCGTATTCACTTTCCGAGGCATTGGGTGTTTGATGAGCCGGTTCGCCATCATCCTCCTCTTCCTCCTCCTCCTTATCATTGTCGTCATCCGTTTCGTACTGCTGAGGCTTCTCCTTCTGTGGCTGCTGCTGCTTGAGCACTTGCTCCGTCAGCTCTTCGTGCAGCTGATCCATAAAACAACGCAGAAACTCTTGTGTATCATGCTGATGGTAACCCCGAAACATGGGATGCACGCTCCGTATGCCATAGAGTATACCCCTTGGGGCTATAAAATCTGCAATTTACGTTTGCCTTCAATTCTCGAGTTAACTCATTCAAGCTGATCTCACCCTTGGGTTCCTCCACTTGCAGCCACATCTCCTGCATCAGGCGCTGGTAGCTTTTGGCCAAGCCGGCTGGTTTGCAGTTTCCTGCGCTCTGGTCCGCTATATGCTCCACCAGATCCGCACAATTGATGAAGTAATGTGTCATGGGCAGTAGATTACTCAAGGCCTGTAGCGCAGAGTTCATGTAGCAAGTGTTGGCTATGTTTTGCAGGCCCACCAGTCCAGTGCCTGACCCCGTGGCCTCATCCTCCAGGCTCTCATCACGCTTGGCCAGCGAGTTGAGGGAGCGGCTAAACAATTCATCATGAGTCCGCACGTAATCCCGGTCTTCCGAGTCGGACTCAAATTCATTTGGCAGTGACTGTTGAAGGGGAGGTGAAGAAAATCGAAAGTCATGTCAACATTGTTATTCTTAACGTAGCGGAGAGCCGCCACTTACCCCTGGTCCCAGATCGGCATCGACTGCTCTTGGATTACTTTCTATGTGCGGACATAATGGGTTGAAGCTCAAACTCATTATTTAAGGTGCAACCTCTTCTTATGGGCCTTTTTTTTAATGTTTTTATTGAAAGTTTAATTGAGAATTTCGATGGGGAGCTACCAGTGTGACCGCACGCCGCCTACGCCAAAATGCCAATCATAAGGGCAAAGAGCAATAATGAATGAACCGTCCACAGTGCTTAGTAAAAGTATATGTCAAACTTGTAAATAATAAGAATTCGTCCACTTTAAGGGATTAATACGAAAAAATATATATAAATTGCACACTTTTTATATGAAAAGCTTTTTTTGTGTACTGAAAGCAAGATGAATGCTTAGAAATGTGCGAATAACCTTGACAAACGGTGATCAAATTCATTGAAACAAATCAAAATTTAGTTCGGCATTATATTTAACTTGAAAAGAATTTCAAACATCTTTAAAATGTGAATGCTTTTGAAAAGGCGTCTCTTTATAGAAAGTGAGGCCACAAAGGGAGAGAAAAGTGAGAACAGCGCCGTAAACCAGCTTCGATCTAACCGCATCGAAGGCTAGAGAGCGACTTAAGACCTATTTAATTTCTTTGTCTCTGAGTTGAAATGCTTTCGGCTCGTGTAAATAAGTGATGCCAGTATTTTTCCGAAAAAGGACAGATTGAAAAAACAATACAGGAATAAAAGGATGAAAAACTAATAATAATAAGGCGGAATAGTAGGACAAATAGTATTATTTATATTTATTTATTCACTCATTTTAAATCATCTTCAATGAGTTAAACATCAGCCATATTTCTGTTTTTATACGATGCCATAGAACCAATTATGATAAATATTTTTACGGCAAATTGTAATTATGGCAAAACAACTTATGCCTATGTAAATTTATTTACAACTTATTTAGATTAAAAAATATATATGGGCATTTCCACAGAAAGGTCCACCGAGATCGAAGCTTTTCTGATTCTTTTCTATAAGAAAATTGGCCTGAGTACTGAATGTATATCTATGTCGCTGTTGGCCCTTTTTTTCCTTTACTTCGAAGTCAACATTTTGGTTTTCTATTCGCAGATTCAAAAACGACTTTCATTTTTGTCGCGTGATAAGTTCCATTATTTTTTTTAACTATATTTCAATCGTCTACTCGACTGAATCTTCCTTTTTCACTAAATACACTGCATACAAAACTCTACCAAAAAATTGAAACAAAATCAAAAATTCTTTTTGTTTTCTATATGTCCCTGCACTTTAAAGGCGTACCAATGTCGCGTTCGCGTCTGTGGAAATGCCCATATATAAACCAGGGATGCAAACCACTTGGAAATAAGGACATTGCATGGTTATTGGGGCTTACTGAACCGCGGTTACGGTTCGGTTCGCTCTTTATTCATTTAATTAACTAAAGAATCATATTTTTGATACAAGTATTCGGATTATTCATTAACAAAGATTTAGGTTTTCAGTTAATCGGGTTTGTACAAAATTTCGACAGCAATTTCCGTATTATACGTTTCATTTCGTTTTGAAATCCTACAACTTTACATATCAAGTGACGAAAACATCTTTGGTCACTTGATATTGTTTAGAAACTTTGACAGTTTGAAATCGACCACTGAAAGCCAACCGGATCAATCGTCAAATAATTACAATTTTCTTTTGACCTGATGAAGTAATCTCTGACATATTTGAATTCTAAATCCAAATGTTCCTTCGGAAATTAACGTCGATATGTGGAACACACCCAATTATACAATAAGCATTTCATTTTTAATAAATTCTAAATTTTCTTTCATAGATTTTTAAGACTGGTTTATTTCATGAAGACATTTACATTTGAATAGTTTTATTGTACTTATAAATAATATAATATAGAATAATATAGTTTTTAAAAAACTTAAATTAACTTCAATATGATGGAATTTTAGTTAAGACTTAATAATAGTATAGTATCTTCTAGTATATTTTCATCGATATTGAAAGACTTAAGAGCAATCAAAACAAACTCCAATGTGGAAAATGTTCACTTTACTGACACTTGTGTGGGTAGAACTGCTAAAACTATTTGAGCTATGCTTAAGTTTATTTTCCTGGGAAACGCTAACAGTCGATATTTTACTTTTTCATGGAATTGAATCCTTATATAACCGAACCATTTTATTTTTCGGTTTTCGGTTCGGTTCAGCATTTTTGAAAACAAACCGGTTCGGTTTACAGTTCGGTTCACGAGCGAAAAAAGCGGTTCGGTTCGGTTCAAAGACGGTTCGGTTCAGAAACGGTTTGCATCCCTGATATAAACTTACCAGACGATTTCGGGTTTCGGTTTTAACCAAAGTTGCTTGGCCTAATACCATGGCAACAATAGCAGAGTCAGGGCGAAATCTACCAGGTCCGAAAAGCGGTTGTTAGCTGCGCTGTCCAAATATTTTTTTTCTTCGGACCAAAATCTTGAAGTATTTTCATCGTTTTCCCATTTTAATTGGTGGATGTTGGCCTACTGAGCAACTATTTTACATCTTTTGACTTTTTTCAAATAACTCTAAAATCGGCAGAGGGTAGTGCAAAAATTGTATATAATATTAAATAGCTTAACTCTGCTTTAGCTGATTGATTAACTAGGTTACAAAATCCGAACAGTAATGTGGAGAGGTTTTCTTTGCAGAATCATCGATCTTCCCTTTGAACACTGTCACCTAAGAAACGAATTCGTTTACCAAATAAAATACCCATTTTGAAGTGTTGCGTAAAATAAGCTTCAAAAACATCAACTTGAATGTCAAATGGGATTACTTTAGACTTGAATTATCGCAACAGATTCAGTTTTTTAAATCTGACTGCTACAGCCAGCAATTGCGGAATCTTCCGCAAGAAAGTGTTCAGTGTCATCTCGTCGTAGACCATTATGTACACATTTCATCAGACTTCTCTATAGATTACAGGATTTACAATTTTCTTAAGGGTTCTAATTTGTTGGACAAACGCCACACAGAGAAAAATATCTCGTACTAAAATCATAATCAAATGGTCTTAATTTTGATCTGTTTTTTGCGTTCATAAAACATGAACGGTAGTCATAAAAGGCGAAAAAGTGTTCAGGAAAATAAAAGTATTTTAGCTTTTTTATGTTTTCTGCACTTATTAAAATTTTTTATTTTATAGGACCAGAGTGCATTGTAAAAAATATAGACATTTCTAAAGAAAAACAAAAAAAAAATATTAAAATTACAAGGCCACGTTGGGAATTTGAACCCACGGCGTGCTAAGCAAATGCCTTACCGCTGAGCTACAGGGCTTGGTTCTATCGGAGTGTCTCAATGCTTACTTAAGCTCTCCATTCTTCAGCATTTATTTTTGAATTTGATTTCGTCAGTGTGCTTCAGCCTTTGTGGTCCTGAGTTCAAGTCCCAGCTAAAGTATAACAGTTTTTCAAATTAATTTTAATAAATTTCAGCTTCAGCTGAGAAAAGACTGTGGTTGGAGGAACGTGGTGTGGTCGTCCCTTTCTTCCTTCCCCGCCCATAACGAGAACCAACCTGAAGGAGAGGGTTTCTCCGCATTTGTTTTTTTTTCAGAATCTTAGTCGCCGGCAAATAAAGAACAAAACAAAAAATACCGAAAAAGCTAGCTTAGCAAACTACCGTCAACAAAAGTTTATGATTTCATTACAATTCGAACGGATAGGTACAGTTGTTGTATTTGCCCAGGACTAACCATTACTGAACCGTTTGTCTAGTTCCATTACCGAACCAGTTCGTGGTGAAAGTAAGCGACTTGATATTTTTGCTTAAGGCTTAACTGGTAACACTAAACGGAAAATGTGTATACAAAAACTTTAACATTTTTCCCAAGTGATAACAGCAAAGTGTTTAATAAGACACCTTGAATTGACAATTGAGAGGGACAAGTTTGATTCGGCCAATCGCGAAATGTCTAGTATATTATAGTTTATCAAGCAACGGCTGCTGCTCTGTGGCTCTGCTCTGCTGTACAAACGGTAACGCCAACTAACCACCTACCCCGCTTCCCCTCTTTCACCGCACCTTGTGTAATACTTAAGAGAGCAAGCTCGTGGTGCTGCTCGTGGGCTGAAACAGTTTTACTAATCCTGCTCCCCTTAGTTCTAGTTTATACCGAAGAAAGTTGTTCTGGATTGTAAGCTCTCATCATGACCCTGGAGACGCAACCCTTGGGTGGTGCTTGCGATGGCAAAATCGCTGGCCTCTATGATTTGGAGGAGACCCTGGGCTCTGGACACTTTGCCGTGGTGAAGATGGCCCGACATGTGTTCACCGGTGCCAAGGTGGCCGTGAAAGTGGTGGACAAGACCAAGCTGGATGAGGTGTCCAAGTCACATTTGTTTCAGGAAGTGCGGTAAGCTTAAGTCTCCCTACCCCCCCCTGAATCGATTGTAAACTGACCAATGACCTTGACCCGCACAGCTGTATGAAGCTGGTTCAGCATCCAAATGTGGTAAGACTATATGAGGTGATTGATACACAGACCAAGCTCTATTTGGTTTTGGAGCTGGGCGATGGCGGTGATCTGTACGATTATATAATGCGGCATGATACGGGTCTAACTGAGGATCTAGCGCGTAAGTATTTCCGTCAGATTTTGCAAGCCATCACGTACTGTCATCAGCTGCATGTGGTGCACAGGTAAGTAAAGACTGTTAAGAACCTTCGGATTAGACATAAAGTTTCGATTTAATCCCAGGGACTTAAAGCCGGAGAATGTGGTGTTCTTTGAGAAATTGGGTTTGGTCAAGTTGACGGATTTTGGATTCAGCAACAAATTCTCACCGGGACAAAAACTTGAAACCTTTTGCGGCAGTTTGGCTTATTCGGCTCCAGAGATACTACTGGGTGACTCCTATGATGCTCCGGCAGTGGGTGAGTAGCAGAATCCTCTAAAGTTTCTCTTCAAGTCTGGGTTAACTTAACTTTTACTAGATATTTGGTCGCTGGGCGTCATACTGTATATGCTGGTGTGTGGACAAGCTCCCTTTGAGAAGGCCAATGATTCGGAAACGCTTACCATGATAATGGATTGCAAATACACAGTGCCCTCACATGTTAGCCCGGAATGCCGCCATCTAATAGCCTCCATGCTGGTTAGGGATCCCAAGAAGCGAGCCACAGTGGAAGAAATTGCAGCCTCCGCCTGGGTAAAGCCCATTGATGAACCCGACTCCTCGTCTAATGCCACAGAACACTATTTGCCTTTGGTCAGTCGACAGCAGTTGAGCGAGGAGGATCATGCCTTTATTATACAGAAAATGATTAACGGAAACATTGCGTCCAAGGAAGATATATTGCAGTGAGTGTTTGATTAAGGATACCAAAACTTTTGGACTAAATGTGGTTACTTTCAGGGCTCTGGATAAGAATAAGTACAATCACATAACGGCCACCTACTTTCTGCTGGCCGAGATTAGATTACGACGAAGGCGCGAGGAGCTGGCACAGAAACAAAAGTAAGCTTCAGAAAAATCCTTTAACTGAGAATATAATTAATCCCTTTTAGCTTGGGGCGACCCCAGTCCCACAGAGACTCCCAAGGCAGTGGTGCCTATTAGTATTAATGTGACCCCGGCTAGCCAGTTTAGCCAAGAGGTTAACAAACCAGACAAAAGAACCCGCAAATGCAGCATTGTCAGGGAGGAGGACGAAGAGGAGTCGGCGAATGAGGGCTCAGGCTTGGGCAACGAACTAACCGTGGCCAATTCCAGACGTGAGTCCATTTCCGATGGACGCCTAAATCGCTCTGCAGCCGTAGTGCCAACCAATCCACGCACCAAGATTGTGGTTTCCGTGGATGCGAATCTAGCGCAAAAGCTCAAGCATTTGGATAAAAGTGCCAAAGTGGAAGACGACGAGGATACTCTGAGTGGTCTGAAAGAGCTGGAGATTGGCAAGCTAAAGCCTTTACCTAGCAGCAGCAAGAATCCTGTTCTCACGCATCGCCGTACAAAGCTAAATAAAATACGCACACCCTCGTGCAGCAGTTCGGAGGCCTCTGATGATGACACGCAGAAAAGAAATAAGAAAAAGATTAACAAATTTGTGGGGGATACGCCCACACGTTTCCGCATGCATCGGAGAGATTCGCATGATGACTCCAGTGACTCGCAGGATCAACTGTATCCTCCTGCGGGAGCCAATAGCGGTCACAGTGCCACCACTTTGATATCAAATAGTGGATCCAGTGGCAAAAAGGAAAGCCAAGGCCAGTGCAGAGAGGTAGGGATTACTTATACTTTCCCTTTCTGTGGTTAAGTCTAAACCTTTTTTCTTTTTCAGCAAAAGTCCGAGGACACGCGTAAATCTCACTCACAAAAGCAGAGAAAACAGCCCAAGGATCATTTGGACAAACATTCCCATGAGGAAAAACCACATCAACAACAGACTAGAAGAAGACGCATCCGTGAGAGTCAATCCTTAGATCGCATTACCGAAGCCGAAATCGAGGCTTGCTCATCCATTCTACATATCGATCAGCGATATTCCCTGTTCAATCTGAACACCAACACATTCTCTTTAATCGAAACCCAGGAGGAGTACGAGAATGACACCACGGAGGACCAAATCATGAACACTCTAAATGCAGCCAAAGCCACTTTACAACATGAGCAATACCTGATCGGAGCGGCAAAGGATACAAAAACAGAAACACCAAAACATATTTATCAGCTAAACTCCATCGACGAAATCGATCGATTGATTCTGGCCGATAAAAGCCTTACCAAAGCAATACAAGTTACGGGCTCTAAATGCTTTGTCACTATGAAGAAAATTCGTAGGCTGGGAAAGTACTTTCCTGTGGTTAACTTTTCTTAAACAGAATTCTTAGGACACACACACACACGTAGAGAAAATGCATGTATTTTGAAGTAAATTGTGTACACGTAATAAGTAAAAAGTTATCCCCCAACCCCCATATGTAAGCAGAGAAATTTAAATTAAATTAAATTTAATTAGTGTTAGCGTAATTGTTTTTGTCTGTCGTCATCATTACGCTTAACTTATTCTAAATATATTAATTTATATTTAACTTTAAGTGTAATTACTCAATGCAATATCTAGAGAAATAAATTTAAAAAAATTCTAAACAAATTGTTGCTTGCTATATTTAATCTTTATATTAATAACAATTATGTTTATTGTTGTAATTTAAGAATTTTAGGGGGAGTACTTGATGGTTTTATAAAGAGATGACTTTAATCAATAATTTTTCGAAAGATGATTTTCTGAGGGCATCAAACCAAAATGTTGGCAGCTGAATTGATTCCGGTTTTAACAGAAGCGGCAAATGAAACATGTTTGCTTGATTTGCGCTCGTTGCATTCATTCAGCGTTAAATTTGTGCTTTGAGGGAACTTTACGATGTACTTGCACAGTGGGTCTTACTGCAATTTCTATAAATAAAAACCTGAAATTGAAACCACTGAGGCACCTTAATTTGAAACCCAGAACTCTTTCTACAGTTAAAAGATAATTATATTAAATTAATAAATTTTAATAATATTTTTGAAGCCCTGTATACCTTCGCATTTGCATGATGACGTTGAATAACATTTAAAGCTCCGTCAAAATAGGAACGAACCTCTCCGAGCCTTTTGATACCTTGTCGTGTGACTTCTTTAATCTCCTGATGAAGTCCATATTGCGCCAGGGTCCAAATGCTAACAGATGTGTCAAAACAGTGTGAAGGCAGCCTTATTTGTCGAATTTGATCTACTTGACTTTGAATAGTCTATTTCATTAAGGGAAACTTTCTAAGCTAGATCTCGTCACAAACAATATTTTTGTCACTTTAGATCTCGCATTGTCACGCAAAATCAAAATGTCACAAAACCAGGTTTAGGTTTTCGTCTCCTTTTGTAAACTGTCAAAATATATAGACCGTTTACAAATAATTGTATGGTGTCAAAAAGGAGCATAATCATTTCAAGATTAATTCTAAATATGCATAGCAAGAATAAACTTAAGCATGAGGGTGCGCGCACACATGCAGCTGAAGGATGAACTGTAGGCAGACGCTATTTTCTCTTAGTTTTTCCAGGGATGCAAACCGGTTCGAACCGAACCGGTTTTGAACCGAACGAACCGTTTTTTCGCTCGTGAACGAACCGTAAACCAAACGGTGTGTTTTCAAAAATGCTGAACCGAACCAAGAACGAAAAATAAAAGGTTCGGTTCATTAGATAGATACTGGCGGATATTAACAAAATCACAATAGCTTTAAAATATTGCGAAAATACTTGGAAAAGCAGAGTGATGAAAAAGGTAGAACATCAACCTTATTAAATGTAGGACCAAAATTGTAAGCCAAGTCTGATTGTATTATCCGGGGGTAGCTATAAACTCAAACTATTATCTCAATGAGATTCTGAAATAGAAAAGAGTATTTTATGGTGGCAGCCAAACGTTTGAAAAAGGAGGAGACAAGCTCAGTAATGTCAACTCTCAAAAAGAGCTCCTGTTTTGCGATCGATTTCAGATTCCAGGAATCAAACTCATCAGAAGAAGGAAAAAAGGTAGCTAAACTATTTAAGTTAATATACAACAAAATTCAAAACGTTAATAAAAACAAACATAATGAACCGATAAGTAAAGACGAGTGGTAACTCCAAACAACCTAACAGGGAACAATGTGAAAAGTAAATATCGATTTTAGCGTTTACTAAAGATATAAAGTTGGAAAATTATCAGAAAATCAACTAACATATCTGAATAGTTTAGCAGTTCCCAACAAGTGTCAGTAAAGAACATTTCAGTCGGAGTTGACCAAAGATGTTTGATAGTAAAGTGTAGGATTCAAAGGAAAGAGAACGTGAGAAATGGTAAAAATCTTTTAAGATAACCAATACTGTTCTAGTTATTTAAATGAAAAAAGAGCAAACGAACGAACCGGGGGGGGGGAGAGAAACCACACCAAAAAAAAAAACCCGGCGGGGTGAAAAACAGTGTGAACCACTGACCAAACCAGTCCTTATTTCAAAGTGGTTTGCTCTGTTTTTTCCAACAAATTGTCTTAAGAATTTAGGAATCCATGAACCCATTTTGCTTCGATAAGAAAAGGAACCAGTCCGAAAAACAAACATATGACTGTGACTTTGATTTTAAACCACCGAACCGAACCTTGTCCACAATTTCAAAGGTTTCATCGCCTTCGATACACTCGACATTGAGTCGGAACCTTCGTTCTCTTTTTTTGCTCGAGTAATAATAACACAAGTTTGTCATAGCTGTCATTTGTCATAGTACTTTGCAATACACAAGCTCGGACGTAACATGGTCCGCAAATATTTCACAGATTTGGAAAATTCCATCTCCTTTTTTTTTTAACTGCGAAAAACTTTCAGAGCCACAATTTTACATTTTGAACCTTGACTTGTTGATACCTAAAAGTTACTGAAGAATTTTGTTGATAAAACTGCCATAAGTTATCAACAAGTTCGCTATTCTGCTTTTGCGAAATTTCAAAAGTGGTGTAGAAAGCCGAAAACGACATTTGATCAAAAGCAAACACCGGCTGCAGTCGTCGCTTCATCAATTTTGATTTTCATTTTGCTTTTGATTTCGTTCCGTTCATAAGTCGATATAATATAATTTTCAGCTGTTCGCTGCTGCTGCCGATTTTGTTTATTGCAAAAGCATAAGCAAAAGCAAGAGTTCATATTGAAAAGTAGAAAAAAATCGAAGCTGTGAACTTGACTGTGACTTTTGCTACTACAACGGAAGCAATTTAAACACTGGAGAATACAATATCCAAGCTAAAACAGCAAAGATAAAGCCAAAGGTGTTCTGGCATTTATTAAGCGTTGGTCCAAAGAGTTTGATGACCCTTACACAACTAAATCATTGTACATATGCTTAGTAAGCCCTACTTTGGTACAGTGCAAAGAGCAGCAATCGCTTATCGAATCTGTCCAGAAACAATTTCTAATTTATCGATCTTCAATCTATGCATCACCGAAGAATATGCTATGGTGTCCTATTCGTCCACAAACTTCTTTTCGGATTGGTAGACTCTCAATCGCTCCTCACTTCTATAGAATTTACTGTACCCTCAAGGTTCACCCGTACATTCCGGCCACTACGTTTGACACTCTGCAAGTCCAACTATGCCCTTCATGAACCTTTTCGTGTCTTATGCTCTAAATATAATTCACTTTCATTTATTTTTTCGTTTGAAAAATCTTTTAATGTTATTTTAAATGAAATTGATGAACACCTTGAAATATCTAACCTCTAAACCAATTACTCTAAGCAACAAATGGTAATACCATCATCATTGTTAACCGCCTTATTTATTCAAATAACTTTTGAACTAAAAAGCTGGCCTATCCAAAAAGGTCAATTCAGAGCTATGCGAAGCATTCCAAGCCGCACAAAAATATATAAGGAGCCACATACCTGGAACCTGGAACTTATCTTACCTTTTTTGTCTGTTTTCAATATAAACTTACGATGTTGTGGAGCGAAAATCTGAATCAAGACATCTTACCGTGCGTCCTTAGAAGTTTTAGTTGGAATTTTGTACCTTAACCAAAAATTTAAAAAGAAATGCAAAAGTTGAAAATTATATCGATTCAGTGGTTGGAACTGAACCATTTAATCGAACCAGTTACATTTATTTGCTTACCTGTTTTCGAGAAGAAAAAGCATTATAGTCAGAAACATGCGGAGTAAGAAGTTCAATTGACTGAAAATCTTCTACCTTATCACATTATGCAAATTAATTGTTTCCAAAAATTTTTTTATAGTAAAGAAAATCGCCCTATTTTTTAGAAAATCGGCTTTATATTAAGAACAAATTTCTGTATGGAAGAATTTTTTCATATTTGAAATTTAGTAAAGTAACCCAAAAAATGAAGACTTTAGAACATTTTTTTTAAATATGATTGAATCGCCTTAGGACGGATTTTGAGGGCGAAGTTGAGGCTTTTCAGTGTGAGTTGTTTGTAGAGTGTATACCTCTCTTCAAGATTTGGATCGAAGTTTTTTTAGTTTTTTTTTTAATAAAAATTTGCTAAAAACTTTTCAACTTCAGTATTATTGTTTTACTTTGATATATTTTAACCTTATACTAAGTGGACATAGTTTTGATATTTTAAGAACATCGTGTCAAAATGTAAGCTAGATTTATGTGCAAATGTTAAGCTTTCTGGCCCACAGTGCAAAAGTTTTTTAATGGTTAACCTTTAATAATTTCTCATCTTTGCTTCCCTTCATCGAATTCCTAAAAACAATAAACAAAACATTTAATATCTATTGTTGCTTTTCTAAAGCAATAAATTTTGTTGTAATCGATTTTTTTATCGGAATTTTTTTTAGCTACAAAAAGTTGTTTTAATACAAACTTAAAGCTTTATAAACTAACCCAGCTGCTGCCGCCCACACTTTTTGAGTCTCAGATGGTGGTCCAACAACAACAACAAGCACATTTGATTTATAATTTCATATTCAAATAACTATATATCAGTTTATCTTATCTACGGTTAAGTCTATTTCACTCCTGGAGGAGTGTAAACACCCAGGAAGGTGTTACATTTACGGCAGTAGTGATTACCCGTGCGACAACTATTCATACAATAGGGAACAAAACAGGCACAACAGCACCAGCTAGAGACAAAGATAAAAGAGAAAAGGAGACATCAGAGTGAATCTCAATTCAAGGTTAAGTCTTCAGAACTTACCCCACAAGACAAAGCAAACCAGCTCCAAAATGTGTACGTGAATTAGGAGTATGCGTCATGCGTGTGGTTCTCTGGGCTCCGCAAGCTGGACACAGCACTCGACAGGGATTGGGACCCAAATTGGTGGGACCTGAGGGGGGAATAAAGAGCATGAGCTAAAAACACAAACATCTATTGTTTGCTCTTTACCAGACTGAACCACAGTGGGCTCTGGCGGCTCTTGCTGTGGTTGCTGCTGTTGTTGTTGTGGTTGCCCAATCACTGGACTAGCTATTGCTACATCATATGATGGTGGTGCCTCCACAGGCACAGTCTGATCCAGCGTTTCGTTTGTTGGCGTGGGCAAGGGAGCACTGGCACTTGGTGTTTGGAAATCCACCTGCGGATACAACATGGCTCGCTTTTGATCCATAGCCCTAGAGTACGAAGTTCAGCCGCTCTCCGTTGAAAAATGTGAGTAAGACTTCAAATTCTTTTAATTGTTTTGTTTATTTGTGTGTAATTTAATAATTTTCTGTTTTGCTTTTGGACAAAATGCAGCTTGTGGCCGTCTCTTCCGCTTGGCTTGCAGCTCTCAACTGCCAAATGAATTCCAGTTATGGCTTAGAGATCGCTGGCAAGAGAGACAGAGAGAGTGAGAGAGAGAGCGCGATTGAGCAAGCTTAAAAGCTTTGCCTCAACTTTTTGGCAATTGCAAAACGCACAAAATAATAATAAAAAATCTTTATTTAAACTTGGTTTGTTTTTCTACTTTGTTGTTATCTAATGCACACAAAGATCAGCCTTTGGATGGCTTATCTGATCTAAAAATATAACCGAAAGAAGGTGATATAGATAGTACAGTGGACACTGTGCGTATGAACCCTGTCTATACAGTGTCAAGTGAAAGCAAAAGTTTATTAGGTGCTAAAATGCAAAAATTTGGTCACTGACACTTAAATTGCTAATTTCGGGTGCTTACTCGAGGTACAAAAAACAGCTTTGACTGGAAATACTAATCAGTATTTGTTTGTCAGTATTCTCTCCAGCTGATATACGATTTTGAAGTGTATAAAATTTATGTTTGTTAAATGTACATCAGATGAAATGCATCGAGAGGCTACTAGGATTCGGATACCCTTTAAGTGAATCGTCACGGTTGCGGCCGTTGCTTCGGTAACCTATTTATATGGAGCTGCTTACAAAAAAGATGGTCCATCTGATTATTTCAAATCTTTGAGGTTTGATAAATAATGCTGATTACTACACTACAGAATCAGAGACTCTTACCTTTTGTTGTTACGTACATCTCAAAAACTCTGTCAAAGAAACTATCTGTTCGGCTCAAAAATCGCCAAATTTACGCTCTACCACTTTTTTCATTGGTGTTACCATATAAATCGTATAGGGTAATCGCATTTGGCGATAATTTGCAACCATTCTAGATAGTAGCAGCTGCCATCCGTCTTTAAAGCTGCGTAATTGGTGTGAACGTTTGGAGGTCCCAGTTCTTCTAGCTCGAATCACAAATCCAGTTCCTCTATCTAGCTCACACATCTCTAACAACTATTGATGCTTAATATTTCCGCCTTTTTATGTACATCTCTGCCCTTGTGTTACACTCATTCTTACCAGCAACACGCCGTCTTCAATAAACCGAACTAAAACATAATCTGAGTAGTCAACTAAATAGTCAAAGTGGCTTAAATAGCCACAATCGCGAACAAACAGCGAAATCTAACGGGAAGCGTGGCGACCCGTTTTAGGTGTTCTTACCGCCAACTAAAATACTTCAATAGTTTTGAAAAGAGAATTTAAGGCATTATTTAGCTGCCCTCATATATCTCTAAAAAGACTCTCTGCAAGTCAAATATCTCTAAATATTTCGAAAATTTAGCTTTCTTTGATGAAATATGACAGGTTCTTTAAGAGATTTATAAGAGATTCTCATTAGAGAAGTTAGACAATCGACTATTTAGAGATATATGTATGACAAGTGTAAAGGCAATTTATCATGAAAAATATAAAAAAAAATCGAATCACACCCCTAGACACATTTTGCCATTCACACCGATACGAATCGATGCATAAAAAGACTCGTGCCAAGAATGCAAACAGCCTTTCAGTCGCTGGCCAGCGTTCGATGACACAGGTCAGAGCGTTACTATAAACCTTTTAGCTTTATACTGTCTCACACCAATTCACTCTTATCTTTAGGGTGCACTCTTCTTGAAAAACTAGTATATAATTGAACCGGCGTGAAGAATTTAACACTTCACTTTCGGTTCAAAATCAAAAGAGTATTATTTATAGCAAACTGTCTTCCAAACTTTCTCCCCCGAGTGTATACAAAACCATTTGCTAACATATCGGGTAAAATATACCCCAGACGCAGAACCTTAGCGCTCCGATGCTAGAAGTGAAATGGAGCGTTAACCTAACTGACACGCAGGGGCCGATACGAGCCGAACACACGCCGACACTTGTACCAAGAGAGCAAACATGCGTGTGTTGATGACCACAAAGGCGATTTACTCGCAAACATGCTTAATCAGCTGATTCTCGCTTTAAGGCTCGCTGCGTTTACCGGTATGACGCTGAGTTTACTCAACGCTAAGTTGTGTTTATTGATCAAATGAGTTAGCCGAAATCTTAATGTCTCTGACAAAGAATTTAATCGAACTAGCACAAAATGGTTCTGAAAACTGGGTTCTGTTTGGTGTTGGCTTTAGTTTCTGATTGCAACATATAGCTCTGCACCTCGTTGTCTTTAAAGAGGCATAATGAGATAGGATTACTATCAGGCATGTTCTCTATTCCACTTCCACTGCAACTTTTCGAAAGTAGAATAGAATTGAAGTTTTTCGTTTTGAAAAGTAATGCTTGTGGGTCGGTGGAATGGAAAGTAATTGCCAAATTACTCGCTATTACATTTGCTAGATGTACATAAAGTGCAATTTCCTTAGACAGTCTTTAATTGATTTATAAAGATTTTTTTGTTTAAAACGAAAACGAAGAGCGAAACCTAAAAGTCAGCCCCTCTTATTTCCGACTGTTCCTTTTTCGATCGTTTCGCTTGGATTTCTTGGTTTCTTTCTTGTGAATCTAGGTCATTCTCGCTTGGTCCAGTGGTTTGCATAAAGTTAAAGGAGAGCAATTTCATTCGGAATTGTGTTTGATTTTTTTTTAAGTAGTGGAAAGGAGAACATGCCTCTATATCACTTTCACTGTGTGTGTGTACTGGCATTACTGATTCTTTATATACTAAGTAAGATCTTGTAGGGGCTTAAGTCAATATGAAGCACTTTATTATGGGTATCAATATCCTTTAAAAAGATGAATATAATTGAGCGTAAGTTAATCTTAACATATCTATGCATTTCCAATATTTGTCATGAATTTGAATTCATTTTAATTAACCTTAGCCTTCTTAGGCAGTCTTCACTGTTTACATCCGCCCTTCAGTTGCGCAAATAGGTGCCCAGGTAACGATCACACATTCCACAATAATGATTCGTATTCATGCAACTGGAGATACAATACGGCAGGCAAACACAGCAGTAGAGTCTAAGGAAGATATGTTTACATATGTGTTTAGCCAACAGCCAACTCTAGCCAAGATTACTACTTACTGGAATAGGCACAGAACCAGGGCTATCAGATGAGTTCGGGAATTTGGACGATAGGAGACGCGAGTGCGTGCATAATTATGACAATACGGACATTGTACATCTACGGGATCGGGACCATAGATAGAACCCGGCACCACCACCACGGTGTGCTGAGTGGTAACGTTAGGAGTAGGAGGTGGCACCGAAGCGGGACCTGTGGTTAAGGCCGGCGTGCAAGTGGCCTGATCATAACTGGGCGGTGCCGGCGTTAGCAATTGTTGATGCTCCGGTTCAGTTGGTATTGGTGTACCCTTTGGGGCCTCCAATGGGGCGGCTGGATAAACGGGATCCATATTGCTCTTTGCTAGAATTTAAGGTGTGACTAAACAAATGCGTCAAGGTAAACGCAAAAATGACACTGTTGCCTTCATATCGCAGTCGCTTATCAATATTAAAGCCAATTTTGTGGTGGAAAAGCTCGATACTCCCTCTCAGAGACGTATGGGGAGTTCGTGCGTCTACGGTACGCCCAAGCAAAATAGTTCGCACACTTGGAAGAATATGGAGATATTTTTATTTTTGATGTGAAACATCTTTTTTTGCGGTACGGAAGATTTAAGAAGGAGTAAAATTTGATTTCAGCGTCTCGTCAAACATTTTGACGAGATGAAGGGTAAAAAGAGGGAATGAAAAAGGTGATAAAAGTGGGTGGAACAAGCTGATGAAAGGAAGGGGAAAGAAGGAGAAAGTGATTGATCAGTGACTAAAGAGGGACTAAACAGTGACTAAACAGTGACTATAAAGTGATTAATAAGTGACTTGCAAAAGGTGATAAAAGAGGGTAACAAAAGGTCACGAAAGAGGAGGGAAAGAGGTAGATCAGTGTCTAAAAAGTGACTTAACAGTGACTGAAGAGTGTCTAAACAGTGATAAACGTGACTAGGGGGGGGGAGGAAGGGAGAGGAGGAGAAGGGGTGTGTAAAAGTGTCAAAACAGTGACTAAACAGTGACTATAGAGTGATTAATAAGTGACTAACAAGAGGTGATAAAAGAGGGTAACAAAAGGTCACGAAAGAGGAGGGAAAGAGGTAGATCAGTGTCTAAAAACTGACTTAACAGTGACTGAAAAGTGTCTAAACAGTGACTAAACAGTGACTATAGAGTGATTCATAAGGACAAAGTGACTAAACAAAGGGGGTGACTATAGAGTGATTTAAAGTGTCTAAAAGTGATTAAACGGTGACTAAACGGTGACTATAGAGGGATTAGTAAGTGACTTGCAAAAGATGATAAAAGAGGATAACAAAAGGTCATGAAAGATGGGGAAAAGAGTTAGATCAGTGTCTAAAGAGTGACTTAACAGTGACTAAAGAGTGATTAAATAGTGACTAAACAGTGACTATAGAGTGATTAATAAGTGACTTGCAAAATATGATAAAAGAGGGTGACAAAAGGTTATGAAAGAGGGGTAAAAGAGGTAGATCAGTGTGTAAGGAGTGACTTAACAGTGACTAAAAAGTGATTAAATAGTGACTAAACTGTGACTATAGAGTGTTTAATAAGTGACTTGCAAAAGGTGATAAAAGACGGTAAAAAAAGGTCATGAAAGAGGGGGAAAGGGGAAAGAGGTAGATTAGTGTCTAAAGAGTGACTTAACAGTGACTAAAGAGCTAAACAGTGACTAAACGGTGACTATAGAGGGATTAGTAAGTGACTTGCAAAAGATGATAAAAGAGGATAACAAAAGGTCATGAAAGATAAAGAGTGACTTAACAGTGACTAAAGAGTGACTAAACAGTGACTAAACAGTGACTATAGAGTGATTAATAAGTGACTTGCAAAAGGTGATAAAAGAGGGTAACAAAAGGTCATGAAAGAGGGGGGAAAGAGGTAGATCAGTGTCTAAAGAGTGACTTAACAGTGACTAAAGAGTGACTAAACAGTGACTAAACAGTGATTATAGAGTGATTAATAAGTGACTTGCAAAAGGTGATAAAAGAGGGTAACAAAAGGTCATGAAAGTGGGGGGAAAGAGGTAGATCAGTGTCTAAAGAGTGACTTAACAGTGACTAAAGAGTGATTAAATAGTGACTTGTGTTAACGACACTCACTTCTCTTTATTATTTTAAATTTCAGACTATTTATCACTGGAATGGATAATATGGCAGTTATGAAAATTCTTAATTCAAGTACACATTTCTCATTTAAAATACGATGTCATTTTATTCCAATTTCAAAATTTCTATTATACCTTATTCAAGTTCTACCTAGTTCTGAACAGGGCAAATATACAAGCCTGATCTCGTTTTCGATTCTAAAACAGGAACATGAATAGTTAATGTAAATAAAAGATATACAGATATGATCTCGTTTCCGATTTCGATCCCGAAACAGGGAAATGAATAGTTTACTCTTTTCATGCTGAATCGAAATTGTTAAGTGTTACCAATTTCTAAAACCCGCATTATCTTCTTCATTTAACCCTTTTGATGGGGAATACGCAACTCTTACCAATACCGATCAATCAAAATTTCAACTCTTCATTCTTAATCATTAACAAAACAAAAAAGTAATTTCACAAAATAAAGAACCAAATTTTATTAAATTAAACAATTAAACTATTCATCTATAACCTATTAGAATAAAAATTGGATAAAAATCTCGGGAAGTGACCCCTAATAAAAAGTGGAGAACCCATTTGGAGACTATTATCGGCCAGATTTGTGTAAGAAAAGTTTGTAAGTTCTCTTTTTGTTTTGAACTTGAATTAAAGACTGGTTTTTTTAAATTTTTTCCAGCAGTCTTGATTCAAGAATTTTTTGGGTTTTATTTAACAAATAATTTATATATATATATACACCCAATTGGTAGGACAGTTATTTGTTCTATTTTACTGAATTTTTTTTTTGTTTATGGTAAAAGTATCGATGCCTAATCACTGCTGTAGACTCCCACAAATCTGTTACAATTGCCGCAAAAATGATTTGCATTCATGCAGCTGGTGGCGCAATAGGGTAAACAGGCAAAACACCAGAGACTGTGGGCGGCGGGGCCAGGGATAGAAAGATGAGATGAGTCATTTGTAGATTAGATAAGCAAGACAGAGCGAGATCTTACCCCACCAAGCAGAGCAGGGCTGCCATACAATGGGTCCGAACACTGGGCGAATATTCCACGCGGGTCAATTTCCGTACATGACAATGGGGACAGGTCACAAAACTGGCATCTGGTCCCACAGGCAATGCAGCTTGATCTGGACAAAGGATGAGTTAGTTAACTTAAAGACTTATATAGTTTATCCACACTTACGTTGTATGATCACTACGGGAGCTGGAAGCACTTGAGTGTGAACGGGAACTGGAGCTGCTATATGCACATGTGTGGCCTGCTCGTAGCTGGGAGGCTGGGTATGTGAATATGACCCAGCTTGATTGTGCTGCATTTCAGTTTGATAGCTTACAGTCAACTGAGCTGGAATACGCTGGGTCAGCAGATGATTGGGAGAAAAAGCTTCGCTCTCAGGCACGGGCCGGTAGCTTTTACCACTGAATGTGGAACCCGCACACCCAAGTGGGGTAAATATTTATCAACTGACATTGTCACAAAATCTTGTGTGTAGTCTATTTAGATATAAGTACGAGGGTAGTTTGATAAGTGAGTTTTATGACTTAATATACAGACCTTGTTATCCATTGAGAAACAATTCTGATAGTTTTCTTTTGATTTCAAACATTGAGGGCCGATTTTTCATCCTTTAAATGCTAAGGCTTTAGCCTTATATATAACTTACCTTACTTTACCTTATATATAACTAACAATAAAGAGAGTAGATTTTTAGTTTAGCTAACACATAGTAGCTATCTGGGGTCTATACCATAATTTTAGGCTCACTCGCATTTTTATTTTCCTTTCTTCCTTTTTTTTAACCTGGTTGGTTGCAAGGCTTAAACCACTTACTTACCAAACATACCTCGCATGTTCTCCACGTGCCATAAGTATGATTATATCATTCTGTGTTGTAAAATAAGTGTTCCTTTCGGGACTCGTTAGTGTCAGGACAAATCAATCTTAATGATGGAGCTTTTAATAAAGTTCAAGTTCACTTTTGTGTGCGAGTGTGTTTTATTTCAAGCTTTCTCTTAATGATTTTTAGGTATAATATGTATGAATGTATTTTCTAAATTAAACTAATTATTGTTTTTTTGCCAGCATTGCATGTTTGCTTAATGACGTACAACGGGCAAAGCATGGAGATGTGAAAAGTCCTGGACTCACGTGGAACTTTAAAATGCAATGAAAGGCTGCAGTTTAATCGAATTTCGATTTCATACCGCCTCTCAAAATACCCCCTCTATATAAATTAAAGAGTTCAACCTGACTGACTGCTGAATTTTTCAAAGTAGTTTTATCTCCTACTGAAAGTGAGTACTATGATCGGATTTTGAAAAATTCTCACGGGTGATTTGGAAAATTCACGGAAAATTGTTCATGAAACTTATTTGTTTTTCATCCGATCAAGTTCAAACTCATTTTCAAAGATCTATAGGTATGGGTGGTAAACGAAACTTAAGTTCTCGATTAGCTCCAAACTTATTTTGAAAATTACACATAATAAAATAAACCCAAAGTCAGAAAATTTCTCGGAAAACTGTATTAATGAAACTTTTTTGGTTATTATCCGAACAGGCTCAAAATATTTCTTTAAAGATCTGTAGAAAAGGCTTTATAACTTTTATTTTAATGGTCCAGAAAAGCGCGAAACTTGCAAATTTGGATAAGAGTATTTATGGTATTTCTTGTAGCATCGGTATTGATCTTTATTTCTTGTTAAAGACTAAAAAAAGGCAAAAGGAACAATCAGTTAGATATGTTCTGCTCTAAGTCCTGGGACATCATTCGTATATTCTTTACTTCATGAGAAAACATGCTTAATCAGTATTTCTGTGTTTACCCTGAGAGGTTGACCATCCAAAACGTATGTATCAACATTTTTTAGGGTGGGATAGTTTTAAAAGGGGCTTGGTTCACTTTTTTGCTCATAACTTGAGAACCGTTGTTCATCCGATCTTTGTCATCTCTATCAACCCAGGCCAAATTTGAACTGTATTGTATGGCTTATAGAATCTACAAGACTAAGGGTTATCTATATTTGAAGGTGTTACAAACCGATCATTATCTTGCAACAAAATTGACTTTAGAGATAATTATACCTGAGCTTATTAAACCACTCACTAGAAGGCAGAAAACAGTAAGTTTGGAGAAAACTATATTTTCCTATTTCAAAAAAATTCTCAAAACTCATATCGATTCGTAGAGGGCGTGTTTTAAAGCCAATTTAATTTTTTACTGTAATTAAAAAACTTATTTGTATATTATGAACTAGCGTGCAGATAAATTAAGCAAATTTGCCAAAAAAAAACATGTTTTTCACATTTGAGCCTCTAGCTCTTACGACCATCTCTTTTGACGACACAAGGTGTTTGGTCAAGTTTTTTTTTAAATTTAGACATTACACGACGAAAGTACGGACAGACGGACATGTCTATATCTCGATAACTCGAAGCTTTTGTTTATGGCGTTCGTGATCAACGGGCCAATTTACTTTATACAATTAGTTTGGTCCGAAATGGGGAAAATCACTTCTGCCTGTTACAGACAGTGTTGCACGGTATTTTGTATACCCTGGTTTGACTCTAAAAGTTAAAATAAAAAATTGTCAAATTGGAACAGCTATATAAATATGGCAAAATTTTCAAATTTCGGTCCAAAAAACCGTGAAATTTTCCAAATTTAAGCCTAAATTAATAAAATAGACGGGAAAAGCCGGTAAATAAGATGTGCAGATCAAACAGGTAGACCGAACTGTCGCAAAAATCGTGAAATTTGTATAATTAGTTCAGATTACCATCAATCGAAAGGTCTCAAGATCGAGAATTTTGGTCGTTTTTTGTTTAAAATTTTTAAGGGGGCGTTGAAAAGCTCGCCTTTTACCTGTAAGTATTCCAAATTACTTTTCATTTCGCTTCTACTCCTCAACCCAATATTTTACTGCTTTAAGCTAAGGTCAGTTTAGGTCAAGGTACAACCTCTTTTTTGATGGACAGTTCTATTGTACTTCAGTGTCTCCCTATGAATGACTATTAAACGAAATTTAGCAACATAAAGTTGTGAAACCTTTTAAGCTCTAACTTATCTTGGCATCAATGCGGAGAAGATGGACCTCATTCTCTTCACCAAGAAATACAAGGTACCGCAATAGACTCCATCTACGATAAATGGAACATCGCTAACGCCAAAAAATAACGTAAAATTCCTTGGAGTAGTAAACGATAGTAAACTATCCTGGAGACTCAATGTGGAGGAAAGGGTGAATAAGCGCTATATGCATTTTAGAAGACGCTAAGCTACGCTTCTAATCAGTTATAAGACCGACACTACTGCACGGCATATTGGTACAGAAAAGTCCACATATCTAAAGCTGATGGAAAAGGCCCAGTGGCAGGCACTTAAGTTTAACATTTATCAGTTTTCATAATGAGAACCGGATTGCAATAAATATAAAAAATGCCAAATTAGCAAACAGTCTTTGTGTTCCCAAAGGAGCTATAATTTTTTTTCCGACATTTTACATTATCATAGATTGCTTCATTTTAAGATTGTTCTAGGGCATACGCGCTTTAATTGTTTTATTTGTACATATAAGCTTATCAGTCTGATGATTCATTAAATGTGGAAAGATTGGCCTCGAAAAAGGCGTTGGAAAGGGGTGTGGCAAGAATTGTCGGCAAGTACAAAAAGATTATGTCCCATAGATGTTTAGCCTTTATCTCTTACCAGCTCAGATCAAGAATAATAGAACATTTTGAAATTATTTATTATTTGAAGTAAGCGCAAAACTTAATGTTCGTTAGTTTTAAAATTTAAAATTTCAAAACAGATCAAAACTGTCAGCCAAAAAAAAATTTTTGTATCTTGTAGCCCTTTATTCTACAACTTATCGTGATGGAAAAGCTTTGTTATAATGTAAAATAGGCTATACAGGCCCGAAGGGGCCATACCAAGCTTCTCTCAATCTGTTGGCGAATGTGGTTTTAAATTTTTCGCACAAGAGAAAAGGACCTACTGATTAACGTTGAATCCGAACGGCAAAGTTTGAGAATTTGCTTTTTGCACAGCTGGCGTCAGTAGCTGGTAAAGGTGACCGGATGTGTAAAATCTATTTTCTAAAGAAAGAAAAACCTTTTTTTAATAAGATGTTCTGAGCAGGGATTGAACCCACGACCTCCCACACTAACCGCTGGGCCACACACTGCCAAGCATAGTTATCATTCTTAAACTGGAGGTTCTTTTAGCTCAAACTTTCGCAGGTAGAGAGTGTATAACATTCGGTCCTTACTGACTTTCTTACTTGTTTTGAAGTAAGCGACCAAGGTACAATGGACGTAATAAAGCTCGGGCTGTGGGGCCATCATGTTAAAACCAAACGTTATCGAAATCATTAGCTGTCAGCAATGGCCTGACAAAATTCATTTAAATGGCTCGATAGCGCTCTCTATTCCTACTTTGTCTTCGAGGAAAAACGATTCAATGATCTTTTACTTACGAATTTTGAACCAAACCAAGGTTAATTGTAGTAGAACCGTCAATTTTGATTATTCAAAGTGCCATTTAAGAAAGATTAGTCTCATCGTTTACAATAATTATTCAGGAGACTCAGAATTGAGAACCTGCTTATGCACGGGATATTACATTGTGGGAGCGTGTACTTTTATATGGTAAACATTCGCTTGGGCCGACTCTTCGATCCAGGAATTTTCATAAGCCTATCAAGGTAAAAAAAAAAGGGTTGACAGTTGCCGATGCTAACCTGTATTGTGGTAGCTTCTGGTACTGCTGTGCTGTTTCAAATGATCCGTTGTTCGAAGGATCGTTTCAATGGTACCTACAAGAAGTAGTCAGACGATTAGCAAAGTGCATAAAAAAGAAAACTCTATGCAAAATTACAGCATGGTAGGTTTAAATCTAAGGGACTAGTTTGCCTAAAAACAGGCAGATGGACAGACAGATTGATAAACAAGGCTCGATTGACTTGGCTCGTCCTGTAGATGGAAAATTTGTATAGATAATTCCTTCCAAGCGTTAAATTCCATCCACCAACGAGACTGCACTTGCTGCGCCGTCTGCTATTTACTGTTTTTAACTCACTTCAAAGCGAGGCAATTTGTTAAGCCTCTAACTGACGCCAGTTGCCGAATAATAACTCTCAGAGAAATGGGAGCCAAGCTGTTCCCAGCGATGGTCGAATGAACAGATTCTGATTGTCTATTCAGCGAATGTTTTAAAAATATATGCTTTGCATATTATTGGGAATTCCATTTTACTTATCATCCTTTTCTTGGACAAGGCAGCTTTTCTTAGCTAAGCAAAAATTCTCGTTTGTTTATGTATTTCTTTGGCTCAGCATTTTAGCTTATCGCTGAGCTCAATTGACATTGAGACCTCTCGTCAAAGTTTGTTTAAAGAGTGGCCGCCATGAGACAAATATATACTTTTTATTCAAGCTCCCATCTTACCCATTGTCCCTTAAATTTTCCATATGATATTTAGTTGTTTAAAAGTCAGTTTTATTTGAATATAGATTTCACAATCAAGCAAGGGGAACAGCCATTTTGTTAACTTTTTTTTTCTCTATCAGATACATTTTATTCAAGTTTTTCTTACCCCTTTTTTAAATAAAGATTTCACAAAATTCGCCGAGTTTGATAAGTTTTTCAAATGAAGCAATAAAATATTATACATTTATGTACTGCAAACGTTTATCTTGACTGCCGTTTCATAGGAATTAGCAATTTGTCGTTGTAATAACAGTTTGTCGTATTGATTTCCCCTGCAAGCGACTTAGCTCTGATAGGCACCCAAGTATGCACCGCAGCTGCCGCACGAGTGCTGAGCACTCTGGCAGGAATTGACGCAATATGGAATACAGGCACAGCAGCAGCCACTAAAGCATACCAAAAGATACAATTTAATATTTTCTGTTTACTCAACTAAAAAGAGAGAACATTGAAAGACTTACCCCACCAGGCAGATGAGCAAAGCAATCAGATGGGTTTTAGTGCTGGGCTCGTACTTCACTGCGGACACCTGACGGGCACCGCATGAGGGGCATGTTGCCATGGTGGGCTCACTGCCCAAATGATTCAACGCTATTGGTCCTTGGTCTGAAATGGCATTAGAGTTGTTTTGGGATTTGCAAATATATTTAGAAGCTACTTCTACACACGCACTTTGTACCACATAAACAGGTGGTTGCACAGTCAACACAGTCGGCTGTGGCGCCGAAGCCAATGGCATCATGGTGGGTGCGGCAACCGACTCAAACCCAATGTCGCCATATCTCGGGAGCCCATCTTGCTCTTGTTGACTATTCAACGGTGGATAGACATTTTTGGACTCCATGGGGCTTCTATGCTTTAGATTTCCTCCGCACAATTACCGAAACGTTCGTGGCTCGACGCGAGACTGAGATGACCGAAGCGAAAGCCAAAGCCAAGGGTGTTGCCACCCGAATGGCCAATTGAATGTTTAGACACATTTTCCATTGTGTTTACCGATCAATGTGGGGGGATATGGGGGTGTAGTCATTCAGTCGGGGAACTTTTTTGCACACAACAAACATTGGGGGAGGCTACTGAAAAACAAAAAACTTTATCACTAGCAAAAGCTTGTTTAATGCAATTAATAATTTTTAATATAATTTAGTACACGTGACATTAAACTAAACCAAATCACATTTTGATTATGCATTTTTTTATTAATAAATGTTAGCATTCGTTCGCATGAACATGATAGTCTAGTAGTCCTGCTTTTTCTTCTGTTTTAAATTTGAATAGCTTGTCAATTTCATAGAATTTCATGGGGAATTGTGGGCCTACTAGATGTCATGGGTCAAGTGTCGAACAGTGTGAAGGCAGCCTTACAAAGAAGTTAGTTCGTTATGGAGAAATAAAGGAATTAAAGGAATAACATGTGGCAACGCCAATAATGCTCAGTAAGGTTTGCCATTTCAGAAACAGCGCTTAAAAATCATTGAACTTTATTATCAAAATTAGGGCTCTGTAAGAAATGTGATTTTATTTAAAAATTGTCTTCAGAGACGAAGCTTCAATAAAGAGAATTTCCTAATTTGGTCTGAAGAGCAGTCAGGAAAGTTTAAGAACCGTCAATGCACACCGGAAAATGCTCTGTTTGGTGCATTATTGGACCATACTTTTTCAAAATATATGAAAATGGCAACGTTACAATCAATAAAAAGGATTACCGACATTTGTTTGCTCAAAATGGACTTGATTGACAAATGGTTTCAACAAGACGGCGTCACACACTATGGACCAAATGGGGGACAAGTTTGTTGACCAATTAATCGCACTTTTTTGACCAGTCGTCCAAGATCATGTAATTCGATTCCATTAGAGTATTGTTTATGGATTTGGATCATCTCAGGCAGAGCCGCTGGCAACATATACATGATATATATTAGGAAAATGTAGACATTGTGATGTTTTATTTTGTTTCGAGTTCACAGCTGGTAAAAAATGTACATATCGGTATTTGTTTCTGAAGTGGGCAACTATTTTTATTCTTTGTCTCCAAACATTAGTGGGATTATAAGTTCTCCCAGAAATTTGCAAAATGGCATCTTGAAAATAGTTAGGATTTCTGACATTTTTAGTAATGTTTATATTAGGGAGTTTTTGGAGTTGCTTATAGTCAAATTGTGGATAAATGGACAGACAGAAGTAATGTTCCTTTTATAAGCTATTCCACCGTGTAGCGACTTCCCTGTTTAGTTAGTATATCATTGGTCACCCTACTTGATTTAAAAACTCACAATTCACTTGCATTTGGCAAAGAGATTGTGTGTGTTCAAATAATGAGCATTTGTGAGTCTTAAAAGAACGCACGCTTTTTGATGGGTAATCTTACATTTCTTAGGGACACCGAGTTAATTTCATAAGAAAATAGTGTGTCAGGTAGGTTTGCAAAAACATCGAAACATCGAATATAATTTTTCAAAAATTATTGTCTTTCTTTCAGTTTGTGGTAAAAATACTTGCGATGGTTCAACTGGAGGAAGAAACCGCTGAAACTTGAGAAAAAAAAGGTACACCGCGGTTTGAGATTTATCAAAAAAATTGGGAGTAATCCTCATCATATTCTTAGTACTCTGAAAAAGGCTTTATGATGGCTATAATGGCCGAGAAATTCAAAAAACCGCCAAGTGAAGTACCCTTTTTTGATTCACCCTCAAAGAACTTCATATAGGCAGTAGATTTCAGTTCCACCAACAAATCCTTGGTTCGCGGATTATTGGCGTTTATTGCATCGTGGAAAACTGCGGGTATAGCCTGACTAAAATAGTTGTCCACTTCAGAAATAATTATCTATATGTTAAATTTTTTGCCATCCCGTCCTAAAGGACTGTCAAGTAGATGCTAAAAACACACATCTTCCACACAATCACTAAAGTGAATTTCGTGTCTAACGATATTTTCGTCCCTCGCCCCTTTATAGTAAATATATGAAGAACATATGAGAATTTCACAGCAGCATCAAAACTGCTTGCCCATTATTGGGTACATGTAGCATTCTAAGTCTTTTCCAAAAAATGCAAAATTTATATTGGCTTTCCCCCTTTTTCTCCACTTCCTCTACCACCGCTCTCCACTCCCTCTTTCCTCGCCCCTCCCTTCCATGTGCCCCATACATTTTCTTTGGCTCTTTCACACACTTCGCTGTCAAAATTTCCAAATTTTCATTCTTAGTGCGCGCCTGCATTACTTACTAAAGGCGTATGTCAAATCTTCTCTCTAGGATAAGCAGTTTGGGCTGTGGGTCAGTCAATCAGTCAATACTTTAAAAATCATTTTGACCTCAGAAAATTTTGTCAATATTTTTTCGTTTTAGGCTGGGAACAAAATATCTGACTAGTTTCGACTTCATTTCAGAATTTAATTAACTTGATTTACGGATCAGGTTTTAATTAAAAACTACAGTTTTTTGAATGATTAAAACGAAATATCTAAAGTTCGTGGGATATGAATTTTTTAAAAGGTACACATACTTCAGTGCATAGCTTTATTTCTGCTGTGTTAATCTTTATATTGAATTTCTTGGAACAAAATTTAAAGTGTCGTTGATTCATTAATGAAAGAGTAATAAAAATCGGTGATAACTGGTTAATGTGATAACAATTCAAATTGATCCGTATCTAAAGTTGTTTTTGCACTTGTCTGTCAAAAATCTCATATGAGATATTTTTTTGACCTTCTTAGATTGACAATAACACTATCTGAGCAACTCATATGAGATATCGGACAAGTGTAAATATACCTTTAGAACCAGAAATCTCAGTTGGTAGCCTTTCCCAGAAACTGATTGCAACTAAAGCAAAAATGATCCACACTCTGGCAGCTCTTCAGGCAATAGGGCAGCGGCACTAGGCATATCAAGCTGTAAGGAAATACATAGAAACTAGAACCTCTTCCCTCCATGTGTGACCTCAACTCTCACCCGGTGAGGCATAAAGCGAATGCAAAAGCATGTGTCAGCTTAGTCACACGCCGTTTTAGGCGTGTCTCCATTAAGCAGCGACAGTGCGGACACTCCATACGTCGCGGCTCTGGGCCCAGCTTAGGTTGTACATCTATGAAAGGGAATTTGCTTAAGAGAAGGTGTTTCCCCTGAATTGTTTTACTTACCATTCGAGTTGATTACCAATAAATTAGCTGCTGGCTGAGCGGCTTGCATAGCTGAAGTCTGCTTTAGTTCCACGTTCATGGCTGATTGACAATTGGGTTCAGTTTGTACATAGTCCAGTCATTGAAAGTAAACGTGTCCTTTGGTAAACATGATTAAAGAGCCGTCAATGACCCTCTTATATAATAATAGCGGGTGTTCCATTTAATGACCCAAGCGAATTTATTAAGGGCAAGCCCCAGACAAAATAACAAGAATATGCTGTGAATTCAAATAAGCAATAAACTGAGCTCTCGAATATAAGCTTTTTCCTTTAGTCTTTCTTTAAGTGACTCGGGCGCTGCTACACTTTAATAAAAAATGGTCCAATATGCTTGTTTTATAACAGCGCCATGTGTATTTTGCTATTCAAGCACGCTCCAAAAATTCGCATATCGTTTCAAATTGAGTCAAAAATAGTAGGTAAATATCAAACCAAATCATCCCAGATGCGATGCATGAGCCATATTCTATTTAAAAGGTTCAACTTGACCATTGAATTTAAAAATTTGGGTGATATTCTCAAATATCCAAGCAATAAATAAAATGCAAAAAAAAATATTTATTTTTAAATTTTAAGCCTGCAAATGTTATAGTTGTTATTATTGGGGTATTCACTTTGTTGAGCACTTGAGCTGACTAGTATTGTGACCGATGAACCGATCCTTATAAAATTTTCACAGTTCATGGCGATCAGGAAAGAGTCATAGGGTATATATTAAGTCTGTGAATGGTCCAAAAACCGCGAAATTTGCAAAAATATTATAAGAGTATTTATGAAAGCGCTTTCACCCACAATTGGCTGAAAAGATTAGGATTAAACTTGTCACTCACATAATTGATAACCTTAACTGAAACATATGTTATATAGCTGTTATTTCAATGGTCCAGAAAACCGCGAAATTTGCAAACTTATTAAAAGATTAGTTATTAAATCGCTTAATGCTTAGATAACAAAGTTGTAGAATCAAAATTGTTATAGGACCTAATATTATTATTAATATACTAAATAAAGGGAATTGAAGGCGCTATTAGAAGTATAGACCAAAAATCTCGAAATTTGCCATATTGTCATCTAAATATTTACAAAAGCTCAGACATTGGTTTAGATTGAACAGACAAACATTTTTGGCAAAACTTGTCAAATTACGGGCCAATGACAGAGTAGTTTTAAAAATTCCTATTTGAGTTGACAAATTTTCAATTGAATATTTCCGAAATCGCAGGCAGAAAAAATATGAATAATTAAAAAAACTAATATGAAATTTTTAAATTTGTTATATGATTCATATGATCTAACATTATTATAAAGTTTCGTTGAAAAAATCGTGAAATTTCTGAAATATTCATAGGACCTAAGAATATTATGTAGACCAAAAGGCGCGATAGTTTCCAAATTGCAAAAATTCTTCTAAAAGTTAGTAAGACTCAAAATTTGCAAAATTTTATAATTTTAATTCAGTAATGCCCAAACATACACTGTCAAGCTTTGCTATTGTGTGTGTAACAGCGAAACACAAAGCAAACGTCATTATGTCAAACATGGGCTACAAGCAAACAAACAAATGTGTGTGCGTGCTATTTATAGAGCACACGTATTCTCTCTCTCTATGTGTGTGCGACGCCGGCGGAATTATTACTTCCTATCACATGTGATAGGAAAATGACACTTTGGGCACCACTGTTTTAAATTCTCATGAAGACAGGTAAATAGACGAATGGTGAATTTTGCTAGATGAAAAGTCAAGTCACTTCTTCGTTTTGTGTTTGAAATTCTAAATGCGGAGTAGCAACGCACGCTGGGTATCTGCTAGGTCGTATGTCTTATAAGACCTAAGATAATTATAAAGTTTCCATAGACGGGTAAACATGGGAGGAGTAGAACAAACGGTCCAACGGTTAATAGGAGTTGTAGATCAAACGTCAAACTAATCTTGAATATTCCAAAATTTTCCTAAAATCGGAAATTAATGTGTATGTAGACCAAAAACAGCGAAATTTTCCAAATTTTCATTTAAGTATTTACGAACAGTCCATAAAACTGCGAGTGTAGACGGGTAAACAGGAGGTGTAGTTCAAACAATTAAACAATAAAAAAAAACATTAATCAACTAAAATAAAAGCGAAATTTGATAATTTTTCTTGTTCCTTAAATTATTATGAAGACTTGTAGAGTGCATAATGAGTTCACATTATCATAAAGATTTGAAAGGTGTCGGTCGATTGGTTTAAAAATATTAAAAATTTTGCATTTTGAGTTAACTGGTCGTGTTGGTCCAACGGACCAAAAAATTGATTGTAGAAATTGATTTTAGATTCTTATGAAGACTACTTAATAGACGAGTGGTGTAGTTTGCTAGATATAGATTTTAAAGATGGTAATTGTCAAGTAAACTTCACTTCTTCGATTTGTGTTTAAGCGTAGCAACGCTCCGACATTGGTTTTAATTTCTGCTGGAAATAATCTAAAATAATAAATTTTATGACATTAATTAAATTTTTCCTATAAATTAGAACTCTATTATTCTGCAAGAAACCCCCCGATTGACACATTACTCACCCATCGAGTTGATTACCGAGAAAAAAAAACTTGTTGATTAAGTTGCATTGTTCAAGTTCAGGGTCAATAAATACACGAACTCGTGTCCTTCGATTCCTGCATGATTAACGACACACAAGCACAAGCAGTTTAGTTTTTAATATTTATTTGATAATGAGGTGTACACTGGACAAAAATACTACAAACAACATACAAATGTTTCGATTACAATCTTTTGCCTGACATCAAAATATTGCATAGAGGAATAAGATAAGTATAAAATTATAACAAAAATACGTTGCGTTGCATTTCGGCACGACTGCTAAAACAGTTGGGGGAAAGCCTCGGCTGAACTTTAAACTTTCTTCCTTTCAACGATCGTAGGTGCCCACAAAGGCATTGCAAGAGGGGCAAAAGTGCTCCGCATTGCGGCAAGAATCGGTACAGTACAGACAGCAGGCACAGGGCCAGAGGCTGGAATTTGAAGATTTCTTATTTGTTGTAAGTTTTTATTAGGCGGTCTGTGTGCTACTTACCAGGTCAGACACATGATGAGAGCAATCAAATGCGTTTTGGTGCTGGCCTTGGGCTCCACCCGCGTGGTCACCTGTTGGCGACAGCTGGGGCAGACCACATTGGAGGGCTCGGGACCGACAGCTGTAGACATGTTACTGTAAAATCAGAATTGGAGTGTCAGATTATTGATTGCAGCCACGCTTAGCAACTGTTTGCATGAACAAGTCACATTAGTCCAAAGCCCAATTATAATTGCAGCTCGGAGATAATTGTTGAGCATGTTGGGGGCCATTGAAATTAATTTAACTTTTTTTTTGTGTACATCAATGATGTCATCCACTTTCAACACTTGCCACAGTTATGCTGCTCCCGAAAGTGCTAAGCCACATGGCTTGATGATGTCATGCTACTCAACTCATCCTTGTCTGTGTCTCTAACTTGACAGAACAATCAATTTTTTTTCTTGGCAAATTTGCTTACCTCTGGCTGCATATTAAAAAAATCACCAAATCTATTTATATACTTTTTGTTTATATACATAGTTAAATTTATGGATTCTATTAATATGCATACCACATTATCATTATTCTGTGCGGAGGGTGTGTTCCAAGCACTGATTATCCCCCTACCGCAACCCTACCCTAACATTTTTGTTTGTCCTCACACAAATGCGTGTTTGGCCATAGTTTTGTCTAACAGGTCGCCTCATCCCTTAAGGAGCTTTAAGGCGTTGTCATAAGACCACACCTCAAATTAGTTTTTCAAATCTTAAAACCATTTAACTTTCCACTTTCATCCCCTTCAGCAATCCAGCATCTTTAACTTATTTGAAATATACTTACCAGACTTGGGTGATTGAAACAAAATTTATGGAACACCAATAACCGGCACGACAGAACTGTTGCGTTCTGCTAGAGCAACGAAAGTGATTTGGAATTCGCCATTCTTTGGCGGTCAAGATGAACCCCGACACGACGCCACTCCATGGACTTGTGTGACTTCGTAATGTTGCCAGCAACATGTTGCTAGCAACATATATAGCAGCGGCATGGAATTTTGAATTATTTTAATGCTATTTGAAGCGTGTCGGCGTTTTAGAATAAAAAGACAATAATAAATTTGACAATGTCGGGCATTGTCATGCTGTAAAATTACTCAGCTCATTCGCTGTTATCGTTTTCCCATTGTGATGCACAGTGGGTGACAACAAACTGGCCCCACCAGATCAGTAATGGAGTAGCAACTAGGCGCTTCAAACCCACCTTTTTATTCCCATAGA
This sequence comes from Lordiphosa clarofinis, assembly GCA_018904275.1. NCBI lineage: Eukaryota > Metazoa > Arthropoda > Insecta > Diptera > Drosophilidae > Lordiphosa > Lordiphosa clarofinis. The sequence continues at coordinate 1,018,823 of JAEIGQ010000070.1, read as the reverse complement.
AAAATTGATTTAAAATAGAGAGAGTACTAGCTCGTATGCCTGAGACTGTCACGTTTCTGTCAACTGTGCATACAGGATCGCTCTGCGGCAGCGACATCGGGGGTGCCAGAGAAACCTCTTCTTAGGTGCCACGGAAATTTCTTTTGTTGGTTTGAAACCTCCCGTGATTTGTTACGAGATTTACTAAAGCTCTCTTCTCAGTGGCTCCCTCTGTCAATGGTGTCGCCATCTACTTCTAGCTAATGTTTGGGAATATGACTTAAATTATAATTATAATTTAAAAATGCATCATTAAACATGTAACCCAATCAAAAATCAGTCTAAATACATACACGCAACGCTAAAATGTGCGTTTTACCGGCCCCTGTCGTATACTAACTGTGTGTAGACGTCGTTGTTCCCGTTGTTTTCCTTCTCAAAACTTTAGGAAATTTCTCTCCTTTTGCTTTTTGCAAACCACCGGTTCAAACAAGTTCTTCACTAGATTAGGGCCGAGTTAGTTCATGAGATAATCGCAAATGGCACACTAGATTCTAGTCGGCTGCCCCGACTGCCCAATACCCAGTACCAAGTAATGTGGTTCCAGTGGCTTTGATTTCCTAAGTTAATATTGAGTTAGATTCTTAGACTGAATTTATTTTCGTGCGGCCTAACCTGCTTCTCATAATTTGGAATTTCGACCAAGTTTACTCTAAAAATATACAACATTTATAATTAAAATGCTGCTATGATATTCCCCTAAAAGTATTTAGAGAGAATTTACACTTTAAAAACATTTTTGTGTGTATTCTACTATCCTTTATTTCCGATCCTTTCGATTTTGAGGGAGAGCGCGCGTCCACTAAATGAAGACCGATCGCTGTCAAACTTTATATTAAATCTATTGGGACCAAAACGAAACTTTTTCCGCCTAGTATCTTGAAATCAAAAAAATTAATATAAGGGCCAGTCTACTGTACGTGCTGAGTATAAAAGTTGCCAGATAATGGTCCTTATTGAATAAAGCTATACGGACCTGATTCGTATATCGACGTTCGTGTATACATTAGTATTTTGCTTAGTCTAGAGGTTGGCAAACATTTTAACTAGGATTACTGGTTCAGCTATAACTAGACTCGGAATTGTTTGAGCAGCTGATATGGGAAACTAAAATACAGTAAATTCAATTTGAGAAAATAGCACGATGGAATCTAGTAAGACTTTGGCACGAAAATCGAAACGGAATTCGGAATACGAACCATAGTTCCCTTATTAAAAATCAAAATTTGACGAGTTAACAATTAAGCATGTTCTGTGTACAATTTTAGATCAATAATTATATAACAAAATTTAAGTTTGGCAGCTCTGTGATCAACTTTTAGCCAATTTGTATACTTTTACCTTTATGTAGTTCTATGTGATAAAATCATTAAGTCAGTTTCAATTTTAAGTCTATGTGCGTGTATGTACTTTAGGGTGGACGCCGATAAAAAATATAACTGATACCATCTTAAACGATTACTTTTAGGGTGTACATAATGAATTAAAAAATCAAAAAATTTTATATCATGTTTAAGTCTCTGCGAAAAGCCTTCAAAGTTTCCACAAATAGTACGTATACGACACGTTCACCGAATCGAAATTCTGTCGACGAATTCTTCGTATCATTTTAAAAGCTGTCAAATTTGAATTTAATCGAACAACAAATAAAAATGGAGCAGGAATCGAATGTATTTTTGGCCGGTAAACTAAAACCTAATTTTGTCAAAGCGAGCCCATTTCCAACGAAGAGATGCGATTTATCCACGCTCTTATATGGGACTATATCAGAGATGGGCGCGTCGCGACGTTCCAATACACACACCAAGCAGCGCGTGCATTAGGCCTCTGCCGCAGCCGACTGCAAAAATCACACGTACGCTATAAGCATTGACAGCTACTTATATTTGCTTGTGCTTGTATGCGTGTGAAAAGTGTGACGGTATGTGTGCATGCCCATCTCTGGACTATATGTTTAAGACTGTCATAAAGTGCGACAAGTGTGTCGCGCTAGTTGGAGTCAGCATGGTCCACGAGCGAGGTTTCAACAAAGGGCCATGTACGCATGAACGCACTATCCTTCTAGTCAGATACTACATACGAAACAGTGAAAACCATTTTGAGTGTCCATTTTGGCTACCATGGGCAATTCGCTAAACTCAAGAGATCGCTCCGTGGATACCGTTTTGAATCGATAATGGAGAAAGAAAGTTCGCAGGAACGGCTGCAACCGTGATGCGCAGCACTTCAGTTCAGTGTGGGACCTGACTTCAAAGATATCTTGATAGCCTCTTTATGAACGGCTAAAACTTGCTTTCATCTAGAAGTAAACAGCGCAAAATAGTAGAAATTTTGCCGCAATATAAAATTTTTACCAAATATATTAAGTACCAAATATATTTACCTACATATTGTGTCTGTTATATAAAAAACATTTTTTATTGGTCTGGTACCTTTTTGTCAAATGTTATGACTTCAAACCAAGTCTACGCCAACTACTTAAAAATTAAAAATGTAGGCAAGGGCAACAGTACGTATGAGTGATAAACTTTAAGTCCAAGTCGCAGACCCTAAACCTTATTTTTTCTCAAAATTTTTTTTGCTATGCGTTTTATACACAAATATGCATCGTTTAAGCGGGTATCAGTATGACGTTACATTTTGCCATATATAAAATGTCCGACCTATTGTACTTATATCGCAGAATATACAAAATTATTGGGAATCCCATAATGTTACTCGAGGAGCAAAATGTAAACAAACTATGTGAATGTCTCTTGATTACTTTAGAGCTAAAAAAATATTTATTTCGAATTTTTTTATTGTTTACGATTTCTCGTTGGGCTCAGTTTCGTTCTGAGTTTTTGCTGCCAGCTTAGGGCGTTTGATTACAAATGCAGAAGGATTTCTTCCATATATATATATAGTGTGTATGTATGTTTGAATGATATCATGGGTGTGTCTAGTGTATACATAAGTACAGAGAAAAAAGAGATCAAATATCAGCACTATCTTTAATATAGGAAATAATATCAATTTTTCATATCGATGTGATACCATTTCTACCAAAACATCTTGATATTTTTTTCAGATGAAGGGCAATTTGATACTCAAAATCCCGGTATGATACTAAATATTGTGATCTTTTTTTTCTGTGTACATATGTAGTACGTGTTTAGTTAAAGTCGCTCGCGTCGACACTTCCCAGCCAGGCAAAGCAGTTGGGACAGAATTGGCCTTTTTATAGCAACAATTGCAGCAGCAGGGCACACAGACGCAAGGCCAGCACCTATGGGTAAAAATGATTAACCTTAACAAGTCGCAGTCATTTAGAGATACTTACAGAAAAAGACAAAGTAATCCTGCCAAAAGATATGTGCTCCAAGTTGGATGGTTCATCACACGCAGGCGTATAGTTGCATTACAATGCGGACAGATCATGTCCTGTCCAACCATTGGTTGCGGTGGAGATGTATAGTGATGCTGATTCTGGATAATCATTGGCACTGGCGGAGTCGACGCATCCACATTCCAACCGGCATTGGGTCCCAGCTGTTGCTGTAGATCGGAATACGACGGTGGTGGAGAACGTTTGGCAAATTCCATATTTAATTATTTAAACAAAAGCAACGGAAGCAACCAATAACTCTAGAGCTCAATTGAGGAATGAAAACGATCGAACAAAAAAGTAACGGTAGCGGCTAATTCTAAACAGTTAAAGCGAGCGTCAGTATAGCGTCGGACAGTTATCATCAAATTGGAGTGTGGTTATTGTGTACGTCAAAATAGCGTCGATTAGGAAGGATGGAATAAGTGCCATTCTATTCATTCCAGACATTTTAAGTATATTATAAAACAAATATAAGTTATAAATAAAAGATTAAATAGGTTGAACTTATACGTTTTATTAAGCCCTATTAATGAGGTAATTTTCTAGAATATATTTTTAACCCAGCTGTGACAAGGTACATACCTCCATGAGTATGACATTTTTAAGGTCATACTCTCACCCATCTATCTAATACTTTTTGATGTATAACACTGTGCAACACTAAAAAGTTGATACGGTCGAGACCAAAAAATTCTGAAAGGGTATGATAGTAGTACAAAAACCTTCCCTGGGTTTGGTCTGGTTAGCTGCCGATTTCTTTTTATAGCACTTTGAAGTTTTAAGCATATGATTGGGACTTGTAACTCCCTATCTCGTAAACTATTTGGAATTTCGCTTTGACGTCTGAAAAGAAGATGTTGCTCTTGACTTGGTTTACAAAACATTTCTAAGTAACAAGTCAAAACGGTCACATCTTTAAACTCAAAATTGCAAAAATGTCGTAAATTCATCATGTTTTCCCCTCATTTTGTACTGTTTTTCAACTTCTCTTGAAAACTATATCGAATTTGACCAAGCAATGAAGGACGAAAAAGTAGCATAGACTAACGTAAACAATCGGTTGGAACATACCAACTTCGTTCGAATGGTCCTTCATATAGTTATAGACCCTGAAAGATGAATAATTTCAACCAAAACTCGAAAAAGTACAGTTTTTGGTAGAAATTGGCTGACACATCAATAAAATTGTCAAAAAATATAACTTAAAAAATGTAGCTAAAGAAATTTAATTTATTTACTTCTTTACCGATAAAATTCGTTTTTTTGAATTTTTTTGACAGTTTTTCATGCTTTTGGTCTTTTTACTATATCAAAGAGTACTTAAATGAAGTGTGTTCGTACTAACGGTTTGTTTATTTTGGTCTAAGCATCAGCTTTTACCTACATTACTTGTCCAAATTTGTAACGGATTTCGGGAAAAAGTTCAAAAACTGAAAAAAGTTGTGAAAAATTGATTTTTTTTGGACATCTTTTGTAATTTTAAGTACCAAGACGTAATTTTTTTGATTTGCTACTAAGAAATGTTTTGTAGGCCAAGCCAAGAGCTACAACTTTGCTAAAGACATAAAAGCAAAATTCAATATAGCTTACGAGATATGGAATCATTAATCCTACACCGAAGCTGAAAAGTTCAAAGGTCAATAAAAAGAAAACGGCAGCTAATCAGACCAAACCCATGCAGCGTTTTTATACTACCATCACACCCTTTCAGAATTTTTTGGTCTCGACCGTATCAACTTTTTTGAGTTCAAAAATGTGTCACAGTGTAATTGGTGTAAAAAAAAATCAAAAGTAAAAAAAGTGGAGTTTTTACGGGCGCGAATAGCCTCTACAGTTTTTGTGTATAGCTCATACGCAGTGTTGCCTATTATCGTATATTTTTTTTAAATCGGCGTGGATTTTATTTAAAAATTATTCGAGTGAAAATTAGTACAAGACTACTCTTATGAGTAATTTCAAAAGATGACCGCAACTGAAATGAACAAATAATTTCGTTCTTCAAATTTGTATTCAATAAACGTGTCGTATGAGTATTTTTTTATTTTAAAATCTTTAAGGCTTAATATAGTATTTGTTGATTTTCACAATTATTAATTATAAATCAAATATAAGCTTTGGGAATGCTGAGACCTGTTTTTTATTTTATTCCAGCCTAATGTACATATATCATAATTATATCAATTATTCTGCTGAACACGTCCATTCCCAATTCAACTGCTTGTCGGGTCAATGATGACGTATATGTTATATTCGGGGTTGAATCAGCAATCTCAGGAGATTTTAGTATTTTAAATTTAAACTGCTTGAATTTATGTGTGAAGTGGGGCAAAAAGGGCGAGTACTAGATCAGATGGTACAAGTAAATCGAATTAAAGCCGACTGTACAAAGATTCCAAATTGCCCAATCGCACCATCATAGATACAATCATAGATCAACCATAAATATATTTTTCACTTTACAGTAATACAATTAAAATTGAGAATTCAAACGTTTATACCAAAACCTCTAGGAATTTCTGTGTCACCCCCGATTATACAGCATAGCATATTGATGATTAATGGGTTAAAGCTTTTCTTTGAATTTTTATGATGATAAGTTTAATCAATTTTTAGCCTGGATCATGAAGTTGTCCAAATGTATGTAACAGCCAGAATTAGGCACCCCCGACCTAATAGAGTATATATATTCTTGATCAGCATCAACAGCCGAGTCAATTTAGCCTTGTCCGTCTTTCCGTCTGTATAAACGCGTCGATCTCACACACTATAAGAGGTACAGCCAGATCAATCCACAATTTCTTCCTTTTATTCCTACCATAATAAGATCCGAGCAAAAACACCAAGTGCGCCGACCCATTAACTTAAATAAATTCAAAAATAAGGAGAAGAAGTTTATTTAGTTGAAGAAGTTAACTCAATATTAAAGTAGGAATGAAACTTAGGAATGATACAGGGTATTTTGCTCGACCGCAACACTCTTACTTGTTTGGATATTATTTTGCGGTTCGATTTTATATCAAAACGAATGTTTTTAGAATGAATCACTGGAGAGAAATAACCCGTATGAATAGTCGACGTTGATTTTAATTTAAAAAAAAAAGACTTCTACTGAGTGTTATTTCAAAAGATGACAGTAATTGTAATGAACTAATAATTTCGTTGTAAATATTTGTATTTAAACTCAGGAGGGCAAAGTCCAAATTCGCTGTCCGTTACACGATAGGAAAGATAGAGCTCAGAGAATGGAAAGAATCTTATTTCAAAACATTTTACCGTGATTTACGCATCATTATATTAAAGTCAGTTAGGATTAATATCAGTATTGCACCATATAGCGCAATTAATTAATAGTTTTCTTCCCTTGGAGGAGGGTATTGTCCGGATGTTTGTAAGGCAAAAAAGGAAGCTTTGCTGATTCACATAAAGTATATATACAGATCGAGTTTTTAATATTTATTTTAATGAACAAAAATACTAACAAACAACATGGAAAGGATTCGATTACAATCTTTTGCCTGAGAAATAGGGTGAATATAGTATAATTAAATAAAAAACAGTTAGTTGTATTTCTTCGTTTCAACTCTCGGATTCTAGAATTATGACAGACAGGCATCGCAGCGGGGACAATGTTTGGTTTTTCTGTAGCCACATCTGAAGCAGAAGGGTACACAGCATAAGGGCGGTCTATTGGAGAACACATTGGTTAGTACACACATGGTAAGCGCTTTCGAGTCCAAATCATTTAGTATACTTACGCCCAACAAAGGAACAATGCAGTTATATATGTGGCTAACGTTGGACGGCGCCTTGTACGTAAGAGTATATTAGTTGCATTACAACACGGACAGGTCATGCCCTTGTCGGACTTATCAACTACCACTGTATTCGGGACCACCATTGGTTGTGGTGGGGCTATATTCTGGATTACCACATTCGGTGCTTGTGGCGCTGGTAGCGCTGCCGGAGCATAGGGTCCCGGCTGTTGCGGTGGTGGATATGGATTGTTATAATTCATATTAAAAAAAAATTTGGTTTACAGCAAAAGTTTCCGCTGCAGCCGATATCTTTGAAGCTCAGTTGAGGAATGAAAACGATCGAATGAAAAAGTAACGGCAGCGGCAAATTCTAAACTGTAAAATCGTAGGTCAGTATAGCGTCGGTCAGTTATCATCGTATTGGTATGTGGTTATTATGTCCGGCAATATAGCATCGAAAAGTTTCCGACGATTTGGAACGATAGAATATGGAAAATTAAAGAAATTTTTGTTTATTCTAACATTTATTCCTTAATTATTAACTTAAACTAGATTCTGTAAAAACAATATGGTTAAGAATAGCATAAATTAATTGTTTAAGGTTTGCTGGTATTATTTTTGGTCTTATCTCAACTTACGGGAGATGTGTGATAATACATCGAATACCATATTAAGGGAGTATTCTCCATGCACAAAATTTTGTTTTTTGATTTTTTTATAGTTTGGATATTTGAGAATATCGCCCCAAAAGGATTTTTTGAAATTCGAAATGCTTTAGAAGATATAGCCTTTTTAGTGGAGCAATGTTTTCGCAAAAACAAGAAATTTTTGAGTAAATAAATTTTCAGTCAATAAAACTGTGATATGACGGCTGGTTCTTGAACTTGTATGGTAAGATATTGTCGCCTAGATCGATATCGATTATTAATCGGCTTTTAATCGATAATTACACTGTGATAGTCAAAAAAAAAGACAAGACCAAACTCGACGGTTTCCCCCTATTTCGGGTCCTACGAATCGAACTGCATCATTACTTTTTTGAGTTACAATCATGGTTTCATACAAAATTTTTCGTTGAAGTTTTTTATTGTATGGCAGCTACAAGAAGTAGTTATCCGATCCGGTCGGTTCCGACATATTAGCAGCGTGCAGGGAAAAGAAGACTCTGTGCAAAATTTCAGCTCGATTGCTTCAAAACTGAGGGTGTCCTTATAGCCAATATGTCGAAAAAAGTGAAACTTAACCTTAACATTTTATATAACATTTAACACTTTAAACACTTTAACATTTTTATACACTTGAAAAGTGTATTATAATTTTGCCCAGAAGTTTGAAACGCATAGAAGGAATCATCTCCGACCACATAAAGTATATATATTATTGATCAGCGTGACGAGCTGAGTCGATTAAGCTTTGTCCGTCCGTCTGTCCGTCCGTCCGTCCGTCTGTTTCTACGCGAACTAGTCCCTCAGTTTTGAAGCAATCGGGCTGAAATTTTGCACAGAGTCTTCTTTTCCCTGCACGCTGCTAATATGTCGGAACCGACCGGATCGGATAACTACTTCTTGTAGCTGCCATACAATAAAAAACTTCAACGAAAAATTTTGTATGAAACCATGATTGTAACTCAAAAAAGTAATGATGCAGTTCGATTCGTAGGACCCGAAATAGGGGGAAACCGTCGAGTTTGGTCTTGTCTTTTTTTTTTTTGAAAAAAACTATCACAGTGTTATCGAAGGCTATCCTTCGCAATGCTACTACCGAGCTGCGGCCGCATCCAAAGAAGGCAGAATGGCACGCAGAGTAAAGAGAGCTGCTGCTGAAAACAGTTTTTTTGAAAATGAGGAAGGTCCGCTGTATGCAGATGGCATCCCCGACTAATATCCGTGAGTATATAATATTTGAAAAAATTGCTGGTTACTTTTAAAGCAACTTTTTCGGACTGCCAAGCCGTTTTTCTCCAGTTGTACTAAACCGATTTTGATAAAGTTATATGCAATCGACGCAGAATTGTCACCATTCTAGAACTGCATTTTTTGATTTTTGATTCTTTTTTTCCCCAAAAAACGAACTTGAAACTTTAAGCGCCTTTATCTCGAAACCACGTTTTTCGAACTGGCGGCCATGATATCTTCAGTTACACTGAACCGATTTTGATGATCTAAACTGAAATCGACGTAGAATTGTCATTATTCTGGTCTAAACCTCAATCATAATTTTAACAAATTTTTACTATTTTTTTTTACAAAAAACAAAAAAAAAGGACGAAAATCTATTTTTTATTTTTAAATGGCCGCCATTTTCTCAAAAAAAAATCACAAAATTTTTTTGAGGTTCAGACCAGAATTACGTCTATTCTATAACTCCGTGTTCTCTTTTTATTTCAGACATTCCGGAGACCTCGAATAATGGCCGCCAGCACCATAACTTTTTTTTCAGACACCTTTTTTGACGGCCGATAACTTTTGGAACAGCCCTCGCATCGAAACAGTAACAATTTTTATACCCTTGCAAAGGGTATTATAATTTTGCCCAGAAGTTTGCAACGCATAGAAATATTCATTTCCGACCCTATAAACTATATATATTCTTGATCAGGGCGACGAGCTGAGTCGATTGAGCTTTGTCCGTCCGTCTGTCTGTTTCTACGCAAACTAGTCTCTCAGTTTTAAAGCTATCGAGCTGAAATTTGCACAGAGTCTTCTTTTTACTGCACACTGCTAATATGTCGGAACCGACCGGATCGGATGACTATATCTTATAGCTGCCATAGAAACTATCGGCCGAAAAGTGGCTTTTATCAGAAAAATGGTTTGTTTTAATGCTGACGTTCGTAAACTCTGTTCTATTGAAACATTTGCAAGGGTATTAAAACTTCGGCAAAGACGAAGTTAGCTTGGCCTTCTCGTTTTACTTACTCTAATCTGTTTGTAACATAATAAAAAGAAACAGAATTGGAAAACACTTTGCGTTTTTAAATAAGATTTTTTTTTAAAAAGGTCAAAAAAACAGCCTTGACATGGAGAATACCCCCCTTAATTACTATGGGGCCCAAAAAGGGCTCGAACTGTAGCTAATACCATCCACAAATTCAGAATTCGACGCTCGAGTTCGATGTTCATGTGGATCGATGTTTCGTTTCACTGTGTACACAACGTAAAACGTTTTACAACGTTATTTCTTATATAGAGTTCTTCGTTTTTTCGTAGTTAGCGCTTTTTTGAGTACTCCGTACCGTGCATTTCTCCATGAAATTCTATGAATTTGACAATCTATTCAAATTTAAAACAGAACAAAAAGCAGGACTACTAGACTATCATGGGTCATGTGTCGAACAGTGTGAAGGCAGCCTAATAAAGAAATAGTTTGTTAGAATTGCTTGATTATGATTTGTTATAGAAAGCTATTAGAATTAAACAAACAAGACATTTTAAGAAGGCAAATGCAAAATGAATGTGTAAAGCTCTTTGTTTTTTATTAAATGAATTGGCAGGATGTGGTTTCACAAGTAGCTGACGGAAATTCGTGCAAGGCTCTAAAGGCTCTACTGGTTGTTGCGAAGGAGAAGGAAACGTCCAAAAAGACGAAGCCATGCGTACGCGTAGCAACCACCTCATCTGGATACATTGACACCTCAACACAGTTTGGCAAGGCACTACCATTCAGCTCCTCCCAGATAAGAGCTTGATAGGGACGCTCACATTCTCTTACAAGATAATCACAAGGAATGAAACCCGGCGCCTGGTTACGGAACGATGGAATAACCTTCCGGCTTGCGCTGTAGCTAGGGTTACGTAGTCCTCGTTTAACCTGAAACGGAAAACAACTTACTTCTGGTCTGGGCCCTAACAGGTCACTGCCTTATTGGCAGGCATGCAGCATTGAATTAAAATTTTTTGGTCGGGATCGGGACGGGACAGCCGAGGTCGGGATCGGTCAAGGGGAATTCTAGGAGCAGTTGGTGCTAGTTAGGACGGTCATAAATATTTAGTAGTCAGTTCTTAATTAAATTAAGCTGTTAGTTGCCCAAATTCAAACCTTCCGCTAGCAAAAATATCTATCAATAAATTTGTTGCCTAAAAATTCTTTAAAGTTGGTGGTGATTGGTGTATGCTGGTGAACACGCCCATAAATTATACATTAACCTACTTTTTGCCATTTTTCATACTATATAAACCAGAGGAGGGCGCGAAATTTGAATTAGGGAGCAGGCCAGCAACAGAAAAACAACAACAAAGCAACAGTTGCTCTCTTTGTGAAGTATGTGTGTGTGTGTGTGTGTGTGTCTTATATCGCAGCTGAAAAAAAATTATGGGGAATCCCAACAATGTTGCACGAGGCGCCAAATGTAAACAATCAATGTATATATGTATGTGAATGTCTCTTGGTTACTTTAGAACTAAAAAAGTAATTACACATTTCCAATTTTTAATTGTTTACGACTTCTCATTGGGCTCAGTTTCATTCTGAGTATTTAAGTGATTTTTGCTGTGTGGCCAATTTCAGTTTAAGACGTTTGCTTACAAATGCAAAAGAGTTTCTTACATATAAAGTGTGAATGTATGTATGTTTGCATTCTATTTTGTGTGTGACTAATGTATACATAAGTACATATGTATGTAAGTGTTTATTTCCTGTTGCTTTAGAAGCTTCCCAGGCAGGCATTGCAGTTGGGACAGAATTGGCTTGTTTTATAGCAACAATTGCAGCAGCAGGGCACACAGACGCAGGGCCAGCACCTATAAAAGTAAATGATAAGCCTTATCAAATCCAAGTCATTTAGTGTACTTACAGAAAAAGGCAAAGTAAACCTGCCAATAGATATGTGTTGCAAGTCGCATGGTGCTCCACACGCAGGCGTACACTTGCATGACAATGCGGACAGATCATGCCGGTTCTGTCAACTACCACTGTATTCTGAACCACCATTGGTTGCGGTGCAAATGAATAGTGTTGCTGATTCTGGATGATCACAGGAGCTGGCGGCGCTGACGGCGCTGGCGGCGCTGACGGTTGCACATTCCAACCGGCATTGGGTCCCGGTCCCGGCTGTTGCTGTACATCTGCATACGACGGTGGTGGAGATAGTTTGCGATATTCCATATTTAATTATTCTGGCGTACAAAATCTTATTTACGGCAAAAGCTTTTGTTTACTCTGCAGCTCAGTTGAGCGAACAATGAAAACGAGCGAACGAAAAATAAACGGTAATTGCAAACACTAAACAGAAAAAGCTTGCGTCAATATAGCGTCGGTCGGTTTGCAACGAATTGAAGCGATGGAGTGTAAAACTAACTATTTTAGTTGTTATTTATAAATTTTCCTTTTTGAGGTAAGTTTTTTAGATGTCTATAATATTGACAGAGCTGAGCATATTCTCTGAGCGTGAGCTGAGCAACCGATAATGAGCTTTGAGAATGTGCTTAGACCTAAATTATGGAATCTAAAATCTAAAGCCGGCAACTTCCGTACTTGTGGGCGATAAACCTTTTCTGTATATCTTGGATGTGGCTAGTTTACAATTTCCGCTGATAGGCCGCCCCTCTACTACCCTTCTGTCAACTATTTAAGTATCCTCAGAAAACTGTTATCTAAGAACACTCAGAATCTAACCGGCCGGGTCGTATGACTATAGCAAATAAATGTTATAGAAAAGATATAGAAACTATTTAGTTTAAAGCAAGGTTAGTTTTAAGCGTTTTGCCGGTAAGTATGAGTGTGACTAAACGGCGGAGAGATAAGTCAGTATGTGTGTGTGTGTTAGAGATGTAAAATACATATAAAAGGTGTGAGTTTCGTTAACACTCACGATGCTTTGATGATGAAACATAACACTAAATTTAAGGGCTTAATGTCAAAATTATAAGCTCTCTTAATGCTATATAAATCAGCAATGAAAAAAAGGGAATTGGAATAGCAACAACAAAATCACTGGCTGCTTCCTTTGTTATTATGTTAAGACACTGTCAAATCATTGTTAAGTCACAGTGAAATCACTGATAAGTCACTGTTAAATCACTATTAAGTTACTGTTTAGCCAATGTTTAGTCACTGTCAAGTCAATGTTAAATCATAGTGAAGTCACTGAATAGGTACAGTCAAGACACTGTCTAGTCACTGTTAAGTCACTGTTAAGGCACTATACAGTCACTGTTTACTGTCGAGTCACTGTTCAGTCACTGTTTAGGCACTATTAAGTTACTGTTCAGTCACTGTCAACTCACTGTTTAATCACTGTTAAGTCACAGTAAAGTCACTGACTAGGTACAGTCAAGACACTGTCTAGTCACTGCTGAGTCACTGTTAAGGCACTGTTCAGTCACTGTTTAGATACTGCTTAGTCACTGTAAAGTCACTGTTTAGTCAGTGTTGAGTCACTCCCACTTTCCCACCACTTTCTTATCTCTTTCCCTTTCCTAAGAACCACTTACCACCACTTTCTCTCCTACTTTCCACCCTCTTTGTACCCCCTTTCACTCCTCTCCCCCTTGGACACTCCGCTAAAGCAACAACACAAAATATGCATGACGTCAGCGCAGCGCTGCAGCGTCACGTGACGCTGAAATCAAATTTTATTCCTACTAAAACTTTTCGTACTGAAATTAAAGATGTTTCACATCGAGTAAAAGAACTGAATCTGTGATTGGAACCGCCACAAGGTCCAAGAAGTAGGGCCATATATTGCCGAGCTTGAGACATAACTCATCTAATAATGTTCGAAGTATTTCATTTAGAACCTTTCCTCTATTTTTATTTTTTAAAGTCAGCTTAATATATATTTTAGCAACTAAATCACACGGTATATGTCCCTATATAGCATCCACAATTAGGACAATAATGCTGAACCTGCTGGCAGTGGTTAATACAATACGGCAGGCAAACACAAGGCCAACAGCTGAAAAGGAAACAAACGATCCATAAGCCAAGTCCAAAATTAAATACACCGAACTTACCAGCAGATACACAAGATTAGGGCACAAATATGCGTCTTCTGGGTGGGTGAGGACATTATGTTTGTCATCACCTGTCCCTTACAGGATGGGCAATCTACTCGCTGTGGTTTACTACCAATAAAAATTTGAGTATAGCATGAAGTAGCCGGCTGATTGATTACAACTGCATTAGCAGGTGGCTGATAGATCTGAGTCTGTTGTTGGTTATCCATGTTGATTAAAACGCTTTGCTCAACTGGCCCATTTGGGCCTTACACTAAAGCTATTGGCGCACTATCGCCAGGTGTTATCACAAAATAAAAAATTATCAGTAAAAAATGGTTTAATTTTAACACAATTTATTTAGAAATTTATTAAACATGAAATTACCTAAAATAATTAAATTCATTTTAATAAAGAAAACGTTGCACTTGAGCTGATAATTTCAGCTAAACACACACAAAACATACATATAGATACATTCATTGTATACTTTGCATTATCTCACTTCCTTTTTCTAATGACGTATGCGCAATGTTTTGTGGTCTGCATATTTACAATTTATTGGACTCAGAACATGATGAATGTACGTATGCTTATTAATTTTGGTAGGTGCCTATGTAGGCACTGCAATTGGGACAGTAATGATTGGCATTCTGACAGGAGTCCATACAATAAGGCAAACATACACAGGGCCAGCAACTGTAGAGAGAGAGAGAGAAAGAGAGAATATTGATACGGTTAATGGATGAGACAAGTTCTACTTATAACACCTAAATGGAACAGGGTGATTCATTTAAGTGTACACAATTAGGTGGTCGCCTACTAATGCCTTTTTATTGGCCACAATTGCCACGAAACGAATTGATAACATCACCAAAAATATTACACGGTAAGAAATTATTGTCGTTAGAGTTTAATTATTATATAATATTATACTTCAAGGGTGCGCGAACTTAAGAACTTAAGACGGGAATTCGTGAACATTGAGCTATAATGATAATAAAAATTTCACGAAAATTCGGTTTTTTTGATAGTATAGTAGTAGCATATTAAAAATATCCATTTAATATAATTCCAATGTAGCTAAAAATTGTCCACAGGATATAAAAAATGGGATATGATAAAACTATTCATTCTGTCATTGTCTAATTCTAGCATATCAAAACATTGCCTTTAACTAATAAATCAAAATCGTTTGGATTGAATTATCTTATCTTATCGAACATGTGCTTTTAGACGAAAAACCAGGGTTTATTCAACTACAGTGTCTAATTTGATCAAAATCAAATAGCCTTGTTTTCTAGGTTTTTAATTATCTCTGCCGAATTGGATCATAATTGGATGACTAGGTGCATATCACATGATGTTTGTATAACATCATTCACTGGCGGCCTTGGTTAGATTATTGAAGGCTGCAATCCGGAAACAATCGCATTTGATTTCTTAGCACAGCTCTTCACTTCTATCGATAACTTTTCGAAATCTCGAACTTAACATAGAGCTCAAGTCGTTCTCAATTTATATTTCATACAAGAGAAAATTGGGGTGTTAGAATTGAAGGGAGAGTGAAATCTTAGTGGGAAAGTTGAGCATTCCAGACTCTTTTTAATAAATAAATACGGAATATAAAAAGTCCATCTTGGTTCAATAAAATGGTTTGTCGATATACTCCAAAATAACAAAATCAAGAATATTAAAACACCGAACAAGTAGCTTGTTTGTGATCGAGGCATTGCGCTCTTAAATAATGTTGTATTGTTCACAAGCAAACTTATCAAGAATCAAAACGTGAATAAAATTGGTTATTCTTCTCTTTCAGCCACTGTCAAGATCACAACGCAACGTGTCAAGTTAGCGCCGGCAAGCTGACAAGGTGTCAAGGTGACGGCGCGCCAGAAACATACATATATACTGTCCCCCGTTTGTCTGTGTCAGAAAACAACCACTTTCGCGCGAGCACATTCAATAAAGGTTGATAACCAACCATCAACTACGCTCTCTGCCTTTTTTTGGTTGTGAGAGGAGAAAAACACATTTAATTTTATTTTTTCTGTCAGGTCTGTCTCGGGCCCTTTTGCCAAAATTCACGCATTCAAAATGTCTTCTTCGTATGTATGCGTCGGTGTGTAAGCGTACAGCTAACAATATGAATGTGTGTGAAAAACTGTATGCCTTCTCTCGTTCTATCTCACGCTGACTCGCTCTCTGTTTATGCTTAAATCTGGCGCTCTCCTGAGTCCGCAATCTTTTGCACTGAGATTTTTAAAGTTCGGTCTTTGTGAAGACCGCATTTGATGAGCGATTGACTGTCTTAGGCCCGGTATGGGGTTGCTCTCAGACCGATCAGTGCTGTGTGTTCAACGACAGCCACCGAGCAGTGAGTGAGGTTGCAGCTTAAATTCGGTTAAGGGAAGCCCGAGCCCGTTTTGTTTTTGTTCTTTTGGTCAGTGATGTGAGCAGAGCGAACTGATTGGGTTGAGAGTTATTTACAAGCTATGCTTTTTACAGTCACGTTCAGTGAAAGAGAGTAACCTGAAAAACGCGATCGAACTTACAACAATAATATATGTAAGTACTTATATTTTTATACAAAAAAATTGTGACGAAAGGAATTTTCTGTCGTTCTGCGAGGTAAACCGAAACGAACCCATATATCTGCTTCGATACTTATACACGGTTATGTGAATAAAAGTTTTAGGGTTAGATTTTCGATTACGGTTACGGTTTCGGTTACAAGTTTTAAAGTGTTATTTTTATCTATTAAAGTTTACGGTTTTGGTTAGGGCTATAATCTCTGCTAAGAATTTCTTTGGTTTGTGTTAGTTCTAATTGATCTTTAGTATAAGGACTTTTAGTATCCTATTTGTTTAAGTTGGAGTTTTAATAGGCAGTGGAGGAAGGGTAGCACTGTTGAAAAAGTTTGTTTTGCATTACTGAGTTGTTGTTTACAAGAAATATCATTTCGATTCCTCAATATATCGCTAAGATATTGACAACCCTCGTCAAGTCTATGGTTCAGTTAGTGAATCGTTTTTTAATCATATTGAATCAAATTGTTGGATCGGACCTTGGTTCAAAGATTCTTATGTCTTTATAAAAAATTTTGCTTCTATTTCTTATTAATCATTTTTATTTTTCCTAAGGAGGATGCATTTTTTTAAGCTGTTTCATATGTAGAAACTTTCAATTCTTTAGACAATGCACCCATACAGAACTATTCCAGTTTTTCTCCAGCCAAAATACTAAGAAAACTATTTACAATGTTAAAAAGTACTACAATACATTTTTTTTGTCAAACCCTTAATAAAAGTTTCGTTTCAAAACTATTTCTTTCTTCTTTTTTGTTGGTTTTAGAATATTTGTACTAATTTTGTATAACATTTGTCTTTCCTCTTTTTAAAATACGTCTACTAAAATCAAGTTAGGTAAAACTTAATTTTAGTCCCTGTTTTTTCTCTCTGTGTAATGGGCGATAAACGTTGTATACTACTAAATACACCCCGTACACTTATTTTTCTCTAGCTCATTTCAAAATGTTTATTTTGATTTTTTTTTTTGCCTCGGTAACGTGTTATCTGCCTCAACTTCTGCTCCAGTTGAGATAACAATGTTCGCTTGTATAGGTAAGACCCTCAGACACACTCTCTCTCGGGCATTCAGATAAGCAATTGCCACTGTTATACAAGTACGCGTAAACTTACACAAATAGACACAAGATCATTGCCCAACAATGTGTCCTCCCAGAGGGTGTACTCTTGACGGTGGTCAGCACTTCAGCATGACAGGAGGGACAACAGAGACGCGTTGGTCCACTTCCAATGGGTACTAGATTGGATGTCGTTGTGGTCTGTATTATCACCGTCGATCCATGCTGCTGTGGCATGGGTGGGTATAGTGGTGGCTGTGTGGGTCCTCCGGGTGGTGGTTGATAGGTTTGGGCTGGTGTAAAGCCAGGTTGTTCGCTGTACGGTGGTGGCTGCTTGCTGTCCATATCTCTGTTGTCGAAACTGGAGCTACTCGTGAACTGTTCGCTCTGCCGGTTGACGTTGCACTGATGACTGAAGGCGACTTCAGTTCTGTCAATATTAACGTCTATCTCTCTGTACCTGTCCTTTGTTTAAGTGCTCATTATCTTATCGGTTGGCAGGTGTTCTGTGATAGCCACGATTAGCTGAATTCGAGCAATGGGGGGATTTTTAGCCCATATGCTTGGTATGTGTCTAAAGATGTATATGGGGTATGTATATTATAGGAAGTGGGTGGAACGCTTGATTAAGAGAACTCTATAGGTATAGATGGGTATGAGATGAGTCATTGGAACCACCTACTCAAACGCTACTGATGAGTAAGCTTTTATTGAAATCTGTTATCGTCACTGTTTTGAGGAGTAATTTTTATAGTTTTAGGTAAACAGTTTAAGGTATTTCCTTTACTGCACCACTGTGATCGTAAAAGTAAAAGGTGCTGCAGAAATTTTGCTCATATCACAATTCGGATTGGACTAAATACTTGCATAGCTTAAACTGGAAAAATCTGCTTAAGCAATGATTATAAAACTCTTCAACTAATCTTAACTTTTTCGAAAGAAGTTGTAAAAATAATTCATTAATTATTATTTTGCCAAAATAATTCATCATCATTTGGAATATGTTGTTATGTATGTCCCATTTCAGTAAACCGATTAATTATATGTTTTTAATGCTAGGAACTCAAAAAATTGTATTTGGGTTGATAGCGCGCAGTTGTAAAATTGGATTATGCAAGACCGGCTCCAAAACAGATTCTACTAATTTAAAAGTGGTTTAGAGTAGCGATGGCCTCTGGTTCCTTCCAGGGGGCGAATACATTTCGCTATGCACACGTACACCACCCGAACGCTTGCCGAAGCTGAGACCATAAGAGCATAAAGCCGTTATTCGCTCTTCGGAGTTCGAAACGTTTAGGTCGAAGCAAAATCTCGGCGCTTTATTTCGGCCTCGCTCTCGCTGGACATCGCTGGTTTAGAGCCATATCTGAGAAATAAAATGTGTCGTGAATTTTAAAATTGTAATATGAAGTTAGATGTTTTCCTAGATATCAAAGTGGTTCGAAGTAAAGATGGGCGCGGAAAGAAAATTCGTTCCCATTTTGTTTCCGATTCAGAGCCGTCCGAATTCAGCCCTTAAATATTTTTTTAGGAATTGAAGTACCCCTAAGTATTCCACAACGTAACCTGTAACCGATCGACTAAAACAGTTTTCCCAACCCTTATCGTTATTTGTTTCGCTTTTAATCTGTAGTTCTAGCCTTTGAAAAAATTCCTCAAAAAAAACCTGGTTTTCAAAGGCAATTTCGTTTTTTAAACTTTTTTCTTAACATTTTAAGGCCTATCAAAGTCAGTGGCGTACGCAGGGGGGGGTTTGGGGGTTAAACCCCCCTGAGATTTACAAATGCATTGGTGAGAATTCACTTTTCAATTTTTTGACGGGTTTTGGCCTAAAAACCCCCCCCCCTGAAAAAATCCTGCGTCCGCTACTGATCAAAGTAGTATATTATTACCAAAGTAGTCCTGAGTCGGAGACTCCGGTTTTTTTGGGAAGACCGAACCGAACCTGAACCGGAGCAGAACAATTTTTTCTTGAACTCGAACGTGAACCGGATCAAAAACAAAACGTATTAAAGGGTCCGGTTCAAAAAACACATGTTCTATTAAATCTTTTTCTATCTGCTATAAAAGTAGAATTTGCCATTTTCCAGTTCAATGAATAAAGACAGCTTACATAGAATCATTTTGCTTTATTATATAATATTCAAAAGCCCAAAGAATGAAAAAAAAGTGTGTGGGTCATGAGACGCACGGTACGAGCGAAGCTCTTTACGATGAATCCGATTTAAGTAATGGGAAAAGACACATTTGGATTCTGTATAAATAAATGTTAAATTTTAAAATATTAGGTCATTCTTAAGCTACTGTTAAGTCACTTTAAGGAACTGTAAAGTCACTGTTAAGACACTGTTAAGTTACTGTTAAGTCGCTGTTAAGTCGCTGGGTAGTCACTGTTAAGTTACTGTTAGGTCACTGTAAAGTCACTGTTAAGTCACTGTTAAGGCACTGTAAAACAAAAAACATAGTTTTTAGCACAGAATCACAACATGACCTTAATGCAGCCACTCTTTGCACCCACCATATCCCCAACAGATCACCACCAAATCTCCACCAGATCCCCACCAGATCTCCACCAGATCCTTACCAAATCTTCACCTGATCCCCACCAGGCCTCTACCAAAATTGTTCAAGATTTACCCCACAGTCTGACGTCCGTAAAAGAGCTTCGCCCTAATAATCTTAATCTTCTGATGAAGATAAAAAGCAGTCTACTTAATTTTATTAGTCGAATTTTACAATGTTGCATTTGTTGTACATATCAGCTGTCCTTGCAATACAATTATCAGTCTAGCGTACTTTTTCTACCAATATATTCGTTTCATCAAAAGTCAGTAATATTGAAAAATTGGTGGAAGAAACACTAATGATTAATTTTTCCCAGGTAAGTTAACTGGAGGTATAGTACTTCTTCCAAAAGCTAAGCGTTGTCTGTTCTTGTCATTTTTTGCACTTATAATATCTTTGGAATTCCCAAACAGTCATAGCAATGTCCTCTGCCGACTTGCAGAAGATAGGCAAAAACTGCTGATGAAGAACCGCGAGGTTCTTAAAACAGCCGTACAGTAGACCATCTTCTATAGAGGTGTTGCTTGTTAGTTATGAACAAACCTTAATATATAGACCAGCGATGGTCACCGGTTGCCCACAGAGGTCGAATATATTTCGATATTTACACGTACACGAGCCGAGCGCATGCTGAAGCAGAAGCCAAGATGGTAAACAGTTCTTTAGTCGCTGACTATCCTTGAACCCCTGACGAAACCGATTACCAAACTAAAGTACAAGTACAACCTAAACATAACCTATTTAAAATCACAAGTTTCAGTACCTTCCAGAAGTGTAACCGAAATAGGGCAAATAAAGCAACTCTTTTCTTAAGCTAAGGTCGCACAGGAAAATTATGTGCGCAAATTTTCATAATAAATTCGCTAAATAGCCATGATTACAGACTTTTCATAATCTAAAATTAAAACTATGGTTCCATACGTAAGCAATTTAATCAAAAATAGTCGAAAAGTTCCCTAAGTTGGTCTATTTAGTCAAAGTTTTATAGAAATTTGGGCAAATTATTTGCCTGTGGGTTTTCTTTACTTCTTCTTCTTTCCACTTCTAGATCACAAAAGAAGCCGAGTTCCAGGGAAACGAAGACGAATAGATCCGATAATCGAATCAAGTTTTCATCATAATTATTAAACTGAATTGAAATCTGCAAAATAAAATTAATGCTTAAGGCTCGATTCATTATATCAACATATTTCATTATCTTTTACCATCTAGAGAATTTAAAATAAAAAATTTTAAACGCAATCCTTTGCCTTGTTATTTTCTTATTTATTAAAACTCCTAAGTAGAAATTCACCAATGGGTTAAGGTTAAGCTTAAGCTTTCCGGGTAAGCTTCTTTCTTTGCCACCCACACTTCAATGTACGTAAGCTTTTTCCCAAGCTTTTGCTTTCAAGTGCAACCGTTAACATTTCAGCCATGAAAATAGTGTTAGATAAATAATTGTTTGAGTTGAAAACAGATGAACAACTGGTTTCCAATTATATCCAAACGCAAATATTGTGGCTCAATTGTAAGTTAACCCAATTTATAGGCAAATAGGAGACACCGTCAAGTCAGTTCAACAACATGAGCCGGCAACTGAAGTTCAGCATTCAACCTCCAACAATTGAGATTGAGCAGGAGCCAGGGTGGGAAGAGAACTACTCGGATCTGGTGGAGATTAATCTGAATGCGAATTGTGGCCAGGTCAAGCAGCAGTCGGATCAGGCTCTCGATAGACTGCTACAGGCCAGCACAACACCCATACATCGAGGTTATCCCTATGGCTATGCCGATGTCGATCCAGAGCAGGAGTTTTATTTTTGCAAAAAGTCCAAGTCCACGGGTCAGCTGGCCGAGAAGGTGTCACCAACGCAGCCGGCAGCCACGAATATCAGTTGTTTGAGGCAAATGTATTGTCCCAAGTGTCAGGAGCGACTGCATGAGGAGGGAGTGCGTTTGGAAAGACTGCTGACCATGTGGTGAGTGGGCAGCTGAGGATAGATTGATTTGCTTATTTGTGCTTTGAATGATTTAATACAATTACAGTTGCTTTGCCCTGCTGCCCATCTATCCCTGCTGCATGCGACGCTCCAATAATGATTGCAAAGTCATCTGTGGCAAGTGTGGCTATATGCTGGGTGCCTGGAAGCGGCAGTGATTCGCAGAGATTATTTAGCCTTGTATTGTTTTTATTTTATAAGTATGCCTAAGCATGTTTTTGTTGACCTTGTGATGAGCACTACACTCAAAACAATTTTTATTTAATTTTACTATAATTATTTCTTTAAATATTAAATGAGGGCTGTAAGCCGGTTTAGAAGTTATTTGAGCCGGTCTTAGAAGCGAAGAAAACCCTCTTTTTGGGAAAATGACTGCACCTTGAAGAGGAAGTGGGAGGAAGAACAAGTTTATTTTCAATTCTTGCGAAATTTTGAAAACGTTATCTGCCTCGTTTTGTAGATAGATTTTGTTGTTCCTTTTAGAGATAGTAAGTATCGATATGTATCGATTTGCCCCCCCCCCATCCTATACTTTTATAACCAACACCGCATTTCATTCAATACAGAGAGAAGGATAGGGAGAGAAACTAAAACATGAGCACAGCAGCAGCACTGCATTCAGCTCCTACGACTTTCTCATTTGTCTTAGCTTGCATTACATTGCCTATTTCCAGAATATCCAGAATAGAAAAAAACCTTGCATTCTTTCTTATAAGAAGCAGTGCGATATTTTGCCTAAGGGAAAATAAATGTGTAGCAACCTGGCGATCAACAGTACCCAGACCTTAACTCTTCTAAGAGCAGTCACAGTAATGCAAGATTTACTTAGTTTTTAAATTCATCATTTAAAAATCCAAAATCTTATATAGAATATATAAGTGGTGAAATTCAAAATCACATTAATTTTCCTGTAGAATATGAATCTGGAATTTTGGTAAAATATATTATAATATATAAATTGCAATTTTCTGAATCAGATTTTAGTAAATAAATGCATTCATACGTGACATTTCCTTAAATCGTGAGTGAATCGTGGGTGACGCGAAACGCTTCAAAAATGATGTGCGTCAATCGTGTGTATACAGAGATTTTTAAGTCGTTCGTGACGTGAATGACAATTCTCTCACGCGCGCACCTCTAGCTTCGTGTGTGAGCATGAATATAACTCACGAAATTTTACAAATTTATTTTACCTATGGAATATGTTTTTGAATTTTGGAATTATCGTTTATTTTTGCCCTTATCCAGTGACGCGGAACGTTCTAAAAATTACATGCTTGACGTGCATAAAGAGGTTTTATTTCGTGAATTTCGTGACCTGAATGAAAATAAGCTCACGAGCGTACTGGTTTGGAATCTCGATTGTACAAATCGCTAATAGTTGCTAAATTTAAGAGACCGCTCTCTTGAGACCGATTTGACTCGATTGAGATGATAAAAAAAATAATCACAAAGAAACCAATATAATGTTTTGAAAATTGGAAAATACAAGTGTACTGCATCCGAAGAGAGACTTCTTTAAGAGGGAAATATAAATACTCTGAAATGTAGATTCACTACAAAAACGCGTCTTTAAAGGGTCCTAGCAGGCATTTAAAGGAACTTTAAGTTCAAATTAACAATACTCCAGACGTGATAGACCATTTCCCAAGAGATTTGTGTTCAGCGGAATATACTAAGCAGACACTAAAACCCACTTTTTCCACAATATTTCGTCAGGTAAACATTCATGTTTCTTTAAAATTTGAATACAACTACCCAGCAAACGATTTCATATAAAAATACACGTTTTGTAAGCAAATCGCTTATAAAACGCTGCTGTGACATTTATAAAACGCATCAAAGTAAGCGTTTTATAATCGAAACGCACCCATACTTATAAGCTTAAAAAAGACGCTTACAAAACATGTTTTATAATTCATTTTTATACGCTTTCCACAAGCTTTGTAAAGACGGTTACAAAACACGTATTGTAAGTGAAATAATAAAGCGTTTTAAGCATTTATTTTGTGAGTGTTCTGGTTGGTTATTTTTACTATTTAAAAATTTAAATAAATTAGCTTTTTCCCTGCTTTATAAGAAAATACAAAGTCCTCTTCCTTCCTTAATATCAGAGTGAAAATCTCTGCAATACAATTTAAATATAAATGTAAATAGTTGACTTTAAGTTTCAAGAAAGCATTGTTACTTACGACGAATGGCAGTGACGAATGTCATGTCTTGTCCGCCGCAAATTTCCTTGTACTTGATGTTGACAGTCGTATATAATCCGCTTTCTTCATTTTTTCCTAATATTATATCTGCTGACATTTAAAAAATTTAAACGCGCACTCACTTTTTTAAAGAAAAATTTTCACTTTTTCACTCTTCAAGAAAGCCAACGAGAATGAGATACACATTTTTTGTCTTGCCTTTGCTAGCTGCAGCTGCCTAGCACCAAGAGATCAGAAGCGAGGGAGAGCGCCAAGAGAGCGAGAGAGAGTGAGAGAGACTAAACGAAACCCCTCGGTTGCCGAAACGACATTCGCAAATCGCTTACCATAGCAAGTGTTTTGTAAATGTCGTACCCTGGCATACGACAACGCTTGCAAAAGCAATCTAACTTTAAGCTTGTTTTGCACACTGCTTGCGAAATTGCTGGCTGGATAAGATTTACTCTAAAGAAAAACTCCCGTTTCGATGACTAGGCAATTTTGGGCGCACAATATCTTTAACTGATCCCAAAAAAAAAAAATAATTTTCAAAGCTTTTGACAACCTGACCCCGAACCCAATCTTAAACTGGGATGTCGGAATATCGATATTGAATTTGTTTTCAAAAAGGGAAGTTTCCTGAGCTAATTCTCTCAGATATTACTAATATTACTGACTTTACTAATATTCAAGAGAATGTCATTTGGAAACTTTCCCTTTTGTGGCCCTAACTAAGTATTCACAAAAATATCATCAAAAATTATTCAATATCGATACTCCCACATTTCTAGTTGATAGAATAGATGTGGCTATTTCTCTTCTTTTCATAAGTAAATTATTGTTTACCCTTCATATTTTTTTTCCCAGTGTATGCCTAAGCACTTTTTTGTTTGACCTTGTGATGAGCACACAAACATTCCAAATATTTTTGCCTCTTCGAGTTGCTCTTAGCTTTTTGTTGTTTTGACTCGCTTTCTCTTCTGATTGAGATCGTCTGCTCATTTGCCAAAATGTTTGGCCGCAAAATGCGAATATGCCTTCTCGCTTAGTCTTTGTGGGCAGTCGAAATGTCAAGCGAGCTAAAAATGTTGGAGGTGCAGCTAGGCACCGGTGAGGATTTGGAGCTGGAGGTGGACAATAATTCGGCTGCGACTACAGCCACATTGGATGAACGTCCTGGGAAGCCACAGGTACGCTTCTATAGTGTGGGTCCCAGTACATATCGAGTACGTTGTCCACTCTGTCGCCAAAATGCGCAATCTGAGACTGTTCAAATGGCGGGAGCATTGGGTCAGTTAAGTTGTTTACTCTCTGTGCTATCCTGGTGAGTGGACCACACCCTAAGATAGACTTCTGTTACATATATTTTTGTTGTGCAGTTGCTTTCCCATCTTTGCGCTGACTTGTGTGTACTCCTGCCTCCAGAGTCGACTTAAGAGCAAGCGAGTGTTCTGCAGCAGCTGTGGTGGACATTTGGGCTTCCATTGGCGTCCCACTTAAGTTAGCAAGTGTTTAGTGTTTTCTATAAATAAAAGGCATTCTACTAACAGCAACTGTTGGCAATTTTTATACTATATCTATCTAAATACCCGGCGTTGCTCGGGCACCAAAAGATGCCTTTATCACTATTTTGTTTTTAAAAATTTAAAAATAGTTGTTAAACCGGCTGAAACTTTAAGAGCTGGTTTCAACTGAAAAAATGTCTAACGGTATTATTATTTCCTGGGATATGGGTCTGAGCAACTCAAACGTGTTTGAAACCACTTTTTAATCTAGAAAATGTTTAAGTTTGTATTAACAACATATACAAAAAACTCCAAGTTTAGCTCTGACGCTCGGAACCACTGTGAACTGAGTCTAAATGGTACGGAGCAATCCAAAGGAAATTTAAATCTATAACACTGCTGAACCGGGAATATATTAAAGTCGCCGATTTCCAAGTTAATTTCTTAAATACTATTTGGAATTGTTTAGAAACTATCTACGGAATACGAAAATATCTAACGTTTCAGTGTTTTCATTTTATGAAAATTAATTCAGACATACTTGCATACCTTCACCTATATAAAGCTATAGATGTATCGGCACTTATGATTGTTGTTCCAAAAAAAAAAGTGTTGTCTGCCTGGCTCTCTCTCTCTCTCTTTATACTCTCTTAGCATCCAATTAGCTACAGATACACACGATCAGTCAGTTGGTCTGCGTATGTCATCGTCTCATAATGGCCAGCACCGAGAGCTTGGATGGCAGCGCCTGTGATTACGAAGGCGTAATCTCAGCGGTGCCACAGGTGGGTCATTTGGGCACTGAACCTCTCGAGCTGGTATGTCCCGCCTGTCATCTGCTGCAGACGACGCGTGTGTCCCAGGAAGCGGTCACTTGTCTACAGAAGTTTGTCTGCACTCTTAATGTTTTGTTGTGTTGGTGAGTTTAAATTTTTAAAGCAAAAGCATATTTATTCCCTAAGCTCATCTTCATACAGCCAACCCATACGTTGGCAGGGACGTCATGATGTCAACCATTATTGCAGTGCTTGTGGTTGCTTTATAGGACGGGACATAACACTGAGTTGGTATAAGCGGGCCTTGTTCCGCATGCAAAGAGCCGATGTTGAAGACAATGGACGCTGGCAATGTTTTAGGAAGGTGGAAAAGGAGCAACTGGACGAGAAGAAATTGGGCAAGCAACGCTTAGCCCTAGAGAGGAGTTCATAGAATGCATATTTGGAATTTGAAATAAATAAAGAAGACATTTGAACACGAATTTGGGGACGAAGAACTTTTTACTGGGACTATTTCAGTCTTGTACCGATCGAAACCAATATTTTAATCCCGTCCTATCCCGATCCCTACCCCAAATATCAACGGGATCTGTCCTCTCCCTCTCAGTCTCAAAAAGATTTATTCAAGCCAAATACTCGAGCTTAATTTAATTCTAGATCTGGATCACTGCAAGTGTATTCATGATATGGACTGCAGGACCTGACGCTTAAATGGAAGAGCGACTTATTCTTATCTCACATGGAAAGTATAACAGATATAAAGGTACAAATTTTACACAATAAAGAACACGATTCAGAGAATAAGTCTGCATGATTAAGTCAAAAATCATATTTGGTGAGTTATGCCAGACTTGAACTAAGTGTGCGAACTCTATATGTTCGGAGATGCTTCTTTCTGTGCATTAAAAACATCTAAAACATCTTAGTATACATCTGAAAGGCTGCATGAACCAGAACAGTTTTTGTGAAGTCATTTGCATTTGCTTTAACAGAGAATGCTTGTTCCGGTTTTATAGGGTCAAATAATTACCACGCCTAAAGGCGGCCAAAAAATTGCCTATGCGTATTGATTTTTTAGTGTTTTTATACCCTTGGAGAGGGTATATTGAAATTGTCCGGATGTTTGTAACGCACAGAAGCAAGCATCTCCGACCACATAAAGTATATACATTCTTGATCAGCATGACAAGCTGAATTGATATAACCATGTCCATCTGTCCGTCCGTCCGTCTGTTTCTATGCTATCTCCTCCGTCAGTTTTAAAGCTATATTTACCAAACTTTGCACGAAGTCTTTTGGTTCAAAGACGGTGCACAACTATCGGATCCGGCCGGATCGGATGTCGATTGCATATAGCAGCCATAGGAACGATCGGTCGAAAAACTAATCTTTTTTGTTTTCAGTCCTATCGCTCCCAACGCTCGTGTTTAAAAGTTTTTAATGATTTCACATAATTTCACTAAGATTTGTCGAAATCGGACAACTATATAGTAAAGCTCCCATACAAAACATAGTTTTGAAAAAAAGTCTTAGTAAGAAAAACTTTTATGTATCCAATGCTATCGCTCCCAAAATTGTTACTGATCAATACTATATGCTACTCCACATTTCTGTGAAGTTTGATACAAATCGGATGACTATAGCATAAAGCTGCCATAGGAACAATCGGTCGAAAAAGTAGTTTTAGTGAGAAAAACTATTTTTTTTAACACTACACTTTTCAGTCATGAATATATTGAGGAATATCTTGTTTAGCTGACATAGAACAAACTGGCAGGCATATATCAAGCTCCAAGGGTATATAAACTTCGGTCGAGCCGAAGTTAGTTTGCCTCTATTTTTATACCCCTTACTCGTAGAGTAAAAAGGGTATACTAAAGTCGTGCAAATGTATGTAACAGGCAGAAGAAATCATTTCCGACCATATAAAGTATACATATTCTTGATCAGCATCAACAGCCGAGTCGATATAGACATGTCCGTCTGTCCGTCCGTCCGTCTGTCCGTCTGTCTGTATGAACACCTAGATCTCAGAGATGGTAAGAGATAGAGGTTTGACATGTATGGGACAAATGCTTCTTCTATCTGCACGCAGATCAAGTTTGTTTCAAATTTTGGCCACGCCCCCTCCCGCCCCCGCAATTTGGAAAAAACGTTATATCTCCTACAGTTTTGAAGATAGACGACTCGTACCTTCTAGATTAGCCAAAGTGAATCGATTTGCCGAAGAAATGATGAAGATCGGATGAACGGTTCTCAAGTTGTGAGCAAAAAAGTGCTACACCCCTCCCACCATAAACAAAATGTTGCATACTTATCGGATGGTCACCCTAAAAAACGCAGGAAAACTGTTAAAAATGTTTTTTCATGAGTAACGGGTATATCGAAGTCGGTTAGAGCCGACTTTAACTTACGCTCTCGTTGTTTATTAAGTACATATAAAAGAATGTTTCTATGGATGTTTGATCTTCACAAATTTTCACAGTACGTATATCTAAAGTCAGTAAATAGTTCTAGAACCCGCGAAATATGTAAATTTGTTATAGTTATAGGAGTATTTATGAAAGCACTTTCACGCACAAATTGCTGAAAAGATTATGATTAATTGAAAATTGAAGACGCATATATACATATTAGAAGTTTAGAGCAACAATCGCGAAATTTGCCAAATTGTCAATTAATAATGGTGTTAAATGGTAAATAAGAGGTGTAGATTAAAGAAACCAAAATATATGTATGTCGCAACTTGCTCATTAAGGGCCAAAAAGCGCCTTTATACAGGGTGATTTTTTAGCTATTATCTTTTTGGCAACACTGGTTTAAACAGCTCACGCACGTTTCGTGTTTTGTTTCACTGTCAAACATCTTCAGTTTGGTCTATAATTTAACCATGAATCGTCTTACAAACGAACAACGCTTGCAAATTATTGAATTTTATTATCAAAATGCGTGCTCTGTTAAGAAAGTTCATCGCGCGCTTCTTCCATTTTATGGTCAGTTTAATCGACCCACTGAAGCGGCTATTCGGGCTATTGTGACTAAATTTCGCACCAAATTTACATTGTTGGACATTAAACCACCAACACGCTTACGTAGAGTGCGAACTGAAGAAAATATCGCAGCTGTATCGGCCAGTGTTAATGATGACCATCAATTATCGATTCGTCGCCGTTCGCAGCAATTGGGCCTCTGTTACTCAACAACGTGGAAAATTTTGCGGAAGGATTTAGGTGTGAAGCCTTTCAAAATACAGCTGGTGCAAGAATTGAAGCCGAACGACCTACCGCAACGTTGAATTTTTGGTGAATGGGCTCTTGGAAAGTTGGCCGAAGATCCACTTTTTTACCGAAAAATTGTGTTCAGCGACGAAGCTCATTTTTGGCTCAATGGGTACGTAAATAAGCAGAATTGTCGATTTTGGAGTGAATATCAGCCAGAAGCATTGCAAGAGCTACCAATGCATCCAGAAAAAGTCACAGTTTGGTGCGGTTTATGGGCTGGTGGCATCATTGGACCGTACTTCTTCAAAGATGATGCGAATCGTAACGTAACTGTGAATGGTGAGCGCTACCGTGAGATGATATCCAACTTTTTTTTGCCCAAAATGCAAGAGCTTGACTTGCATGACATGTGGTTTCAACAAGACGGTGCCACATGCCACACAGCACGCGCAACAATGGACTTATTGAGAGGCGAGTTCGGTGAACACTTTATTTCACGTTCGGGACCGGTCAATTGGCCGCCTAGATTCGTGAGATACCGGCCGAAATGTTGGAAAGAGTATGCCAAAATTGGACTAAGCGGATGGACCACTTGAGGCGCAGTCACGGTCAACATTT
This sequence comes from Lordiphosa clarofinis, assembly GCA_018904275.1. NCBI lineage: Eukaryota > Metazoa > Arthropoda > Insecta > Diptera > Drosophilidae > Lordiphosa > Lordiphosa clarofinis. The sequence continues at coordinate 988,219 of JAEIGQ010000070.1, read as the reverse complement.
GCATGAAATAATCTTCTAACATTAAATTATATGGACCATACTATCGATTCAAATAAAGATTTCATGCATTTTTCTGAATTTTATGTGTTTTTTTTTTTTTAAACTTTCTTATAGCTCTTAAAAATCACCCTTTACCCTTCACCAGCACTAGAACCGCAAAATTAGATAAATTTTTATTTGAGTATTTACGAAAGCGCAGGCAGAAAATTCTGCTTAATAAAGATTTGATAGATGAAAATTGTCAAGTGAGCTTCACTTCATCGTTTTGAGTCTAAAATTCTAAAGACGGCGTAATAACGCACACCGGTTAATTACGATCTTGATCAATTTAAAAATAGATTACAAAAAAACAGTATTTTTTCTCCAAAGCTCAGCTCTTTGAAAGACGCACCCAAAGCCATCTTAAATAGAACCATATATTACGTAGTTCTCTTAAATTTGACGTCTTTTGTTTTGCTTTTGCGAATCATTAAAATGACTATGTTCAAAACTTGAACAAAGGACTTGACCATGATCCTAACGTTGAGCTAAAAGACATATACTGGATGAGTGGCTGTCGCAATTTTGGCCCCCGGAAAATGTTAAAACTTTAACATGGTATTCAAATCTCCTATTTAGTTAACTCAGCCTGTGTCATAAATATGTCACTTTTTGTAATTGCATTAATATTAATAGCGACACTGTCGAGGATCGCTCGCAACAGGATAGACGAGACTTCGAGCCACAATCAGCGTCAGAGGTCATAGATACATGCCGCAGCCGAGACACCACTTGAAAGGGTCGACGTGAAACCAACCCTTGTGACCAACACGCACATTTTGTTTTACACGCACATTGTTAGATTAGAATTTTAATAAAAAACAAACCTCATTCGCCAGATTGAGTCAGTACAAGTTCAAACTTACAACCGTGCTCACTAAAGGTGTATATTTCTATACAATGACCACACGCACAAATAGTTAAGCCGGGCGTAACTTGCCTCCGCTCCCAATTAAAGCAATTAAAATCGCTCTTTGCGAGTAAAAGCTTATTAGCAGAGTGTCCGCTCTCGCTCTCTAAATTAAATTTCTAACATTTGAATAGAAACGGAACAGCGCAAGCTAAATTTGTCCAGTTAACGCTACGATTTCGCCACAACTAGTAATAAAACTACGTTCTGTCCAATTAAGCAAAATGTGGATAATACTTCTACTCACCCTCTCCCTGGGTCTGCTGTATCAGTATATCAAGCGTCATTATAGCTATTGGCAACGGGTTGGCATTCCTGAAGAAGCTGCAAAAATACCCTTCGGCATTCTCAAAGGTGTGGTCAAAAAGGAACGCAGTTTTGGGTTTATATTGAGCGATATCTATGAACGACATTCGGACAAAATTGTGGGAATTTATGTGCTGAACCAGCGTAGTATACTGGTGAGAGATGCCCAGCTGGCTCGGCAGATACTGACTAGCGACTTTAATAGCTTCCATGATCGTGGCGTGTACGTAGATGAGAAGCGTGATCCATTGTCGGCCAATCTGTTCAATCTGCGTGGCAGCTCCTGGCGCAATTTACGAAATAAGTTGACGCCCTCGTTCTCCTCGGGAAAAATCAAGGCCATGTTCAGCACCATAGATGATGTGGGTGATAAATTGGTACAGCACTTGAGGGCAGAACTGAAACGTTCACCTCAGCAGGAAATCGAAATGAAGGACAAGTTGACCACCTTTGCAGTGGATATAATAGGTTCTGTAATTTTTGGCCTGGAAATTGATAGCTTCACTCAGCCCAACAATGAATTTCGTAAGTTAAGCAGCAACGTCTTTGACGATGATTCTCTGGTGTTTAAAATCTACAACGTTGCTTCGCTGGTATTTCCACCGTAAGTTTCTATTTCAACTTCAACTGACAGCATTCTTAATTCAACTCTGTTGCAGAATTGCCCAGCTAATAAATCGCCTGGGCTATGTCAATCAGGTGCAACTCCAACTTCGTGACATAGTACAGCGTACGATTGAGTTTCGTGAGAAGCATCAGGTGGTGCGTAAGGACATGTTGCAGCTGCTGATACGTCTAAGAAATACGGGCAAAATAGGCGATGATGACGATCAATTGTGGGATATTGAGACGGCCCAGAATGAGCTAAAGTCCATGTCTATAGATAAGCTAAGCGCCCAAGCGTTTATATTCTATTTAGCGGGCTCGGAAACTACAGCTTCTACGGCAGCCTTTACTCTATACGAGCTAGCCATGTATCCGGAATTAATGAAGGAGGCAAGGGAAGAACTGGATGCCGTACTAGAAAAACACAAACTCAAACGCTGCGATAAATTTACATATGAATTGGTACAGGACTTAAAATTCCTAGATTTGTGCATTAAGGGTAAGTTGGGGGCAAGCTCTGACGATTCACAACTTTCAATGTTTTTTACTTTTAGAAACTCTACGCAAATATCCTGGTCTACCCTTTCTGAATCGTGAATGCAATGAAGATTTCGCAGTGCCTGATACCAGTTATACCATTAAGAAGGGCACACCCATTTTGATACCTCTCTATGGCCTTCATCGTGATCCCGCCTACTTTCCTGATCCCCATACCTATGATCCACATAGATTTGACTCGGATAGCTTGAACTATGATTCAAATGCTTATATGCCCTTTGGCGAGGGTCCCAGACATTGCATAGGTAGGTCTTCTAGGGTGATCTTTAAAGACCTTTTATTTAATACTTTGATACCCTTTGATTTTTATATAGCTCTACGCATGGGCAAGGTTAATGCCAAATTGGCGGTGGCCAAAATATTGGCTAATTTCGATATAGCTCAGGCACCACGTAAGGAAATCGAATTTGTTTTCGATGCTAAACCAGTGCTAATCCCCAAGGATGGTCTGAAACTAAAGCTGAAGGAACGAATCTAATAGTACGAAAATAATACAATGTCTTAATTATATCTCTATATCAATAAAAGAAAGTGTCCTGACTGACTGATTCACTGACTGATCGGCAATCATCGCACAGCCTAAACGGTAAGAGATAGAAGGCTCTTATTTGGATAGGAGTTTCCATTAGTGCTTACTAAGAAAGGGTTTTCGAAAATTCCAACCGGAAAAGTCGGAAAGCGTTTAAAAAGTTTGTATGAGGAAAATTTTATTTTCATTCGATTGAAGCATAGTACGCGAAATAATAGGACACGTGTTTTCCCGTTTATGGAAAATCCGCCCAGGAGGAAAATGGCCGGAAAACTCTGCAGGCAAAAATCAATTTTTCATCCGATTGGATTGACACTCGGCTTGAAAGGAAAGTAGGGGAAATAAATTGAGATGTAATTTTCCGAACTTGGAAAATTGGACCCAACGGACGGAAAATTCCTGGAAATCTCATGCAAGAAGCTTTTGATGTGAATTATCTTTAATTTCGGTACGTTCGATTTTAGTAGGAATGAAATTGGATTTGAGCGTCCCGTGATGCTGACACTAACCATATTTTGTTGTTGTGTTTGCTTTGTGCAGTGGCTCGGCACACACACACAAGACGGTTGGCAGAGTGATGGCAGTGGGAAGTTTTGGTGATGGGGGGCGGAGAGATTTCATTTACAGTTCTTTGCCTATGGCTCAGCCTAAAAAAAACGAGAGCGCAAGTTAAAGTCGGCTCTAACCGACTTCGATATACCCGTTACTCATGAAAAAAACATGTTTAACAGTGTTCCTGCGTCCAATCATCTCAAAAGTATGCAACACTTTTTAACTCGGCTATTTTTCACATTTTTGCTCATAACTTGAGAACCGCTCATCCGATCCTTATTATTTCTTCGGCAAATTTATTCGTTTTGCTAATTACTAACTCTCTCTAGAAGGTACTAATCTTTAAAATTGTAGGAGATATAACGCTTTTTTTGAATTGCGGGGGTGGTGGGGGGTGTGGCCAAAATTTGAAATAAACTTGATCTGCCTGCAAGTATAAGAAGCATTTGTCCCATTCATGTCAAACCTCTATCTCTTACCATCTCTGAGATCTAGGTGTTCATACAGACGGACGGACGGACGGACAGACGGACATGTCTATATTGACTCGGCTGTTGATGCTGATCAAGAATATATATACTTTATATTTTCGGAAATGATTCCTTCTGCCTGTTACATACATTTGCACGACTTTAGTATACCCATTTTACTCTACGAGTAACGGGTATAAAAACAAAACAGAAACACTAAGAATCTACCACAGCAACAACGAGAGAACAACTTTTGCTGTAAGCGCGTGAGGGAGAGTGAGTGTTATTAAGTACTGAAAAGACAGGGCACTGAGAGCAGCATCATACCGTATTAGTTGTATCATGGTTTTCTTCTTGTGACAAACTGCCATTGCTGATTTGTATACCAAGGAGAGAGCTTCTTTTCTTAAATTTAAGGGCTTAATTTAAAAATCATAATAATTTTGACTTTGGAGCTTCTCTGATTTTTCTGATCATTTTAAGTAAAGATAAGATAAATCGTACAGGTAGATTTTTATTTAATGTGGAATTATAGGAATGAAAAAGGGCATCCACTTAGGAATTCAACAGAAGTGAACTCGCTAAAGTGAAAAAAAACACTAAAAATGGATGCTGAGTATTCAGACACTTTCAACACGCAAAGGCAGAAAATAGCTGAAAATGTACAAATTAAAACGAGAAGGCCAAGCTAACTTCACCTAAGCCGAAGTTTTCATACCCTTGAAAATGGTTTCAAAAATCAAAGTTTTAGAACTCTAGCTGTTTTTTTAATTAAGGCCATTTTCTGACTCATGGTTCCTATGGCAGCTATAAAATATAATCATCCGATTTTGACCAAAGTTTGAAAATCTGCGCGAAAACATTTAAAAATAAAACGAGAAGGCCAAGCTAACTTCGTCTTTGCCGAAGTTCTTATACCCTTGCAAATGTTTTAATAAATCAGAGTTTACGAACGTGAGCATAGTTCCTACACAGAGGGAAAAAACCGAGAACATTGGACTCAAAACGAGCACAAACGTTATCAAAACGTATGCATGAACGGGTTTTCTCACATGTAGTGCAATGTTCTCACTTCGAGAACAATTTATTGCGAACGCAAAAACTCAAATTGAGTTGACATTGTTCCTTTTTTGAGAACAAGATTAGAGTTTATATTGTTCCGATTTCAAGAACATTTTAAACCAGGGATGCAAACCACTCGGAAATAAGGACTGGTTCGGTTCAGTGGTTCACCAAGTTTTTGAACCGCCGGTTCGGTTCATTGCATGGTTTTTGGGGCTTACTGAACCGCGGTTACGGTTCGGTTCGGTTCGCTCTTTATTCATTTAATTAACTAAAGAAACATATTTTTGATAAAAGTATTCTGATTATTCATTAACAAAGACCTACGTTTTCAGTTATACGGGTATGTTCAAAATTTCGACGGCAATTTCCGTATGAGCGTTATCATTTCGTTTTTAAATCCTACATCTTTAAGACTGTTTCATTTAATTAGTATCCAGTTGATTAGTTTTATTATTCTTGTATATGTGGTATTCAAAACAACAAGGAATAATATAGATTTAAGAAAATTAAATTAACTTCAATATGATGGAATTTTAGTTGACTTAATAATAATATTAATTATTGGAAAATGTTCATTCTACTGACACTTGTGTTAGTGGAACATCTAAAAACTATTCGAGCTATGCTTAAATTGATTTTCCTGATAAATATTCCAACATTTAATAATCTTTTAAGGAATTATTGAGTTGTTTGGCAAGCATTTTCAACTCGTTGTTACTTATCGAGTTCCATGAATTACACAGCCCAACAGTGATTTTGGTGCAGGTCTATTTTTAACAGATTATGTTAATATAGACTTCACTGAACAAAACTATTAATATGAGATCTAGATTCTTGAAATTGAATCCCTATTATTGAGTTGTTTGGCAAGCATTTCCAACTCGTCTTTACTTATCGAGTTCAAAGAATTATCGGTTATGTTTTCATTAACGTTTTGAATTTTGTTGTATATTAAAATTAAATGAGATTTAGCTACCTTTTTTCCTTTTGATTCCTGGAATCTAAAAAATTGCATTCAAATGCAGGCGGAGCTCTTGTTTTCAAACAGTTGACAATTACGGAACTCCTTTTTTAACCTTAATTTTGCATGCCTGCCAGCCATAGAATTTCATACTCATTTTCTATTTCAAACCAATCTTGATTAAAAATTCGGAGGTAATTCGCCAGTAACTTAATATGTAGATGAACCGAACCGAACCATTTTATTTTTCGGTTTTGGGTTCGGTTCAGTATTTTTTAAAACACACCGGTTCGGTTTACGGTTCGGTTCACGAGTGAACAAAGTGGTTCGGTTCGGTTAAAAACCGGTTCGGTTCAGAACCGGTTTGCATCCCTGTTTTAAACTCACTTGGAAAAAAATTTGATTGCATTTGGGACCAGGTGTGGGCGGATTACTCACATTTGGGTGGAATAGGGAACGGGGACATCCCTCTTTTGATAGGAAGTGAAGAGAGGCAAGGCTACTCTGGATATCGCTGCTGCTGCCCATCCACCCACCCATTGTGCCATAGGTATCAGAAACATCGCTTCAACGATTCAACTTCACCTGACTCGTTTCATATTTAAGTTTCCAGAAAAACACAGAAAAATTTGTTCGGGCTTAACTGGGATTTGAGCCCGGTACCTCATGCACTCAACGTATGGAATGACGCCCTTGACAATTCAGCCATTGAAGAGTTTGGCAGATGCACGTCAAGAGGGCTACTTATGCTTTGTTGAGCAGACAAGAGAGAGAGCAAAAAGAGAACCAACTCGCTGTCTCTCTTGTATCTCTCTCTGCTGAAAGCCGGTGTTGTTGTTGTTTAAAGTAAATATTAATTGTTTGAGAACAACTTTACTCATTCCAAGAACATTTAGAACATTTGTTCTCAAAAATTTTGAGAACGTTCTGTTCTCATTTTAAGTTGAAGGCAACTTATTTTCTGAACACGTTTTTTCCCTCTGTGTATAGCATAGTTCCTATAGATAGTTCCTATAGCAGCTGTAAGATATAGTCTTCCGATTTTGACAACAACTTCCAAGTCTGTGTAAAAGCGTGTAAAACTAATAATTGCTGGAGCAGGAGGCGTTTACATTAAAATCAAAAAAGTTTTTTCACAAAGACCCACTTTTCGACCGATAGTTCCTATGGCAGCTATAAGATATAGTCATCCGATCCGGTCGGTTCCGACATATTATCAGTGTGCAGTAAAAAGAAGACTCTGTACAAAGTTTCAGCTCGAAAGCTTTAAGACTGAGAGACAAGTTTGCCTAGAAGCAGACAGACGGACAGACAGACAGACGGACAATGATCAATCATCATACCCTTTGCAAGGGTATAAATATGACATGTGTGAAACATGCTTCGTGAGTGCATACTCACACATTTTTTTTACCCGATTGATTTGAAACTAAGGATAAAATACGCAATAGTTTGAAATGTAATTTTTCGATGATGGAAAATTTGACCCCACGGTCGGAAAATTCCCTGAAAATTCTGCATAAAAAACTTTTTTTCATCCTATTGGCTTGAATCTCGGTTTGTAAGGACAGAAATAATTTGAAATGTGATTTTCCTATGTCGGAAAATTCGCCCCATGCGTGAAATTGCCCGGAAATTTTTTTAGTAAAATCATTATTTTGGATCCTAAGGGCCTCGAACTCGGTTTGTAAGGATAGAATACGAAATATTTTAAAATGTAATTTTCCAATTACGCAAAATCCGCCCCCGGCAGCGAAAATTTCCGGAAAAATCAACTTGCAAAATAATTATTTTTCATCTGATTGACTTGAAACTCGGTTTGTAAGGTCAAAATGAGAATTCATTTGTGTTTTCATTTTCTGATGTTGGAAATACCGCCGCGATGCCCACTGAGAAGTAGGTGGTATGTGGATGGAAAGTGGTTGGGATGTGGGCAGGATATGGATGGTAAGTAAGTAGGATGTAGAAATTGGAAAATGTAGAATTGGAAAAAAAAGGTATAGGTTTGCGAGCGGCCACGATTTCTCATCTTCAGGTTGTGTGAAATGAAAACTAAAAACGGGGTTATAATCAGTATTGATGTCTTTCTGGTCTGACTCTTTCTGGTCTGACACTCGAAAAAAATGTTGTGTTAAAATTGATGTTGGGCCCCTTTTTTATAGTTTAGTGTACAATAAAGGCGCTGCGAAATAAGTCCCCAATGAAATAAGGCCCCAAAAAATAAATGAAATAAGGCCCCAAAAATTTATATGGAAAACAAAAACAACGATTTTTTCTCAAATTTGGGGTGTTATTTCATTTTTTGGGGCTTTATTTCCTAAATAAAATTTCAAAATGAAATATGTCCCCAAAAGAAGAAATGAAATAAGGCCCCAAAAATTAGGTTTGCGGTCTTATTTCATTTCGCGGAAATAAGACCCCAATTTTTAATATGAATTTTTTGGGGTCTTATTTCATTTCTCTTATTTTTGCTGATATATGAAAAAAAAAGTCCAATAACTCCAATAACGGTTAATTTTCTTATCTGCCTGCGTTTTCTGACTTAGTATTTGATGCATTTTTGTACAGATGTGCAAAAGTACCGTTTTACAATTAGTTCAGTGATAACCTTTTGAGTTTGTTGATCAGTTTAGTGATTTGCATTGTGTAAAGCAGACGTTCAAGTGCGAGATAAAATTATGAAGTGCGAAAAAATTGTTGGATTACGGCGAACTGGAAATTTGTTCTACGTCAAAGAACAGAAAATGCTGTATTTTGACGAGGTAATTACATTGTCTATCTTAAAAAATCTTAGCGCCGCAGACAAAATTTTTTTAAAAAAAATCGCGCGAATTTTATATGAAAACTTTTTATATTGTATAAAAAAAAAAATTGTGTCAATCTTAGCGCCGCAGGCGAAAATTTTTTACAAAAACATCGCGCGATTTTTGTGTAAAAAACTTTCATTATTATTTAATGTTATAGGTAGTTTATTTCACTAAAAATCCAAATTAAAAAATATTTTAAAATTTTATTTTAGGTATTTCCAATAGTTTTTATTTTATTGAATAAATTGAATAAAGCAATAAAATGAACAAAAAAAAGAATTGAAAAATTGGGGTGTTATTTCAATTTTCAAAATGGGGTATTATTTCATTATGAAATAACACCCCAAATTTGGGGCCTTATTTCATTTTTTTTTGGGGCCTTATTTCATTTCAGTGGGGCCTTATTTCATAATTTAAATTGGGGTATTATTTCATTATGAAATAACTCCCCAAATTTGGGGCCTTATTTCATTTTATCGTTTGGGGACTTATTTCATTGGGGACTTATTGCCTGCAGCCTACAATAAATAGAAAAAATTTTCTAAACTTATGATTGAGGGTCAGACCAGAATGGTGACAATTCTGCGTCGATTTTAGTATAACTGGAGATATAAAGGTCGCCAGCTCGAAAAACGAGGTTTCGAGATAAATGCGCTTGAAGTTTGAAGTAATTGCCTCAAACGGAAAATGTTTGTGTTGCAATTTATTTTAAGGATAATATGTCAAAATCTTTGGCCTTTTACATTAAGATTTGATTCAACTACGTTTCTATTTTTCTACGTATTTTAAATACAATTGTGGGTGATAATGTGTTTCGTTATATATAAAAAATAATTACTATTATTTTATAACAGGCAAAAATCTAAAAATTTCAATAGAATTTCCCATTGTTGTTTTTGCTGTTGTCATCTCATAGTCAGACGACCGATCCATTAGGTAAATAAACAAACAAATCAGCCAAATGTTTGTTGCTCTGGTTCTGGTCTGATACACCGCTGATGACATCATATAGTCTCCCCCCAAAACACACACACGCTCCCACAGTTTTGCTGCCTCCCTCAGAGAGAGAGAGAGAGAGCATCGTTTCTCTTTAGCTTGCTCTAGCCGCCGAAGTGTGCTCCGAGGAGGTCAGCTACTAGTTGACCATTAGTTGCTCCGCCAGTTACAATGGAAACGCTGCAGATAAGACTGGTTCCAGCACAGACCGCTGAGGAGCGGGCCCGAAATATTATAGCCAATGTGGTGGTAGAGGGTCAACATTCAGAGCTAGTGCCCTATATTGATGAGCATGTGACTCAGGTGTGTGAAAAGGTTACCCTACTGTCCAATTTGGAGGCGGCAGCTACTCCACAGTCTCAGCCTCGTCTGCGTTATTATGCGGTGGGTCCATCCACCTATAAGGTGTTGTGCCCCCTGTGCCGTGAAAGAAGTGAGGCGGCTGTCATGAGAGCAGCCAGTTGCAAGGATGCCAGTTGTTGTCTCAGCTTATTGTCCTGGTAAGCTAGATGATCCATGTCATTCCTTTATCTTAAGAATTTTCCTTCCATTAGCATTTTCCCACTCTTTTGGATCTGCTGTGTGTGCACCTGGTGTGGCTGCAATCGGGAATGGACCACCAAGGGAGTCTATTGCAATCGCTGCGGCGGCAAAGTGGGGATTCAGCGCAAGGCCAAATAGTTTCGGACCAATTAAATAAAAATTAATGCCAAATATTTTGTGTTCTAATTCTATTACGCATTCTATACACATAACTCAATTAAAGATGCTCCACCAAATCAGCAAACCAAATGCTCTCGGGGCTCTCTTGAGTAACCGACTGGACCAGAGATAATGGAAAACATAGATTTCCTCTCTTTCTATAGTGCAGACTCTAATTGTCCCATCTATTTATTACTTTATCTTCGCTTTCACTCTCTTCTCTTCTCTGGTAGCCAAACAGGTTGCTTTGTTATTTTGGCTACATTTCGCTTTCAGTTCACTGGCTGACTATGACCAAAACGCTTAGCGAGACAGAGCAGGCTGCTCAGGCGGCTGCCGCCAAAGAGCTGATGGCCCATAAGGAGCGTAAGATCTATGAGAATTTTGCCACACCCCTGGCGGGTACCTTTCTCAACTTGCCACACGAATCGGTGATAATCAAGTGTCCTGCCTGTGGTGTCAAGGATCAGAGTGTGGTGCAAAATGATTTAAAGTGGTGGGCAAGTGAGATTAATCGTCTGGTGGGATGTCTGTTTGTGTAGGTCACTTTAAATACTTCCCAAAGGACCTTTTCATACTCACCCTTTCTTACCATTTCCAGGAGTTTCTGTTGCTGTTGCTGTTTCAACTATTATGTACCCTGCAAGCAGACGGATCGAAGTCATTATTGTGGCAACTGTGGCTGTTACTTTGGCAGGGCGATGAAGCGCAAGTTGCCGCTGAAGCTAAGAAAGTGAAATATATATATCTGACCGCCCCCTACTCTAAAGAATAAAGCATAACAAACCCCCACATACATATATTTGCCGCTCTTTATTTCTCTCTGCCTCGCTCTTAGCGATCTCCGCTTTTCTGAACACTTGGTATGCTGAGAGCTCTCTTCGTTTTAGTCAGTCTGCTTTTGATTTCGGAACAGTCAACACCTTCATCTAAGATTTTTAGTTAATTTATCATGGCTCAGGATCCTCCCGCACCCGTTTACTTTGCTGTGGGACCCAGCTCCAATGAGATCACTTGCCCCTATTGCCATACCAAAGCCAAGACTCGCCTGGTACGCGCCTGGCTAAGATGCTGCACCAAACGTCATCATTGTGGGGCCTGTGGCGAGTATCTAGGCGTCTATAGACGTCCACAACTTTAGAGTGGATCTCGTTTGTATGTTTAATATAGGATCACATACTTAGCCCTCCTATCTGTTGGGGTTTGATGTATACTGAATCACTCATACGCAGTGTGGCCAATGATTTTTAAGTTTATTGATTTATACGATTTATTGAAAATAAAAAAAATTTTTTATGAACTTTTTTTCTCCAAAAGCCTAACTTATTTTTCCTGTTGCTAAATCTAGCCGAATAAAAGCTAAACTATTTCGAAAACCGCCATTTTAAATGTGTATTTAATAAGATTAATCTGCAGTCCAAACGATGTTTGGCGCAGATTCGTAACAGTGATTTAAAATGTTTTTATCAAAACAAAGCAGAGTTTAAGGAACAGTCACAGCTGACTTTGGCGCTTGAATTTGTAATAAAGAAATCCAAGGTTTAAATATCATAAAAATAAAATAAATATATAAAATAGATTGATCTTAGATTTGCATCCAAAGTATCATAGAATCGTCCAACAGCTGTAATAATACTATCCATCGCAATTAAACTTAATTGATCTTTTTTTGAACGATAAAATAAAACAGCTTTAATCAGTAAGCGAAAGCCGCAAATCTCTTCAAAAGATGGTTGAGCAGATTGAAATGGACCTCATTTGGTTTCCAGGGCACAATAATATCGAGTGCAATTGCAAGGCAGACAAACACGTAAGACTGTGAAATACCTTTAAACTCTTTCCCCAGCAGAATATTGTAGGCAAGTCCTCAGCAAGAGACAAATTCGAGTATGGAGTCTATTCTAAGATGACCGTCAAAACCGCACGACTTTGTTTCTAAATAATATATTTAGTCATAACAATGAAAAGCCAATTACCATGTCAGAAATATCAAAGTGAAATTTTTTGGGCATATCAAAATCGGAGTTGTGCCGCTGGCATTATTTTCGTCAATTAGCATTTATAATTGGTAATGCCAATTGATAATGCTTTATTTTAATTGGCATTAAATCTGGCAATGCAAATTCAAAAGTTTTTAATTGGCATTATAAATTTCAATTCTAATTAAAATATTTTAAATTGGCATTGTAATGAAATAATTTTAATTCAAAATTCTCAATTGAAATTGAATTGAATGTCAAAACCAGGGATCGTAACGATTATAATTTTTAAAATAAAAATCATTTTTAAGAATTATTTTTATTATAAAAATTGAAAATAAGACTTATTTTTGATTTTTATTTATAAAAATTGAAAATAAGACTTATTTTTGATTTTTATTTATAAAAATTGAAAATAAGACTTATTTTTCAATTTTTATTTTAAAAATTGAAAATAAAAATTGATTTTGAATATCTTTTAAACTAAAAGGCGCATTTCAAAAGTGGACATATATCTATGATCTATGATTCAATACCTTTCCAATGATACCTCACATGTCCTTGAAGGATCAAGGATAAGGATTAAGGATACCAATTTTTTTTATTGATTCAATGCCGCTGCTTATACATTTCGCTCAATTACTTCAAGTCTGTCATAACTCAAAAATGACTAATTTTGACTTAATGATGCAGAAATATTAGCTGTATTGTGTACACTGATTTGTGTAAAATTTTCAAACTGATATTTATATGTTATACTGTCCATGTGAGATGAGAATATGGCTTGGCCCCGTTGAAGGAGCTATACAGCCAATTTTACATTTTACTGTACGAAATCACAAGAACGGTAAATAATTTGTAACGCACCGACCGAAAAAAGCAAGTACCGAACTTTTTTGTGTTCAGCACTCGTGCGTACTAAACAATTTTAGTTAAGTACAAAATGGTTTTTAGTTGAGTACACGGAGTATACTTTGTGATAGTCGAGGCATTTAAACCATTTACACTGACTGAAGACTTATTAAATCGCAAAAAAACCAAGGAGGATAAAAATAGTAATTATGAAAGACGAAATTGTCAACCAAGTGAAAAATCATGTCGCAATTCGCAGGTAAGGGATCTCAATGGTAACAAAACCGCGAAATGCTTAGCAAACTGTTTTTCAAGACCACAAACTATCACACATAACTTAATTGCCCTGTTCATGATAATACCGAACCGCGATTAATACCACGGATGACCAAAGGAAAAGAACATTGTCAAGATCATAAGGAAAATAACTAAATTGCCATGGTTTTGACAATAGTGAACCTCGAACCATGGATGACCAACAATGAAGAACATAGATAGAGCATAAAAAACGCATCAGTTTCACAATTTTTGCTTGTAAATAAGAAGAGAGTCCGGCATTGATATTTTGAAAGGGCTGTTTCTATAGAATTTAAGTTTAAAAGCCGAACCTTTTACAGAATTTCAGAGGTTTTCAGCCTTGGAAATGGGGTCTTGGTTTACTTCTTTGCTCATAACTTGAGAACCGTTCATCCGATCTTCATCATTTCTTCGGCATATCGATTTATTTTGCTAATTACTAAATATATCTAGAAGGTACAAATCGTCTATCTTTAAAAATGTAGGAGATATAACGTTTTTTCCAAATTGCGGGGGCAGAAAGGGGCGTGGTCAATATTTGAAACAAACTTGATCTGCGTGCAGAAAAAAGATGCATTTGTCCCATACATGTCAAACATCTATCTCTTACTATCTCTGAGATCTAGGTGTACAGACAGACGGACGAACGGACAGACGGACATGGCTATATCGACTCGGCTGTTGATGCTGATCAAGAATATATACACTTTATATGGTCGGAAATGATTCCTTCTGCCTGTTACATACATTTGCACGACTTTAGTATACCCTTTTTACTCTACGAGTAACGGGTATAAAAAACAAATCGATATGCGGTTTAAAAGGTGATATGATTTCCGAGTTAAAGACAAAGAGATATTTCTAGACCCTTGGAGAGGGTATATTAAAATTGTCAGGATGTTTGTAACGCACAGGAGGAAGCATGACAAGCTGAGTTGATATAGCCATGTCCGTCTGTCCGACTGTTTCTATGCTATCTCCTCCGTCAGTTTTAAGACAATCTCAACCAAACTTTGCACGAAGTCTTTTGGTACAAATGCGCTGCACATTTGTCGGAACCGGGTCGGATGGCTATAGCAAATAGCTGCCATAGGAACAAAAAGTAGTTCTAGAGCTTACATAAACTGGGACTAAAACACTGATCTGCTATTTCACTTTGCAGGGCTTGACCGACTTTCTAACGTGTTTGAGTTATGGCAGACTTGAAATAAGTGAGCGAAATGTATAAACAGTGGCATTGAATCAATAAAAAAAAATTGGTATCCTTAATCCTTATCCTTGATCCTTCAAGGACATGTGAGGTATCATTGGAAAGGTATTAAATCATAGATCATAGATATATTTCCACTTTTGAAATGCGCCTTTTAGTTTAAAAGATATTCAAAATCAATTTTTATTTTCAATTTTTATAATAAAAATTGAAAAATAAGTCTTATTTTCAATTTTTATAAATAAAAATCAAAAATAAGTCTTATTTTCAATTTTTATAATAAAAATAAGAGTTATTTTTCGATTTTTATTTAAAAATTGAAAATAAAAGTTTATCCTGATTTTGGATTGCTCACTCAAAATTCGTATATGGGGTGTCTCCAAAAGGGTCTAGGACACTTATTTGGCTTTGATTTTTTTAAAGTCCATAACTCTTATTTGCGATCCCTGGTCAAAACGCGCTTAACACCACTGAGTGACACAACGAGCAGTGAATTTTGTTGTGAAATAAATATGACTTCTCGATGTCGATTCCGGCGATAGCATTAAGGCCAGCGAAGCTAGCACAAGTTCAACTGATGTCCCGATTGAAGAGAAAACGAAGCCTCTAATCTTGGGCGGTAAATACTTCGCAGTCTTGGAAGCGGTAAGTAAAGTACCAAATACTGGGTAAGAGTGTTGAGCAATGCACTTGAAATGGCGATTGAAGCGTCAATTTTGTCCAAATCGTTTCGAAAGTGCCCACTGTGCCGAGCCAGACTGCCTACAATCCTTGTCCACTACTTTGTGAATTCACCCACTGTGCTGGCTCAGAGTGCCTCCAGCTGCCACCAAATATCATTTCGGAATAAATAAAATAAATAAACTGAAATTATTTCATTTTAATGCCAATTGAAAAATTTGAATTAGAATTATTTCAGTTTATTGCCAATTGAAAAATTTGAATTAGAATTATTTCATTTCAATGCCAATTGAAATTTATGAATTAAAGTTATTTTAATTTAATTTCAATTGAGAATTTTGAATTAAAATTATTTCATTACAATGCCAATTTAAAATATTTCAATTGGAATTGAAATTTATAATGCCAATTAAAAATTTTTTGAATTATCATTTAAATTTAATGCTAATTCAAAAATAATGCTAATGCTTTGGGACCCAACCCTGATCAAAATGATACTTTTTAAGATCAAATTGATATTTGATAATTTCATTATCATTGGAAATGAAAGGTAAGTCCGAAACTAATTCCAATTGGTATTATTTCTTAATTTATTGAAATAGAAAAACAACGAATTCATAATTTATTACTGTTCTTTGACTGGGGATTGGACTCTTCGGCATTTTCTGTACATCTGTTTCTTCTTGGCAGACTTTCAAAAATGAAAATGGTGTCCTTTTAACCTTTTCTAATATCATTCAACAAATTGATGTATTTTATTGTTAAAATGAAACTTTATGGTTAAGAAATGATATGATAAAGTCAAAATATCAAACTGACCAGCCCATATAAAATTGAAATGGATTTTATTTTTTTCAGTGTGGATAAAAAGTATTGAAAATTATTGACACTGTGCGAATTTCCTAGTCCAAGAATGAACTTTTGATCCCGAATTTCTTATTCGATTAATTTTGAACTCAATGGTCTTAAATTTTGGTTGATTTTTTTTCTCTCTCTCTCTGTATGCTTGCTCAGCAGAGCACTTTAGAAATTCCTTTGCTCGAACTTACTGTCTGATAGTTTCGAGCTTACTGAGATTTCTCAGCTCTTATAGGAGAAATGAGTAGAAGACAAGACTGCTAGCAAGCCAACTGAATGGCCTGAGTGTGCAGGAGGGAGAACACATTCCGGCAACAACCCTAACCTAACCTGATTCTGTCCCTCTTTGGGATTCAGGCTAAGTCTGTTATACCGTTTACCTCCAACACGGATTCTGCACTCATTTTATACGAAAAGATAATCATGATAATAAACATTAGAGTGTAGAAATCTACGACTGTTTTTGGTTATCAAAACTGATGGTCCGAGGAATCTAATAAATTGATAACACTGTGACACATTTTTGAACTCAAAAAAGTTGTTACGGTCGAGACCAAAAAATTCTGAAAGGGTGTGATGGTAGTATAAAAAGGCTGCATCATGGGTTTGGTCTGATAAGCTGCCGTTTTCTTTTTATTGACCTTTCAACTTTTCAGCTTCAGTGTAGGATTAATGATTTCATATCTCGTAAGCTATATTGAATCTTGCTTTTGTGTCTTTAGCAAAGTTGTTGCTCTTGGCTTGGCCTACAAAACATTTCTTAGTAGCAAATCAAAAATTACGTCTTGGTACTTAAAATTACAAAAGATGTCCAAAAAAATCAATTTTTCACAACTTTTTTCAGTTTTCCAACTTTTTCCTGAAATCCGTTACAAATTTGGACAAGTTGTTGCTTAGACCAAAATAAACAAACCGTTAGTACGAACACACTTCATTTAAGTACTCTTTGATATAGTAAAAAGACCAAAAGCATGAAAAAATGTCAGAAAAAATTTAAAAAAAACGAATTTTATCGGTAAAAAATTAAATATATTAAATTTCTTTAGCTACATTTTTTAAGTTATATTTTTTGACAATTTTATTGATTTAATACAAAACAATCGAAATTTTTGATAGTGTCAGCCAATTTCTACCAAAAACTGTACTTTTTCGAGTTTTGGTTGAAATTATTGATCTTTTAGGGTCTTTAACTATATGAAGGACCATTCGAATGAAGTTGGTATGTTCCAACCGATTGTTTACGTTAGTCTATGCTACTTTTTCGTCCTTCATTGCTTGGTCAAATTCGTTATAGTTTTCAAGAAAAAGTTGAAAAACAGTACAAAATGAGGGGAAAACATGATGAATTTCCATTTTTGCAATTTTGAGCTTAAAGATGTGACTATTTTGACTTGTTACTTAGAAATGTTTTGTAAATTAAGTCAAGAGCAACAACTTCTTTTAGACGTCTAGCCGAAATTCCAAATAGTTTACGAGATAGGGAGTTACAAGACCCAATCATATGCTTAAAACTTCAAAGTGCTATAAAAAGAAATCGGCAGCTAACCAGACCAAACCCAGGGAAGGTTTTTGTACTACTATCATACCCTTTCAGAATGTTTTGGTCTCGACCGTATCAACTTTTTAGTGTTGCACAGTGTAATCACTGAATCAAGCGCCTATTTGGAGACCCTTAAGAAACATCATTATTTGAAAACAACAAAACAGAATCAAAACGACTGGACTAAATGTACCGAGCTTCATTTGCAATAGGGGGATGAAATCAAAATGTTAGAAAAAGTATTTTAATGTTTAAATATCTTTATTAAATTTTTATTACAAAATGAAGTCAGTTTTTAAATTTTTTTGAGCTGCTTATTTACGATTTAGTCCCTAATAAAATAGGAAGACTTTGTTAAGAATTAAAACACTTTTTATCTAAAATATATCAAATTTTTGATCCAGAGTTACTTAAACCAAGGTCTAACAGGCAAATAATTTGCCCAATTTTGTATGCAAATTTGGAAAAATGGGCCAAATTTTGAAACATTTCGCTCATGTTTGTTCCATTTATTTGCTTATGTAACGATGGTTACTTAGCCAAATTATTTGCCTGTGGGACCTTAGCATAAGCTATCAACAAATTAAATATTTTATTTATTAATTTTGTTATATTTTTTGGAATTCTTCTTAATTATTCGCATTTCAACTCAATACGCCAACAACCAACTGGTCTGCAATATTTTTATTTTATAAACCTTTTTGGACATAAGCAACAAATTTTGAACTGGCTTACGTATCGTATGAGAAATGTGTCCGCACTTAATAAATATTAAATCATATTTTTGTAGTTTTCAAATTTTAAAATATTTAACAAATATATTTGTTTTGCAAGGAAAATTCTAGTTTTTCCCATGTTTCTTTATTGCGCATACTATAAATATCTAAATAATTTTGAATAAAGAGATGACTTCAATGTTTCCACATGTCCAATTATTATGGAGACGACCAACGCCTCACTCTCTTGCTCTCACTCTCTCTCTCTCTCTCTCTTTTAGATCAATATTCTCTGGCAAACCATTCAGTTACTCGGCATTCTTTCTAGAGAGCACAACATGGCCATAGACGAACCGCAAATCATAGCCACCAGCATCAATCAAAAACCCCAAGTGGGTTATTTGAAAAGCGAAACCACCTGGGTCAATTGTCCCGCCTGCGAGAAATCCGAATGGAGTGTGGTGCAATTGGAGGCGGTGACCTGTTTACAGCGTTTCCTTAACTTGACCAAAATGTGGTAAGTGTTGATAACTTAAAATACATTTTCATACTGTGTCTTCTCACTTGTACCAGCAAAAAGTGGCCTGGCCGCCAGGACATCAATCACTATTGCTCGCAATGTGGTTGCTTTATAGGACGCTTTGTGCCCGTGGATTGCACCGAACGCTGTTTATCCAAGTCGGCGCGTCGGCAGGCGGCCGTAGATGAAATGGTTTTAAAAACCAAACCAAAGGATTGTGCCGAGCGTGCACAGAAGAGTAGGGAGAAGGTGCTGGCCAAGCGAGAGCAAGCACGCCTAGAGAAGGCTGCCAAAGCAGCACAGACCAGGCCCTGAGGGGGTCAAATGGTTTGGGTATCGACTAGGTTAAAGCTTTCTGAAAAAGCTCTTCAATAAAATATATTTTTACTTCTACGAACAATTTTAAAACAACATTAATAAAGGGGGTCGAGAGGACCTTATTGGGACTTCTTGTCGCTCTTAACGGATGGTTCAGGTGTGGGTGGATTATCGCATTTGCAGCTTACAAACTCACGATTTGGCTTAATGCAATTATTCTCACGATCATAGAGGCCCAGAAAGGTCTTGCAGTTGGAACAGTGTAAATATTCGCGATTCTCAGGCGATATAAAACAGGGCAGAAAGCATAAAGGCCAACAACAGGTCACACAAGAGGCACAACATCCGGTGCTGCTATAAAACTCCGAACTGGTCTTTATCAAGGGACGTCGGCTGCGGCCACAATTCGGACAAAATATGGTCCCATCGGTGGGAGTCCAGCGTTCAATGGAAGTGCGATAATATTTTTGTCGTTCCTGGGTCTGATGCGATTGGGGGTTTGCCACAGCTGATGCATTCAGTAAACTCGGATGTTTGGCCAGGTCTGTAAGAACATTTATTAGAAAGGAACTCTATTCTTTTTTGTGTTTAGAGAGTCGAGGGAAGAGTCTAGTGCCATTAAACACCTGCCCTCCCCTCCAATTGCTTTTCTACTTACAACGCTCTGCCAAATCCGCCATTTTATCTTCAGACATGCCCGTCTTTTTACTTATCTCCGACAGTCGATCTTCGCTTATTCCATGCTTGGCCGCCAGCTTATGAAAATTTTCCAATTTTTCGTTGACTTTATCTGCCATCTCGGGATGCTCTTTATTGACATGTGCGATCAAATTAGCATTATCATATCGCGAACCTTGAACTGTCTTCAAGCATTTAAGGCAGCGCAAGTAATGAAGTTCGTTTGCCGGTGTTGACATTTTTTTGTGTTTGGAAAATAAAATGCAAGACTGTGTAAAGTTAACCAGACTATACAGACTTGTCCTGCTACGTAATACAACCTGTTTGTACAGAACAAAATTTTATATTAGATGCTTATTTAAAAGCATGCTAAGTTTTTATAACACAGTTACACAGATTTTCCGGAATTTTCATGCTTTTCACAATATTCATGAACAAGCAACTAATTTGTTTATGAATCAAAATTATATTTAGAATGAAAATAATTTTATTTTGTAGCCATAAAAAAAAATTACGGAATGTTGATAAGACTGAAAAGTCACCATATTTTTTTAAGGACAATTATTGTCGCAATTTTTCGTTAATGGACAAAAGAAGCTTTTATAAATCACCTTGACCTCTTCAAATTCTAACTCGGTTATAACAACGACTTGTTCATAAAAAAATGGGGACTTTTGTAAATCTTTTAATAAGCTTTGGAATCAAAGATCTGGATCTGTAAAGTGTGATTTATATAATAAGTTCGTCGAACAAATTCGTGTGTGGCCTGCTTTAATAGTGTCTTGACAGTGACTTAAAAGTGACTGGATGGTGACTTGACAGTGACTTAAGAGACTTAACAGAGGCTTAAGAGTTGAAGTCGATTGGTGAAAGAGGTCCGTGAAGAGGGGGGGGGAAAAAGGGGTAGGAAAAAGGCTCTGGTGAGGGTCTGGTAGAGATTTGGTGGAATCTGATGGGGATCAGGTGGAGATCTGGTGGGCTCTGGGGGTATCTGGTGGGGATCTGGTGGAAATCTTGTGGAGATTTCTATGAGATCTGGTGAAATCTGGTGGGTTTATGGTGGTGATCTGGGAGTGCAATGACGAACATGATGCCGCCTTTAGAGAAGTAACAATGCCACCAATCCACAACATAGAGATAGACCCGCCGACCCAACAGGAAGTCTGTTTAGTCATACAAAGGCTAAAGAACAACAAGTCGCCAGGCGCTGATGAGCTGCCCGTTCAAGGCTGGAGGCAAGGAATTGGTAAGGTGCATGCACCAACTTCTGTGCCGTATATGGGTTGACGAAAGCATGCCCGACGATTGGAATCTAAGTGTTCTCTGTCCAATCTTTAAAAAAGGAGACCCTGCAGTTTGCACCAACTCCCGCGGGATCAGTCTCCTCCCCATCGCATATATGGTTCTGTCCCGCATTATTTGTGAACATCTAAAGCCGTTTATTGATACACTGATTGGACCTTATCAGTGTGGCTTTAGACCTGGTAAATCCTCCACAGACCAGATTTTCACACTACGACAAATCCTGGAGAAAACCTATGAAAGAGGCATCCAAACACACGACCTTTTTGTTGATTATAAATCAGCCTTCGACACACCGATAAGGTCAAGCTTCTTCGAAGCCCTGTCTACTTTAGGAATTCCAGCAAAGTACGTTTGACTTTGCATGATGACGTTGAGAAGTGCGCAAAGCTCCGTCAAAATAGGAAAGAACCTCTCCGAACCATTTGATACCAAAAGAGGTTTTAGAGGCTTATCGTGTGACTTCTTTAATCGACTGATGGAATATATACTGCGCCAGTGCCAACATGTCAACAGAACCGGCGGATTTATTTATTCAAGATCTATTGCTGCTAGCATATACCGATGATATTGACATTATCGGCAAAAACAAACGGTCAGTAAGCAAGGCGTTTTCAGAGATTGAGAAGGAGTCTAAATTAATGGGTTTAGCGGTAAATGAGGACAAGACGAAGTACCTAGTATCCGCGGACAAAAAGTCATTGCGACTTGGACAATCTGTTACAATAAAGGAGTACAACTTAAATGTTGTGGAGGATTTTGTCTACCGATAACGACGATAACCAGCAACAACATCAGTCTGGAAATCCGACGAAGAATCACTCTTGCAAACCGATGCTACTACGGGCTAAGTAGGAAGTTCAAGAGCAAAGACCTCAAGCGAAGAGCAAAAATAGCCCTTTATAAGTCGCTTATCATCCCAGTCCTGCAATATGGCGCAGAAGCATGTACAATGACAGCAACGGATGAAGCGGCGATTGGCGTGTTTGAACGAAAAATTCTTCGGAGGATTTATGGACCTTTAAAAGTCGGCGATGATTTCCGCATTCGAAAAAATTACGAACTGTATGAGCTCTATGGGGACACCTGTCTGGTCAAGGGCATAAAGCAACAACGGCTGCGCTGGCTAGAACATGTCGCCAGAATGAAGGATGAAGCTCCAGTAAAAAAGACGTATAAATCGAAGGCGGCTGACTATGGATTCGGCAAGAAGGGAAGACCACCACTAAGATGGATAGAACAGGTGCGGGAAGACATTGCTTAGCTTGGTGTGACCAACTGGTGGCAGCTCGCACAGAACAGAAGCGAGTGGAGAGCGTTACTCGCTGAGGCCCAGACCGTCGAACGGCCAATAAAGAAGAAGATATGGTGGCGATCTGGTGGAGATCCGGTGGGTTTTGGTGGGGATCTGATGGATATCTGGTGGGGATCTGGTTGGGATCTAGCGGTTATCAATTGGAGATCTGATGGGGAACTGGTGTAGATCAGGTAGGGATCTGGTAAAACTCTAGAGGTGGTGATCTGGTTTGAAGTTTATCCAAAAAAATCTAAAGAGTGTTTTCCACCAAGTACTTACATTTAAAATTGGATTTATCGTCGTAAAGAGCTCCGCTCGTACCGGGCGTTCCGTGACACCCACTCTTATTTTTGAATATTCTTTTTTTAGATATCACGTGTGACTGGTTTCGTTCTGTCATCATATGTTCGTTAAGGATTGTCTCATCATAGGAAACACAACGGTAACAACGTCTCCAATGGGCTCTGCACCAGCTCATTGAAGAGATGCTGTTTTCAGGCCGAGCTTGTTTCAGTCTAAATGGATACGTCTAAAATCAATATTGTCGCATTTGGGCTGATTAGCAACCCAAAGGGACTCTCGAACTAACGTTACATCCACAAAAATGCACTGGGTTGGTTTTTGGGCTGTTGGAATCATCCCTTAAAAAATTAGGCCCGACAGAACATAACCGTCAACGCCGAGCGCTATCGCACCATGATAAATGAGGTTTTTTGACCGGAAATTGAAGCCCTTGATGTCGACGCACTATGGTCCCGAATCCCAAAAAGCTGGCCAAAAGTCGAAAAACAAAATATTTTTTTATTGACTTTAAATGATTGAAATAGTTGCATTGGTACATTTAGTTTGTATTCTGACCATTTATAAGAAGAAAGTGTCCCCACCTGGCTTAGGTAAGAACTGCATTCGAGCGTACCTCATAGTTTACTCGTCATGCGTCGAAAATAACACAACGTTCAGAAGCGTATAGATTCGCGAAAACTTAACCGATTTGCATTCTGCAAAATGGACTCTACTCTTGAAAGTAAGTACAATATGAACGTATTGCTCAAAGTTTTTATTAACAATGCATGAAATAGGGAATCGTTAATAAAGGTAGAAGTGATTTTTTTTTTTGGTCATATTCTGAAAAGTCGTAATAGAAAAAGCAATAAGTCAAAACTCCCAGCAGATCCCACTCTCAAATAAAATAGTAATTGTTGTTAAGACAATTCTTCAGAACATAACCAAAAATTAGCTGCAGATAGCTGCAGATTCGGTCCCGGTGATGATTTTTGTGCTACATTTACTAATATACACTGTTCGACAACACTCTCCCCCATTTCACCAAACCAACTTTTTCCAAAGAATTTTGGCCCGCTGAGCATGAAAATCGACATGAAAAAAATCCGTTTAACAGTTATCGAGATATTATCGATAAACGGGTTTTTCGATGTTTCAGCCAAATTAAGAACGTACGCCATTTTGTTTTTCTAAGTTGTGACTTCGGAGTCGTGATCTGCAACCCCGAAAACCCTCGAGTACGGACTTTCAGCCAATTCAAAAAGTTTTTTGGTCTTTTGGCCGTGTTTTTGGGAATTGAGACCACTGTGCGGCGGCACTTGGCTTCAGCAATACGGTGCTACAGCACAAACACAGCGCTAAACGTCAACATTATTAAGAAATCATTTCCGTGAGCAGCTAATTGCGAGAGCTGAACTTTTTCCTGTAAGTTTCGTTAAGAAAACAAGTGAGAAAGTCGGTCAAGCCCGACTATGTCATACTCTGTACCAAGAGCAGGAGCTGAATGCAACGTTTCTGCTGCGCTCATCTCTAAGTTTCTCTCTCTCTCTCCCTCTCTCTTTCACTCACACGTTGTTGAATAAAAATGCGGTGTTGGTTGTGAGCGCGTGGGAGGGGGTGGGGGAGGCGGGAATTTATTTTTGGTCATAACTTGAGAACCGCTCATCCGATCTTTATCATTTCTTCGGCAAAATTATACATTTTGCTAAATACTAACTATCTCTAAAAGGTTCGAATCGTCTATCTTCAAAACTGTAGGAGATATAACGTTTTTTCCAAATTGCGGGGGCGGGAGGGGGCGTGGCCAAAATTGAAAATAAACTTGATCTGCCTGCAGCTATAAGAAGCATTTGTCCAATACATGTCAAACCTCTATCTCTTACCATCTCCGAGATCTGTTTGTTCATACGGACGGACGGACGGACGGACAGACGGACAGACAGACGGACAGACGGACATGGCTATATCGACTCGGCTGTTGATGCTGATCAAGAATATATCTCTAAATGGATAACCCTTTATATGAAGTTCTAAACGTCTTTCTAAAATAATTTATAAAATAACATTATACTTGCCTGGAGATCTGGAGGCTCTGTAGTATAATACCGACCAGTTAACATAAAAGTTCGGTAGGCAGTAGCTCAGACCTTTGAAAGTATATCTTTTTTGTTTGCCAACAGGCAAATGATTTGCCGAAATTTTAGTAAAAATATTTTTAATATGGGTCAAATTAGTACTTACTTTGCTTGTATACTGTTTTGGTCATGTTCGATCAAGTTATTTGAGAATTAAACCATAATTTTAGTTTTCATCCCTGCGAAATCAGTCATCATGGCAAAATCGACAAATTTTCTTAAACATTTGTGCAAATTATTTGCCTAAGCGTAAGGACCAAATTAAACCAAATCAGAACTAGATTAACTTTCTTTTACACATTCATTAGAAATTATGAGAAATACTTAACATTTTGGAGTTTCCCTGGGTCACCCTGTATATTAGGTCTGTGTGTGCATGTGCGAATGTTTGGTGTATTCATAATACTCTTTTGCCAGCGTCAACATTTTATTGTCAATCATTTTCATCCTCTTTCTCATTCACACGTGCCTTTGTGCCCTGGATTTTGGGCTTGCGTATATTTTTTGTTAACATTTTGTCAAAATTGATTTTTTACTGCATTTGGCCCTTCCATCCATCTCCATCCATCCTTTTCAAACGCGCGTCGCCCTGCAACTTCCAGGGGATGAAAAAAAAAGAAATCTTTAAAACCTGCTGATGTGCCCCGGGCCTTCTCCTCTTTTTTGGTACATTGTCAACGCAATTTGCATTCATCGGTTTCCCACAAATAAATGTCTCAATATGTCATTTCTTTTATTTTCTTTAGCTTCACTTACACATATACATATTATCGTACACACAATTTTGTCTAGGACTAATATAAAAATACAGTGTTTTAGGTATACGTTTACGTTTCTCCTTCGATTTTTGTCTCATTTGTTGGCTTTGGAAGCGTTGATCTTAAAATGTTGGATAAATTATGAGGTTACTCCCCCTTCCTAGTTGGGGAGTTCAGCAATAACTTTTCAAGGTGGTCACTTGGTTGTTGTTTTTGTTGTTGTTGTTGTTGTCGTTGGTAAAATTGGACTAGACTTAAGATATTTACATTGGATCATTGGATAATTGGGTTAACTTTTAATCTACGTTTTACACACACATTTTGAGGCACATTCAGTTTTCAAACAAATTACAAATTTATTAAGCTGCCCCCATCCCCGCCCCCCCCTTTCGAATCCGGTCGCCATCCCTTAAGAACTAATTGTAAAAATTAAAAATTGATTTACCTGCCAGCATTTCGCAGTTCATTTCCATACTCATAACTTTTGCAAGTTTAATGCATTTATCACTATTTAGCCCAGTTAGTAAGAAAGCAGGCCATGGAGCTTAGAGCGTATTTTGTTTGGCAGCGTCGCCGCTGTTGGCCATGGCGTCGGGACGTGAACGTGGGCGCCGTTTGGGCTGCAGCGAGTAGAGACGTCCGCTGCGAACGCGAGTCTGAGGCTCACCGGGGCCGGGGCCTCCACTGTGGAAAAATTTGATAGAAGGAATAGCATTAGAAAAAGTACACTCGGAAAATATGTAAAAGTAAATGTAAGTCTGAAAATTCGTTGAGTACACCCAGCAAATTTTTTTTCTGTATTTAACAAATGTTAGTCGAGTTTTAAAATCGCCCTAAAATTAAAAAATAGTTTCTATATTTAAGATATTTTTTCTGAATTTTCGTTAAGTTTCCCTTAAAACAAATTTTTCCAAAAATAATTTTTTTCAATTTATAAATTATTTCTAAAGCTCTATTTACACGACCTGATAACTCATCTGATTTTTTGTCTGATTTGCTGTCAGACCGTGTAAAAAGGCGTATGGGTAGACATGAAACTGCTCAGATAAGCGATCAGACGAAATAGCGCTCATCTTACTGGCATTTATCGAAAAACAGTGTGACCTAATTGCAGTGCGCTGGCATTGCCATTTTTAGCCAACGATATACAGTTGCTTTCAAACTTTAAATTAAAATTTCGCTTCCATATATCTATTCGTCTTGGATTCAACTTAATTGGACGGCAATATAATTTTTAATGCTTCTTCATTCATTTCGCTATTTATTTTGCTTGTCTTTTTCTTTTATGTAAATAAATTGTTACAGTGATAGTTCTGCAACTGCCTCATCTGAGCTTCTCACGCTTGTCTAAAGGCAAAACTGAGTTGATCAGATGAGTTTAGGTCTGACGAATACTCATCTGAGTGATCAGGTCGTGTAAATGAAGCTTAGCATTAGGGTGCTTTCATCTATTGACTGAATTTTTTTAAATTTAGAAAAAAAAATTTCTATCTGAACGATTCGCTCTTTAAAAAACGCTCTCGATTTTATCCTGTTTCGGTCTAGAAGTTTGTAAGAATGATTCGCTCTTGGAAATTCTTACTTTGATTACGAATAGTTCTTAAATTCGAAATTGACCGTTAAAAATTCCCAAATAATAAAATTCTCGATTTGAGAAAAAAAAAATTTTATTTAAGATCATTTCGTGCTTCAACTCGAAATTGACCGTTAAATATTCAAAACAGGAATTTTAAGAATTTTGCTCTTGAAATCGAGATAAATTCGTTCTCAATTTGTTTCTTAGAGGGAAAGCAAACTAAGAGAAAACAGCGTTGGTCGCGCTCTCAGTTTTTCGTTGCGTACAAAAACAATCAGCGTATATTCTTAAGAATGATTTTGACGAAAAGTTTCGCTGATGAAAATAACCGAGTGAGCTAACGCGCCGTCGTCCATGAGTTCAGTCTTGAAGGTCCCGAGTTCAAGTCCCAGTGAAGTAAGTAAAAAAAAAGAAATGTAATCTATGTGGCTACCTCAAGTTCAAACAGCTTAGACCAACACCAAGCGACGCTCGGTCAGGTCAGTCGTGTCTTTAAACAGCACTCTTACCGTACTTTTGAGAATGAATGATCTTGATTTAAGAGTGAACTCTAAAAGTTCTTAAGAAAACCCCGAATCGTGGTGAACATATCCAAAATGTTCTTGAAATCAAGAGCATATACACTGCGCGTCATCAGGCTAGCGCCCCCTTACACTCACTGTTCAATAATGTCTAAACCATTTGAGCTGCAGCTTTGAAATTTTTATCTATTATACTACAATCAATTCTCTTTAAAATAAAATATGTCAATAATGTTGATGACCAATAATGTTACGATATAACACCTTTCTATATATATAAAACTGTTCAACCTGACTGACTGACTGACTGGTGACCGTCGTACAGCCTAAGCCATAAAAGATAGGAAGATGAGATTTTCACAGTAGTTTTATCTTATGCTGAAAGTAAGTACTAAGAAAGGATTTTGGAAAATTCTGCCGGGAAATGTGGAAAATTCGCGGAAAACTTTTGTATGAAACTTTTTTGTTTTTCATCCGATCAAGTTCAAACTTATTTTCAAAAATCAATAAAAATAATTCAACATTAACTGCATACCAATCTTCCGGAAAATCAACCACCTCTGGGTGGAAAGATGGTGGTCAAGGTTGCCAGCCATTTGCTCCCAATTCATTTCGAAAGGCAAACTTTTCTTTACAGTTGCGAGAGCAGAGAGCGCACGCAAAACCAAAGCCCAGAGAGCATAAATCGAAGAGAAACGATTTCAATGTGTGCGTGGGAGCAGTTGAATTGAGTTACCGATCAGGAGCGTAAGAAAATGAAACGAAATTTGTAACACAATGAATCAAGGCAGAGGAATACGTTTTGTTCCGTTGCCTCGGCAACAACAACAAGACAGAGTACAAATTAAAAAACTACAGTTGCAAATAAAACAAAAACAAACGCAAATACAAAAACTCCAGCCACAATTAAACTAACAGCAACATGAAATAATGTGTGGGTGGGTGGGAAGTGGGAGCGATGTGAGTGGGAATTGGGCGACAAGTGGGTGGGATGTGGGTGGGAGATGGGTGGTAACTGGAGGGGAAGTGGGAGGGATGTGGGTGGGATTTGGGCGGGAAGTGAGGTGGGAGGTGGGCGGGAAGTGGGTGGGATGTGGGTGGGAAGTGGAGGGGATGTGGGTGGGTGGGATTTGGTTGGGGTGTGGGTGGGAGGTGGGTGGGAGGTGTGTGGGATGTGGGTGGGAGATGGGTGGAAACTGGCTGGGAAGTGGGAGGGATGTGGGTGGGAGGTGGGAGGGATGTGGGTGGGAGGTGGGTGGTATTTGGGCGGGAATTGGGTGGGATGTGGGTGGGAGATGTGTGGGAACTGGAGGGGATGTGGGTGGGAGGTGGGTGGGAGGTGTGTGGGATGTGGGTGGGAGATGGGTGGAAACTGGATGGGAAGTGGGAGGGATGTGGGTGGGAGGTGTGTGGGATGTGGGTGGGAGATGGGTGGAAACTGGATGGGAAGTGGGAGGGATGTGGGTGGGAGGTGGGTGGGATTTGTGCGGGAAGTGAGGTGGGAGGTGGGCGGGAAGTGGGTGGAATGTGGGTGGAAAGTGGGCGGGAATTGGGTGATAAGTGGGTGGGATGTAGGCTGGAAGTGGGTGGAAAGTAGGTGGGAAACGGGTGGAAGTTGTGTAAGAAGTTGATTGTTGGGAGTGGGTGGGGTGTAGGTGGGATGGGGGTGGTAAGAACGCAGCAGCAAAGTCGTAACGGTGAAAAAGCAAAGTAGTAAAACGTTGATTTCAAGCCTATGTATGTATGATTTGATTTCTGGGCTCTACAGAGGAAACAAATTTATAGAATGTTTTCTTTGATAAATATTTGACTCTCACGATTGACTTCAAACTGATTCTGATATGGGTTCTATACTGTTCAATGCGCAGCGAAGCGCGACGGGCTTTTTGCTAGTATATTATATTTTAATCATTTTTAAGTAATATTAGTAATGCGTAGTCACGCCTTTATTTGAAATTACTTCAAAAATTCGATTGGGAATTAAATTGCACAGTTGTTCAATATAGTTCAATGATATAGTTGACCAAGCGTGTTTGATACCTTCGACTAACTCTGTTTTCGTACTATATTGCTTTCTGGACTCATACACTTTCCTGGCCAAACTTCTCCACACGTTCTCAATGATATTTATGCCGGGCGAGTATGGTGGCCACTCGGATCAGGCAGTGTGGATTGGAGCATTGTCGTGCAGAAAAGTCCACTGCAGGTTTTGAAAAAGGTTTTTTAAATTCGGAAAAGCCGTTTTTAGCACGCCGTTATAGTTATGTGCGTTCATGCGCGATGTCAAAAACTGAAGCTCGCAGGCGCCATAGTATGATATTGCTCCCCAACCATTAAGCCCCCCACCCGGCTGTACAAGCGGTCCAAGTGATGCTCCTCTTTGCGTAGGTCATGAAAATAATACTTATAACCATCAGGTCCTTCCAAATTAAATTTCTTTCCATCTGAAAAGACAACACGTTGCCACTAGGTGGACCACGTCATGTGCGCTCGGGCAAAATGAAGGCGCATTTCTTTTCTAAGCATATTGAGTGGTGGTTTTTTTTTTTAATTTTTGCCTCTTCAGGTGCTTAGATTTCTTAATTACTCTTTGTACCGTTGATAAGCTCGCCTTAACACCGGTTTTTTCCCTGGTCTTGGTCGACGAGTCGTGCGAGTTCGAAGCTTCCCATAGTATTGCTCTTCTATCTGCTTGAGAAATCACTTGGTTGTTGCCGCCTTTATAGTTTTTTCCATAGGTTTCCCTATTTTTGAGAATATTGGCAATCGTTTTTCTGTGTCTTCCTGGTTTTTCGGCAATTTTATGGTAGGATATTCCAGATGCAAAGTATGCTTCAATCTTTGATTTTTCCACCAAAGATAAAACTGTTCCTTTACCCATATTGTACATTTATTTAAAGATAATAAATACTTTGAACTTCACAAAAAATTTGGTGACTGTGATTGCTAAAACAAGCGAGATAACTAAAATTGCATTTGGGGGCGCTAATCTGATGTCGCAAAATAACTGCATGCATTTGCAAATAAAATATAACGGTTTTTCTTTCGCGCCTCATCTTATTATGAGAGAAATCACATATGATGATAACAAAATGAAAACAAAAACTTCGAAGTTGCGTGCAATAGGCAAATAGAAAAAAACAAAAGAAGATGAGTGTAAGGGGGGGCGCTAACCTGATGACGCGCAGTGTAGATCAGCGATGGCCAGCGTGAGCGCCCACCCGACAATTTCTCGAATGTATCCGGACATACGAGAATTACGATAGTTTCTCTTATAATCGAAATCCGTTTTACTTAAGAAATGCGGGTTTCAAACGGACTTCAGCTATTTTTTTTCTATTTGTGACAGCACCAAAGAAGAGAAAGAAAGGAATAGGAAAAATGCACAGAAACTCAGCTGCGATACAAAAACAACACAACGCACTTTTCGGAAGTCAAATGTTGTTTTCGTGCAATTGCCGAATTATTGCCTGTTGACTGTGTGCTAACGCCGCGGCGTCAGGTTTTTGCTTGAAAAGGTTCGTTCGGTTTGTTTGTGTTAATTAAAATTGTGACAAGATGCCAATAAAAAGAAAAAGACTCCAGTATATTGGCGAGTTCAAACATTTTAATAACGCTGCTTCTGGGAAAGCTAGCAGAGAGTGTAGTTTAAATAATACAAATGAAGCAGAAGAACACATAGAGAAAGCAAATGGGTAAGTAAATTTTTAGCTTGTTTGCCAGCATAAGGTGTGTATCCAATTGTAACAAGTTGTATTTGTGATTAAAAATTAAAATAAATAAATAAAATTGCTAGTCTTCTATTAAATATAAAATGCAAAGTGGATCGCTTAACAATGGAAATGATATCCATAAGGACCGAGGTTTCTTCATTAAGGCCTGTTCTCAGAAGCGCGGAAAATAAATTTTTTAGTTCTGAGGCAAAACAATTTCACAAACTTTTAAAAATGTTTATTTTCAGGTCAGCGAGATATGCCTAAATGGCGAGAAGTCGTTCCACAAATTCATAAGAAGCTGGCGCAACAGTGCTCGTGGCGCGGAACTGGCGAAAAAAAGGCCGTAAGGGGCTTGATTTGGACGAAGTAAGTAAAAAATCATTTTAACTACTTAGATCAGCTTACTGAATCCAATTTTAAATCGTTTTAGGTGCATTCACAAAAAAGTTCGCTCTAGACGATTCGGAAATTGCTGAGCAGAGTTTCGAAATTGACGCAGTACCAGGCAAAAAAAATTTATAATCTAAAACTTAATTAGTTAGTTTTATAAAAACTTAATACATTTTTTCAAATCATAAAGTCCTTGAAACCCGAACTAAACCCTGCAAATTTTTTTTTATTATCGCGAAGGTAAAAGTTTTCAATCCGTTTTCGGATCCGTTCTCGATAGCGAAAACGTATTAAAAACAGATTAGTTTTCGATCCGTTTTCGCAATCGAGAAAGTGTCGTTTTCGGATCCGTTCTCGACACTTTCTCGATACCGAAAACGGATCGTAAACTAATCCGTTTTTAATACGTTTTCGCTATCGAGAAAGTGTCGAGAACGGATCCGAAAACGTGTATCGAGAACTTACGTTTTACTGCCACAAACTGAGCGACAGGTAATACTTTTTCGGACCGAAAACGGAACACATTCTCGATAGTTTTGTTAGAGAAACCTTCGAGAAAATGTCGAAAACGGATCCGTTCTCGATACCGATTGTCGGGTGGGCGAGGCCAAAAAGTGAGAGTGTATTAGTGTGCAAAAACAAACCTCCGTGAATTTGCTTCGACCTAAGCGCTTCGAACTCTGTCAAGCGACTGACACTGTCTTACTCTCTCGATGTCAGCTTCGGCAAGCGTTCGGGTAATGTACGTGTGAATGGGGAAATGTTTTCGGCCCCGGGATGGAACCGAGGGCCAACGCTAGTGTAGATCTTTAAAACCGGTTTTGAATCAAGAAATTTTGTACCTAAATCAAGAATTTTCTAGCTTATTGAAGTTTTGAAACTGAAAATTTCTTATTTCAGGACGAAAATTCTTGATTTATCTCTCAGTCCAGGGCGTTTTCAGAGATTTAGAAGCAGTCTGAACAGTCTGACAAGACGAAATACCTAGTATCCGCGGAAAGAAAGTCTACGCGTCTTGGACAATCTGTTACAATGGGAGAGTATAAATTTAAAGTGGTAAAGGATTTTTGGGATTTTTTGGAAATCTGACGAAGAATCACTCTACGGGCTAAGTAAGTAAGTTCACTGAACAAAAATGGTCCTATACAAGTCGCTTATTATCCCAGTCCTCCAATACGGCGCAGAAGCCTCCAATGACAGCAAAGGATGAGGCGGCGATTGGCATGTTCGAACGAAAAATTTTTCGAAGGAGTTATGGAAATTTAAAAGTTGGCGATGATTTCGCCACATTAGCTCGCACTAAGCAGAGTTGCTCAGGCCGAGACCGTCAAACGGTTGTGATGGCCAATAAAGAAGAAGTTTGCACTTATTAAGTTAAGTCCGTTTCTGGATACAGTTACGCTGCCTTTACACTGTTTAATACATGAGACATGATAGACTAGTATTTGTTTTGTACTTGAATTAAGTATTTTCGTTCTTACCTTACTATTTATACCGTTCGTATTTGATTCAAGTACAAAGTTCTTGGTTTTTTTTCCTAATATTAATGTACTAATATAAATAAAATTTTTGATTTAAGAATTTTGGTTGCTTTTCCTTTCTCCAAGTGTATGAACATAAGCTCTTACTCACTTCATTTCCAGTTTGGCCAAACGCTGCTTGATTTTCGCCTGACTGGCCGTGTACTCGGCCAAAAGGCGTGCCAATCGCATGTTGAGGTTCTCCACGGACAGCTCCAGCTTCTCAATGCCGCCTTCAATGCTGTCATGCACACGCTGCGAATCTGAAGCGGAAGTGTTAACGGATGTGATGGGGAAATTGGTTTAATTCTAAACCCACCTGAAAAGATCTGTTCGTCTAGCAGACCATCCTTGCGCAGCAGCTGACACCCGCGTTGTGTCAGAGTGGAACGGGCCTCCGGATAGTCGGCCAAAGTTTCCCACAGATCCCGTTTGGCTAGGCAAAACAGATCCGAGTAGCCCAGAGAGCGTACATTGGCTGTACGTCGATTGCCTGTCCGATTGCCAGCTATTTCCAAAACGGAGACCTCGCCAAACACCGAACCTGCACCTAAGGTGGCCAAAACGGTAATGCCATCGTCTCCCACCACAGAGAGTTTGCCCCGTTTGACTATGTACATTTCCTTGCCCACATCTCCTTTGCGGCAAATATAGTCACCCGGACTGAAGACCTGTAGCTTGAGTTTGAGAACCAAAGCTTCCAGCAAACCCGGTTCGGTGTCATGGAAGATGCGCACTTGCTTTAGGGTATCCATATGCACTTGTATGGCAATCTCTGCCTTTAGTTTATCCGGCAGGGCAGCCAAAACACGCTCTTCATCCAAAGCACCACTCTGCGACCAGGTGTAGGCAAACCAACGTATTACACGGGCCTCCAGCTCATGACCGACGCGGCGAAAGGCCATGTACTGTTTGACACCATCCATGCGGTTTTGGAACTCTACACGTGCCACATTCATGTTGGAAATCATGGAACCAATGTTACCTGGGGGAAGGGAGACAAGAGAGAAAATTCTTTAGTAGATCCGGTTTAACTGGCCAACACTTTAACCCCCACCCACACGCTTTCATGGTACAGTCTGGGACACACAAATATATCCTACAAATTGTGATAATTAGCTGATTTCATCATTTTGCTTTTCCATGGTTGTATGCATTAAAAGGGCCACCCGGCGTATGCGTAACTTGGCACAAAAGGCGACTAATGGCGGCACTTCCGGTGTGCATAGACGCATGGAGTGAACTCTGCATTCATCATGGTAAGTAAATTTGTTTGCACAGCCGCCGAAGCTAGGAGGCAGTTAGGGCAGGGCCACGCCCATCTTGGGACCCGGTAATGGCAGCGATAAGGGCGTCAGCCAAAAATGATAAAAAGGCACGTTTGCCAAAAAAGGCGAGACGAATGGCTTCGCTTGGAGACAGCAACAAATCATCCCCCTTCCCTCCCTGCCAACCCCCGCCAAACAAAACAGAAAGCGTAATGAATAATGTGGGTCGACACGCTGGAGAACGTGTGGGTCGTCGTCTTCGTCGTCGTCCCTGACGTGCATGGCTGAAAATTAATACCCATTGATGTCACAGATGTCACTCTGGAACCAATTAAACGATCAGACGAAATATTTGCGTAAACAATGCTCCAAAACAAACAGTGAACCCCAACACCCTCCCCGACTTACCCACAATGGTGGCAAAGATGAGCACTCCAGCGAGAAAGTCGGCCACCACAAACAAATACTCCGCATCATTCTCCGGCGTTGGTGTCTCTCCTATCGTGGTTAGCGTCAAAGTGGACCAGTAGAAACTATAGATGTACTGCCTTTGCAGTGTATTGTTCCTCGTGCCATTCAAATTGTACACCCACGAATCCGAACTGAAGCCAATCTCATAGCTAATGGCAAAGTACATACACGCGTTCCAATGTATCAGCACCAGAATGGCCAAAACCACTTTGCAAATACGAAACGCATTAGGGTAACCCGTGGCCGTTTCAGTGCGATCGAACCACTCCCACAGACGCGGCAGACGAAGCAAACGATTGACTCTTACTATCACGGGACAAGGCAGATAAAGGCTGGAGCACGTCTCCGGTGGCCACCAGATGTAGGCCAGGTCTGTGGGCAGCATGGACAACACATCCAGATACCAGCCTTTGGTGTGGAAATAATGTCGTCGCAGACGAAAGGCATCGCGTACAAGCAGACCCTGGTCCAGAAATCCTGCGGTTAACAAAAAGGAATGACAAAAGGTTAAAACGGAGTGGGAGGGGGGAATAGGGAGGTAGCTTGGTGGGAAGTCCTCCATTGTTTCAGTCTTGCAACGAGCTAAACATTTAACAGACTTTTGTTTGTTTCAAATAGAAATGTGTTAGAAATGTTTTAGAATACAGACGATGGCATACTCTAAGATTCAAAAAGTCTTAACTTCTTGTGTAAACCTAAGAAAGGCACAAAAAAAACTTTTAATTAATTTACCCAATCAACAATCCATCTGGCAATTAATTTGAAAAATTTTCATATAAATCAGGATGGATCGCAAATCTTGGAAACTTTTTGGCCATATTTTATCTTATTTTTTGCTGCAATATCAGCAAACATGTCTATTTATACCTTAAAATTCGGAAAAAAAATAGTTCTTACTAATGCATACGCATAAAATTTATTGTGATTAATGCCCTTAAAAGTATGCTATGCTTTTAAAAATACTTAATTGAGAATAATAATTATTTGTTTTTGGCTTTACACTTTATTATGTGTTATACCTTTAACTGGTCCGACAATTTGGGTGAATATTCCGTGTAGGTTCTGCATGGCGCTACCATATCTGACTACAATTGTCCACGTTGAAATTAATATTTATAAAAGAATATAAAGTTTGCATACTTTGAAGGGCATTACTTACAATAAATTTTGTGTGTATAAACGTAGAAAAAGAAACTGCCAAAACAAAAAACTTCATATAAAAATAACTTGCCAATCTTTTGACAGCAAAGGTCAGTGTTTTGTAAGTTATTTAAAAACGCATTCTTATTGCAAATGAAAAATTTCTTACATTGGGTACGAAATAATTATAATTAATCTTTTTTAAAATCTGATCTTAATACACTACATTTGTTGATGTTTTGTGAGCAATTTATACTGGCATCAAGAATTAAGGTAGGAAATTTCAAATTTTTTAACCAAGAGCGAATTTTTTGATCCAAGAATTAAGTACTGAACCTGAATTGTTTGTTCCAGGAATCTTGAAAGATATAAGTTCTTTTTCGAAATTTGCATTACAATATTTTGGGTAATTAAGAAATTAATTACTTTTCAATTACTTTCATGTAAAGAAAAATTGGTAATTTCGATTCTCAGCCCTGCAGTTCTATTACTTATTGAGAATTACAAGATGGTAAATTCAATTCTATACACCAGCGCGTGGAGTAGCTCAACTGGTAGAGAGAGACGGCACTCCAATTGTGTTCAGACCAATGGCTTCGAGTTCGAGTCCCACAGTAAGTAAACATTTTTAAATTTAATCTCTTATGTAAATCATTTCGTTTTAAGGCCCAACAGGTTAGCAGTAGCTCCAATGGGATTCCTGTTCTCGATTCAGGACAAACTAAATAAATATAAAAGTTAATAAAAAAATGTGTGAGTGTCGTATACACACACGAGGCTTAGATGTGAAACATGATGCTAAGTTTAAGAACTGTTTAGGGGCTGTTTAAGTCACTGTTAATCCACTGTTTAGTCACTGTCAAGTCACTGCTTAGTCACTGTCAAGAAACTGATTAGTCACTGTCAGTTCACTATTTAGTCACTGTCAAGTCACCGTTTAGTCACTGTTAAGTCCAGTCACTGTCACGTCACTGATTAGACACTGTTTAGTCACTGTTAAGTCACTGCTTACTATTTGTCAAGTCACTATTTAGTAACTATTCAGTCATTGTTTCGTCACTGTTTAGTCACTGTCAAGAAACTGATTAATCACTGTCAGTTCACTATTTAGTCACTGTCAAGTCGCCATTGAGTCACTGTCGAGTCACTGTTTAGTCACTGTTAAGTCACTGCTTACTGTTTTTCAAGTCACTATTTAGTAACTATTCGGTCACTGTTTCGTCACTGTTTAGTCACTGTCAAGTCACTGTCAAGTCACTGTCACGTCACCTTTTAGTCACTGTCAAGTCACTGTCACGCCACTGATTAGTCACTTTCAAGTCACTGTTAATATTTTTAGGTTTCGATCTCATAACCTCGCTGCTCCTTCAACGCAAGAGTCGGCAACTCAACCATCACGACTATCGACCTCACTCGCAACGTTGCTAAGAGCTTTGCTTTTTATGTACCAGGCTAGGGATGAAAAATCGTAAGTTTCTGAAATTTTGGACATTTGATATGGTATTTAAGGTGGCTATCACTGTAAATCGTTGTCAGGGCTTTCAAAGGCGCAGCCAATTAATTAGCAACGTCTTTTTTCAAATGTCACAGTTTTCCTCACAATCTATGCCGTAAGTTTTTTTACCTTGCTAATAGTATCCAAACATATTCCTACTTCTAAGGGTATCCCCACCACCGTTTGCTCCCGTCATTGTACAAAATGTCAAGGTTGGCTTATCCCTGCGTTTGGCGAAACCAACCCACATCCACAGCCACCGACTATGATGTGTATTTGTAGAACACAATTCTCTCATATGCGTGGCAAATGGCTTTTGCCCTTGCCTTGTGGCATTCCCATTGTCTGCGTCGACGACGGCTTAAACCATAAGTCTCAAGTCTCATTTGCATAGGTAAATCTTACGCTTGCCACACCTGTCAGTTGGTTAACTCACCCTCATGCATGTGCACCAATGTATCTAGCAGATAGATGAAATCGCACAGATAATCCAGTGTATACCAAACGGCTGGAGCATTTTTGTTAATCTCCCAGAACACGGCGCGTCCCATCACAAAGATGATGTTGTAGAGCACCGCCAAAGAGACCACAGCCAGCCACTGCAAAAGGGGGGGAGACATCATATAGAAGCTGATGGATTGCTTGTCAGTTGCTTTAACTTACCCGATAATGCGATTGAAGTGTGGGATCCACAGATAGGCGATTGCAGAGGGCACTAGAGCCACGTATCTCACTGGACAAGGCGGCATCATCCATGGCATTGTTTTTGCCTATTTTATCCGTGTTGGTGGCATTGGAGAACTTTTCGAGAAACCAATCCGGGGGCTTGGGTCGATTGCGTTTGGTCAAACGTTGTCGCAGAGCCTGCAGTGTTCTCCTTAAAGCCGAGGGTTTACTGCGTTTGCTGGGCTCCTGCAAAGAATATACAAATTGGAAAGTAAAGTAAAATGTAAAGGACAAGTTTTCTCAACCACCACTCCGAATGTACTCTAATTGAATCGTTTTAATGCCCCGTATCTGGTGTGGATACATACGTAGATGTGTAGGTACACTTGGAGAAAAATAAATGAATTTACATTGCTTGGTTGTAAAAAGGCTTCTTGGGTAGCAGGACAAAAAAATTTTATAATGCAAGTCTTTTACGTACTTATTTTAAAAACTTAACAATTCTTGGACTAAGTACATAAAATTTGGCCTTAAGTTTCTCAACTAGTTTTGTCACTATTTCAAAAAAGAAGAATTATATGGGCTTAAGCCAAGAAATCTTATGACTTTAAGAACTGTTTTTACCTATTTTAAGTATGTAAATTCTAGTAAATAGGGAAGCATATAAGGCCCTGAAGAAGGTTAAATATTTTGCGATTAAAAAATCATAATTGAAAGTGAAAGATTTTGTACTTGTACTTTTTCTTAGTGCATCTATGTATAAAAGTATCTCTCGTCTCGGTTAACCGCATTAAAAGTTGG
Source organism: Lordiphosa clarofinis (assembly GCA_018904275.1). Classification (NCBI taxonomy): domain Eukaryota; kingdom Metazoa; phylum Arthropoda; class Insecta; order Diptera; family Drosophilidae; genus Lordiphosa; species Lordiphosa clarofinis. Next base: position 948,731 of record JAEIGQ010000070.1, on the reverse strand, counting down.
TCAACTTCCAAGTTATGTGCTTAAATTTTGTTAGGTCTGCCAGCGGCTGAGGAGCGTGAAGCCCGGGGTGGCGGATAGAGGGCGTGTATGACGCAGACAATGCGAGGGCTGCTTAAAGGACTTTTGCATTTCAGATTAACCCCCAGGGCAAAGCCAATTATTGATGTTTAAATGATGGATACTGCCTCAGAGAGCTTTCATGCGGGATTCAAAGTTTCATAAGGGCGTGTATTTGACAGACTAATAAACGCTTGTCAGCTGCCGGCAGCGTTTAATCCATTAAGCCATCTTCTTGCATTCTAGGAAAAAAAAAATAATAAAAAAGAATCATATAAATATGTGACGCGAGTGCCACATTGAACGGTGGGCGAATAGTGGATTGTTGTGGCATAAATGTTTATTCTTACATTTTAGCAAATGAATTATAACATTTTCAAATTTGTTTACCAAATATTCTAAATATAAAGAAATTTAAATGAAGCTTCGAACATTTTCTTTCAAAATTTTGTTTGATTTTTTTTCTGGCCTAGAAAATTTTTTTCAAATTTTTTTTAAGCTTTCTATTAGGGTCTTAAAAACGTCCTGTAAGTCTTTCAATCATATCCGATAATATGTACGACCATTTAATATCTAGACCAGGGGTGCCCAGAATGAGCTTACCAGCGCGTCAAAGCCTATTCAAATGCACTAAATATATATACGCATAAGCAATTTGTTGTTGTGTTCAAGTTTGCGAGAGACGTCGGAGAGAGAGAAGAGAGGCACATATGATGTTGTAGTTGCAGGTCTGAGCGCGACAACAACAAAATACAGAGCACGCATGTAAATTTGTTGTTGCTTTCTGTTGGCTTATGGCGTGCGCAAAATCTATACGCGCGAGTTATTCCTTTGCGTACCACTACAACACATGCGTGTCCTGCGCAATGGGCATGGGCACTCCTGATCTAGACAGCACGTTTGATCAGTCGAACCAAGTTCAGTTTCAGACCGCAACCGTCTTCGTCACGAACTCGAACCGTCTGAGCCCTGTCTCACTCCCACCCATCAGTCATGCTTTGGCGCAAACAAAATACAACCACGACGGTGACACGTCTATAAAACACACAGTCATTTCACCCAACACAACAATTCAACACAAACAAATTTAACACAAAACAATTTCAGCACACGTCACTTAAGACATTTTATGCAACACAACAATTCAACACACGTTAATTCAGCACAAAAGATTTTCACAGGTCAGGCTCGACTGACTTTGCTACTTGAAGAATTGAAGGATTGAAGATGCCGCCAAACTGAGTAAACTCAAACTTGTAGTTTGACAGTACACATAATCTGAGCCAATACCGAAGTGTAAACACGTTGTTGATTCGGTTTTGTTGGAATTCGTTCGTGATTGCAACCAACGAACTCCATCAAGAACTCCATCAAACGTGGTGAGTTTTTTACCTCTCTCACTAGAACCGTAAAATATTTTTCCGAAATTGTTCCGTTTGACCCTAATGCATTCTGCGAAGCTGACTTCATTGAAGCTGACGAACGAAATGGAGTAGAAGTAGCCACAGAAGCTGATTTTGATGAAGACAATCAGCGTCGTATCATTTTTTTCCGCCGATCCCAATATTAGGCGAGAAGAAGAGGTGTTAACCTCCCCCGAACCATCCACCTGACGAGCGTTTTCGGCTAGCCGCTTATCACTGTTGAATGAAATTGGGCCGAAAAAGCCATCGAATCGCGAACGCAAGTAGGTATGTCCACGTATGTCCAGTATGTGACAAGTATGTCCACAACCGGAGACTCTCCCCTACTGTGTTCAAATCGTACTGTGTTGAAATTTGGCGATGTTCAATTGCTTTGTGATGAAATAGATTATGTTGAAATTGTATTTCTGATGAAATATCTAGTGTTAAAATTGTGCTGTGTTGAATTGACGTGTGTTGAATTGATGTGTGTTGAATTGATGTGTGTTGAATTGACGTGTGTTGAATTGACGTGTTGACGTGTGTTGAATTGACGTGTGTTGAATTGACGTGTTGAAATTGTTTTATGTTGAATAGACGTGGAGCCAACGCGATTCAGCAAGACAGCAACGCAACTGACAGCGATGAGGGACTGAAGAAAGGTTCTGTCTACATATTAGATGGTCGTTGGCAATATATGGTATAAATGACATATGGAAAAAATGTTCAACGATCATCGTATTTGTAAAAATATCAAATAAACGTATAAAATGCATTTCAAATAACTTTTATTTTTTCGAAAACATTTGTCGAAACTATAAGACCATATTTCTTCATTTCTCAACCGATTTTGATGATGTAGGAATTAATGGTCGCAAAGTTAACTACTACTAGTTTTTTTTACTCCTTTTTCACACTCAACTGCAAAAAAAAAGTTGTGAAAAATCGATTCCTCTTTACAAATTCATCATGATTCCGCTTCCGGCCATAAAATCATTCAAACTAACCAATATCCCGTTTTCTGGTTTGCTTTGGTGACTCCCGGAAAATTGCGAACCATCAATGCACCTTTTTTAGAGGCCAAGAACTTTTTAAATACCACTTGCATTCACACATTTAAAATTTTGTATTTTTTCAGTGAATTGTGCAACAAAATACAAAAACCGAATTACAAAAATTTTTCCTTATTTTTTATACTCTGTACCGAAGGTACATAGAGTATATTAAGTTTGTGCAAAAGTATGTAACAGGGAGAAGGAGTCATTTCCGACCCTATAAAGTAAATATATTCTTGATCAGCATCAACAGCCGAGTCGATATAGCCATGTCCGTCTGTCCGTCTGTCCGTCCGTCCGTCCGTCCGTCCGTCCGTCCGTCCGTATGAACAAACAGATCTCGGAGATGGTAAGAGATAGAGATTTGACATGTATAGGACAAATGTTTCTTATAGCTGCAGGCAGATCAAGTTTGTTTTCAATTTTTGCCACGCCCCTCCCGCCCCCACAATTCGGAAAATTCGTTATATCTCCTTCAAGAGATAGTTAGTAATTGGCAAAATGTATCGATTTGCCGAAGAAATGATAAAGATCGGATCAGCGGTTCTCAAGTTATGAGCAAAAAAGTATATCGCCTCGCCCCACCCCCTCCCACTCATTCACTACTAACACCACACAATCTTAGAGAGAGAGAGCGAGAGAGAGAGAAAAAGAGAGAGAAACTTTGAGATGGACGCACCACCAGCATTGCATTCAGGTTCTACTCCAGGTACAGAGTATGTTATAGTCGGGCTTGACCGACTTTCTCACTTGTTTTTCACTAGTTTCTAAAAAACCAGCTCAAATTCAGCCCTCTAAAAGGGAAGAGGGACTTAAAGGTTCTATTAAGGTCTTTAAAACATATTGTAAAACTTTAAAAACTTATAAAAACAATTTTTTTTTCCTTGACGCACTTAGATGCAAAGTTTTAGATCGAATTTTTGCTCAACTGATTTTTATAGTTTTTTCGTAAAACTTTTTTAAGTCTAATGAAAATAATAATTATTTAATCGAAAACTTTAAAAGCGATTGTCTCGAAACCGCTTTTTCTCAAAAGGTTGTAAAAAAATCAAGTTTTTTTCTGATAAGAACTAGAATATTTGGAATCAGTCAATAAATAACGATGTTAGGAACAATGTTGGGTATACCTCTCCATAACTCCGCCGTTTATTAAACGATCCCTGGAATTCTAGTTCACACTATAAGCACTCAACCGAGTTTAACCGATTACCTATTAAATAAAAAACAGCATGTTAATATATAAGAATCTCGGAATTATCGGAATATCAGTTTTCAGCAACACGTAGAGGTGGCTGTTTGGGCCGCCAAACGAATGCAAAATGTTATAGCATTTCCATTACATGAAATTAATGAATTTACGCGTGTCAAAATGTTGCGAACGTCAAACGTGGGGATGCACGATGCGGCTACAATAACCTCAATAGCCCAAAGCAGGACGCATCGTCGTAGTCTAGATTATTGAATTATATTTAACGACCGAAATATTTTGCTCCACAAGGAGACAAAGAAAAATTGGCTTAGATTCTATATATTTATAAAGTTTTTGTCCCACAGTGTGTGTTACGCCTTTTTGGGTTAGAATAACGGACAAAAAATGGCACATGGCAACTGACAATGCAATGCCACGCCTCCCGCTGTGCCGACTGTATAGTGTGTGTGTGTGGTGGGTGGGTGTATAATATAAAGGTCACCAGTTGTCATAAATGGTGGACAAATGTTATGTTTATTTACCGCATCCGTTTGTTGTTGTCCCGTTATGGCTGCTATATCCAATGACTGCACCATGGCGCCTTTGACTTTGAAATGTCGCATACACAACAACTTGCACTTCCGAATTTAGCCTACAAAAACAACACACCGTCCCGCCGCACTGTGGAATAAGCCCCGTTAGCTGCGCTTGCGCATTGACGACTGACCGCACGCTTTGGTCAGCTGCCATTGAAGGCTGGACAGCGGCGCGGGCAGCGTTTGGCGACGCGTCGTCAACCGCATACACAAATAACCCAAACAAACTACACACTACTCCTCCTCCACCTCCTCCTCCGTCAATACCAAATGCTTGCTATTTTATTTTTTTGCAATTTTCTTAATTCGTGTCTGAGCGCGCGGTTTTCAATTAATTAAGTCCGCAAAAGTCTCCATTTAGTACTGTGTGGGTCCTTCAAGCCTGATGACAAGATTGATGACACTCTGAGGTTTCACCAAATGCCTTTTTAATTGTTAATCAAGCTGAAAGGTAGCCAACCAGGGGTTAATACTGTTTACACTCGCTCAACATTTGTGCATAAATTAATTGCATTTCCAGTTGATTTGATGGATAACCAGGCGGCCAGCCAATAAACATACAAATTTTCCAATATCATCATTATGAGCTCATCCTCCTCGCATCAGGGACAGTTTTGCCAATTGCAAGGTTCCCTTCACTTGAAATATTGAAATCGAAAATCTGACCCCCCAAAACCGGCCAGTGCCCAGCACCCTGATTGACATGCACCACCATACTCCTCATACACACAAAGTCCGCGAGCTGCCCAATAAATTTCCATAATTGTGCGTCCGTTAGGCCCAGGTGGCGGCGAGGGGTGTTTGTTATTTTATGATAAGCTAATCAAGCGTTTGATGATGTTTCTGGTTTATGGCATGCGTGCGTAATTTAAGTACCCCAAATGAAAAGTAACCCGAAGCGGCTTTTAAAGCCATGGATAAGGTAGAGGGGCGCAGAGAGATTCGCTTGGCATTTAATTCAAAGCAATTTTAATTCTAAAAATATTTAAGTATGGAAGAGTGTTTATTATTATTTCCAAAGCTGTAAAGTCAAATAACATTCAAGCGAGAGGAGATGCTGACAGACGAACAGTCAAAAGAAAGTATTTCCCACACAATTAAATTTGCTCTGTAACCCCTGTTTAACTCTTCACAACAAAGTCCATTGTAAACCGGGGCCTCATAATTAAATGCGGAACAAAGAAAGTAAGGGGGCAGGCCCTATTAAGGTAGGCAAAATCAACATGTAATTAAATATTTTACGATCCCGAACATTTAATGGTACTTCCTTATATAAATCCCTCCGCCAAGTCCAAAAATCAAATTCACAAAATTCGTTTCCGTTTTTGAGAAATCGCGAGAAAGTTAGTTTTTTATACCCTGTTCCCATTAAAATCGGAAAAAGGGGATCATGAGGTTGTGCAAAACAGGGTGAAGGAAGCTTTTTCGAACCTATAAAGTATATATATTCTGGATCAGCATCAACAACCGAGTCGATTTAGCCATGTCCGTCTGTCGGTCTGTCTGTCCGTATGAACGCGTCGATCTCAGAGACTGTAATAGATAGAGCCACAAGTTTTGGCATGTAAATAGGTGTATACTGTACCCACATCGAGTTTGTTTCAGATTTGGAAAACTCCGCATTCTCCACCATTTAGCAGCGAACTGTCACTCTCTATGTGTAAAAGCGTCTATCTCAAAAGCTATAAAAGGTAGAGCCACAAATTTTTGCATGTATGTAGGTGTATGCTGTACCCAGATCAAATTTGCTCCAGATTTGGCAAATTCCTCCTCCTTCTTCTTCAAGCCGCAAAAAACTGTCAGAGCAACAATATTTAAGTTTGAACTTAGTGACTTTTTTTTCCTGTGTACCACAATGATATCCGAGCAAAAACACCGAAGATATGCGCCAGCCCATTTATTGAAAGGAAGGAAAGCTATAAGAATCACATTACTTGGGACCGGGTATTTTGTTGTCGGGGCACTCGACCGCAACACTCTTACTTGTTGATTAATAAGTCGCTTTGCATGAACTTGAACCTTTCAGTTTTTTACTTAAATGCCAATAACTTCTTTATTATAGCTCTTTATAAAAAGTGACATATTTAAAGCAAAGTTGCCGATAAAAGATTTTATAACGCCGAAGTCAAGCATTAAAAATTTGATTTTATTATTGAATAAACTGATACCGAAGATATAATTATTTCTCTAAGAGCCGATAGCTGCTATGTGTCAAATCGTCATCGATTTTACACTGTTATTTCTTAGTTTAAGTGACAAATAGCTCTATGTAGAAGATGTGAAATCGGCCCTAAAGCTACTTTTACTCATAACATAAAAACTGCTCATTCACTGACATTGTGCGCACCGGACATAAAGAAAGATCAACTATTTATACTTTAACTTGAAGATAAAACGGACTTTTAATAAACTGTGCTTTAACATTGTCAAAGAGAAGTTTGGGAAAGATATTTTTTGAGTTCCGAAAATCTTTCGGTTTGGAAAAGATTCGCCTTATGTAAGTGACAAGCAAATCGGTGATTACTAATTAAATCCACTTTCCAATAAACATTCGAATAGAACTACTAAATCAATCTCTTGCTCTACCAGTACAAAATGTGCAAAGATCATCCGGTTGCTACTGCCGGAGAGTAGTCTCTCCCATAAAAAGTCAAGTTTTTGCGATACACCAGAGAACTGTAGAAAGCACTTTTTCTTACACTTCTTACTCACATTTAATCAATCAACATAATTCAGCGTTGAATATATTTAACTTCGTACCGGACAACGTATCGAGTGGTTGAGCTAGAGTTTTTTGATCGAACATTATTTATTTAACGAACAAAACTTAGTGTTGGCAGACGCTTAGGAGTCAATTACCATACCGCCTTAAGAAAAAGAAGGCTTAGGACACTTGGTCAACCTCTCCTTCTCAACTTCTCTAAAAAACGAACTAAAGATCTCAACTCAAATTAAGTTAATTTGTTCTACAATATGGTTTAGGAACGAGAAACCTTTTCAGTACTTAAGGGTTTAGGAGGGAATGTATAAGGAATGGCGATGGGCCCAAAGGGGCTTCTACGCCATCGCAACCTAATCTAACCGTAGTGTTCCAACGTTTATCTAGGACACTACTTGTGAGGGGACATATTTGGAAGTCTGCCCCATATGGAAAACTATTGTAGCGTTGCGTTTGCTTTCCTACTTTATCTGCCTGGACACTGTTTAAGCCATTGGCTAAGGATTAAGATTTTCCATACTTTTGATTAATGGGTGAGCGCACTTCAGAATCGACTTATGATTACTTTGCTTTGGGCGGTCCAAAAATGGTGAAACCATTGTAACATGCAAAACATAGAATTCAATTTTCAGTATCGGATATCAGATCAAACGTCGCTATGGAAAAAGGAGATTTTGTAGAAGTGGCACTATACTTCCTTGTAGCATCCGTAAAGAAAGCAAAAAATTCGTAAACACCAGGCACCACGGCCTTAGTTGGAAGCAAAGAGAGACACATTTCGGGGTAAATTCTTATTCCACCTCTACTGGAGGTGTATTTAAGATAAACGACAGAAAGGCACTCAAAAAGAAAGCTATCTTATAAGGGGGGTTATGTCCACGGGGGAATTTTTCGAACCAACTAAAAGAACATTTCCGGCATATTCAACAACGGCAATAATGAAACGCCTAAGAGCAACCAACTCAGCCATCAATCTGTGGACTAACCAACTTCTGAATTGTAGACGTGCTCAATCGAAGGAGAACTACGGGCTGATAGTAAGAAAACGTCAAGGTGGAACCTAGTGGTACAACATTAAGGCTTAAAGCATCTTCATAATGGAATTCGTACCCAGTTTAATTTCAGATTGACTACTTAATACAACTTTCTATGGTTTCAAACAATTCACAACGCTGCCAAGATTCATCAAACTATTTAAGTTCAGTTCAGTCAGACCAGTCATTATCGAAATTGTGAAGTAATAAGGATTTATATATTAAAATTTTATTCAAAAAATTTTGATTTTAATATTACTTTTTATTTCTTCACTTGGGTCTTAAGTATATATTATACAAGGACGTGGCTAGGGGGAGTAGATTTTGATCCGGAAAATTAATGTTTTCATACGTTTAATTTTTCGACATTATTTTGAATAGGTTGGCTTTGCATATTTATATAATTTTTGGGTAATTTAAGAAATGTTAAAGACAGGGTACGTCCTTGAGTATATAGCAGTTTTCCCTATTTCAAATGTAAATTTTGTATGAAATGGAAGTCCATATATCTTTTGAAATCCATAAATTAATCAATTCATTTTCATGTGTATAACAACAGATAGGAACAGTTTGGCTAACTTCAGGCTTGATTGAGGAGGAGGTGTGGTAATAGACAAAAAAAAAATATAGCTAAATGAGTAATGTATCAAATTACACACAACATTCCCGTTTATCTTATCACTTTATGCATTTATATAGCACCGTATGTCTTTGTATCTCATTTAGTTTATCACTCATTTGTTATTGATAACAGCACCAAAATTGATCCCTTCACTTTATCTGCCTGCCATTTTGTTATTTATTTGTTTGTGATTTCCTTTGAGCCTTTTTGTGTTGAACGTGGGAAATTATGCAAATTGCGACGCAGATTGAATGACCATAAACATGGACGCTTATCGCGCGACAGGGCAACAAGCCAAATGATTACAAGACTCATTTGATATAAACAGGACCCTCATCATTGTTGTTGTTTGATTTTTAAGCCGTGTTGTGGATTGTTTACCAAACGCATTAGTTGACGAGTTTTTCGAGTTTGTCAAGTTTAAGCCAATATTTTTTTTTTGCCGTCGCCGTTGCCGCCGCCTTCTTACGCGTATTTCCCGTAACTGTCGAAAATTGACTAAAAGTCCTCGCAGACAGCGCAGACAACGCAACATTCGCACAAGTTTTTTGTTTGCACGCCTGGTGGGTGTCGTCCCGGTCCTGGTGGCAGCTCCAATTGCAATTGAAACAATACGCAAAACATGAAGCAAACTGTGGGGAAGGCCAATTGAACATGAAGGTATGGCCGGGCAAATAGAGTTCATTAATCGGTTTAATGGCCGACGAGGCTGCTCCCCCCCAGCGATGACGATGTTGACACTGACCAACTTGCGGGGGTGTTCAACCTGATGGTGGCATGGAAATGGAAATTACAACTATTTCTGTACTGTCACGAGACTTTTCAATGCCAAATTCTTCAATTCCACTCTGGACACTTTTGAGTGAGTAATGGACTCCCAAGAACTTATATAACCACCACAATGGCAAGGCGGATGGCCCCCAAAACATCAGCAGAGCAAAAGCAGACGGGGCACACAGTGGGACAGAATTGGATGTGTTGTGGACTAAGGAACAAATAAGGAATTGATCAGAATGATGAGATGAAATAAAGCCATGTCTATACTAGGCCTAATAGCTGAGGAAACCGACAGTGTGGATAGAATTTTACTAACAATATTTCACAAAATCAAAACCGAATCCCTTCGAGTCCCAATAGTTATACTTCCCAAAAGTCCAATGTAGATTGCATTAGCTTAACATCATCTATCTGTGAAGAAAAATATATTCTTTTATATCTCAACCCAACTAAATATTATCGGAGGTGTCACAAAAATCTCGCCCAACCAAATCCCAACAACCCAAAACCAATAGTAGGTTTCAATTAAACATCAAATTGCAACCCTATTTGGTGAGATGGACCATTATCTTGGACACAAACCTTTTGACTAAATTTTCAAATGAGAAAATTTCATCTTTGGAAGTTCTGTGACATCGACGAATATTTTGAGAGTTTTGGAAAATAGCCAATTCCAGGGATGTTCTAGTTATTTCCAGGCACCCCCAATAAGACTTTGTTAGTTGGCTTCGAAACCTTTAATGTTTTGTTAAAAGTTTTTTTTTCTGATAATCCTTAAATGGATGTTCCAACTGAAAAACACTATGAGGATCAATATACTGTTATATGACCTAAGTCTGCAATTACCTACAAGAAACGCCGACCTTTTTTAATAAAAATGGCCCAAGCTCATTCCGCAAGCCACGCATTCGCTTTTGTGTGACGCAAGGTAATAGCTGGTGTATACGTTTCGCGAGCGCCATAAGCCCACATATAGCAACAACAAACTTATATGCGTGCTCTGCACTCTTTCTTTCCGAGCTAAGGTTTTGTAGTTGGCGCGTTCATACGTGCAACAATAACATCATAAACTCCCTTCTCTCTCTCTCATGTCTCGGGAAATTGAAAGAGCAATAACAATATTGCTTATGAATATGAATTATATGAAATATAACGATTGCTGAACTCAGACCGGTGAAGTACGAATTGATTCAATTTGTGTAGATTAAAACGTAGTTAAGTTTTCGCCAGGGATATCAAAAAAATTGATTAGATTTCGACCATCGAATTAAAATTTTAAGTAAGAAATATGACAAAGATAAGAAAAGGTAGGATAAGAATAATATAGGGGGTCGACTGTGTTCGAGGAAAATGGGTGGGTGCTTTGCGACCTAAAAGCAGGCAGAGTTAACGAAGGACCGGAATAAATCAACCAAATGCAGGTCTAAACGTTCTATTTAGTCTATGTTATGTCGAAGAACTGAAGTTGGGAAGTTCTTCTTCTAATACCCTACCATCTTGTTAAGCAGGCGCCGCAGAGTGGTCCCAAATCCCAAAAAAGACGGCTATAAGTCGAAATACGTATTTGATTTGGCTGAAAGTTTGTACTTGGCGGTTTTTCGGTGTAGCTGAAATCGAGTTCGAAGAAAATATTCAGAAAATCCAAATAGCGGATCTAATATATATCATATCTTCTTCAAAAACGTATTTGATTTGGCTGATATCGAAAATATCTCAGGAACTATTCGACGGATTTGGTTTTCAATGTCGATTTTTGTGCTCAACGGGCCAAAATACTTTAGAAAGAGTTGCTTTGGTGAATTGGGGGAGAAATCTGTCAAGCAATTATTGTACATATATTAAGTCGCGACAATTGTTGCACAAAAATCATCACCGGGACTGAATCTGCAGTTATCCGCAGTCAATTGAATATGTCTTGAAGAAGTGCCAGAAATACAGAAATTTCTATTTTGTTTGAAAGCGGGATATGATCAGAATTTTGACTTATTGCTTTTTCCAACACGATTTTTCCGAATGTAACCTGACTCATATATTGTTAATAATAATTTCGAGCAATACATTAAAATTGTAATTCCTTTCTTGAGTAGAATCTATTTAATAGAATCCAAATCGATTAACTTACTTAACTTATTAACGGTCAGAATACTAACTAGATAAATCACTACAACTATTCAAACCCTGAAAAGTCGCTAAACATTCTTTTTTTTCGACTTTTGGCCAGCTTTTGGGGGTTGGGACCGTAGTTCGCCGGTAAAAAACTTGGCCACTTTGGAGCTGTATAGCCAATTTCACATTACATTTACATTGTCCATTTACCCTAGACCCCAAAATTTAAGACTCTAGAACTCAATAACTATTTCACTAAATTGTTGATGCATATGATCGATTGCTCGCAAACATTATAATCTTCTACACGAACCTTCCATATAGAAGAAAATGAACTCTCTTCAATTTAAGTGACCCCGACGGGTTTTTAGAGAGATGTTCAAACATATCCACGTCTCTCTCTAGAGATTTCTGTGATAGGTATACAAATAAACGCCAACTTTTGAACCAGAAAAGACAGCAAACTCCTTTACTTTTTTCTCCTTATTTACTTTCCTCCAGATTCTTTGGTTCAAAACCTTTTTTGATCAAAATGGGTTTACGAAGATTAGTTAGTTACTTTAGGTCCAATGACTACATTTGGCTTACATAATTTATAAATTTCATTGAATAGTGTTAGAGATAATCCAAAACCCAAACCAATTTGTTAAATATTTAAAATAGTTTTTAAAAACTATCAGCTTCTTCTAATTCTCCACATTTACAGATTTCCGATATAGTCATGGATCATAAGACTATAGAAATAATTTTGCTATACTAAGTTACCTTTTAACCAAGTATCAACCACAACAAGTTTTTCGAAATTGACTCACTGTGCGGCAGCGCTGCAGCAGCAGTATGAGCTTGCGGTTTTCTCTAGCTTGTTGGCCAAACATTAGAACACACCTCAAAAGCATTACAACAACATCAAGGACCAAGCCAATATTTGGTCACCGTTTTATGCGGGTAGAGGAGGGGAAGATTGAGGGCTTTTCATTTGTATCTAGGTATGTATTTCGTTTGTTGCTGCTGCTGTTGTCATTTATGAAATGACATTGAAACTGTATTCTTTCACTTTGGGACCTGTCTCGCTCTTATCTATCAAATTGGTCGTCCACTAACCCGCACCCGCACCAGCACACGCTTCAAATTCAAGTCCCTCCTACGTGACCAGCTGGCCGCGGCCAAACTGTCTCACACTTGTGTATATTTAAAGCCCTCCGGTTCAAAAAGGAAGTGACCAAAGTAGACCTTTATGCGTTGTTTCCTTTTATAAAGAAGCCCATGTAATGCAATTACAAAGTCTGCACTCACCAGATGGGGGTATAGACAATCAATGATGGGGATTGAGACAGATGTGTGTTTGTGTTAATTAATTCAACACATTTAGAAGAAGCCTTAACATTTTTAAATTCAAACTGTCGAGAGTATCCACACTTTGTCTCTGTCTTTATTAAAGTAAATGGACACGTGCTAATAAAAATAACTGCGGGCACCAAAAATGGCATTCAACTGCGAGCTGCGAGCGCTTGGGCTACGTGACAATAGAGGAAGTAATTAAAACGCGATTTACGGCAAGGTCAAGTTTATGAAGGTCTGCAGTTCATTTCCATGGCGTTTGGCTGTGGCAGGAGTGCGAGTACCCGCAGCATAAAAAATGCCTGAATCAATTAGAGCGAATTATTTAATTGCATTGGCAGCGTAATTGGATTATCGCTCATCTGCAATTCCTATTAAATTGCGCATACGCCGTGTGTGTGTGTGCGGACTGAGATATTCCACTTACCTGTATCAGTTTTATGCCATTCTCCAGATAATTCTGATCATTGGCATGCGTTGGTGTTTGTGGCAGGTCAGCTTGGGTAATACCCTCTGCCTGCTGTGAATGGTCCATGTCTGGCCGCTGTAGCTCATCATCAGCCCCATCGTCATCATCATCGTCTTCGTCGTCATCGTAGTCGTTGTTTCTGTTCACCAACCAACTTCTACGTGGTGGCGGATAATGCAGCTGCTGCTCATCTAGACCCTCGTCAATGGAGATGGCTGCCCTATTGGCCATTAAATGCTCTACCGCAATTGTGGCCGTTGGCGTAAAGGGTGCAAACAAGCCGCCGCTGATCTCTTCGAGCGGTGGTGGTGGGGGTGGCTGATGCGTGGTGGGCGTGTGGGCATGGCTATTATTGTTACTATGACTATGACTGGAAGCGCCAGCAAAAGGCAATTGCAATTGAGCGGGTGCCGAAGCGGCGGGACCCACAAAACGCGTGGTCCGGTACATGGGACGGGTGGAGAGGCTACGAAGGGGAAAGAATAAATTTCAGTTTGCCTAATTTCCTTGCTCATTCCACTTACTTGTATCCATATTTAGGCGATTCAGTTTCTGGGCGGCGTCTGGTGGACATCATTGAATTAACCCGATCTCCGCGGGCGGCAGCCATCATATACGTCCACATAGCTGGGCTGACTAAAGCAGCTGCAGCGGCAACAGCTACGTCAGGCTTACGCTCAGGTAGGCGACACACATGACGTTGGGTGGTGGGGTGGCTGCTGCAAAATGGGAAAAACTTTTTGCATTTTCAACTTGAACTTGAAGTGAACTTAAAGTTTTTTTTTGCCGTGAGGCGGGGCCAAGGGTACTAAACGCTCACTTGAGGGCAATTGTGGTGAGCTGCCTGTTGTGTACCTGAATGGCTCGAGGCAGTCATAAATGTACCTTTTTGGTTGGTCATAAAACAGTTGGAGCGACGTAACATAATGGCAGCAGACGTAATTAAGCAATTAAATGTTAAACTGATGCGGCGGCCATTTTGAAGATTCTTCCCCACAGCCCCGCAAGGTAGGCAACACAAAATACGCGAAGATGAAATCAAAGTTAATTAGGCTAATTTCCTTAGGCATTAAGGTAAGAGGCCAATTGGCTAAGTCAGTTCATTGTCCCTATTCAGCTACCTTCTGTTGATACTATGCAATTTTTAGTTGGTGCTCGAAAGCCTTAGAAAGCACTTGAAACAGCACTAAAAATCATACTTAATACGTAATACTTGATTTGAGACTGTTTCCTATGGTCCGCAAATTCAATCATTATTTCGAAACTCTGATTCGTTTGCTGGAACCAAAATGAACCAACGGTTATTGTTTAAAATTTAAAAGTTTGCGGTTTGTCCCAAATTAGACCGCATTTTAATAAAAATTCAATTAATATTTAGAATTTCTTCATTTTTGGCTACAACCTGTTTAGCTTAGGCTTGAGTAGATGTTGATTAAAAAAATCTGAAGGCTAAAATAACACAAGTTTACAAAAAAGGCCAACTTTTGGACCAGAGAAGTTAGCAACCGTTCCTTATGTATTTTTTGCCGCTGAACTCAGATAAATTGTCCGTTTTCTCCCAGCACGTCAGGTTTACGAGATATTTGCATAAGCGAGGTATCTTTACATTTGTTGGTCCTGTGGCCGCATTAAGTGTCCTATTGCAACCAACTTCGTTTTAATGTGAGCTGAATTGAATGACGTTACAGAAAAACCAAACTCGAAGTTTTATTTTGCTGATAAGGTACAAATTTTTGGATTGTAATATTAAAAATGTAGTTATTTTTTGAAAAAATCGATTTTTTCCAAAGTTTAAAAAATTCTGAAAACTTTCCCGCTAATATTAAAAATCTTAGAAAAAAATAGTTGGTAGTCCTTTGTTTTTTCTTGTTTTACATATTTTCAGTTGTCCGATCTCAATGCGCTTTCAGAAGTTATAGCCCAAAAACTATACAAATTTTCGGTTTTTTTTGGACAACATTTACCGCCAAAATTTTTTGTAGCTTGAAAATAACACGGTAGTTATTTTTAAACCAAAGAATGGATATTAAAAAATTATTTAAGATCGATTTTTAAAAATTTTTAGACATTTTAAGGCTTAATATTGTTAAAAAAATGTAAAAATATTACAAAATTTTTTAAGGTTTTTGGACAATTACTTTTAAAATCGCAATGAAAACGAAAAACTGAAAATAATTGAAATAAGAAGAAACAAAGGCCTACCAACTATTTTTTTCTAAGATTTTTAATATTAGCAGAAAAATTTACAGAATTTCTTAAACTTGCAAAAAAAATCGATTTTTTCAAAAAAACCCACATTATTAATGTTCAAATCCAAAAATTGGTACCTTATCAGCAAAATCAAAACTTCGTGTTTGGTTTTTCTTTAACGTCATTCAATGCAGCTTACATTAAAACAAAGTTGGTTCGAATAGGACACTTAATGTGGCCACACGACCAACCAATGTAAGGATACCTCTCTAATGCAAATATCTCGTGAACCTGACGTGCTGGAAGAAAATGGACAATTTATCTGAGTTCAGCGGCCAAAAATACATAAGGAACGGTTGCAAAGTTCTCTGTTGCAAAAAATGGCCTTTTTTTGTAAACTTGTGTAATTTAACTAATCGTTTTATTTTCAAAGACATTAGTAAGCTTTTACATTTCGGAAATAACTCTTTGATCGTCTGAAAGTGAGATTGAAGTGATTTTTAAGAACTAGTTGTGCTACGCCCTATTTAGTAATTTGGGAGCCAGCAAAACACACATGCTCATTTTAGCGTTACGTGTGTGCGCAGAGGGCTGATGTATACACAATAGATAGGAACATGCCGGACTTTGGTTTAAACAAAAAACAAAGAAATCAAGCATTCATTACAATTGTCATTTATCACAATCTTATTGATAATCTAAAACTCTATTTTAAGCATCTATCTAGTTACCCGTGATAGTGTAAGCTCTTCCAAAAATTTAGGAACTATCTCAATTTTTCTGAGTTTTCGATTTTTTCAATAATCACTCTCACTCCGAAATATATATATGAATCTTATATATACAAAGCTATTCGAGCACCTGCCTGAAGATATGGGATCCAACTATATGGAAGAGCTGCGATCTGTGTCCTTTAGTCAAGGTGTCTGGGTAGACTAACGGAAGCACCCTGGTATATTTGAACAAGACATTAGGAGAGTGACCTTAGTGTGCCCAGTGTGTGTGGGGACAGAAAGGAAGTAGAGTAAAAAGAGGCCTCAACAACTTTTCCGCAGAAAAATAACTAACAACTAAATACCTTCTGTTCAATAAACTTGACACCATAAATACACTGAATATTTTTTATAGCACCCATTACACCCGATAACAAACTTACATAAAAAGAAAGTAATGAGGTCTTCAACACAATCTAAACTAAGTTGACTTTAATTACTTAAGATGACCGAAAATTTAGAAAAACGAGAAAGGCAAAGTTCTGATACACTTGAAAACGCTTGTCTCAACGGTTAGCGACTTCGACCAAACTTCGCAGCTCAGCTTAAAAACATTTAATATCACCCATGACCGTGATTGAGAGCGGTAATATAATATATGTCGGAGTTCCTTGTCATAAGTACAGCTTCGTTTACTCTTAAAATAGGTGCAAAATGTTCCTTAGTAAAGTCTAATAAATTCTTATGTTAACCCCAATACATCCTTTAAACAAATCAAAAGTTCATAAAATAGTGAAAAAAATCTTCTTGTTTTTTTTATTTAGTCAAACAAATTAAAATAAACTAAAGGTAAGGTCCCACAGGCGAATAATTTGCGCAAATATTTGAAAATATTTGCCCATTTTGTTTGCCCTTAGTGGGAACACCAAATAGTTTGCGCGCAAATATTTGCCAAGTAGCCTTTGCCTATGTTTGTGCACCAATAATTTGAAGCAAATATTTGCCTAATGGGAACACGTGGGAACACCCTCGGCAAATTTTGTTGAAAGGTTTGCGAGTTTGCTCTTGCAAGCAAATTGTAAGAGCAAACAAGTCAAATATTCCAAAAAAATTTTTTTTTTTGGCTTACGGAATACAAAATTCAAGCTATAGCAGCAAGAAAAATTCAAATAAATCTCAAGACCACCAAATAAATAAAAATTATATAAATTTCAGCTGATATCGGTTACAACTTCCCATCATACTGATAGTCGAAACAGTGTGCAATTGCTTGGCAAGGTGCAGCAGAACAACTACATAGCTTAAACAATTTTTTGAAAAGACAAACAATCACACAAAGCTCGCTTCAGTCGAGTTCCACTACATACCAGGACATATGAATATACCACGAATTTTTATAGAGACGAAAAGGCCAAAAATGATCCTACAGAAGGTCACTTCCACAATACCCCCGGACCTTGTTGTAAAAATCGCGCTGAAAGAATGCCAAAAGTGTAATTAAATACCCTTTCGACTAACGATAAATTTCGTTGGGCAAACGTTTCAATAGTCTTCTGCTTATAGAAAAAGCATCATCGGCCACCATTACGTATGGAACAGCAATCTCACGCTGTGGCAAGGGTGCTTCGTCGGGAATGTTGAACCTGTTAGAGAACATGGCCTCATTTAAATAAGTTTGACGAAAAACTCCTCCTTCAAAAACGGGGCCATTTGTTTCGACGTCAAAATCCAAGATTTTGTACTTTGCATCCGCCACTGCCATTAACACAATGCTGTATGTACCTAAACAATAAAGAACTTACTACTAATTAATATTTCATGAGAAGATGTATCAATTATACCTTTGAAATTAAAAAAATGCTACTCGAAGTCTTCTGCAATTTTTTCCATTCTCTTTGATTTGACGGAAACTAAAACAAATTCTTTATAACAAGGGGTTATGGTCTACAAAAATGCGTACCTTTAGATAGTAAGTTTTGAGAACCTTAAAAATTGCAAAGTCTCAGGCACAATCTTGCTAATTGTATTGTGTGGAATTCGAAAAACATACTGCAATGACCGATAGCTATCTCCAGTTGCTAAAAAGCGCAGTTGCTAAAAAGCGCGTTGCGCATGATGGTGTCCTTAAGCTGAATCATTGGACCAACAAGACACAAATAAAATATACTATTGTTAAATTTGATATAATATAATATATTACCAACTGCGTAAATTCTGCTGCTTTCATTCACAAAAAATTTTTGTAATGATCTAGAGCCTCCAATCGCAACTCATTTAAGAGATTTACGCAGCAACCTTCGCCTAACCCACACACTGCGGCGCGCTTGTTTCTTCTTTGCTTCTTTTTGCGCAAGTACCCATTGCTCATTGCGGAGCTGCCGTCCCGGGCGGCAAATTTTTAGGGGCGGCAATTTTTGAGGGCTGTGAGTTTCAGGGGCGGGAAGTTTTTGGGGCGGCAAATTTTAGGGGCAGCAAATTTCAGGGGCGGTAAATAATTACAAAATGTATATTGATTATTCTCTTAAATTAAGAAATAGTGGTATTTCTGAAAGTGATTTAGACTTTGTTGTCATTTCAATATGGAGAACGTTGCAAGATTCTGCACTTCAAGATCTAGTAATAAAAGAAATATTCATTGAATGCATTTTTGAAAGCTTACGAATCAGTATAAAGGGATTAAAGAGCAAAGGTCTACCATAGACAGAGTCAAACATGCTGCTATATTGATTATGTTCTCAAGGGAGTATGCAGGAGGGTGCAGATTTGTAGTATGCCTTGAAAAGTTCTTATGAAACAAAAGTTGTGTCAACTGAACAATAATTAAAAAAAAATTGTTTTTATGAAAAAAATAACCACAATTTCCATATTAAAGTCCAAAAATTTCATTCCAATGAGCAAAATCAGAAAGTTGTTTTCAAATATACTTTGTAATCAATACAGAATGAGTTCTTTAATAGTTTGTTACATGGACTAAAAAAAAAACCATGTATAGTGTTAATTATAAAAGAATAATTATCAAACAAGAATAAATATTTTCACATTAATTCATCATAGTTCGCGTCCATCTATTTCGCGATATTTTCCGAATTTTTGGAGCTTACAATTCTATACTGCCATTGAGTTATGATTGCAAAAACGTAGTCCAACTCGTCCAATTAAATCAGACTCCAGTAAAAACCTCTACAGGCACCCTACAAGGAACGTTTTTTTAGAGTAAAAAACTAATTTCGAAACGCATTTGCCATCAGACTAGAAAACCATGTTCGACCTCAAAACAATTTTTTTTCGACCAATCGAAGTCAATTTGTATTTAAATTTTGGTTAAGAAGATATGTAAAATACGTTTCCGCGGATTTTGCGAAATAATTTTCACCTGCGGCGCACCTTTATTATACATCCCCAAGAATTTTTTCCAATAATGATAGCAACTTTTGCAAAATAATACTCCCCTCACAAGGCCTTCGTCATTCCTAATCAAAATCCAGCGTACGTCCCTTTATGTTACAGAGAAGTTTTTGATGGAAAGAATTAGAAAAACTTAATTGTAATTATAGAAAACAGGTTAAAATTTAGGACTATTCAAGGGGGAAGGGGGGCGGCAAAGTCGACTTCCGCCCCGGGCGGCATATCTACACGGTACGCCACTGTGTGGGACCTTAACTTTACCAAAGACCAAGAAGGCTTTTCTGCAGGTCAGTAATCCATGATCTCTCCAAAATTAAAGTGTAACCTCTGGGAGGGAATATTTTAGATCAGATTAGATTTACATCATTCTTATTTTTAGTTGCAAGGCTTAGAACTCTATCTGCTTTTTTTCTGAGTGTATTTAATGTATTTCGTTGACTAGACTTGTTGATGGGTTTTCTTGTGTTTATGTCAGTTCCGTGGTCTGAGCCTCCCGTGTGCAAGTTGGAGCACTAGTGATAAACCCCGGCTACTTAAAGTATAACCAGGTCCAATTGGCCACTTACTTTTAAATTTTTAAGGCATCATCTTACTCAGAACTTGTGGTTGTTAGACACTCTCTCAGAAGATGGTATCTTTAAAATGAGATTTTTGATGACTTCAACAGCCTCTTCTCGCGTTAAAAATGTTGACCTCGAAAACAAAAAGAAGTCAGATTAGATGCGGGTCGTCCGAATGAATTCAATAATTTTGTTGAATTATTTTAAAATTACAAATTTGTCGTGTAAGCTAAGAAATACTGTCAAACTCTGACTTATCAACCGCCCCTCCCCCTACTTAAAAAGTTAACCAAACAAGAAATGTCCCAATCAATACATGAGTGTCTAAACTTTTTGCTCCGTTTATTAGCCCCAAGTATAAATTATAAATAATTTTATTGAAAAAGTTAAGGCAAGCATAGACAACGTCTAATGAGGCGCAAATGATAAATCCACGTTTCTTTTTTCTTTTCTCTCTGCTTTTTTTTTTGGGCTGCCAAATGCAAATTGCAATTGCAGATAATCAAAACGTGCACAAAACTTAAGCATCCAAGCGAATGTCTTTATGTAATTTCCACTCGAATAAATGCCACAGCAAAAAAAAAAAGAGGACCCCCCTAAAAAACTCTAGCAGCTTCGTTCTTTGTCCTTTTCTTTGTCCTGCCAGTGACTGGCGTTTACTGTCGCGTGATTTTATGCCATAGATTATCTTTTGGTTGCACGCTCCTTCAGGCAGCATTCAATTTTAAGTGCAATTTCGGTTTGCATTGGCAGTGAGTCAGTGGCTGAAGTAAAAGTCTTTGACCGCTGCCATTGTCTAAAGAGGATTCAAATTCGATTCGATTGATTTTGACTTCTTTTTTTTTTGCTGAGCGTCCTTCTACCGAAAAGAAAATCCATTTATCAACTTCAGCTTCACACAGATAAGCTGCTGACTTTGATAAAATGTGGAAAATGTGGGCAAAGGAACACAAAGCAGACTTTAAAACAAACATAATTTTGTGCCTTGCCTTTGGGTAAATCATAGCAATTAACGCCTGGACCAGAATCAGCTTATGTGAAACTTCAAAATAACGACACAAAGCAGCTTAATCCTGCTGCCGTTGCGGCTGGCTAACGAGCCATAAATGTGGTCCTCTTGACATGCGTGTGTGTGTGTGAGTGTGTGTGTGATTGAGTGCTTATGCCCTACAGGAATCGTTTACACTCGCTCCAGTTGCCGGTTAAGGAAGCAGACTATGGAAATAAATAAATTTTACAGGATGCACAAAATATGCTAATGTCAATTATCTTGTGCGTAATTTGCTTTTTATGCCTCGACAGATCTGTGTAACTGGCGTCTCATTATGAATATTCATTCCTCAAAATAACACACACACACACACATACACTCCAGTTTAAATGAATAGGTACGAAACTGACATCACCTAAGACAGTTCCGAAAGCCAACGTCATTTTGAACTAAAAATGATCTGCCATTCAGTGTGCACATTCAAGACGCAGGCATCTTTAATTTCTGATTAACAGAAGTGTATTTTTTTGATCTGCACTTTAAAAATGTTAGATTAACGGTAGTATCAATAGTAAAAACATGAAACATTCTCTTTGAAGATCACAGCGCAACTTGTCAAGTTACCGGCGCAAAGCTGTCAAGATGACGGCGTACGAGAAAAAATTTTTTCTCACACAAAATAACGGAGCTAGGACCAATAGAGTACAAAAAAAATGTAGATTTTCGAAATTTTGACTTTGAAACCCCCTAAAACTGCTATTTATTGACCGATCCAAAATATCCAAGTTCACACCAGATTTACATTAATTCTGAACAAAACCTCGTTTTCATTTTCACTTTCAGACGGAAAAAAATTTTGGAAGAACAACAAAAACAACAAAAATTTCTTAATTTAGTTTGACCGATTACATATCGAATTAAACAAAAACAGCTTATTAATATAACTTATTGTTATTCTGAACTCAAATTTTTTCTAAACCTTAAAAAAATGACACCTGAAGGTATAAAGTACCCTTAAAAAAAAAAGTTGGCCAAGCAAGGTAAACATATTGCGACGGTGGGAAAAAATAAAACAATATTTCCAGATCCTTTTCAATAATCAAAAGTTAGGCTAGCAGTAAGTGTTGAGCGTTTGTTTTCAGGATCGATCGGGATAGAACTAATAACGTTTTGTACTTGAATTGTGTAGAATATCCTAGAAATCGAAATTGAATTTTTGTAGTAAGCAATGGCGAAAGAATGGACCAACCTTAAGATGAATTGTGTAGAATACCTAGAATCGAAACTGAAGATTTAAAAGATTGAAAATATCTCGGCGTTTTTTTTCAAATTGGGAAAGCTTAGAGTTTTATAGGTTTAAAACAAGAACATTTTGTACTTATTTTTTGAAGGATTATTTTGCTTCAAAAATGGTTGGGGTTGACTTAAGAATTTATCAGACTTCGATGAAGAACCTTTTTGCACTTATTTGGAGAGTAAATCGGGAAATCGTGATTATAGTAGTTCAAAATGTAACCACTTGCAAATGTTTTAATATATCAGAGTTTAAGATCGCCAGTATTAAAACAATCAAAAGGCTCTCAAACCAAAAAAAAATATAAAACAATCAGTTTTTCTAAATAAAACCCACTTTTCGAGCGATAGTTCCTAATGGTAGCTATAAGATATAGTCATCCGATTTTGACCAAAACTTTCAAATCTGTGTATAAGCGTATAAAACTAATAATTGCTGAAGTGGGAGGCGTTTACGTTAAAAACAAAAAAGTTTTTCTCATTAAAACCCACTTTTCGACTGATTGTTCCTATGGCAGCTATAAGATATAGTCATCCGATCCGGTCGGATGTGCAGTAAAAAGAAGACTCTGTGCAAAGTTTCAAAACGATAGTTTTAAAACCGAGAGACTAGATTGCGCAGAAACAGACTGACAGACGGTCGGGACTTGAATCAAGTATTTTCGGTCTTATCGTACTTTTGACACAGTTCGTACTTGATTCAAGTACAAAGTTCGTGTTTGTTTCGAGAGTAAATCGGGAAATCGTGATAATAGTAGTTCAAAATGTACCTAAAATATCCCGAAAGGGTCTTAAAACAAGTATTTCGGAACTTGAATCAAGTATTTTCGTACAATTGACACCGTTCGTACTTGATTCAAGTACAAAGTTCCTGGTTTTTTTTTTTTTGAGTCTTGAATTTATAATGAATCCTCGCTCTTGATGATACTTCATGTATGTATAATACTAATGATAGTTTATGTATGTATAATATTAATAACCGTATCCGTAACCGAAACCCGAAACAGAATTAGATTAGTAATTGTAACCTGCACCATAATCGGTAGCCAACAACCGTAATATAACCGGAAAAAAGCGATCAGCCAAAACAGTAACCGTTACCGAAACCGTTAGTCGTTACGGCTTTAATCACTGCGTTTAAGGCTTTCTTTTTCACCAAAGACATTTTTTTTGCACACGATTTTATGGGACTGGCTTTTCAAATGGCTTTTGGCTCTCTTGAAATTTTGTCTAGAAGCCAGAGAGAGAGCGCTCTAGAGCCAGCCGCAAAACCATTGTATGGGCGTTTGGCATCTTAGAGATTATATTAGTCTTTGTTTCTACTCACATTCAGGGGAAGAAAGTTACTTTAAAAAGGCGATCGCGCAAACAACAAGCATTTGAGTGAATTCTTACGTTTTCATACCAAATAAATTGACTGTGTAATAACAAATATAAGAAAAAACGAGGAATGTAAATCTTCATGACTAACAAAAAAGTTGAGGTTTGGTTTTTGGTTTTAAGTTTTAATCGGTTCTTTTCGGTAAACGGTTCCGGTTCTGTTTGCGGGTTGGAAAAATTTCTCATCTCCTGAAAGAAACGCTTTCTTATTGTGAAAGTGGCACATTTCCTTGAATAAGGAAATTCGAATGAGGGCTGGGATAAAATGTCTATTTAGAAATCTTTTTTTAAGATATGTACTAGCTTTGTCTTGTGTCTCCAGAATTAAATTCAAGACTTTGTAGACTCTCGATCTATTGTATTTGAACTTTAAATTGAATTATAAAATTAATATAAAATCATTTTGTAATTTTTCCTTCACCCATTTACTTCAGCCGGAGTGTGTATCCACTTGACTCATCATCATCATTGCCATCTCTTTGTTTGCTTCTAATTGACGCCTGGCCAAAAATCCACCAGCCCGCCCAACATCAACGCATCGCCTGGCATCGCCTGGCATCGACTTATCTAATCTATTCGGTGGATAAAAATGGGAAAAGGTGAGGTGACTTCAATTAACATTCGTGCACGTAAACGCAATAACGCAAATGGATTCGGGGCTTTGTTTAATAAAATGCGATATTTATGGAGTTAACTGCTACGCGCCCCCCCTTCCCCCACTCCGAACTAGCTGATAGCGGATGCCAATTAATATAAGACCAAGTTTGATCACCCAGCGTCAAGTGGCTGGATGGGGCGTTCTCGAATAATTGTTGCAGGAGCTGTACCTTCTAGTTTAATCCTGTCCGCGGAGCAGGCGACAGTGTGACAGTGCGTAATCCTATTAGAGATGCCTGTCGGCTGCCTGTTCTGCCGTTTAGTCTGTGTTTTCTTTTATAAACTTGAATTTTTTAATTTTTAATTTAAAAATGCGTGCAAATTTGAATATTTTGTAAGTGAATTTTCATTTTAGCACATTTTGACACGCACACACACTCGAACACACACACACAAGCACTTGCATTTACATTTGTAGCTTTTTATAACTTTCTGCTTATTTTTTTATTGAATAAAAATTCAAATGAAACACTTGACGATGATGATTTTCTGATGCTTTTCGAAATATCCGCGCCACAGTTTAGAAAAAGGATGTTGATATTCTATAGACCCGCTCCGTGTGTTCCGTTCGCTTGCCTGGTTGGCGGCGCTATGAGAGCACCAGCAGCCGAACCCAAGCGTCTCCTTCGCCAATGTGCGAAATGGCGGTTGGCTTTTCATTCATGCCTTGGCCCAAAGCTTTTGCGGCCGAAAGCTTCACCACGCTGGCACGGAAGCTGCTCGACCTGTTGAATTGGATTGGGATGCTGATGCTGCTGCTGAAGCAGAGTTGTCGCTCGCTCCTTGTTGCCAGGCGCAGAGGACAACATAAATTAATTAAATTAATGTTTAAATGATTTTTGTTTTGTTTTTCGGGTTGATCCTAGCTGGAGTCAAAGACCTACCCGAAGGTGACATATTGACAAATTGCCAAAGAAGACAGAGAGAGGGGGGTATGACCACCATACGAGTAGTGTGTAGTTAGTGGCAGAAGAGCAAGTTCAATGTTGAAGTTGATTAATGCACGTTTAGGTCGGGTTGTCCACTTTATTCTTTTGGGTTTATGTGGAAGTTGATTTAAAACTTGTCTTTGACATATGCTGTCACATGATTGGACAAGTGAACTCTCTTTGGGGTATAACGAACCCTGTTCCAAAAAGGTCTTTTACCCAAAGGTCTTCTTGCGGACAGTATGGAACGCAGGAACAGTTTTTTGAGAACACAACAAAAACTGAAATTGAGATGATATTGTTCATTTATAAAAAACTTGATTTGAGTTATAGATGTGCCAATTTCAAGAACGTTTTAAGCTGAAATGGGAAACAAACTGATTTTGGACCAGTTTAGAACGGATTCCTCACATTTGGGAGGAATAGGTAACGTTTTGGACTTACTTATTGGAAGGGAAGAAACGCAGCAAGAGGCTCCTAAATATACTCTGCTGCTTCTTCTTCCCTACCAAATATTCCGTAAGATCAGAGACATCTCGCTTGTACAACAAACTTCAACGACACCACCTTCTCCACCTGACTCGTTTGATTTAAGTTGTTCAAAATAACACAGACCAGTTTTTTCGGGCTTGACTGGGAATTGAACCCGGTTACCTTCATTTAACCGTTGAAGACTTTTGCAGACTCACATCTAGAGGGCTAATTCTGCTTGGTCGAGCTAACAAGAAGTTGAGTTGAGAAAAAAAACAAGAGAGAAATCAAAAAGAGTACCAACTCACTCTCTCTTTTATCACTTTCTGCCGAAAACTTACAGACTAAAGCTATTTCTGGTGACTGGTCTACTATTTAGCATTTTTTCTATCTTTTTGAAAAAGGTGCACCCTTTGACTTTATAATGGTTTAACAACAAACGAGAGCGTAAATTAAAGTCGGCTCTAACTGACTTCAAAATACCCGTTACTCATGAAAAACATGTTTAACAGTGTTCCTGCATTCCTTAGGGTGACCATCCGAAAAGTATGCAACATTTTTTTATTTTGCTCATAACTTGAGAACCATTCATCCGATCTTTATCATTTCTTTGGCAAATCGATTAATTTGGCTAATTACTAACTATCTCTAGAAAGTACGAATCATCTATCTTCAAAACTGTAGGAGATATAACGTTTTTACCAAATTGCGGGGGCGGGAGGAGGCGTGGCCAAAATTTGAAACAAACTTGATCTGCGTGCAGATAAAAGAAGCATTTGTCCCATACATGTCAAACCTCTATCTCTTACCATCTCTAAGATCTACACAAAGAAAAAAAAGGATAGTTTCTGATTATCCTCAGGATATTTTCGGTATCCATTTGGACTGGATAGGTAACTATCCTTTTTTGGGATCCATTGGATATTTTCGAAATCGATTTATTTTCGCTTTAAAAGGATATATCAGAGCAAAAATATTTCATTGATCTTTTTTCTCCATCCAAAGGAGCTGAAAAATGTGAAAAGGTTATTTAAAAAAATGGATCTTAAGTGGATATTTTGAATATCCATTCTACGGGGATCTTTTTTTTTTCTCTGTGTAGGTGTTCATACAGACAGACGGACAGACGGACGGACGGACAGACGGACATGTCTATATCGACTCGGCTGTTGATGCTGATCAAGAATATATATACTTCATATGGTCGGAAATGATTCCTTCTGCCTGTTACATACATTTGCACGACTTTAGTATACCCTTTTTACTCTACGAGTAACGGGTATAAAAAGGTTTTGCGTAGATAAGATGGAAAAACTTTGAAAAAATGACAACAATTACAATAAATAACACTAAACGTGACTTCTACAGTAATAACTAGACACAATTGGAGACATCTTAAAATTGATGTGAACAAACTAATTGGTCAATTTATCAAAAACCAAGTACCTGAGTCTCTACTCATAAGAGACTCTGTCGGGAACTCGCTTATTGCTTAGATATGGTTCCATTTTGTATCTTATTGAAAACAGCTTACAACCTACTTTTTAGTTTTTTATTATGTCTTGTAAAACAATTCCGAATTGTATCATTTGGAAGGCTGCCTAATTCACTCATCTTTTTAGCCAAAAAAAAGGGTCAAAAGGTTTCTGGTAGCTTTATCGGAATATTATGATGGAAGGTCAGGGTCTTATGATGGATGTGCCACTGTGTACTTCTCAGCCCAGATCATCAAAAGGTAATCGATGGTTCATCAAATATCAGCAGCTCAAAATGGAGGAACCCTTTACAATTCCATCAAACAGGTAGCATTAGCAATGTCGGCTTTGGATGGGGTCTGAGCTGTCTCGCTATTCAGCTCCACTTTTCAGCTCCACAATCGCTTATATGACTATAATGTAGATTACTCATTTTTTATCCTACTTTATAATCCTACTTCATATCGAAAAGAAATTGCGAATGTGAAAAAGTGAGTACGGCTGATATGATGCGTGTTTTAAATATTGATTTATATTAGTAATGACATCTGAACGGTTGTTCTTAGACTTTGTAACTATTTACTATATTCTGATACATGAACAGTGGCCTAACGAATCAGCTTTTTAAAATGTGTTGGCGGCTCTGTGTCAAGGACTGGCGATTGGGGTGTGTTGTGAAGTAGAGCCAACTTATTTTCCAACATTATTTTGGCAGGGGCAACCATTCCCAAATTGGGATAACACCATACACCACAAGTCCTATACGAAATAACAAAAAAAAAGGCCAACTTTTGCAACAGAGAAGTTAGCAACCGTTCCTTATGTATTTTTGCCTGCTTTCCCCGTTTTCTTACAGCACTTCATGCTTACTAGATATTTGCATAAACGTGTGTTTAGCGAGGTATCATTAAATTTGTTGGTCGTGTGGCCACATTAAGTATCCTATTATAACCTAATTTGTTTTAATGTTAGCTGCATTGAATGACGATACAGAAAAACCAAACACGAAGTTTTTATTTTGCTGATAGGGTACAAATTTTGGGATTTTTTGACAAAATAGAAATTTTTCCAAGCTTAAAAAATTCTGAAAAACTTCCCGCTGATAATCTTAGAAATCTTAAAAAAAAAACATAGTTGGTGGTACTTCGTTTCTTCCGATTATAATCGGTTCCATAGAGAGTGAGACAAAAAATATATGTAGCATCTGTGGAAGTCATCATAGAATTTACTCCAGACTATCCACTAATTCAGACTGTAAATGTAAATTAAGTCGGGCGTCAAAACTGCAAAACGGGAAAACGTAGGTCTCGGTCAAAATATTTGTTGAACAATTCATAATAGTGAAAATCCATAAATTTTATTTTAATTTTAACGCGACAGGACCTTAAAGTTTAGTAAAAATAAATTACTCATACGCCACGTTTCACCCAAATTATTATTACATATCAATTGCTGTTATTTTTGGAAATAACATATAGAGTACTACTCTTTTATTATTTGTCAAATTCTCATGGTTTTTAAATAAAATTAACGCTGACTATTTATCAATGAGACAAATATATGAAAACAGGCAACACTGCGTATGCGTTATTCACAAAAACTGTAGGGCCTTTTCGCTCCCGTAAAAACTTTACTTTTTTATATTGTTTGGTTGACGCTTATTATACACCAAATAGAATCAAGAAGGGGGAAAGACCATGACCTTAAAAATGTCATACTCAGCGGGTTCAACTTAATATCTAATGTACTTGCACACATTCTAGGCTTCGGCAGCTGCAGCAGTAACCTCGGCTGAGTTTCAGTTACTGACTTGAGCAAATGCTGCTCCACATTTATAAGTTGCTCAAACAATATTTGAAATTTTAATTTCGTTGAGGCATACATGTCGTATACCTAATTTTTGTGGAAACTTTTAACACAATTCTTGAAAGGTGAAAGTCAAATTTTAATTTTTTTTTAATCTGAATGATTTAAACTTTTATTCTGCGCACATTAAGCCCATGTCTTTGGTTGACAAAATAATCTTAATTTTTAATAAATCTGTTTTAATAATTTTGCCATGTCTTTTCTATTTTGTACTAAGTTGAACCAATTCTTTATTCATAACTATTAAAATATAAATACAAAATGTGTTTACATGTGTCTGTGTGTGTATTCACTGGCCAGCTTTCTCCTTTGCCTTAATAGGCAAAAATTTCTAGTATACCCCAGATGGCATCTTGTGTTTGCCCATGATGATTGCTTTTTTTTTTTTTTTTTTTGCAAGCATAAGAAATACTTACAACAAAAGACAACTATAATCCCAGCGCTCACAGTTCATTGTTTGTGCTCAAAGTTCAATAGTTCAGAGGCAAAAAAAAAAAAGTTCAAAAGACCAACAAGTGGTTGTCAGACGGAGGACGTGCCTTGACTCAATCCGGCGACATTGACAGCTGCATAAATTTAATTTTTGCTGGAAATGCGCCTAAAATGTGGCAAGGGTTTGGGCGCGATACAATGACTTTCGCATTCACAATTCCCCTGTAATTTGTTATTCAAACACATTTCGAATCGATTATCCGCTCGGCATGCTCCCTCCAATCGAGCAAATATGCTGATTGACTTTTGTCAAGG
Organism: Lordiphosa clarofinis; assembly: GCA_018904275.1. Lineage (NCBI taxonomy): Eukaryota > Metazoa > Arthropoda > Insecta > Diptera > Drosophilidae > Lordiphosa > Lordiphosa clarofinis. Next base: position 918,689 of record JAEIGQ010000070.1, on the reverse strand, counting down.
CTTAAACCCACCCCCCTACCACGTGTGTGTGTGTGTGTGTGGTGTGTGGGTGTGTGCGTCTGCTTGACTGGGTAAAATGCCAAAGCAAATATAAATGAGGAAACGCGGGAAATGAGCCCTCGCTTTTACCCTGAGCAAAGTCAGGGAACTCTTCCTTCCCCTGCGGATGGATGTACAAGTGTGAATGCCTGGTTGGCCTTTATGAGTTTATGTATGCTTCATCCAATGTGTTCAGAGTGTGATAAGGCAATATAAGAAGAAAAAAAAATATGGAAGTTTTGTGCTGGGCATCTACTCATTATCAGGTTACAGGAGCGGATCAACTGTAGACGAGGAGAATGGATGAGTAAAAGATAAGAGCGTTATCTTCAGCTCTGGAATTATAAAGTTACAAAGCGAGCAATTTCCATTCTTATATGTGGTAAGAAATTTAGTGCCAGGATTTCAGCAGGCGCCATAAAAATTATTCTAATTTGGTCGATCGTGTATTTACCGAGCTCGTAATTTGGTTCCATTCCTACCAGGCGAACGGAGCTGCTAAGTACAATTCGGGCTGAGCACCGGGCCTATTCCATAATGTCGTCCAAACGTAAAGGTGCGGATAGCTTTTCCGCCTGGTTTTTCCTCTCTTAAAAATGTTGTAATTTTTTCGCAGTAAATCCGTATGCATTTACATTCTTGAAATGGATGCCTGCTGTGTATACGTGAAGATGCGATAGTCCCGTATTATCCAGATATATCATTCTGTTTGGCGAAATACCTTAGAAGAGATTCAATTTCTTCGAAGTGGTAAACGCAACCGCTGCAGTAAAGAGCTTGTATTTTGCGCTAGTAAGCACATCCTTCTTGCCAAGCAACGTCCTCCAGGTACAATTGATGCCTTCTTTGGAGTCTGTTAGTTTGTTTATTAGATGCAGATTGAAACTCCTAGATATATGTAGCTCTTAACAACTTTTGCGCTCAACGCCATTTTATTGCCACTTTTCATCTCTCCAGTGTTTTTTAAACACGATAATCTGCGACTTCTCCATATTTATTGTAATGTTCCATTTTAATTCTGCAGCGCATCAATGGTTTTTTGCACACTTCTGGGTGAATCTGATAACAAAACTATATCATCAGCATACAATGGGGCATTCATAGCATACCCGTCTAACGTAATTCCTTCTGGAAGACAATCAGTGAGATTGATTAGTAATAAGGCGAACAGAAGCGGACTATGGAAACAGCGTTGTTTTACTCCTGGTTCAATGGTAAGCCAATGCCAAGCCAGCTTTTTATAGAGGCTCTTTAAGATTTTGAGATTTTTGAAGACATGACGAGGTTGTACAACTTCAATAAAAGGGATCTTCTGTCTATGGGGTCGAATTCAGCTCTGAAATCTACAAAGAGTTTGAAATGTATCTCTCTGCGATGCTTGACAGACAATAGACGTTGTCAATGGTAGGATAGCCCTTTCGGAACCCGGCCTGAGACTCTGACAGAAGATCACCTTCGCTTATCCAAGAGTTTATTCTTTCTAGCAGGATCGCTGAGAAAAACTTTACTATTGCATTTTGGAAGGAGATTCCTCTGTAGTTTGACGCGAGCTGTGGGTCACTCTTTTCAAAAATTGGAAACAATATAGCCATAGGTCAAATATAGCTTTAAACGATTTCGTTAGTTCCTGTAAAAAGCGAGGGGTGGCAAAACGAATGAACTGAGCAGGGATCCAATCAACACCCGGAGTTATGTTCATCTTTAATTTAAGGACAATATTATTAACATCGGAAAGAAGAATTACTACTAATATTACTACTTAATAACATCGGCCACGGGTATTGGGTCATCCAATCTTATATTTTCTATATATGGAAGGGCAAAGTGTAATGAATTAGCATTTAGAAGGTTGTATTCTGTGTATACCAGAGCCCTCTAAGGCAGCGAAGTGAACACACAATAAAACAAGCGCTAAATGAGATCGCTGACGCCTGGCTAAACACACACACACCATGCCAAAATAAGCATGTCTCTTTGAAAAAAAAAATGGTGTGAGTGTCGCTGGCACTCACGAGCCTTTGATGTGAATCATGAACCTGAGTTTAAAAGCTTATTTTAAAATCACAAGCTCTCTTCAATGGTATATAAATCAGGAAGGGCACGAGATCCCACTCATATCACTCCCAGATCCCACCCCGGATGCTACACAGATCGATTGCAAATCCCTTTTAGATCCCACTCAGATCCAACCCACATCTCGCACAGATTCCTTTCACACCCTCCCAGATCCCATCCATGCTGCTTTTATCATGCCAGAATCCATCCAGATCCCAACCAGATCACACCCAGATCCCTTTGAGTTCCAGCCTAGATCTCTTTCAGAATCCACCCAGATCCCACCCAGATCCCGCCTATATTCCGTTCAGATCCCTTCCAGATCCCACCCAGATCCCTTCCAGATCCCGCCCAGATCCCTTCCAGATCCCATTCAGATCCTAACCAGATCCTAACCAGATCCCACCCAGATCTCACTCAGATCCCACCCAGACTCCATCCAGATCACTCCCAGATCCCACCCAGATCCCTTCCAGATCCCGCCTAGATCCCGTTCAGATCCCTTCCAGATCCCACCCAGATCCCTTCCAGATCCCGCCCAGATCCCATCCAGATCCCACCCAGATCCCAACCAGATCCCTACCAGATCCCACCCAGATCCCACCAAGATCCCGCCCAGATCCTTCCCAGACCAAGATTCTACCCAGATACTAGGGTTGTCGAAAATATATCAAAATATCAATATATCGATAATATTTTTAAAAACTGATATATTTATATCGTAATTTTTTTTTTTGTCCAAATATCGAATATCGATTTTTTTGGGGATATTTTATGATATTTGTGCGTTCGTCACTCTAAGATCTGAGCAGCGAGCGCAAACGCATTTAAAAGACGCAAAGATAAAATGGATTCAAATTTGGTAAAAGCTAATTACAACGACATAACAAATGGCACAGCCAAGTGTAATTTGTGCGGAAAAGTAATTACAACAGGCGGGGCGGTAACACGACCAATTTGGCGTCCTCAAAAACAAGAAAGCTTCCTAGCCTTGCGCGTACAATCCACTTGGTGGTAGATGACACAGTGAAGGAGATTTCGTCATTTTACAACATTTTTGACATATTGAAGGAAAGCCCTGCGTTAATGGACCAGTTGCGAAAAGCCCTGGCCGATGAGGGAGTTCCGGAAGGTTGTATTAAGACCCTGCAGCAAAACGTTGACACGCGATGGAACTCGTGCCTTGATATGCTGACGTCCTTTTTGGGCCTTGCAATTAAATTGGCAATCATTCTTATCAAAAGAGTCCAATATGTTAAAGGATTACCAGAAATGATATTGGCTAAAGAATTAAACATTTGCCGCGATTTTTGTAGGCTTTTGAGCCCATTTAAAGATACAACTAAGAAAATAAGCGGTGAATATTATGTCACTGTCAGCTTGGTAGTTCCGTTAATTTCACTATTATTCCACAAAATACAGATGACATTCTTACTAAAAAGTCGCTTTGTAACCTATATCCAATTAAATATAAGTAAAATCGTCATTTCTTAATCGGGGGTGCCACAGAAATCTTAAGAGATTTTGCCGACGGTTGGTTTGTAAATCTCTCGAAAAATTCGTTGGTGCCACAGAACTTCTAGAGATTTATTTATCTAATTAGAAAATCCAGTTAGAGCACCACATGTTCCAATGAATGTTCCATCTCTAAAATCACGGCTGAATTTCTCGCCCAAAAATTTCCCTCAGTTTAGCTGTGTGTTAATTTGATGATAAACTGAAATTTTTTGATTGTGTTATATGTTTTATGATGCATTTTTGAATAATAATTCAAATTTATGTCATATTCTCCATAAATATAATGCAAAATTTAAAAATTTGTTCCCGCCAAACATGAGGAATAAGCTTCCATCTTTTAATCCGCTAGCAGTCATACATATCCCTCTGTCGATGTGTCGCCCTCTAGTAAGAAAGGAGCTTTTCAAAATTTCCTAACAAAACATGAGAGGTTTGAAACCAACAAAAAAAAATTGGAATTCGGTTGGAATTTGGTTGGAAGAGGTTTCTGTGGCACTCCCGAATAGGTCGATTCCCATAAAAGGTCGATTTTAAAAGGCCTTCCAATGGAAGAAACGCAAAATAGTGAACTGAAGTTAGGTGGCCGCAAACATCATGGGGGAGCAATCCTTCAATCTTCTGGAATTCGCATAAGCTGTCCATGCCGGGACTTTCCAGACTGGCCCTAAGGTATCTTATTACTCCTGGTAGCTCAGTGCCTTTGGAGCGACTTGCTTCTGCTATGAAATGCGTCATTTCCGACTTCCGTAGCCGTCCGTCTTTTTAAAGTCTTTTAAATCCAAATATTGGAACTAAAAGTATTTAATAAGTAAATATAATACATAGAAAACTCAAATCTCATGGAAAGTATTGCTATGTTTGCTCAATATAGACTAGACCGTTTTATTTTGTGGCAGAGTTTTATGCTTTTTTGGGAAATAAAGGAAAAAAATATAAATATCAATTATATCGATATATCGATATTTTAAAAGTAATATATTTAATTTCATTTGATATTTTTTCAAATCAGAAATTATCATCGATACGATATTTTAAAAATATTCGGCAACCCTACCAGATACCATCCACATTCCACCCAGATCCCACCTGGATCCTACCCTGATTTCTCCCAGATAAGATCCCACCCAAATATCTCTCAAATACCTCCAGATACCACCCAGATCTTTCCCAGATCCCACCCAGTTGATCTTTTCAGCATCTTCTCTACCTCTTCACCTTCCCCATTAGCCCATACTCTTATGTCTGTGTATGTTTGCCGAAACTCCACAAAACACAAACAACACAACACAAAATATGAAAGTCGTCAGCGTCACGTGACGGTGAAATCAATTTAAAGATGTTTCACATCAATAAGTATGTAATTTGTCAATTTACCTCTTAATCCGCTCCTGTCTACAGCCCGCTTGCACATTTTGCCTGTGCGTGTGTGTCCAAGGCTTGTCTTTAAATATTTATCATTTGCTCAAAAATTTGTCATTGAAACTGCCTGAAGGCTTCTCTTTGTGCTTAATCTTCCAGCTCAATGTCACTTGTTGAATGGAATTGATTGCCCACGCACAGCAGTTGAAATGTAATTGCAATTGTCCCAGCTTGAATTCAATGTTAAGGTGCAAGGACATTAATTAAGAGCAGCAACCAGGAGGAGCAGCAGCAGCAGCTGAAATGAAGTGGCTTTGATTGCGCACTTCCAACCTAAGAGCGGGCCGACTGCATATCAATTAGAGAATGCCATTCTAACCCAAGAGGTGGGGAGGGGCAAATATGCAAATTTATGTGGCACAAGCTTTATCCTGTTACGCTGGTTGTGTATGAATATAAACTGCTGGTGGTGACCCGAAACAAGCTGCCATAAATACTTCCATATAAATGAAATATGAGCCAAGTGTCAATGCGATGGAAGGAAAGGTTAATGTAAAGCTAGACAAATGCTTGGCTCTAGGGCGTATACTTGATATTGAGTGAGGGTCATTTATTAAGTAAATGCTTAAACTAAAACTAAACTCGGCTGTTAATTGACTTCAAATGCTGCTGCAGTTGCTCGCAACGCAGACACTCGCGTGTGAGCTGCTTGACAGCTGTGGCATATTGACGTTGCAGCTCGAGGAGTGACTGCAGCTCTTCGTTGAGTTCATCGCGTCGCATACGCTCCTCATTGTATTTGTGGCGTATGGTGTTATGAGCACTCTTCACACCATCTACAATGGTTTCAAATTGGCGTATAAAATCCTCCCGACCATGGGGACTCATCATGCCCTCGTTGTAGGCCTCACAAATGGAATTGAGCAGGGCCAGCTCCTTCTCCAGGTAGCGTTTCTTATCATTGAGCGTATTGTAAAGAGTATAATATTGCTTGGTTTCCAAGTGTTTGCCACTCATTTCGTTGTACAGTTCATGGAATCGTCGCTGATATTGGGCCAATTCGGTGCGATCGGGTATGGCATCCAGTTTGCGTTCAATGGCCACAATGCCGCGATTACGTTTGGCCAGCTTGAGGCGTAAGTCCTTAAGACGTTGCTCTTCATTTAACAAGGCGGCAGCCTGTGCGTCCGCATCTTGGGCATTAAAGGACTCCAGTTCGCTAGAAAAGGTTAAAAATTTTAATGAATTCTTTAGTAAAATCAAAGACTTACTCAATCTGCTGCTGTAGCTTAGCCAAATCCTGTCGACAGCTTTCCTTAAATTCACCCTCAGACTTCTTCAGCTCATCGTGTTCTCTTAGCAAAGATTTTATCTTAATCAAAAGACTTTAAAAGGTTTGTTAAAATCAGAATTATATTATTCCTTTAAAGCTAAACTTACTTAGGCTCTGCACTTGCCTCCGTCTTCTCAAGCGTTTCCAGTTCTTCTTTAAGCAGGTTCATTTGCTCTTCCTGTTGATGGGTTTGCTGACTTTGTTCCTTTACAGCTGCCTCCAATTTTGCATTATCCTTGGCATAACGTTTAATTTTATGCTCCAAGGCTATTTTGGCTGCCTCCAAACGTTTCTGTTGATTCTGTGTCTTTAGCTCTTGGGCATCTGTTTCCATTTCCATTTTGAATTCAGCATAATGCTGCTGTAGAGCATTCCTTGTTTTAGGATCAAGATCAATACGTTTTTGATTTTCCTGGGTTAGAGTTAAGGCCTGAAGTTGTTGCTCTAACTTTGGTTGCTTCGATTTGACTTCGTCATTTACTTCGCCATATTCTAGCAAAGTAAGACGCACTCTCAAAGCATCATCATCGCTAGAGGCCTCCTGTCTTATATATTGCCTAAGTGGACTGTAGACTTCCTGTGGGGGAAATATTCTTTAACTTTTGCTCTTTCACATTATAATTTCACCTACTTGAATGGCCTTAATATTAGCCGAGGCCAGGCGTATTTTGGTGAGATTGTCCTTGTCGCTTTTATACTGATAATGATTATGGAACTGTCCCACAGCGAATCTTTTCAAGCGTTGGCCACGCTCCACACGATTTTCCACCTTGATAAAAGAAAATTAATTTTAAATAAATTTCTTTATTTATAATCCTCTTACCGAAGTCTTGACCAGCCATTGTATAACCGGATGTATGGCCAAAAACTCTAGACCTTGAACTTGATGTGGTTCCAAACTGTGCGGACACTTCATATCCATCAATACCGTTACAATTTTCTCCACCAGAGCTCTAAAAATACGCCCTAAAGTTGAGTTAACTTCCCAGACACCTTTTAAACATACATTTTCTGTCCTATGGAGAGACTTTCATGAAAAAGCAAATCCACATCTACGTCATAGTCAGAGCATTCAATACACCTTGAAAGTTATCATAGAAATTATTCAAATAAAGCTTGACCCCAGACGGGCTTTACCAGGTCATGCCGCCGACCACCTTGTCAAAGGCGGATAAACCCTTGATGCGTGCTCTATAATAGCCGGCAGCTACTAGCATGTCGAATGTATCCTTTTCCTTGGCTACAGCATCGGAATCCTCCCGTCGCTCCACCTAAAGATAAGAGTGAATATTAAGAAGTGGGAGGGGGAAATAAGAATTTCTAAGCCTACCTGAACTTCACGTCCCTCGGAATCGAGGCGTGTGGCCAACTTGACATTTGGCAGGATTTTGGAGAAAACATTGCGATTGGCCATGGGCACCGAGACCTTCTCGTCCAGTGACAGTAATTAATTAAATTATTATTGCTTATTTAAATTTATTTACTAAATTCCTATGATATTTAGACGGTCGGTTTAGTGATGACAGTGACCGTTCACAAATGTATATCGATAGTCGATAAAAAAAACTCAAAATTAATTTAAAATTAAATAAATTTAAAAAAAATCCATAACTCTGACAAGAACAAATTTTGAGAAAAATATAAAGAATTTAATCAATTTTGTTTACTAATTTTTGCGATTTTGAAAACAAACAAAAATGTTTATAATTTTTAAGGTGTACAAAACTTGAAAGTTTGGGCTCAGATGTTAATTTACAGATTTTTAAAATATTTTTATTATCAATGGCCTTGAAATAGGCGTTCAAACACCCATTTTTGGCCTAAATTTGAGATTTTTTGAGAATAATTTTTATTTTTTGAGGTACCGATTAGAGCCCTGCATGAATCGAATCAAAGTTCCCCTAGACTTTGTTTCTGATTTGAACTATCTATGAACTTCTACTCATAGTTCACAAAATTATTAATTCATTAAATTATAGCTTATTAATTAGGTAAAAGGTTTTTGAAATAAGTATAGACTAAAGTTAAAGTTGTATCTTAATTCATAAATATTCTTTATCATGTTCCACGGAGACCTTAATATCCACCCAAGAAGATATTAAAAAGAAGCCCAAAGCGTGGAAGAGGCAGAGTGTGGAAAATCTTTGGAAAAATAGTGGATAAGGAAAGCAATTTCGAAATTTTTAGATGGGCTCAATGTTTAAATTGATTCGATCTATAAAACAACTGGAGCTTGATCTGTTTGGAGTTTGATCTGTTTGAAGTTTGATCTGTTTGGACTCCAAACTTTGGAGTCACTGGAAATTTGAGTTGACTAATTTAAACTAAAAATATTTTTGACTTGATTTAATTGAACCATTTTTTTAAAACACGAATCAAAGGGCCCTTTGACTCCATTCATGCAGGGCTCTATTTGTTACCCTAAGTTTTTCTGTATATTGATTACAAGTGTTTTATATTAATTGAGAATTTGTTTAAATTTCAACAAATATTCTCTTAATCTTACACAAAGCATACCATTTGACTTTCACTGTGCATATTTAAAGAACACTTAGTATGGCACACACATTTTTTCCACTTTGTAGTATAGATTATATATGGGACATTCCATATCAACTCTCGGCCACCCCACTTTTTTTATTTCCAAAAAATTTTTAATGGCTATTATTTTAAAGCCATGTATTTCGTCGTTTCGAATTCGGAAGCTATCCTTCGTGCACTCCAAGACCGAGGGGCTACCGTCAAAATCTGCAGGCGTTCGGAGTATGACTGCAAATCGTGGAATTTAGCCTTTAAACCATCAAACATTTCTTCCAATTCCAACTCTCTTTTAGCTTTGGTTCGACAACGACTGCAAATTTTCGCAGTTTGTGGTAGAAAGGGAAACTTTGCGTGAATTGCTGGGGAAATCGTTCGCTTCCTATGATATTTAGACGGTCGGTTTAGTGATGACAGTGACCGTTCACATATGTATATCGATAGTCGATAGTCGATAAGAAAACAAGTATTTAAATTTTTTGTTGGTTTAATTTGTTTAGTATAAATAAATAAAAAAATCCATGACTCTGGAACTATTCTGTTTCAAGAGCTGTAGAAGACCAAATTTGTATTTTATTTATTTTGAGAAATATATGAAGAAAAAATCTTCCCTTTCGCGGCCGTTAAATTTTGTTTACTAATTTTTGCGATTTTGTAACCAAACAAAAATGTTTAATATTTTTAGGTGTAAATAACTTGAATATTTTGGCTCGGATGTTAATTTACAGATTTTTAAAATATTTTTATTATCAATAAAAAGCAAGCAATTGAAAAAATTATGTTTTTTAAATTGCTAAATTTTCAAATCGAGTTTTCCCGCAAATTAATCATATTTCAACAAAGAATACGAATAAAATTATGTTGAGCAGAAAAAACTTGAGTGGGCGATTTTTTATGGAATCACCTATATATATTTTATATTTTATTTATGGCAATGTCTTGTAATAAGCAATATTCTTTGTTTTGCCGTCGGTACATTGAATGATTAAGGTCGTTTCCAACTCGTTTATCATAGAATGTTTCGTTCTACAGAATGATGCAAAATGATATGAAATAGGCGTTCAAACACCCATTTTTGGCCTAAATTTGAGGTTTTTTGAGAATAATTTTTATTTTTTGAGGTACCGATTAGAGCCCTGCATGAAACGAATCAAAGTTCCCCTAGACTTTGTTTCTGATTTGAACTATCTATGAACTTCTACTCATAGCTCACGAAATTATTGATTCATTAAATTATAGCACATGACATGAGCCATAAGCTGTTTGATCTGTTTGAAATGATTCAGGTCAGATCAGCTCAACAAAGCAACTCAAATAGCTCAAACGGTTCAGCGCCTTATTGTCATTTATTTCTGAGCAAATATAAACAAAATTAATTTTCTTCAATTTCATTGTTAATTCAAAAATTATTGAAAAGAAATAAGTATAGACTAAAGTTAAAGTTGTATCTTAATTCATAAATAGTCTTCATCATGTTCCGCGGAGGCTTTAATATCAACCCAAGAAGATATTAAAAAGAAGCTTATTTCAGGAGAGTTCAGCATTAGCCCAAAGCGTGGAAGAGGCAGAGTGTGGAAAATCTTTGGAAAAACATTGGATAAGGAAAGCAATTTCGAAATTTTAAAATGGGCTCAATGTTTGAATTGATTCGATCTATAGAACAACTGGAGCTTGATCTGTTTGGAGTTTGATATGTTTGGCGTCACTGGAAACACTAGAAATTTGAGTTGACTAATTTGAACTAAAAATATTTTTGACCATTTTTTTAAAACACGAATCAAAGGGCCCTTTGACTCAATTCATGCAGGGCTTTATTTGTTACCCTAAGTTTCTCTAAATGTTGATTACAAGTGTTTTATATTAATTGAGAATTTGTTTAAATTTCAACAAATATTCTCTTAATCTTACACAAAGCATACCATTTCACTTTCATTGTGCATATTTAAAGTACACTTAGTATGGCACACACATTTTTTCCACTTTATAGTATAGATTATATATATATATATATATGTTTTAATTAAAATAAAAATATATAAATTTAAAAATAAGATAGTCTCTCTGGGACTTGAATATTATCAAATATCAAATTCAAATTAAACGACTTTTAAAGAGGTTTTCCACGTTAGACCTTCTTTGGCAATTTCTTAATTTAATTAATAAGTTTTTTTTAATATTTATCCTAGAGGTAACTATTTCTTAACATCAAGGTCACCCTAATCCTAAAAACCGATTCCCGTGATTCTGTTACCTGGTCACACTCTCCAATGTGAAAAATTATTATCTTATTAATCACGCGCTCATCTCTAATCCTCACTCTGTATTATATTAATTGCTTTGTTTTGTTTTAAGCGAGTTTATTCTGACCCAGAGTAAAGGAACACTATTGCGTCATCGCGCCCACCAAGTTAATTTGCATCATTGAGTCAACTCTGGATAGCACGGCACATTTACTTATTTTAGTGGGTGTTAGCAACGGTGAGGAGGAGTTGGAGGACCAGCATTATGGCAGTTGCAGCACCCAGTCCTTCCAGCGCGGGCGCTGGAACTTTGGAGGGCACCTTAAGTAAATGGACCAATGTGATGAAGGGCTGGCAATATCGTTTCTTTGTTTTGGACGAAAATGCAGGCCTGTTATCCTACTATACGGTAAGCAGATTTATCAAGACCCAACATTGTGTCAGATACGACAGGCAGCCAAGTAGAGTGTGTTATCTTATCAGAATTTCCCCCCCAGTTGGATATCATGATGCGCACATACAGTTTGTTTTACCCATAAACTACGTACGTACCATGTACAGTGGATATCACTATTAATGCCTATGCTATGCAGCTTGTGTTGTAATTGTATTCAATTTTGCACTAAACTCATTTAATGGTCAATGTTCAGTACATATTTGTCACCCAATATGTGTATGTATGTATGTACCAGTGTTTTCTGTGGTGCTTTTGGTAATACCAGATTTCATCAGAATTTCATCATTTTGTTTAATTCAAGGATTTGATAAGAAATTGTTCCAAAGGGATTTACTTTTTTATGTTAGGTTCATAATTTTCCTATCCAGAAGTTTTCCCCCAGAAACTTCTTAGAATTTACGACAAACGATTTCAATTTTCTTGAGGAGAAAGCAAATCGTTATTAAATTTTGTCCAAATTCTGAATCATTAAGAATCAACTGCGCGAAACGGGGCAAAATCTTTAAAAACAAGTCACAAGAGATAGAAAAAATATAATCAACCAAAGGAAAGGTATAGTTAATGACTTTGTACGATCTTTTTCACATGAATTTGAAGACAACATAATTAATTTTGAAATAGAGGCACCTACGAGAACATTTTATAAAGACTTTGATACGTTAAAATGATGCGAAACCAATAAGGAGCAGTTTGCTCTTTTATATAAAGCAAGCGGCAAAATTCACAAAAATAGATCCGCCAGAACATTCAAAGATGATAAGGTCAAAAAAATTATGTTATTAAATGATAATTTTAAAAGTTAATATTTCATCATCATAATACGGTTTTGTGTAAAGGCATGTTGGTTGCCTTCCTGTTGAACGCCTTTTAAGCTGTCTCCACGTCGCCAGCTCACTTTTGAGAAGATTTGAGTGACCCTGCAGTCGATCTCTAAATTTGGTAGATTGCCAAGGTCTCACTAGATGGTGGAGTTACGGATATAGCCGGAAACAAAGAGCATTATTCAAAAGATGTTGTTCTGCATCGTTTCCACCCCTTCAATGGAGATGTATCTCTGGTCAAGGTGGGAAAGTCTGCGGTCATTAGGTTCATACCATTTCTAATGTAGCAGACATTCGAGCAGTTGTCCCTAAGCAGTTTAACGAGGAAGGACCGGCTCATATCAGATTTTTCGACATGAGTTGATCTTTTATTTTTTTTTTGTTAAGGAGGGAAAAAGACATTATCCATTTCCTTGTATGTATGTGGTTTGTAGGGGTATGTGGAAAAGCTTTCGCATTACTTCAAAGTGAGCCCACGCCATGCGCTCCAATCTTTCGTCTGCGTGTAGACCCCTCGCATTGTGTACTTTCAACCAATGCTTTTTTGTTCTTCAGTTCAGTTCTTATCTCTTCTGGTCATTTTGGCCACAACCATCTTATGCAGATAGGTGCTTAAATATCCGTGTCCTGTTAGCATTTGTGAAACGTAGTAATCCACATCATCGTGCTTCGGTTGGATTCATTCTATCAAGTCGGGCAAAACCCTGGCTGACCACCTTACAGTTCCTTCGACTGCCCATCTAATTTGCCACTGTGCAAGGGTTTCTTCACTGCAGGCATCTCCACTTTATGTTGTATCTCCCGCTTGTCGCATCGTATAGATTTTGCTGCGTTCTCTGACTAGTAGGTCAATCGGAATTACTCGCAATGAGCTGAGCTGCCGCTCCTGATACTGTTCGGTATGCACTAATTATCCTTATTAGTGCATTGTACTTTCAGTCTATCTGCCCAGACCTCGCTGCCATTCAGCATTGTTAACCTCCATCAGTAGTTACCGCCTGGACATTAGTCTGCTAAGGGCCGCTGAGACTAGGCCCTGAACTTAGCATGTTGTCTCTGCGCCCCAAAAGTCAATTTTGAATCAAGCCTGACTAACAGGTGCTTGATTACTCACCGAGTCTTTACGACACTTTCGTCGACTCTCATGCCCACCTCTAGCGGGATCTGCTTTCTGGTGAGTTGATCTAAAGAACTACTAAAGAGCTTGATCTGTTTGGAGTTTGATAAGTTTGGAGTCATTGGGCATTTGAGCTGACTAAATTGAACCTTTTTGACTAAATATATGCAGGGTTCTATAAGAGACGGGTTACGGTTACTGTTTTGGCCGATCGCTTTATTCCGGTAACGGTTATATTACGGTTGTGGGATATCGGTTACGGTACGGGTTACGGTCATTAACTTAACTCTGTTTCGGTTACGGTTACATATCATGCAGACAAATGAGGCAAAGCTAGCATGGCTGCAGGCAATAAGTCCCCAATGAAATAAGTCCCCAAACGATAAAATGAAATAAGGCCCCAAATTTGGGGAGTTATTTCATAATGAAATAATACCCCAATTTAAATTATGAAATAAGGCCCCACTGAAATGAAATAAGGCCCCAAAAAAATGAAATAAGGCCCCAAATTTGGGGTGTTATTTCATAATGAAATAATACCCCATTTTGAAAAATGAAATAACACCCCAATTTTTCAATTCTATTTTTTTTGTTCATTTTATTGCTTTATTCAATTTATTCAATAAAATAAAAACTATTGAAAATACCTAATATAAAATTTTAATATATTTTCTTTTTTGGATTTTTACTGAAACAAACTACCTATAACATTAAATAATAATGAAAATTTTTTACACAAAAATCGCGCGATTTTGACACAATTTTTTTGATATAATATAAAAAGTTTTCATATAAAAAAAATTTCATCTGCGGCGCTAAGATTTTTTAAAATAGACAATATAATTACCTCGTCAAAATACAGCATTTTCTGTTCTTTGACGTAGAACAAATTTACAGTTCGCCGTAATGCAACAATTTTTTCGCACTTCATAATTTTCTCTCGCACTTGAACGTCTGCTTTACACAATGCAAATCACTAAACTGATCAACAAACTCAAAAGCTTATCACTGAACTAATTGTAAAACGGTACTTTTGCACATCTGTACAAAAATGCATCAAATACTAAGTCAGAAAACGCAGGCAGATAAGAAAATTAACCGTTATTGGAATTTTTTTCCATATATCAGCAAAAATAAGAGAAATGAAATAAGACCCCAAAAATTCACATTAAAAATTGGGGTCTTATTTCCTGAAATGAAATAAGACCGCAAACCTAATTTTTGGGGCCTTATTTCATTTCTTCTTTTGTGGACCTATTTCATTTTGAAATTTTATTTAGGAAATAAAGCCCCAAAAAATGAAATAACACCCCAAATTTGAGAAAAAATCGTTGTTTTTGTTTTCCATATAAATTTTTGGGGCCTTATTTCATTTTTTTTTTTTGGCCTTATTTTATTGGGGTCTTATTTCGCAGCGCCAGCTAGCATATTTGACAGGTTGAGTCAACGTCAAAAAATATAGTGAAATTTAATAGAAATATTCCATTAAAATTCTTCAGCAGGGCTGTAATCGAAAAAACCATTAACATATTTTTTGATAATCAAACAGCAAGATTTAGCCTGCTCGAGGTCAGGTTATGTTTGTACAAAACAGGACAATGAAGTCTGGTCGAGTGTACAGCTGTTTCAGGAACCTTCCGGTACCATCATAAGTCCTCTTTGGGTAATGCAAAATTTAATAACCACTACAGTTACAATTATTTTGTAATCAAAAGAAATCTATAACTTGACATTTAAAATATTTTTTATAAGTAAGCAGTTGTAGCGTTCTTGGAAAATGGGTAAATAAGCCGTTTTCTGCATTTTTATGTCCATTTTACAGTTATTCCATTAGAGATATAGGATTTCTAAAGCCAGATTCGGGTTCAGCGTGCAAAACTTGTATAAAATCAATAATTTTAATTAGCATTTGATGAGGTCCTGCGCTGAGAATAAACTAATTTTGAAATGTTGTTAAAATACGTATGCCAACCCTATACGCATATTTTGATTAATATTTTCTAACCTAAGCAGCTGATCTTCCACTAATTGTGTTTTATTGAAAGTTTACTTTTATACCAGTATTCGAGAAAAAAATCAGTTTTGGGAATTTCTGCCCATGGCACCACCTCTAATTTTTCCCTTTTGATTTCCATTACTAATTTTATAAACACAACTATTTTATTTCAATTAGCCCGCCAATCTTTTAAACACAACAGCAAGGTAATTTCTGAGTACCTATTAATGACATAAGTATAAAGGTCGAGCTCAGCAATATTTTCTTTGGCAGATACATCTGATCGAAAATTTTACTCAAAGAGGAAAACCCGAAATTAACCCATATATTTTTTTCGGTTACGATACTGATAACCGGTTATGTAAATAAAAATTATAGGTTTATAACAAAATTTGTTTTTCGGTTTTAAATTTTAAAGTGTTTTTCGCGGTTACGTGTTACGGTTTCGGTTACAGTTTTAATCTCCGATTTTAATTTCCTTTAAGTCCCCTGTTTACGTCTAACTAAATATGGGTAAATTATTTACCTGTGGTACCTCTTCTGTGATGAGCGCAGCAGCAGCGCTGCATTCAGCTTCTACTCCAGGTACAGGTTATGATCTAATTGGTCTTGACCGACTTTCTCACTTGTTTTTGATTGGTATCTCCCTCTTTATTTCTGATTCCTCAGTTAAAAATGCGGCTTGATGAAAAGATTATTGGTAAATTCTACCTATATATATTTTCACTTCTCAGAAGTTATACAAATTTGATTTTTAATGATTTATGCTTTGGCTTCGTTGCTTTGAAGTCTTGTAGGCTTCCACATAGAAATCATAGAAGCCATAGAACATGATGAGTATGACGATAACAAAGTAACCAAACATGACTTTGGGCACACCGCAGTACATCATTTGCATAAATGCCTGAATCAGGATTAAGAAGAATTGTACCATTTGCATGACCGTAATAGATTTCTTCACTGGCATCAGAGAGCGTACCAAGCGTTTGTCCGCCACCGCAGCTACCAAGTAATACGAATACATAATGACATGCACGACAGAGTTGAGCAAAACGGGATAATACGAAGAAGTGCCTGGAAGAGATGAAAAATCAATCACAATGTTGGATTATTTAACCTGCCTCATACCCTTACCATTCTCATTATAATTGATCAGAAGATACACCAAGGTAAGCGTGGCTATATGATGAAAAACATGCAGCTTGGACACTTGATTCTGTTTCTTGCGCAGCACAAAGATCACTGTCTCCATCAGTTCGGAGAGTTTTAACCAAAAAGAAAGTAGGACAAGCGATAGCATCGCCTGATGAACTCTGGATGATGGTTAAGACGAAGGCACTTCCAGAAATATAGAATAGAGTTACTGGAGATGAATTGTATCTGCAAGTAGACCGAAAATTTATACACCGACTCCTTTAATCCTTTTTGTCATCAAATCACCTCAAAAATTACAAAGATACAGGACACAACCTGTACAATATTGTGCACTATAATCAGCTTCTTCAGTTCGTATGGTTTACGATTTTTCATAAAACTGAAACGGGAGCAAGAATAAAATTTAATGGTCATCACCTTATTTTCTATTTCCAATCCGTCCAATTGAATCGCTAATTATCCGAAAGGTCTTCGCTTGACATTTGCATTAACATACTCACTTTGGCCCCCAAAAAATAACGAAACAGAGATAAATTCCCAGAGTGAATAGCATAAACCAGGGCGTTGACATCAGGGCAGGATGATCCGTTGGCAAGAAATCCTTAGTAACTGCGAAATTAATATTTATGAAAGGACACAGTTGATTAAAATTATAATCCAAATCCACGCACTTGTATAAGCCTCCATGGTGAATTCTTGTAGTCCTAACTCCACGACTTCTGACGGGCATTTGAGCGCTTGAAATGAGTCTCGCATTGCTTTTATATTTCCAACCAAGACACAATTTGCTTAATTAACATAAAAGAAGCGCCCCGTCTATGTACATTGCACATGTATTTCGAACTCTTTTTTTAAATCTTACATTCTCATTTCTCTTTTTTACAGTCCAAGGAGAAAATGATGAAGGGCGTGCGACGTGGCTGTGTGCGTCTTAAGGATGCTTTAATTGGCATTGATGATCAGGAGGATAATACATTTACCATCACAGTGGATCACAAGACATTTCATTTTCAGGCAAGTATCGATGAGTAAATAGCACGCGTGCCAAGCATGTATAACTAATGTATGCAAACGCCAGAATCTAGAATACGTATGCATTTGGGTATGTATGTATATGCTTAGCACTTTAGTAGTCCCAAAAATGTTGTAGACAAAATGTATTTATTGACCTTTGTGGGTTTGCTTTTACAACAGGGCTGCAAAGTTCTTAAAATTTAGATAAGGGGTTTTTTTTTTGGTTCGCGGAACCAGATTAGGCTTAAGCGGGGTTTACAGAGTACATTACAAACTACATATAAAAAATATTCAGCGGTGTCACAGAAATCTCTTCCAACCAAATTCCAACCCAAAACCAATTCTCGGCGTCACAGAAATCTCTTTCAGTTGGTTTTAAATCTTTCGTGTTTTGTTGGGAGATTTGGTGAAATGCACCACTAAAACAATTTAGATAAGTAAAATTGGTTTTGAAAATTTAATCAACATTATTTTTCTGCATAGTTTGCATCAAATGAATTAAATATTTCAATTGTTTTAATATTAAAATTTGAGTTTCAATAATTGTTCGCAAAACCAACCGAATGTTGACAAACCTCGCTGCTCAACCTTAGCTGGCGCCCTCTACATGTGGTGACGCTCTCTGAGTACCAACAAACACCAAGTGCTGTCAAGTTACATTTAATGATTGGAGCAATAAATAAATAAAGAATATGACTTAAATTTGAATTATAACTTAAAAATGCATCTTAAAACATGTAACACAATCTAATAATTCCATTTAATTATCAAATTAACTCATAACTAGAAGATGGGGAATTTTTTGCAAGAAAAAGACAACCTTGTTTAGATATTTCATTGAAAAATCCCTTTAGCATGGACACAAACCTTCCAACTCGGTTTTCAAATAAGAAACCCCTGTGACACCCCTGATTAAAATAAATTCGTGAATAAGTTTTGTCACAATAAGTTTCTGAATGATGTAAAATACACATCGTAGTTAGTTTTTTTCGGCTCGAGGTCTTATTATGTTTCTACATAGCTTTAAACAGGTACACACAACAGCACAAAGAAGGCTGGTCGACTGTACAGCTCTTTCAAGAACCTTCTTCTTTTATCTTTAGAATGAGGACAGCATTACTATAACGCCTTGGGAATTTTAAGTCAGCAACCAACAGCAAATGATAACGCCGAGTTGACCAGTTCGATCCGTGAATAGGCAGACAACTTCTTTTACTGGTAAAACCGATATACAGCATTCGTTAACGCCCTTTTTGCAGAAAATGCAATTGAAACCCCAGAATTTTTGCACGAAGCTTGCATATCCGATTTCACATATTTGGGAAATTTAAATAACAGTTTTAAATAAAGAGTGAACAACTGAAGAATGATCCGAAAAGGCGATTTTTACTATTGTATTTGCAAACCACTGAACCGAACCACTTCACATACCACTTTTTCATATTCATACGAAAAATTTTTGGTCACAGAGATACTCTTTTTGTTAGATTCCGTTTGGTTTAAGGCTGAAAACTTTCTTAAAGGTTCTCAAACCGGTTTTAAAATTGATTGGTTCCAGCCATAGTCAAATGCTTCTTATATCTTTGAAATATTTTAACTTTATTTTCTCTTGGAACCCTTTGGTTTCTATAGGATTGCAAAATCAAAAGTTCAACTTGTAATTTTCCTACAAAAGTTTTAAAAATCAAATTAGCTAAGGTGTTTTTTGAACCAAAAGTGATTCCAATTAGTAGGGTTAAGGCTCAAGAGATCATCATTTTCGAAGATCCGACTTCCGAAAAATTCCATCAACTCCGACTCCGCAAGTTTTGAAGTTGATGAACTTAAACCTGTTCTGTTGGTTCGGCCAAACAAAATTAAAGATAAGCAATCCTTCTGCGACAAAGTCGTTAAACAGAGATACCCAGCGCTAGCTTACGAATGCGTAGAGACCAATACAAATGAAGAATATATATCTCAAGCGACATTATCCCTGAGAAAGTTTGCTGGTGTGTGTGTCTGCTCATGGCTGACTGATACACACAAAATCATTTGACCCCCAACAACATAATCTGCGTTGAAGACTACGCATACACATTTTCGTTCTTGAGTTCGAATTTGCAAGAGGCATAGGGGAGGAATAGAGAGAGAATACATATGAAGTTGTTGCTGCTGTACGCCTGCAAGGAAAGTGTCAAGTTTACAACCAAAAATGTTGCAGGCGCTATCAATTTGCAACTGTTTGCAGTTCCTATCCAAATAATTATATTGTAGTCGTTTATTTTTCACAGGCATGTCATAGGCAAGTGACAATTGTCCCCGGCAGCAGACCAGTTTTAATTCCATTTAAGCTTTTTGTGTTCCTTACGACAGTCTGTTTATGTCGCTGCGCAGTATAATCTAATATCAACATCTGTTGGTCAACTCACTCATTGCCGATTCAATTCATTTTTTTTTTAGAAGCTAATAGTTGTTCTGGCCCAACTCACCCGAATCTAACTATTTTGCTACCAGTTAAGTTTTACTAGGTGTAGGACAGATTTTTTTATTACTAGTTGACAATTACTCTTGACACTTGGACTTTTGCTATGGGCTGTCTCCGAAAGTAAATGCATTTACGCTCGGGTATACGGCTATATAGCTCTGAGTGCTTGCGGCTATGAAATTCTAAAAAACCTTGCTTTTTAGTTCCTTGATTCAGAAGAGAATAACTTTCGTCATTATCGCGATTTTAAGATTTTGTTTCAAACAATAATGGGATGGGTCAAGAATCGACTAAATCAAACATTTTAAAGATTTTAACATCATGTTGCTCAGTTAATATCGGTCAATCATGCTATATACTGCACAGGTTTGGGGTTTTCTTGAATATGACGAAGTGGAGAAGCTTCTTCGAAGAAAATATTTAGGTTACCTCGCAATACACCGAACCATGCTCTATTTGAGGAAACCGGACTTTCGACCCTCTATACCCAAACACTAGGATAACATTTTTCTTACATAAGCAAAATTTTATAAATGCCTGAAACCCGCTTAGCTTCTGTTGTTGACAAATTCCTGCAGTTGAGTCGAAGCCAGTGCTTTGAAACATGGAGAACACTTGCAGATGAATATAATGCAAATTTGGAGTTGACTAATCCACATACGTGAGAGAGATCACATCGAATTATATTGGAAGGAACTGTTCACAAATCTCACTCTGATATTATGCAGCGAGCTAGGAGCAGGTCGACGAGAATACTTTATAGCAGAGATGGGCGCGTCGCGACGTTCCAATGCACACACCAAGCAGCGTGTGCTATAGGACGCTGCCGCGGCCGACTGCAAAAATCACACGTACGCTATAAGCATTGACAGCTACTTATATTTGCTTGTGCTTGTATGTGTGTGAAAAGTGTGACAGTATGTGTGCATGCCCATCTCTGCTTTATAGACAGCTAAGCTACTCATTGGAGGAAAACCACTATTTTCAGGACAAAAACAGCCTTAGCCTAATATTATTTGTATTTCGAGCTAGATGCGAAATGCTGAACCTACGTTCTCGCCCATATGTTAAAGAAGCGGAAGCCATCTGCTGACTCTGCAATTTAAACGCTTCAGTTTGCCCAATTTTACAGGAAATTAGAAATGTGTATTGGAAGCAAGGAGAACTTAGTCAACAACGAGCCATTGAAATTCTAAACGGAGAAATTTGGAATATTCTTTTTAAATTTCTTGTAGAAGCATTAACATATAAAAATCGTATAATGTCTGAGGATTTTTAGTATTGTCTTAAACAGCATATGTAAACCAAATGTATTATAGCATATAGTTATTTCAACAGCTGACGGCTTTAAGCCAAAGCTGAGTTATGTTATTTTATTCAAATCTGTAACCCTACCTCAAACCATCGATCTTAAAATTTAAACCTTCTGAAAATTCGGTTAAAACCCGCGAATCGGAGCTTTGAATAACCTTTTGGGTTTGCCGCACTGGCTTCAATCAGATTGCAACCCTGTTTGAAATATTAAACTCGCAGGTCACAAATGGCTTAAAGTCAAGTTAAGACAGAAACCATAACATTCACTAGTGTTTCATCTAATAAATATTTAAATATTTATTCAAATAAATTCAATGTTTAAAAAATTCTTTTCGTCAATATAACTCTTTTCTTTCTGTAAAAAGTATTTTATTCCGTAGGGCAAAAACTCTTAAAAATCTAGAGCAGTGGTGGACACGCCCTTGTTTCGATAATAATAAGACCCAACAGAAAATGCGACGCAATAACCTCGCTTCAAAGTGCGTTGGAACAACAATAAAGGTTGCTTTTGTAGTTTTTGTAATCTAGGCCAGTTTTCTGTTTATTTTAAAATTATTCGTTCCATATTACTGTACTACCTACTATTATCGACATAAAGGTTTTCAGAGAATCTTGTCCTAGTCCGTTGAACGAAAGTGTATGCAACCTTCGACCTACCCATTCAACACTTTTCTGTTTTTGTTTCGACTTTGCATAACGATAAAACTTTCTTTTTTTTTGCCAACAAACCACTTACCCATTCATACAACTGCAGGCGCGCCATACCGAGGAGCGTGAACAGTGGGTGCGACGTCTGGAGGACACAATACGACGCCACGCGAATCGTTCACGTCTATGGGACAGTCAGAGTGCTTTCTACATAGCTGGTGGCTATACGAAGGAAACCAGCACGGGCAGCAAACGGGCCAATCATTTAGAGCTTTTGGCACGTCGCGTTTCCGAAGCGGATGCCTACCTCCAGTTGATGATAGAGCAAACTAACGTGAGTAGTTGTCCTGGTCTACACAAAGCTATGGCAATTATATAAGTTTGACCCTTTGCAGGCTTTAGAAAAACGCATCTCTGAGCTGAGCGACGAAGCCGAGCAGGCCAAGTGCAAGGCTCTGCAGGATAACGCCAGTGTAAGTTAAAAATTATTTATTTATTAATTGAACTAGCAACTCTGGTTAGACCAATTTCCAAGTTCAGCTCATCCCTGAAATCGTTGGACATCTTTTGCATGTCGTTAAAGGACACGCGCCAGTAGTTAGTATCCACGGGCATCCATTGGCTAGAGCAATGGTAGGGATTTACAAAGCGTACGCCCAAACTGGTGCAGGTCCTGACTGCCGCATCGCGTCCACATAGACTCAAGCTGGCCTTTAATGGCGGCTTAGAAATGGGTGTGACTAGCCAGATTAAGAATAACACATGCTCTGGATAGGCCAAAGACTTAGTACGACGCTTTAAGATCTTCTGCTCAGAGGCAACACTGGACGCCATTTTGCAATAAAGCACCACCACTGGCAAACGGCACTCCAGACCTTTGATGGTCTCCAAGTAGGCCAGCAATCCCAAGACATGATTCTCTCTAAACTGACAGCGCTTGGGTTGAAAGGATAATACCACACGCTGATCTTGGCCTAACTGTTGACAGTGCTGAAAGCTTGCCTGATTCTCATTGTGATCCAGAAGGTAGTGCAGCAAGAGTAGCTGGCTATCCACACGCCGCTGGCAATGTTCAAAGCTGCACTTAATCCAACGGCCACAAATCATTAAAGGACTTTCCAAGCTTGAAAGCACTGGCTCGCGCTTTGATATTAATGCTGTAGGAAGAGGAGCCTCCTCAATGAGATTTAGTAACTCTGGACATTGCACCATTTGACGCTGCTGTTGTAGATGCAACTGCCCCAGACGCAAACTCAATGAATCCATATTAGAACGCAAATTGTCCAATTCTTCCTTTAAACTAAAGTTCTTATTTAGTTTCCTTTTAATGTCCAGTTGCTCCTGCTCGCAACGCTTTTTGTAGGATTCAAAATGTGCACGAACCGAATCAATGCTATGGTAATCGGGATCAAGCAGCTCTGTGTCGCAATTGGATTTAATATTGTGGATTTCCATGTGGCTAAAAGATTAATAAATCTTCTGAGCTGTGTTTACTCAATGTATGGAGAATATTGAGAATGTTTTATATATCTGTTTGAAGTGATGGAATTTTTGACACTAAAAGCTATGAGGAATGTCAACATTTCAGAGTTTATTTGGAGACCGACTGACTGAATTACATAGCATCCCATAGCCCAAACTACTTAACCTAGAGATCTAAAACGTTTGATAGAACTTCGTTAGGGTATTAAAGTGCGCCCTCAGAAAGAAAAGTATTATGGGGAAAAGATTATTATTTAATCAAACGATAATTTAAAATATTTGACCGATATTTGAAAATGCTTTATGTTTTTAAACCCGTAAATCAGTATTCAAAATTGAACATAAGACTCAACTACGTTCCTAACTTTGAGTTAAAAGATGTAAACTAGATGAGTGGCTGTCGCATACTAAGCCACCGGAGAATGTTCAAACTTGAACTTGATCTCATATTTAGTTAACTCACTCTTTGTAATAGCATTAAATAATAATAGACACCACTTGAAAGGGTCAACCCGTCATGGAACCACTTGACGTGCATGGTGTGGGAAACTACCCTTCAGACCAGAACTTGCTCAAAAAGTTTTCTCACTAGGCATATTTCTGAACTCCCGAACCTCAACTTGAACATTGTAAACCATGTTTTTGAAAAGCACCTCCACCCGGAAAACATACACAGCAAACATTTTTTATCGCAGAGATAAGAATGATATACTTTCAGAAGGCTAAAATTGCTACATTCTCTTTTTTCGAATAACACTTTTGACTTTGAGGGATAAACTCTTATCTTAGGGAAGTAGGGTCGTGTGTTCGAATCCAGGTGCAGACCAGATTTTTTTTATTGTTTGACTAAAAAGAAGGTTTTTTTCAAATTCATTTCTTCCTTCATCTAGTGTCTTCGTCTTTGCAACATCTGATGTTGCCATTCATACTTCATGTGGCTCAGCGATTTTGTTGTTGGCTATGGCGATGAATGAGCACCTCGGCTTTACAGCACTGCCAACCAAAAAAAAAAAAATTTTTAAATACTAACAACAAAAATTACCGTGGTTTGAACCTACCCACTGAGCCAACGCTTATACCTAAGAAAGGGCAGCTAAATATGGATATATGGATTCTCATGAATGATGCTAGAAGCAAAAATTGGGATCCAATATCAGGTTCCACGAACAAGCACTTTTTATTTCAGATGCGTCATCCATAATATCTATAAATTTTTGATGTAATGCTGAATACATGGGCAATGCAAAATATTACCGTTGGTTTCAAATTACGACCATCTTTGATTTTTGTCGTTCTATAGCTGAAAAAGCAGAGATATTGCTTATAACCCATAAAAATTGAATCAGCTGTTTCTGCCTGTCAAGATAGCGCCAGTGCCTGTCAAGTTAGCGGTGCCATAAGCTTTTCGACTGGCAGGAACAGAAATTTTAGTTTATCTGATCTTTTATTGGAAAGCTTTTGCGACTATTTGAAAAAAACAACAACAAACACTTTATATATATTTATTACACGAAAAATTTTTACTTACTCTGCTGTGATGTTTGTAGGACTGATGTTTTAGACGACTGTGCTACTTAGCGCATCTAAGGACAGGCAACTAAAGCAGTGGTGCCCAAATGTCAATTGCCCTATCCCGTGTGATAGGAAGTCAAAACTGTGCCGGCGTAGCAGCCGACATACGAATAGAAAAAGAGCATACGTGTGATTTATCACGCACACACATTTGTGGGTTTGTTTGTAGCCTGTATGTGACATAATGAAGTATACTTCGTCATTTGCTTGATAGTGTGTGTTTGGGCACCACTGAACTAAAGGGTTACTTGAATCTTGAATCTGCCTGAAAGCATTCACCCATAAATGCTTGCTAGTAATTCTCAAGGCCATTATATAGATAGCTAACTATCAGCAGACTCTCACCTCAAATTATCCTTTTGAAGATTGAGATAAGACGACAAAATGTTTGCAGGGACCTTCCAAGTATGCTAACTTTTTTCGTGAAGAAGCTATTTGAAAGGCGGAAATTAAGTCGCAGCGTCAGAATATAATGCATATTATACATTCATTTACATTGTCGGAGCACATAAAGGTACTTTCTTGTATTTTAATATTAATTTTCAGAGCATACTTTAAAGGGCATTTATAATGAAATTTACTTTATGTATAAGGAACTGGATTTGTTTTTTTTTTTAAACTTATATTATTTAGTGAAGTTGTGCCAATACAGCGATGGATAGCAAGAGCGAGGCCAAAAGGAGAAAAAATTGATTGATATGCGAAAATAAAGCGCCGATAATTTGCTTCGACCTAATCGCTTCGAACTCTGGCGAGCGAATGACGCCTTTCTGCTTTTTTGGTCTCAGCTTTCGGTTCAAGCGTTCGTTCGTGTCGCCGGCTTTAATTGGTTAAATAACGATATTGAGAAAATAAAAAAATTTACGGCTCGCTTAGAGTTATTACAAGAGGATCGAATAGCTATTTGATTTGGGCATTAAATACATTTGTACGCTTTTAATATACAAAAACGACTAAAAAGAAGTAAATAACATTTTTAACTAGTTGGGTTAACGATTAGATTTCATAAAATAGCAAAAAACATGAGTGCGAACTTACGCGGAGCAGAAGGCAAAGACTTTGCTTTATCTAGAGATTCAATAATTCTACGAAATAATACGGAATATTCGTTAAGCGATTAATTTATTATAAAGAGGATTAATTAGCTCATGAGTGTTTACACAAAAAATAGCTGGCATTTCTTTACTAAACGTAGACTTGACGATGCGTTAGAACCATTTGAAGACTAGTTATATGATTGTGTTTTAAAACTTTGGATTTATTATTGATTTGCTGTGTCTTTTGATGTTACCCAAATCTGTTGTATTGACTCTATATTCTTTTTACAGTATCTGGCTGACAGTTATTTCATTGTTCAATCAATTTTTAAAACCTTTTGAGGTCCCTTCCTTTCTAAGGATCTCTCTTAAGGTGTATGGGGCATACTTGTGCGCCAGTCAGGCGCCAGTAGCGTAGGAACAGGCTGTTCCCGCTGTCTAGTTTGTCCAATTTGTTCTTGCCTCTAAGACAAACTTAGAGATGAGGGAGAGTATATTTATGTCTCTATTATGGCAGGTCTTCCCATATAAATATCTGCACAGACTTTGGCTTGAAATAGGTTTCTAAATTCTCCCATTGACTCAAACAATTTGTTTTCCTATCCAGCCACCCCAACTCCAGACCCGTCTCTGTTAAATTGTGTGTAACTTTATGTTATTCACAACTTTGAACTTTAGTAAGTAAGAAGCTTCATTTTCTATCAAAGTCCCATACTCTACGTCTACCCTTTTAAGTCACACGACAGATGTGGGTTCCCTTTCCCTACACCTTCCCCCCGTTCCGCACTCTATTGATTTCCAATGCAAGTTCAGGGTTAACTATATTTGCTCACACAGATGCACAACTGTGTGGTCTGCGAAATTTACAGTCGCTCAGCAGCTGGCCACGGCCAACAGGCCCCAAAATCAGCTGCTCAGTTCTTGGTAAAACTTTGGCCACGGCGACACCAATTTCTTATTTCTATTTAATTTTTGTCCATTTTTTGCAGGCCATGTTAGATCATATCAAACACTCGATTGTAAGTCTACAAATTGCCAAAAATATGGCACATCCCATCAATGGTATTTACAACGGCCCCCCGGCAACGACCACCTCAACCACTTCCTCTGCCAGTGGCGGTGCAATAACAACAAATATTGCCGAGGAAATGGAAGCGGCGGCCAAAGGCAACCTCCTGATGGCCGACGATGAAGATGATTCAGCAACGGAAAATGGTAATGCTCTCAGGGTCAAGCAGGGTTAATCAATCCATTTGCATTTTCGCCTATTTGCCTTTGTAGCCACCACTGCGCCTTTGGGCCTGGTTGTACCTGAGACCTCTTATTCGAGCAGTGAAGGTGAAGAGGACTTTTATGATGCCTACGATGATCCGTTTACCAGCTTGGGCAGTTCACCAATTGGCTGGTAAGTGGCTAATCAGAGATGAAATGTAATGGATGCGACAGCCGGTAACTATGACGCGTACCGAAATTACGCATGCAACCTCCTCCTCCTCCTACCGCTCGACTGATTCGACGCATGCGCTTTGGGTTCCTTGCAAAATGCAATGCCTCCGACGAATATTCAGAGCAGCATATATAGTTTTGGCCAAGTTGGCTGTAAATAAATAATGCCTTTGCTTTGTTCGAGCCATTGGGACAGCTGACGGGGACGAGTTCTCATCGTGTTTTGTGTCGTAGTCGTCGTGGCTGGCGCGTCCTGTCAGTTGTAGTTGCGTTCGTCATCGGTTCACTCGTGTGTTGTATGTGTGCATGCTTGCTGCTGTTTTCTTTTTTTTGGCACTTGAACAAGTTTTTCTCCTTGGAGTCGCCATTATGCCAAAATAAATCCTAGGCAACGCAGCTGGCTGTTTATTTACAAATTATTTTCTGTCTTGGTTAAATAAGGAAATGCAACAAAAATGTTTGTCCTTTGACTGGACTCAGTTTAGTATTTGTGTATATTATTTTTGCTAAATTGTTAGCATCCTAAACGCCATGTTCAAAAAGTGGGTACGTCGTGTTAGTCTAAGGTAAGCACCACTTGCGAAATGTGTTGCTCAGGCTTAATAGTGTGTGTGTGTGAGTGTGTGTGTGGGTGGGTGAGGAAAAGTATGCAGTGGTGCAGTCGATAATCCCTGCAAGGGGACTCAAGTACATCCTGGACTGCAAACCGAAATTCTGACTTTTTATTAACTGCGAACCGTACCTTGGTCACTTCCCCCACTAGGGGGAAAAAAGGTCAACCTTACCCGCATTGAACAAAAACAGTCGGATTGGTTCAAAATAATTATAGACAACTAAAGTTCCAACCTACTACTACTTTAGTTTGCTTGAAGTAACATAAACGCCAATCAAACACTCTTAAGCACTTTGGCGAATATTATCAAAAAAACGCTAATACGCTAGCCAATGCTCCGCCAAACATCATATCTCCCACAGTTTTAAAAATAAATGGTTCGTACCTTCTAGAGTAAGTTAGTAATAAGCATTGTCTATCGATTTGCCCAAGAAACAATTAAGATCGGATGAAAAGTACTCAAGTTATGGCCAAACGATAGTTACTTTCCACGACCTGGCAGTAGTGGCGTCATCTATTGGTTAGTTTTGAAAGTCCTTATTGTGCAATGCATCATCTATTGTTTTATTGAATTTCTTATTTTTCTTTTATTAGGTTTGTGAATATCCATCGAATACTTTTTGGAATATTTGTGTAGGCCGAACCAGGGCTGAAATTCAAAATTTGGATGGAAAAAAATCAATTAGTGAAAAAAGTGAAAAATGAGAAAAGTCCTCATGGCAGATTATATTGTACAATATTATTTTTATTGTAGAAAAAAATCATCTAAGTAGAATTTTTTGAAAATCGAAATTTTTTTTTTTGGCTTAAATAATGCATTGGGGTCTTAAAAATAACATACCAAAAAATTGAATCCGCCACAAGTTTCTAAGTGTCAAAATTTTCCATTCTACGGCGAAGCCGCAAAAAAAATTTTAGATATAGCTACCAATATTGGAAGAAATGTTTTTAACGATGGCATTATATCAATTTTGAGAACATTTGATATCATGGACTTGACAATCGGCTCGGAAAGTTTCAAGTTTTGTCAGGAAGTGGACCAGTACCGCATTAATAAAGCTGAGCAATCACTGAGCGATGGAGCAAAAACGCTCGCCTTGAGTTAAAAGCAGCTCGGAAGGAGAATGAACAGAAGTACATCGATCTAGAAGGCCAATTGTATGGTGCAGGCATCGCAGAATAAATATATATGAATAAATTACACGATTTTACAGTACTTAAAACTTTAAACGCGGGTAAATGTCTAGTATAGCGGCCTACTCTCAGAAAATTCAAAAAAAAATTTCCTCGATGGACCGCGAATTATGAAGAATTTTCATGGAGAAAAAACGCGGGGGTCATCCATGGTTTCTTTTTAAACGAATTTTGAAAATTTGATTTTTTACCTAGTAAAACATATTGTGTTTTGAGCAATGTGTCAAATTTAATTCAAATTTGATTGGATTTTTATTGTTCATTCAATAATTCTAATCAAAATGGAGTGCACGAATTGCAATTTTACGGTGTCGAAATTTTTGTCTTTGACGAATATAGAGGTTATTGAATATTTAAAGCGTCAAGCCTAGTACGGAGGGCGTTCGAATTTTCCTTCAGCTGTCAAACTCCATATAAAAAAAATTGCTTAAGGAATTTTTCCTTGCGTCATTCTGTTGTTTGGTACGCAGAAAGCCAAGGAATACACACAAGGAATTTTGAGTGTTGCCATATCGATGAAGCGTGTGGACTGTATCGAACAGCTGATATTCCTTCCAGAGATATTGTGCAGTCATTTATTCCTTGTGTCAATTGTCAAAAGGCAAGGCAAAAGTACAAAAATTTTAGTTATGACGACAACAATGCATTAATTGATGCAGTAAAAAAAATGCACGAATGACAAGCAACTGGACACCGCACTTACAACAAGTGTTTGGGAAGCAGTTGCGCCATGTTGGAATCTTGTCATGTTGGAGGGCCAATTGAGCCATCTTTCGTTGCAGCGATACATATGTGCAGCTGAGTGGGGTCCTTGCCCGGAATGATGTTCCAAATGGAAATAAAACAATTGTAATTTGACTTATCCGGCCTCGTGCAGACCATTAGATTTTTGACAACAGGCGAATCCAATTCTGATGTCTTGCTCACATTCATCAATTTGACAGCTGCCACTGCAATTGCAACTTCATCCATGTTGTGCATAGTGCCTCATTTGATTTAAATCTTATAATTAAGTCAAAACACAAATCAGCTGGCCAATTTATTTATTTTCCGTTTTCGGTATATTTTTTCAATGTTATCTGGTCACACTGACTCTTACATTCCACAAAAAGGAATATCAGGCAAATTTCTGGAAGGAAAATTCGAACGCCCTCCGTACTAGGCTTCACAAATGTTTACTACAAGAAAAAAATGTGGAAATTGTTCTGCTGACTGTAAGATAGCAGTAAAAGATGACGGCAAACTATTCTTTCGGTGCCGTAAACAGTTGACTGCTACAACCATGGGCAATAAAAAAAAAGGGTAATTGTCTAGTATAGCGGCCAACTCTCAGAAAATTCCAAAAAAATTCCTGGCTGTTGGTCAGTTATATAATCCCGAAAAAGAAAACATCGTTAACGATATTCATTTTGCTGAGGTGAGTAATGGGAAATGTGCGCCGCAGGCGAAAATTTTTTTTAAAAAAATCGCGCGATTTTTTTAAAAAAATTTTTACTTTATTGGGTACAATAAAATATTCATCGATGGATCGCGAATTATGAACGGGGAAGACGACAGTGGATTAGGCCCTTCCTTAGGGGACACCACTTAAAAAAAAACGCCCTTCTGTGGCTTGCGTGGAGTAGGCCTCATGGGGAAACCACGTTAAAAAAAACTCGCCTTGAATTTTACCTCAATAGGTGGCGTGGAAAAGAGTTCAAAACAGATCAAATAGGTGTAAAGATTTCCTCACTTTCGCATTGAAATTCAAGCAAATGTTCCCCTGAGTCATAGGAAAATAATATTTTTAATATATTTATTTGAAAAAACAAACAGAAATCGAAAAGCATATGTGATCAAGCATGTATTTGTATGGGCAAAAATTACAACTTTAAAATTCGTTTAAAAAGAAACCACGGATGACCCCCGCGTTTTTTCTGCATGAAAATTCTTCATAATTCGCGATCTATCGAAGGGAATTTTTTTGGAATTTTCTGAGAGTAGGCCGCTATACTAGACAATTACCGAATTTATCTAACAAAACATAAACAACATTCGAACCTATACATACATTGTAAGTAAGTGTCTATATATAAAATGTGTGCGCAGCTCTCTGTGTCCGATTTAAAATTCAGCCTAATATTTGTTGGTGTATTAATGATGTACAACATCTCCAGATTAAATCGAATGTCCGCTCTCTGCACAGTGGGCCGCAAGTGTTGTTACATATGTTAGTCCCGTCTCCAGCGCATGGTATTTGGTATATTAAATTATTTTTGGCCAACTTTGCCACACTACTCTTCATATTGTTAAACAGAGCAGACAAGGTGAATGTTGGCTTGTGGGCTATTGCGATTTGATCCATGTACGTCACTTGGGGAATATATGTCACTGATTTATATGTTTTTTTTCTGTTCAGCTCGTTTGTGGATTCTTTTCCTTGGATAGGACGGATGACCTTGATTCGGAATAACCAATCATTTGAATCGCTAAAACCAAGACATTATTACGTATACCTGAACTGGAGTTGATATTGAACATAGGTTATATATCTTTTATTTAACTGGTCCAAAAATCTCGAAATTCGCAAAATTATTATACTTAAGATACTTTATGAAAGCGCTAGATGTTTGGGGCACAATGCAGGCGTTGGTTTATAAAAAGTGCATCTAAAGATAAAACAAAATCGCGAAATTTACAAATTTTTTCATAAAGATTATGTCCAAAAACCGCGAAATTTAAAAAAATGTTCAATTGAGTATTAACAAAAGCGCAGGCGTTGTCAAATGAAAGGTTTTGTTTAAGCGGTCTTAAACTATGCTAATTTTCTATCAAACCTAAGATTGTTTTAATAACTTAAGGCCTAATTCGAGATGACATAAAAATCAATTTGTATGTTGAAGTTCACATGAATAGAAACACTTTTGAACTGTTTTGAAATCTGAATGCTATTGCAAAGCAGTCCTATTTGAATGAAGTATTGTGCCGAAATAAAAATTTATGTCATCTGGAATCAGGCCTTTAATAAGCAAACAAAAATTGAGAAATTTTCAAAGGACCAAAGATTATTAAAAATATTCGATAAATGGTAAATCAAGACGCATATATTGAAGCTGCAGACCAAGAACCTAGAAATTTTCCAAATTTTTACTTAAGTACTTTCCAAAAAATTGCAAAATTTGGAGACGGGTAAATAGGAGGTGTAGACCAAACTGTTTGTTCAATTATGTTAAGCTAGAATAAGTACAATTGAAGTCAAAAGGAAAATGAATTGAACCAATGTACACTATGTTAAGTCGCTCTATAGCTTAGATTCTCTCACTCTCTCTATCACTGCCTATTCAGCACTCATGTTACAAGCATAGCGACTTTGATTTGCCGCCAATACGGACTTGTTTTTGTATAAGAGCAGCAGCCACTCCAACCTATAACCTTTTCGCCAGGTCCAACACCACAGAATGTGTTTTCTTTAATTGTTGTTTCGATAAAATAACAAAATGTTCATATGACCTGAAGTTATTATGAAGATTTGATAGACTGAAATATTAAAGGTTAAATATATGTGGTATTTACCGAACTATCAAAAAAGATCACAAAATTTAAAAAGTAGTAAAATGAGTTCAGATAATCATAAAGACCATAAACTCTTTATGATTATCTGTCATGTTGATCAATCGGTTTTAAAATATTAGAAATTTTCAAAAATTCTTATATGAGTTAATGAGAGGACCAAAAAATCGCAATATTTTCAAAATTTTATAATAATATAGATCATCATTAAGACTGGAATATAGATGGATGGCAAAGATCGAAATGTTCACAACTCCCAAATTTCGCTAGATGTAGATTTGATATCCAAGTGCCACTCGGGTCCATATTTTCGAGCTCTCTTTTTTGGGAACATTGCACTAAATACTACTACCGATTTACTGGCATTGTTGTGCTCACAGATTCTCACAATTATAAGTTGGATTCTCGTCCTAGTGACTTCAACCACTTTTACGCACATTGTCAAATAGTTTCAATGTATTCGCCACTCTTAATTTGTGCAGATTTAATTGTTGCTTAACCAATGGAACTTCCATATGTTTGGATTTGAATGTATGTTTTTCCAACTTTTAGAATCAATTTTAGGATTGTTTTGATCTGAATTAATTGTTTTCAAAAGAGGTATTTAAACCCCTCACCCGCACCCTCTTCCACCCTTCGCCGTCTCTGTTGTGTAAATGTTTGGTATCTTATAAATTACAAATGAACCCAAAAGCAGACCAAGAGCAGGAGCAGGAGGAGGAGGAGGCTGTCATAAATAAGTGACGCAAAGGCTGACATCATTCTACACAAAAAATCCACTTGATTTATGTCAGAGCATAATTTAAGCGCGTCCACCAGACAGAATGTTAATCAACAAGTCTTTTGACTTTCTTACAGCGCCACGCGCGGATTCGCAGAGACCACATCACCCACACACGAAAAGTCGGCACAAGATAGCTTTGTCAGTGCCGATTTAGCCACCCAGGCCGCTGTCACATCCAATGAGCTAGCTCCCACTTCGACGGCAATCAAATTGCACGACATTGAGGAGAGTGAGACGAATGCCAAAACAACAACAAAAGCGGCTTCAATCAGCTCACGCACATCCAGCTACGACAATGGCATCGACTATGATGCCCTTTACGAGGAGGAAGAGGAAACGGACCTTAGCATGGAGGCACACGGTTCGATGATAACACATTTGTTATCCCAGGTCAAGATTGGTATGGATTTGACCAAGGTGGTGTTGCCCACATTTATACTGGAGCGTCGTTCGCTGTTGGAAATGTATGCCGATTACTTTGCCCATCCGGATTTGTTTCTCAAGTGAGTGGGAGATGA
This sequence comes from Lordiphosa clarofinis, assembly GCA_018904275.1. Classification (NCBI taxonomy): domain Eukaryota; kingdom Metazoa; phylum Arthropoda; class Insecta; order Diptera; family Drosophilidae; genus Lordiphosa; species Lordiphosa clarofinis. The sequence continues at coordinate 884,426 of JAEIGQ010000070.1, read as the reverse complement.
GTGAAAGAGTTTTGTAATTTGATTTTATAATGAAAACACAGAATTTCGGAGCTGGATGATCCTAGGGAACGTATAGTGCAAGTTTGTCGCTGGTATTTGAGCGCCTATCATGCGGGACGCAAAAGTGCGGTGGCCAAGAAACCATATAATCCCATACTAGGAGAGGTTTTTCAATGTCATTGGGATATTCCAGGTAAGGGATAGGGAAAAAAAAGGTTGACTTTAACAAATACTAAAAAATATTTATACAGGAGAAACCGAAGATGCCAAGGAAGTAAACGATGGCCCAGTGCCCTGGTGCCGAAGAGATCAGTTAACATTTTTAGCAGAGCAGGTGTCACACCATCCGCCAAGTAAGTTAAAGTAGTCCAACAACAAACTCTCTATACTCAATTCTCTCTCTCTCTTTTGCAGTTTCCGCCTTCTATGCTGAGCATTATAATAAGAAAATAACATTTGCCGCCCATGTTTGGACCAAATCCAAGTTCTTGGGTCTGTCCATTGGTGTACACAATATAGGAGAAGGTGTGGTCACCTTGGTGGATCGCAGTGAGGAGTATATTGTGACATTTCCCAATGGTTATGGCAGGTAAAGTGTTTTTAAAAACCATCCCATGGGATAGGCTTTTGGCATTTTGGGCACCACTGATTTAACTCTTTAAAGATCTATACTAACGGTGCCTTGGATTGAACTGGGTGGATCTGTGGAAATAAAATGCCCCAAAACTGGCTACCATGCGAATGTGGAGTTTGTGACCAAACCTTTTTATGGTGGCAAACGTAATAGGGTCACCGCTGAGGTAAGTTTTCTGCCAAAGAACTCTTTTGATTTTATAATATCAATACTTTTGCTTTAGATTTATTCGCCCAACGATAAGAAACCATTTGTTTCCATATCCGGCGAGTGGAGCGGCTTAATGGAGGCCAAATGGCATGATAAGAACGTAAGTTTTGGTTATCTCTTAATCCTGGTTTCAATGTTCTTATCCTAAATGTAGTTCTGTATGGGATGGTTGACCCTCCCAACCATCCCACTTATGTATTTATCTGTCTTTTCTGTAAACCAACTTACCCTTTTCTATATTCCAAATGCTGCCACAAACCACGAAACGAGTTGGCATCTATTTACACCCACCACAGCCCCAAAACCCTCTATACAAAACTCTCACCCACCATCCTCTACTTCTCTTACGATACTTGCGCTTTTCTCTTAAATAGTTTGGGTTCCATTTCCTCATGTGTGTGTTTACTTTGTTTATCTAGAAAATTAAAACTCTCTACCTACCTAACCTGCCTGTCTAAATTTTGTTGTTGTTGTACTCGATGTTGTATAATATCTGTTGTCGACTTACCATTTGATCCTTCCATATTTGTGCATTTTTGTAAATTTTCTAGAAAACCGAAGTATTTGTCGACGTAAATCGCATACCCATATTTAAGAAACAAGTTCGACCAATCGTTCTGCAGGATGAATACGAATCGCGAAGAGTTTGGAAGGAAGTGACGGCGGGACTCAAGTAAACAAAAATTCAATATATAATTACATTTTCACATTTATTTCGAATTTTGAAGATAATAACTTTGTTTGTCTGTAATTTTTAAATGTAACCCCCCCTCAGATTCAATGACATTGAAAAGGCCACCAATGCCAAATTTGTGGTGGAACAGCAGCAGCGTGAACAGGCCAAAGTGCGCAAGGAATACGATTTGGCTTGGGAACATAAGGTAAATAGCTAAATTTTGTTACTGTTAAAGCTCTATTTTTAAACGTTTGTTCTGGGCGTTGTTGAATCAGTCAGTCAGAAATTTCTTAAGACTGGAAACTTATTTACGTTTCGAAAAAACTTATTACGTTAACGATGGTTCGCTTCGACTCCGAAATCTGTGTATATAAAAAAGATAGATTTTCAACCAGGGCTGCAAACCTCCTAAAAATCGGAAGGGTTTCACTCCGGGGTTCGAACCCTTGAAACTTTTTGGGTTCGGGTTCACGGAGCTGGTTCAGAAGGTCGCTGAACCAAGGTTCAGGTTCGAACCGTGGTTCAGGAATAATTTCGTCTTCGCTGACTCAAAAAAATTTATGTGAATTGGAAAAACCTTAAACATTTTATACATATTTGGAAGTTCGGAGTCTTTAAATTCAAGCTCAATAATAGTTATTTAAAGGAACGTTTTGCTTTAAAATCAAAGGAAAATTTTGAACTAATCTTAAGAAAGTGACTAGAAAAGTTAGACCTAATTACACAGGCTTATAAGCTTTTGCAACAGAGAAGATAGCAAACTTTCTATATGCACCTATCGCTCAATTCATATAAAAATACTTGGAAAACAATTGTATTTATCAAAATTATGCAAATATATCGCAACTCCTACGTGCGGGGTAAAAACGGACAATTGATTTCAATTCGTCAGGAACAATATTGGCAGTCAATACTATAACTGCTTTGCCGACACACTGCTTGCGTCTGACATCTTGGGCCAATTTCTCATTTACCCCCCTCGCTTACTTTGCTTACAAGGTATCTATAGCTGAACTCTTCTTCCACAATATTGGCAACCAATATCGGCAAGTGTCATATGGGCATTATCAGACAAATCTCTCGAATCCCGTTTTTTAGAAGAGTTATTTCTTAAATACTTTTTGTGCCACATTTTTCAAAGTTCTAGAAACCTTTTTCTGTTTATAAGAAAATGCCAAAACAAACAATTGATAGGATTGACTTCGGCTCATATGAGCTGAAGGTGGCCGGGTCTAGACCAGAGGCGGCCAAATGGAGAGGAAAAAAAAGTGAGCTTGTGTTAGTAAACAAGAGAGCTCTCTCCAGACAACATGCATTTTACTTGCTAGGCAGTGCTCACCGATTCACACAACCATAACTTCGGCTCGCGTTTGCTTAAAAATACGACAGACTTCGGCTCGTGCGTGCCTTAGGTGGACGGGTCTGGTCTAGACACGCGAGAGCGCTCTCATTTAACACTTGTTTGTTGTTGCAAAGGAGAGAAGCACTCTCAGTTTGTTGTTGCAAAATAGAGCAGTGTAAGCTCGTATACAGTGCTGCCAACGCATCGGGTCATAAAAAAGCTAAACAAGCCTTTGAAAAAGCCTGAAAGTGTTATTAGTAGTTTAAGAAAAAACGTTAGAGTAGTGAAACGATCTTTTTTTTTTATTATTTGATCCAATATTTTTGAAAACTTTTTAAGCTAGTGAATAATAATGTGCGGCTATATATATAAACATATCGCAGCTTCTTGTTGGCAGGTTTTCGCAGAAATAGGTGGAACAAACGGTATTTTATTCGTCTGTGCAAAAGTTGCTAAAGAAGACTTAGGCTAGATATGCAATATTTGCAAAAGCATTTTCCATCATCGGCTGCATCTAAAGCAGTGGCCGGCATAACAGACATGCTCATTTTGCCCTTGTGTGTGTGTGTGTAGCCACGCTCATAAAGCACTATTTTGTTGTTGCAATAAGAGCAGAATAAGCTTGTACACTGTCTGTGTCTTAACGTCGCTGCCGTTGAGCAGTATTGAATACACAAAAGATACGGGCGTGCCGGACACTGATCTGAAGTCAGCATCTTTAAATGCATATGCAATTGTGAAATACCTCGTAAGTTATGGTATAAAACTCGATTGCTCGATGCTCTTTTGTCATATCGATGTTTTTTTGCCATTCAAATGGAAAAACTACTGGAAGTATTTAAGTAAATGTAAATGTTGGCTATACAGCTCCTACAACGGGGCCAAGCCAAGCTTCTCACGATCTCTTGGCGTGTGTGCCTTAAATTTTTCGCACAAGAGAAAGGGACCTACAGTTTAACGCCGGATCCGAACGGCAAAGTTTGAGAATTTGCTTTTTCATGGCTAGTTACTTCACAGCTGGCGCCAATAGCTGGTGAAGGTGACCGTATGTGTAAAAGCTATTTTTCTAAAGATAGAAAAAAACTTTTATTATTAGATGTTCAGAGGCGGGATCGAACCCACGACCTCCCGCCCAGCAGTCCAGCACACTAACCACTGGGCCACATACGGCCAGAGCTAAAAATAATTCCCTACAATTTTACAAATTATATTTGCCAATTGCAACCCGCACTGCTTGTATACACAGAAAATTAAAACTTGCCGAACTCCGATTTTAAAGTTGGCAATTGTCGACGGGTAAAAAGGAGGTAAAGGCCGGTCGTTCAAAAAAAAACGTGAATCGATCAGCGCTTTTCCATTTGTTGTTGTTGTGGCGCGTGTCATGAGGGCATTCATCTACAACCTCTGGTTATCGAAGGTCATCCCCCAAAACAATTGGGTACTAGCTCGTGGGAATTGTTTTTTCACCCACGGTGACGTTAAGCTGTGTCCACGTTGTATACTTTTCAAGAGATTTGGAGAGATTTCTGTTCACAAAGAAAGCGGCGAGAGTAGGGAGGAATGAGATCTTCCCTATCTTCCCCAGTCATCCGCATAGCTTACGAGTTTAAGCTCAGGTGGCGGGGCGGTATCGAGGAGATATAAAAGTAGAAGAGGAGGTGCGAGAATACCCATTTTTTTGGGTCATCACTTCAAGGTGTTAGGAAGCGGCGTGTTGTCAATGTCCTGTAGCAGCATGTAGTGTGGGCCTCATTCCTGGCATCTATACAGCTTCCGAGTGTCATCGGGTCTGCATAGAGCTGGAGAAACATCGATGGTAACATCGATGTTTTTATCTAAGATGCAGACATCGATGTTTTTTTTAAACAATCGATGTTTTATGCAATCCTACATGAACAAGACACGGCCAAACTATTTTCTTATATAATTAACTTGACGACCCTAAGAACTGTAAGATGCCCAATTTGCGGTTCTGTCCAGACGCCATATGCAACTATCGAAAAAAATGTAGTTGGACAAAACCCTTTTTTGTAAAAATTTAGACGCAACAACCAAAAAAGCGTGCGATTTACCAAAACTCATAAATTTCCCATGATTTGAACACACACAATCGCTTTTCAAAATCAGAGCGAATTGTCACTTTTTAAATCAAGTAGGGTGACCAATGAAAAAACTAAAACAGTCCAAACCAAAAGATGTATGGCATTATTCGAGAAGTCTTTACTCGGTGAAATAGTTTGAAAAGCGAATTTTACTTCTGTCTGTCCATTTATCCACAATTTGTCTTCAAACTTTAAGCAATTCCAAAAGCCCCCAAATAGAAACTTTATAAGAAATGTCAGAAATCCTATCATATTATCTATTAAGATGCCACGGCAAAGTTTTGGTAGTGAATATGCAACTATTTTACTTATAATCCCACTTATATTTGAGATGCAGTGAAACACAAAAAAAATTGGAAGTAAAGTTAAGTCTGTCCAAGCTGTCTGAGCCTACTAAAAGAAATAGCTAAAAATATTTATGTATTCCGGCAAATACACAGCTTTTAAAAGGAAGGTAAGTAAAGCTGGACAGATCCTATCGGACGTTGGTCTTCAAAAACGCTGGACCCAAAGAAGTTTCAGCGGCTATATGTTTCTTTTCAAACATTTGAATGATTTTAAAAAGACTTAACAAGAAATATTTAATCCAGAGCCCTAGAAGGAGCATTGGTTTTATATTTTATCAAATTTATTTGTAATTCGGACATTCTTTATTTGTTTTGAATTTAAACTCAAGCAAGAACGTCGTTTAGGAAGGTACATTAGACTCTCAGAACTAAAAATAAACATCGATGTTTCATCGATGTTTTACAACTAAAACATCGAAAACATCGATTTACGTAGACATCGATGTTTCTCCAGCTCTAGGTCTGCATGCAGGAAGCGCTCCATAGAGGGGTAGGCCACTCTCAGGTCGATTCTGACTGCTCGTTTAAATAGACGGGTAAATAGGCCGGGAAGTTAATGGATTAATAGGCTTTGTAGACCAAACGGTTCAAAATATCGCGAAATTTTATAATGAGTTTTTATTATTATGAAGACGAGTATATAAAAAGATGGTAAAGATCTAAAGTGAAAATGTGTATGTAAAAAAACCTAAAATTGTAAAAAATACTGCATTTTCGTTTGAGTCTAGATTATTGTGAAGATCGGAAGATCCACAAAACTGCAAAATTTGCTATTAAAGGGGTCGTATCAATGCGCTGCGGGACGGCTGGTTTATATATAAATGACTAATTCTCCCATCTGTTTTCCTTATTTCCCCCCTCACAGCACTTCAAACCCGTGGGCGACAACTGGATCTATGCGAAACCGCTGAGTCAACGCATGTATTTACAAGAAAAGGAGGCCAAAAGATAATGCAGAAACAACACCAAAAAGGATTTTACCCATATAGTCACACATATATATGGATGATTCATATCACGATTGAGCCTCAACTATATGTAAAATTTCCACAAGTGCGCAAAAGAAGGACAAAATAACAAAAAAAAACAAAGTACACCCCCCTCTAAACACTCTGACGATATATAACGTAACTTATGCAGGAAGCAATGAACGGGAAACCCCCATTTGTTTATTAAGTGTACATAAAATCAGAGAAATTTAAGAGACAGAGTGAAAAAGAAAGAAAACACTTTAATAGTTTAATAGTTTCTACACAAATTATTTAGCAATTACTTAACTATTTACTTGTGTGTTTCGAAGGCAATCGCAGTAAACTGCAACACAAAGAACACCTATGGAAAGAAAATACCTTTTACTAACAAACAACACATAAATGGGATATATCAAAAGTTGTAGATTACGAAATGTTAGTGATGTAAGCATAGAAATTCTATTTTTTAAAAACAAAACAAAAAAGACTCTGCTATAGACAAAATACAATACAGATTACCAATATTATAAATAGCTAACATCTAATGCTTGTTTTCAAACACCAAACGAATGACTTGTCAACCGGAAGAATAATGTTTACCTTTAGTATTATGTTTCGAATTCCAAGCTTAAAAAGAAGAACAAAAACTATGAGAAATTGTCACAATGATATAAATAAAGCTTTACTAACAGCCCGCTGCTAAAACACTCCAACGAATTATACAGTAATTAAACAGAACAAAAGATGAAAATAATTTAGTTAGATTATAATTTATAACCACACGATAAATAACAAATGAAAACAATTCTACACCCACTGCAAAGATTTTTCCTTTGTAAACTACCGAATACTCTCACGCAAAGTTAACGCTAAACGAAACGAATAAACTAAAACAAAATAAAGGTCAAACCCCTTCTAAAATATAAGATTAAAAGAAAATAAAAGAATATTTTTATGGGAGGATTCGGGATTAAGTGAAACTCTACCCACTGTGCTCAGCTGACTAACAGCAGGGTCTGTTAACTGTAATGTTATTTCAACTGTTTCCTTAACAGTCATATCGATAAGAATATATCGATAAGTTTCGCCACCCCTGGCTTCATTTGACGTGGCCCTGCCTGTCAGCTCTAAATTTTTTGTTCTTGTAAGAAAGCAATAATTAACTCCCATTGCTTAATTTTTAATTATTCACCGTGGTCCTCAATTCCCAGTGAATTTGCTCGAAGATTCCCATAAATTAATCAAATAACTAAGTGAGTGCGTGACTGTGTTGTGTGTGTGTGGAGAGAGAGAGGGCGCTATACTCAGTCTCATTGGCTTTGCCCATTGAAATTGACAAAAAAAAAATGTGTTAATTTTTAATGTTGATAAAAGCAGTGCAACAAAGGCCAGAAAAGTGCACAGCAAGCCCAAAAATATACCTACATACCGTATAAGTATATTAATAATTCAAATAATAAGCACTGAAAACCCAAACAAGCGAAAAGAAAATTTTTTGCCAATCAAGGGCGGAAGAAGAAGACGCTGTGACAACGACAACGACAAAGTGCAAGTGCCTCAGAGAGTTGGAATTTGTTTGAACTAGAAAAAAAGGTGATTAGTCAATATTTCAATTGTTTTCTAGTTCCCCTAAATAGCGTTGAAAGTGAGAGTGTCGATTGGAGAAGCCGCGCACAGGCAGGCAGTCCATGGGGAGGGAGGGTGGTCCCAATTGATTCATCGTCATCAAAAGCAATTTAAATTTGCTTTGTTATCTTTAATTTCGACTCATGAGCTACTGTTCGAGCTTCTTTTTGTTCCTACTTCCTGTCACGGATTAACTGGGTCAATAACAAGGCTTAATGGAGGTTAAGCACATGGCCACACGCTTTATGATTTGTCTGGTTGGCCAAAAAAGCTGTTTAAATAAGTTAGTACACACATAGATAACTGTTGACGTTTACACTTGGGCTTACCAGGGGTCGCCCACAAAATTAATGATATTAATTAAACAGGCATTGCCAATGCACCTCACAACAATAATATTGATGGAACTTCTATTGATTTATCAGTTGAATGGCCCATGAAATTCCGGACTAACCAAAGGCCAAGTCTAAAATTAACAAAAAAGGGACTTATCACGGTGCACGTTTGTGTTTCTAGGCATTTCACATGTAACACAATAATTTCGGCATTGAATGATAAGATAACAAAGTAAAAACCTGCCCTGTTGAGGGGATACCCTGTCGAAAAGTAGTTCCAATTTTACGCTTATCTTGATCATCTGCACAGACATGTCTGTCTTTCCAGAGTGAAGCCAACTTTTTGTGATGTTTGTTCTGTTCAGATGATAGAGGAGCTACAAGCAGTCAAAGATTTTGGAAGGAAGAGAAAGAAACATATTGGCTTTTGCTGGCAATTTTGTATTAATTAGGCATATAAATTAATCTAAAGCAGGGTTCCCTAAAAAGAGAGCCATAAAATGTGACCGTGTCTCTTTCTAACACACAGTAAAGCATGACTCCGGCAAGCATTCGGTATGAATTAACGAGTATGTTCGTGCCCCAAGGCCTATGGCTAGGGAAACTCTGATCTAAAGCGAACAAATGTATCATATAGCTCTCAATATAACAAAAGTGCATATTTCCATGTGTTCTACAAATCGCTTTCGGACCAAATGCGACTCAAATCGAATGAAAACCGAGCCGTTAAAACACTTGGGATTGTTCTGATTTCAGCAGGTCATTCGTGCTCACCAACACAAGACACTTTTTTCTATCCTCTCCCTTTGGCCGGCCCTGATTATGACCTATTTTCCTATTTGGTCTCAATGTTGAAAAGTTACATTATCCTCTTACTGGTTCTAGAGTACCTCATGTTAATGTTAAGTTGATTACCTGTAAATTGGTTAATCATCTTAATTGTAATATTATTTCCATGTTCCTTACTATTGTACGATGCGGTTCATCTATTCCTTAGAATAATGACATTTCAATAAATATTCCAATCCTAGCAAGTTATCGAACTGATTTCCAAGTTCCTGCATTTAATTTTAAAAGTGAAACAAGAAATAACTCCAATAATAAGTTGGATAACATCACAATGTTGCTCGGGGTACTTTCAGGAGACTAGAATTATAAAGTCTTAAGACCAGAGTTAGGAATACCTTTGTGTACCTTTTTAGGAAGTTTCAAAAACTTGTCAATATTTTATAACCTCCTATATATCTAGGCTAAGACCAATATTAAATACCTAGACAATATATAGAAATAGAAATTTGTGAAGTTGACTCGAATGTGGAACTTAATTATGGTAAATATTAAAATTTTTTTTTTAACTTGGGCCGAAAATTCAACTTATGGAAATTCTAGAATAAATAAGTCGAAAAGATAAAAATAGAATCTTTTGCTCCCTACACCTTTGTTGAAATTTCGAGGAAGGAATTCAAAGTTTCGGTTGGATAGTTCACGTCATGAGCATTTTCGGGTATGTGGTGTTGGATGAACCTTGCTTTAAAAGCAGGGAATCAAACCGAATCGAATTTTGGTTCGGGTTATAATACGTACCGAAAGTTTCGTATCGGTAAAAGGTTCTGTTTTGGTTCTATTTTAATTCAGTATACCGGTACGCACCAGAACAAAGTGAGTAAGCAAGCTATACACATGTATGTGTACAAAAATGATCAATTTAATTAGCGTGTGTTTGCAATAAGAAATGCACAAGTTTGTATTCATAAGATGATTAAAGTAAAAGATAATGAATAAAAAATTATTTATACAGAACTTAAATTAGAAATTACTTCTTAGAAGCTTAACAGCGGTCAATGTATTTCCGTCCATCTGATTTCTTAGCGGATACCTGATAAATTTTACACCACGCTTACTTGGGTAACTAGCTGAAAGAATAACTGTTCACGATTCATACAATTCTGTACACTTTCTCGAATTTTCTGACCACCATTTAGGTACATCATCTTTCTAAAAAATCTTAGCTCTCGATACCGGTTTTGGCTCTGAGTTTTTATCGGGTCTTTTCGTTATACGGTTCCGGTTTGATTCCCTGGAATAATATAATTTATATGAGAGATATTACTAGAACCGAAAAGAATATGCTTACAGCAGCGATTGACTTCTCAGCCCTGTCCGCTATTCCTTTAGTTATATATAATATTTGCTTAAAATGATCCTGGATAAACATTAGGAACGCTAAAGCATTTGCCTTGCCAAAGGTTTCTAAAATTAATTTATAAAGAAAAGAATCTACTTAGGATTGTGCCAATATTATACTTAGGTTACTGCAGACTAAGGAACCACCTTTATAAGATACTCATCATATATCTATATAGAGGAATAGTATGAGTTCTGAGTTATGATCCCTTAGGGATTGTTTAATGCTGCTTGTTTCATAGAAGTTTACTGTCAGTAGGATTAGAAATCATCAAACCGATTATTGCATACGCCTTTTCCTTTTTGGAGTTCTATTGGTCCACAGCCCCCGCTTGATAAGCAACTGCAAGAAGAGCGTTATATCATGAGTCTTGCTACTGTTATTCCGTTTTTACCAGAACAACTTGGTGGGCTCTTTTTTTTTTTCTTTTAGCCGAAATCTTCGGAAAATTTCGTCCAGAAACCATAAGTCTAAAATGAGTTCCTTCATTCATCTGGATAGGGGTAGGGTGTTCTTCTTCTGTTATATGTTTTTCTTCGTAGAAGTGCGATTTCTAAGTAGAATAAAAAAATTGTTTTTTTCAGTCCTGTTGGAAAAGACAAAATCTTTCATTGTCTTTAATATTTGAGGTCGATTTGCCTCGGCAAGGTATTTATTTTAGACCCATGGTTTCTTGGTGAGATTTTCTAAGCTTACACCTTTTTTTTTGTAGAAAAGCGATTTCTAAGTAAAATATAAAAAAAATCGTTTTTCCAGTCCCAAAAAGACAAAATCCTCCGAAAATCCGACTAGAAATTCATTTTGGACCCATGGGCTCTTGGTGAAATTGTTTTAGAATTTTCCGTAGATTCCGTTTTTGCATTACGTTTTGTTGATTTTTTTTCTGCCTATACAAACCGAACCCTATAACTGTAATTTAGTTACAGAAAATTAAGTCATTTAAATCATAAAGCTATTCCATCAGAAAGATTAATTTTTTGTACCCCATATATCAAATATCGATATTGAAAATTTTGATGTTTGATATAATCGGTATTGATATTTTTATAAATATCGACAACCCTAGCCCGCAGGCTCCTTAAACTCTGTGGCGTTGAATACAAGAAAATTCTGAAAAATTTGATAAATCCGGACACCGCTAGTTACTACAATACAATTATTGCGAACAGTATAGAACACATCTGTGTATATGAATGATCACAAGTGATGTTTCCCACGCGATGCACGTCAAGTGGTTTCACTACTGGTCGACCCTTTCAAGTGGTGTTTCGGCTATCCTGTTGCAAACGCTCCTCGTCAGTGTCGCTATTAATATAAATGCAATTAGAAAAAGTGACATATTTATGACATAGGCTGAGTTAACTTAATATGAGATTTGGACTACGCTTAGAGGGCATGTCAAATGGTCTTAAATTGGCTTTCGATTCAGGATTTTGAATAAGCGTCCAGTAGGCATCTCTTATACGCTGTCTATGCAATCTCTGCTTCCGCAGTCTATGAAATTTGTTGGGATTTTTTCTGGGTTTTCCGCCTTCCACTTCATGTTATGAAGCAACGAGGCCTGAGTCAAAGAAAGGTAACATGATATACCTATGTCGAGAAAAACCTTTTTCGTTCTTTGAATCCTAAGAATCTTAACCGATTTGCCCCATTTGCTAGACCATCCACATAGGAATTAAATAAAATTTCCAACTGGCTGACATAATCAGCAAATTTTGTAAGGGTATTAAAGTTTTGGCTAGATCAATCTTCACCTGTTCTCCCTCGCTTTGTGTTTGGCCTTCAAATTAGATAAGATTATTGCGTGTCGAATAACTCACTCTTGTGTCTCTTTCAGAGCTGGAACTTATGAATTGAAAGTGCAACTGGAACAACGTAAACCTAGAATGTCAGCATACAATACAAATTTTGTGCCTCCACCAACGGCTCCACCAAATGGCAATCAGCAAGGAGTAGTGAATGGTTTGCCTGGAGCAGCAGTCCAAGGGCCACAGCAGCAACCGGTGGGGCAGCCATATGTACAGCAAAAGCCACAACCGCCGCCTGCGCAACAACCACAACAACAATTCCAACCACCTACACCCAGCTCCTATGCAAGTGGAGTTAACACTAATGCTGCTGCTGGGGTTGGTCTGCCACCTCCACCTCAATTCAACAGCAACAAGTTTTTGCCGCCCTCAACATTAGCAGCAAATAATCTGCCGCCTCATCTGCGACCACCCACGCTCAATGGACCAGCCAACCTCACCAATGGTAGCAATGGAGCAGCCAGCGGCAATTCCTCTAGAACCGCCTCGCCGGGATTAATGATTGCACCGCCTAGAGCCATGCCTAACCAACCGCATTATGTGCAAGGACCCACAGGTGCCACTTTGGTCAAACCCCAAATGCCCATGGCCAATTTAACCACTAACTTGCAGAATATGCAAATAGATCGTACGAATGGCTTGGCCAGCTCCACTCCACCACCAACCACGCAGCAGCAGCAGAAGGATTATAGAGGTGTGGCTGTGGGTCTAACAGGTAGCACACCACAAATAGACACCAGCGGGGCCAATAGCTTATTGGCATCCAGTGGATTGGCGGGCAACATACCAAATCATATGGCTAGTCCCTTTACCAACAATAAGTTTGCTAATCCTCCTGTAAGTTCAACTGCGGCCAGAGTATTTGGTCAACCAACGCCAGCGGCCAAACCGACCCCACCTGCAGGTCAAAGGATTGCTTATGGAGTACAAGCAGTTGCCAGTCCTGAGCAGTTAAATCAGCAGAACAATAATCCGCAGAGACCGGTGGCCTCAGCCTTTCCCACGGGACTGATAAAGCCGCCTGTGCCGGGTATGCCCGCCTTGCCGGGACCACCCCAGACGCAGGCCTATCCCTATGCCCAGGCTTATACCACGCAACAGCAGCCACCTCCTCCTCCGCCGGGCATGTTTGGAGCTCAACCCAGCAATGCTCCCCTGCAGTACCAGGCACAGGCACCACCTTTACCTTCTCAGCAACAGCAACAGCCACAGTCTTATGCAGCTCCCTTACAATTTGGTGGCCAAACCACAGCCTCACCCCTCAATGTCACCCAGCAGGGATTCAGTCAGCTGTGGGGTCATGATACCATCGATCTAATGCAACATCGACATATTCTCTCGCCGGCCACATTGCAGCCACCCAAAGTGGTGTTGCACAATCAATTTCAAGAGTCCATCAATTGCAGTCCCAGCATTATGCGCTGCACTTTAACCAAAATCCCCGAAAGCAATTCGCTGCTACAAAAGTCACGTCTGCCTTTGGGCATAGTGATTCATCCGTTTAGGGATGTGAATGTAAGTGGGGGGAAATAAGAGAATATCAATGCCCGACTAACTTTTTTCTTACTTCTCCCAGAGCCTCCCTGTGATTCAGTGCATCAACATAGTGCGTTGTCGTCTCTGTCGCACCTACATCAATCCCTTTGTCTATTTTGTGGACAGCAAAATGTGGAAATGCAATCTCTGCTATCGCGTCAATGAATGTAAGTTTGGATCTAGAAGAGATCTGACCCAGTGATAACCATTCCCTTTGCTTGCCACAGTACCCGAGGACTTCCAGTTTGATCCGGCCACCAAGACCTATGGCGATGTTACCCGACGACCTGAAGTCCGCTCCAGCACCATTGAGTTTATTGCTCCCTCGGAGTACATGTTACGTCCCCCCCAGCCGGCCATGTATTTGTTCCTGTTCGATGTGTCCATCATTGCCCAGCAGAGTGGCTATCTGGAGGCTGCTTGTGCGGTGCTTAATCGACATCTGGACGAAATGCCTGGAGATGCACGCACCCAAGTGGGTTTCATTTGCTACGATAGCTTTGTGCACTTTTATAGCATGGCGGAGGGTTTGAATCAGCCGCATGAAATGACTTTGCTGGATATAGATGATCCGTTTCTGCCACGTCCAGATAGTCTGTTGGTTAATCTTAAGGAGTGTAAGGAACTGGTCAGAGATTTGCTAAAGCAGCTGCCCAAGAGATTTGCACACACGCATGATCCGGGTTCGGCTTTGGGCTCGGCTTTGCAAGTGGCCTTCAAGCTAATGGTGAGTGGACTTAACCAAGGGATCACTTTTTCAAATCCTTAACTTTCAGCAAGCCTCGGGCGGACGCATAACCGTCTTTCAATCGTGCCTTCCCAACAAGGGACCCGGCGCCTTGGAGCCACGCGAGGATCCCAACAATCGCTCATCCAAGGATGTGGCTCATCTCAATCCGGCCACAGATTTCTACAAACGTTTTGCTTTGGAGTGCTCTGGCTATCAAATAGCCTGCGATTTGTTTCTCTTAAATCAACAGTACAGCGACATGGCCACCATTTGTAAGTTCTTCTCCGATTCCTCCTCCACACACTGACTAATCCCTTCTCTTCCTTCCCTTTAGCTGGCATCAGCAAACACAGCGGCGGCTGTGTCCATCACTTCCCGCTGTATCAAAAAACCAAACCTCATATGGTGGACTCTTTCCGCATGTGCTTCAAGCGCTATTTGACACGCAAGATTGGTTTCGAGGCGGTGATGCGCATACGCTGCACCCGCGGCCTTCAGGTTCACACATTCCATGGCAATTTCTTTGTACGCTCTACGGATCTGTTGTCTTTACCGAATGTGAATCCAGATGCGGGTTATGGCATGCAAATCTCCTATGAGGAGAGTCTCAGCGATGTCAAGACAATTTGCTTCCAAGCTGCTTTGCTCTACACCAATAGTGAGGGTGAACGCCGCATACGTGTCCATACGGTGTGTCTGCCGGTGACGGCCTCCCTACCCGAAGTCATGCACTCGGCAGATACGGAGGCCATTATTGGTCTACTCTCCAAAATGGCTGTGGACCGTTCGATAGCCTCCAATTTGTCGGATGCACGGGATGCCTTTATCAATGCGACCATCGATGTGTTCAATGCATTTAAGATTGCACAAAATCTACCCTCTGGACAGTCGGGACAATTGATTGCCCCTCGCAGCTTAGCTCTGATGCCGCTCTACATTCTGGCTTTGCTCAAGCATGTACGTTTCATCCCCCTATTAAGACAAAGATTTGGCTTTTAAATTTATAAATCGAATTTTACAGCCCGCCTTCCGTGTGGGCACGAGCACACGTCTCGATGATCGTGTCTTTGCCATGGATAGCATGAAGACCTTGCCCCTAGATCAACTGATGAAGTATGTCTATCCGGAACTGTACAAGATTGATGGTCTTATCTATCATGCACGCAATTCCAATGTCAGCACGGCCCAAGAGGAGGATGATGATGAAGATGAACCGGTGCCAGAATTGCCTCGTTTGCAATTGTCAGCAGAGCAGTAAGTTTTGCTGAAGTTTCGAAGCCAACTAATGAAGGAGTAATTTATACTTTCTTTTTGCAGCCTGGACTCTCGTTCCATATTCCTCATGGATTGTGGCACTGTGATAATGCTCTATGTGGGTCTCAATGTGCCCTCCGATGTCTTGGAATCTTTGCTGGGTAAGATTATTAGAGTTTTATCGTTTAAATTTAGAAATTTATATACTAAGGGCCGAGATCTCATCTTTTACTTAGAGCTAGATGACACATAAATAGCAGAGTAAATTATGAGCTACCAGCTGTCAGGAGGAAAAGGAGGACAAGAAAAGGTTTAACATCGTTATATGAGAAAATGAACACTAGGAAAATCTATCTTTCTTCTTCCTATAATAACTATAATAGTTACTATGTATAACATTAAAAGAATCGTGGTGTCGTACCATAGCAAATTGGAGTCCCCAACTCGTTATTCGGCGATACCAAGATTTATAAGGAAGTCTGTGTGGTCGTTTGAATGTGAATATGCAATACAAAAGTTCGCCGATGATAAGATGTGGTTATCTTTGAAACAGCGATCGTTGTACGGACATACCAATTGCTATTCCAAATTGTTGTAATTAATCTCTGTTGATTTGTGTTGATTACATTGAATTGTAACTCTCCACCGAGCTCGAGCCAGCCAAATGCAAAACTTTAACATTCAAAGATTTTCTACTGGATTCAAATCATAAGATTGACATTTTCTCCTGAAACCGTTCCCTCACAAATTTTTATATTTTCTTTTTTGATCACTTCCCTGCTGAAATTTACATACAAGTTGTCATATTAACCTCATTTTGTAATGAAATCGATCTATAATTTTATAAATTCGATATATCAGGTGTATCAAATTATTATGTGAGCTTTGATAGAATTTTTTGCCTTTTCCTTACATCTCGTTATATAGCTTTGTTACATCACTCCAGAGAATGTTGCCCCATTTTTTGGAACAATCTAGTCCGTGCAACTCTTTTTATTTAAGCACAGTACCGAGTACTATAAAAAAGCGATCGCAAACGAAAAACTGTATATAAAAAATCGTAAAACCACTCGCAAAACGTTTGACGTCACACGCACATCGAACTCGAACGCCGAACTCTGAATTTGTGAACGGTATGAAAAGCTGTTCGAACTTTGTTTGGGCGGCAAAAGTAATTAAATTAGCGAAGAATCGTTTGAAGCACAAATTGAGCTGATTATTGCCGTAGAGGAAAAGGTAATTATTTGGGACCTTACTTATGCAGTTGACATGAAGACTCCAGCAGCAGTCCACAGTCTAAAAAGATCTTTAACAAGCAGACTAACAGCAAAAATAATAATAAGTTTTTTGAATTACATACAAATAAAAACGGGATTGTAAAGTGCGAGTTGCCTCTTTGTGGGAAATCGTGGTTGTTTTTTCTACATCGGGTAATTTTCAAAAAATGAGTCTCGAAGCTTCTTCACAAAGCGTGTTGTGACCCAAATATCAGCATAGGATTTAGATAGAAGTGACACCTGACCTAGTGGGAATTGTCAGGCCCAACAGTGCGCTTTTTGAATGTGTACCTGGATCTACGGGGGGCTCTATTTGGGAGCCACCAACCAGGGTCATTGTATATCGTATGCACTTTTCAGTGCCTAAAAAATTTTATTGCTTCTTTCAAATCCTCACAAATTTTTGTATGCAAATCACAGCTGTAAAATTGTGTAATTTGGTGTTTTTTTGTCCTTTTTTGGATATCTCAGCACACCATTTTGATTTTACGATCCACTCGCGCAATAAATGACTTTTTTGAGTGCCCATACACTTGGACACTGGAATACTCCGTACGTGCTTTACTCCTTAACATACTCTAAAGGCATTTTCAGGCTTTAAATTTTATAATCTTTCTTTTCATCTGGTCTGCACGAAGATCCTAGCTGTGTGCTCTAAAGTACTAAAGTGCTGCAATTATCCTTAGACCAAATCTATTTCCCTCATGTCAGAACAAAATCATTTATTTTTTCACTTCATAAAAACGAAGAAAGAAGATTTGAAGTTATTGTGAGATAACAAAACTTTGTGATATACCTAAGCTGTTTGAACTGACTATAGCCGCCCAGCTGCAGCATCAGTGTTGCACTCTAATGTCTCTATCATATCATGGTTTTATCAACATCTGCATCAACAAATCTTCTCGAATTTACTTCTTCGTTGTGTTGGCATAAAAGAATTTATTCTATTCGCTTTACTTGACGTCAGATCTGCCATGGAGTTATGTTCCATCATAATTTAATTATTTTTCATATGGACACTAAATAAACAACACAACAATTCTGGCTAATTTCTTTGGTATATTTTAAAGTTTTACGATCGATAATTGAAGACAGAGCCACAGCGGTCTCTAGTTCTGATTGAGCTCGTTGTTTGCAGCTGAAATAAAATTGAAGTTTATATGTTTTGAGTTATGCGGCGGTCGCATGTGCAATGGTATGTGTGTGTGTTCATGTATTTGGCTTAGCTGTTGTTCATAAGAACAAAACTGCTGAATACGCACCCTTAAGTGGTCCATCAGATTTCGTTCTGGGAAACACAAGAAAGAATTCAAGCGAGCATGCAACTAAGTGTAACATAGTATGCTCATTGCTCATATATAAAAAAATTGTATTTATGGTAAATCCAAAGCATATACACGCTCTGAAAAAAGTCATAAATCAGCAAATTGTAAAATCATAAATCGTAATTGAATCAGTTAACTTTTCTTTAAACCAGAGGTGGCAAAAATCGGTCTCCCCTTTGAATTGAATAAAGGTTCCGAATCAACCTTATACTATGTATTCTTAAATGATTTATGCCATTTGTTAATATCAGGGAATCAAACCGAAACGAATTTCGGTTCCGGTTCCGGTACGTACCGGAAAATAACATTTCGGTAAGAGGTTCTGTTTTGGTTCTGCTACTGTTTCGGTATTCGGTTCCGGTTCCGGTACCCTTTAATTTCGGTATCGTACCGGTATGGACCGATAAAACTTACAGAAATTTTAAAACTTTAGTTTAATCAAAGTGGGTAAGCAACAGTACACATGTATGTGTACATAAATTATCAATTTACTTTAAACTACTTTGAAATTAGTTACAAAGAAGGTAAATTAATGATTATTTCTTCGAAGCATGATAACGGTCATGGTATTTCCGACCATCGGATTTCTAGCGGAGTCATAATAAACTTCACGCCGGAAAATAAATGTTCTACGCAGCAAGAATAACTTTTGATAGTTCATACAATTCCGGAAACTTTGTCGAATTTTCTGACCACCATTTAAGTACATTACATTTCTGTTCAGAGATTCGCCTGACATTATAACGAGGGTCTAAGAAAATACCACATAGGAATGCAGGGACTGGTTTCGCGATTTTGTATTTCACTGAACAAAAGTTTTGCTAAGCCAGAATCATTTTTAATTTGAAAATAACAATTCAGCCAAATTGCGTAAAAATCCACCAAATCTAACTGCTCGTTTCGCAGTCTAGCGGTAGCACTCAGAACCGAAACCGTACCGGTACAACGTTTAGGTTCTATTCGATCTTTTCGGTTCTAAAAATATCGGTTCTCGGATACCGGTATACAAAAAATTAAGAATATCGGTTCCGGTTCCGGTACCGGTTCTGAGTTTCAATCGGTTCTTTTCGGTATACGGTTCCGGTTTGACTCCCTGGTTAATATCTTACGATCTAAGGTCTGCAAATATAAACTGTCTCAAACATATATTTATTCCACTTGATTAAAGATATACAAATGCAAATTAGCCCATTAATCTATACCATTTTCGGTGCTAATGAAGTTTTCTTGCACAACTTGTGCCTTGCAATGATTTTTTTTTTTAATTTTTTTAGCATTCTTCCTAAATTCTTGACTCAATCTTGTGTGCTTATGTACGTCGATGATAGAATCTATGTTTATTGTACACGAATTCAGTTTCTCGATAACTGGCTTTGATGCAGTTTAGTAAGCTCTTATAGGCAAGTCACATATCCCACAGCACGAGTTCAAATTCCAAAAACCTATTTGCATTGCCAACATTTTTAAGTTTTTGTTTTGTCAAATTGTTAAGTGGATCAGAGGTAAATAGAAACATGATACAAACATGACAGATTTGGACAGGGGATGTTAGATGTGGTCAGCGCGAAAAACCTATTTAACCTTAACAGATCCAAGAGACGCCAGGGCTTTAAAATGAATCTTTATAGTGCGCTGCATGAACCGTTTCATGTTCTTTGTGCTCCTTCGAATAATAAACTCGGATGATTTTCTTTCTGCTTTAACAACTAATATTTAAACTTATTTTGACCGATTTCCCCTTTATGTAATATCTTTTTCCTTCGGGTTTTCGTGTCGCACGTAAGGGGCTTGGCCATTTGGGCGGGAATGGGGCTGCTATTTTGCCTGTGGCTCTGCGCTTAACAAGCCTCGGCAAGCTTGCAACTTCAACTTATTTGTAACAAAAGTTTTGAAACCATTCAAATGATTTCGCAATGAAAACAGAAAGAACCCTAAACACTTATTTTGGGACCTACATCAACCATAATTGGCACCAATTAATTAACTTCTAAACTCCCTCTTTACTTTCAGGCATAAGTTCGACAGCGGAATTGGGTGATTATGTCTATGGTTTGCCAAATGTTGTAAGTGCCGAGAATGATGTACTGAAACGCTTCATTTTGCGTCTAAACTATGATAAACCGTATGGACCGTTGGTGCAAATAATCAGGTAAGTTTACTTGCCTCCTCCCCTCCACACCAACTTTAAATACTAATTCCATTCCATTCAATTCTAGGGACACAAGCACAGCCAAGGGGCTGTTCATTGAGAGATTAACCGACGATCGCAGTGAATCTAGTTTATCCTACTATGAATTTTTGCAACACATTCGGGCTCAGGTTAAATAGTATTTAAGCCGAAAATCCAACTATAATTGTATACAACATATATATGCGAGTTTCTAAGAACTTGCTGGTGACTAAAATAGCAAGCTGGATAATGGAGAGATATATAAATATGTAGATCTATTTGTGTGTTAACGACATGGAAACAGTATGCGGGATACGATTAAGAGTTTGCGCTCTGCTTAGGTAATTTTAAAGTGCATGTATTTATTTATTTGTTGATTTGTTGCACTAAAAACATAAAATAAAATCAATTAAAACGAAACAAAAAACCAACTCGGTCACAATTAGTCAGTCGTCGCCCTGCTAAAACCAATTTTGCAATGTTATTTATTACCTACAGCTGATTAGACATATGGAATAGACACACACACACACAGACACTGTTGTTGTACATTTTTGATAGTCACGACAAGTTTTAATTTAATTCAATTTTTGCTTGAAACATTCTGTTATTGCTTTCAGTTTTTAAATAGTATTTATTTTTTTTTTACAAAAATTGTAATTTTACACTCATATATATTTTGTATAGTTCTAAGTGAGCCCATGAAAGGGATGGATGGCGCCTAAGCGTTATTTCATTGTAGTTAGCGAACTTATTTCAAAAATGTTTGTACCGGAACAGAGGAAGTGAAGTTTTGAAGCTTAGCAGGAATGAGAATAATGTGCATGCGCATATATACAAGTGTACTATATACTTTATATATATATATATAAATACACACACATTGCATACATCAAACATAAATCTATAAAGTGAAATAAAATAAAAATTTTAATTAAATCATGCAAAAACATTTGCCTTTTCCTTAACGATTATAAACCTCTTGGAGTCTTACAAAAACCATTTAAACATTTAAAACAAAAAAGAAATCAGAGCCTTAAATTCCTTCGATCTGTGCTGCATTTACAAGCCAAAGATTCCTAAAAAGAAAATTTGTCATTAAAAAAACTGAAACAGATTTAAAGTATCTCAACTTACGGATTAAAGTAAGGCGAACGAAGCGGATATTTTCGTATGGGTGAAATCTTACGAGGTGAGGCTGCTTTCGTCAATGGCGCATGCTTTGTCCTCATATGTACCCTTAAGTATTCCTCATTCATATACATTTTACCACAGGTTTGACATTTGGTGGGCTGCTGCTGCTGCTGTTGCTCCTCCTTGTCTTTTAGAAGTGAGTCTCTGCTGTTCTTAACATGCGCCTCGTGAAATCGTTGATAATGCTTAGCCAATTTCCGTTCAGATTGCATCACTCTGCCGCATAAATCACAAGCAATAGAACCTACCGAGTCTAATGGTTCCGTTTCATGTGATTTTAAATGTTTGTGCAGCTCTTCCATATTATTGAAGAGTTTTTGGCACAGGAAACAAGGTGTGCTTATCAAAAAGCTATTTGTATGGGGTTCAGCTTCTTGATTCATAATTATTATATTCTGTAAATAAAATAAAATGTAAAAGTAAATCAGAATAAAGAACAAAGTTGTTTTGGAAATTTCAATACAATTTATTAACCAGTTTTTTAAAGCCCTTGGGACACCAGAGATGTACTTGGGGTACTATCAAATCGGCTAGAAATCGTTTAGGAACTTAGTTGATACCATTGCTTTTGTGCACAGACTCGTGCTGACTGGGGTAGAGTAATGCATAGTCAATGCCAAGAGCGCTAAAGGGCATTTGATAAGGAATAAGTAATGAAAGAACTTTTACAAAGCGTTGGAAAAGCCCTAACAAATGATCGAATCAAACAATCTTAAGAGTATCCTCACAGCAAACGCTACACAAATTGACGGAGCTCCGGTTAGATTAAGAGAAGCGATTGGCGATTGGGAATAGCACGGGTGATTCTTAAATAACTTGAACTCATTCAACTGATTTCAGTGGTGCAGTTGGGACGCAAGCTCTGGCAAAAAAAGTTACTTGGACATGAGAGTGGAGTTAAACAAAGGTAGGAAAGAAGAGAAATTTCTAGTTAAACGCGAAGGAACCGCAAGATTTATTTGGCATAACAGAGCACAAGAGTCAATATCACCTGATAAAAGTTTGTGAATAAAAAGCACACAATGGCACGTTCGACGGTTTTTAAGAGATGGAAGATCAATTAAGAGTAATTTAAGCTCGTATGGCGGAAGGTGGTTGGTGGGATCCCAGTTGAGGCTGCGTTTTTGAACCGATTCAAGTTGGTCTTAATATTTTTGGTAATGCGGTAAGCACACGACCCATATTCAAGAATTGATCGTACCAATGAGACGAACAAATGTTTAGTCAAATACGGATCGTTAAATTCCTTGGTCCATCTTTTGATAAACCTAAGAACACTTATAGCTTTGTTAGAGATGACAGAAATATGATTATTAAAGCTTAGTTTAGGGACAAAGCGTATGCCCAAATCGTCGGCATACATCAAGGAATGTGAGTTAAGTAAGACATGAGGGATGTCGTTAATGAAAAGATTAGGTAGTAAAGGTCCAAGATGACTACCCTGAGGAGCACCAGAGAGTACGCTGATGGACTCAGGAAGCGTCGAATTGAAACGGACACCTTGGGAACGGTCTGTTGTAGTATGTGTATATCATAGGCATTACACTTTGATACTAATGTTCATAAATACGTATATACCATATAAGAGCACACAGCCTTATGCTGATCATGCAGTTAGCATTGCCACTGTAAGAGTAATTTGAATCCCTTTTGTTTATGGGTCATGCACTTACATACGTATTGCAGCTCGTGGAGCCACTTATATACACGTATCTCTACACGTAGCTCTAAGACTTTTGAATAACAAAATAAAGAATCAGTCAGATTTTGCCTGGTGACACGGCCAATACACCCAATGAAATAATTGTTTTATTATTATTAATTCGAAACATATTACACTGTCAAATAAGCCTTTATCCAGTTAAGAAAATTAGGAGGAAATTCAAGTATCTGTTGTATAATATTCGAAAATTGAGTGTTCGAGCTATTTTGGCAAAGGATTTGGTTCGAGACTTGTTTCGGCACACGTTTTAAGCGTGAACAACGCGAAGGTAGCTTTAAAAAATACATATGTGGTACCTCAAAACTAAAGGCTTTTGTCTCTTGTTCCTGTAGTTGCATTGCTTAACTTAAGCATGAGCTAAGAAATGTGATAAATCCACCTTTGAAATCCTCTGAAACAAAGTTTATTTTTGCTCGGCGAAATTGTTGGCGCAGAAGCGCAGCCACGGGCTTCTACTGTCGCCGTCTTTCTTACTTGTTTAACAACTAATTTTGAAAAAAAAAAAAAAATAGTCGAAATAATCTACTATTCTACCAATTGTTACTTGTACCAAGAGGTAGGTAGGCATTTCCGGCTGGCCCCATATAGGGGGCCACGCGCAGAACAGACCTTACGGTCCTTAGTGAGGCCGGGCGCTTTTTTACGGTACCATTTCCTTTAGAAATCCTGGAGGATCTTTGACGTTTTGGCTAATGCCAATAGTTGTTTGGGGAAACTCTTGGCCCCCTCTTCCAGAGAGGTGAAACTTGGGGAGTGCAGATGTTTTAGTCTTGTCGTGGCGATTGCAGATGAGGTGTTCTAGAGTTTCTGCTATTCCAGGTTCCTTACATTTCCTGCAGGTGTCTGCTGTCGTGATGCCTAGCTTTATCGCGTGAGCGGCTGCTAGGCAGTGACCAGTTAATATGCCCATAAGCAGTCTGCAGTCTCTTCTTTGGAGCTGCAGCGTATAGTGCGTGAGTTTTTTGTCTCTTTTCTTGCACATCATTTTAGAGACTCTCAAGTCGGTCGTAATTTTCCACTTTTCCTCTGCTTCTTTCTCCGCCATCTCTTCCATCTTGCTGTATAGCGTCTGTACGGAAATATTTCTGTTTAGTATTGCTTCTTGGCTTAGTGCGACCCCGGCTTTTGCAAGAGTGTCCGCCATTTCGTTTCCATCAATGCCCTGGTGGCTGGGAGTCCAGTAGACTTGCACCTTGCTGGAGGTGCTGAGGGAATCTATTGCTTCTCCGCTAGCCAGAACATTTTTGGCAGTTTGTTTGTACCATGATTGCATAAAGGGGTTATTTTGTAATACTTTAAATATACTTTAAAATATTTTAAGAATAGGAAAAATACATTTGATGTCTGAGAAAATTACATTCTAGATATATTTCGAAATAAATTTATGTTTCTTCGATAAGCCTGGTACGTCTCATGATTTGGAAGCTAACTTTACGCGTAATTCGTGAGATACCCGTAGCAATTATGAAAAGAGTGATTTAAAATTTTAAAAATCGTCAAAATCAAATTTATCATTTACGGTGCAGCTGCGGTCATCATTTGAATGAAATTATCTTTAAAAAGGAAATGTCAAAGCTAGTTCTTTCAAGTCATCCAATTCTGTTTTTTGTAATTTATTTTTATTAAAGAAAAAAAATCTTAATGAATCACCCTTTATGGCCAAAACTTGTATTTGTCCGCGTCCAAGTCTTTAAGAAATTGTGTTGTTTTCTCTTGTAGACGAGTTCACAGTTGGTAAAAATACATCAATTTTGAGTTGTAAATGCATTGGCCTGTACACACCTTAAATTTTTTCTCATCCCGTCGTAAAGAACCCAACCCAATTTCCAAGGCGCTTGAAAATTCCGAATTTATAAGTTGATCATTTTTTTTCAAGTGGAGACTAAATTCATAACTCTCGCGCACAAACCAAAATTTACTATTCGGGTCTAGGGATATTTCCGCTTATCTGTATAAATTCCTATTGTGCATTCTACGTCAGCATCAGCACTGATTGGGACAGTATAGATTCCCAAGTCTTTTCCAAAAATTGATGAAACACTCAGACATGTTTTCAAATCCACTATTTTTTATAAGAAATCGAAAATCGTTTAAGTATTCGGAATGAGTGCGGAATTGGAAACCGTAGGACCAAGCGAGAATGCTGAAAATGACCCTAGATACACAAGAGAAAAACCAGTTAGTTGAACAGTCGAAAATGAGAGAGGCTGACTTTTAGGTTTTACCATTCGTTTTTGTTTTTTTTTTTCCAATGACATTACTTTTCGAAACGAAAAACAATTTCGAATAAGCCTGAATAATTTTTGAAAAAAATTGCGCCATAAAGTACTTATGTCTCGTTGAAGCAATGAATACGAACTAAAGATCAAAATAATTTGTCCTCATGGCAGCCACTCTTCAATATTTAAATTGGCTTTGGCCCTTTTTCCCCACCCTCTCTTTCCACGCTCTTCACTCTTTGTCCTCTTCACTTCATAATACAAAATATTGTCTGAGCTCATTTATATGTATACAAACTACGATACTGTCAAATTTTTTAAACTAAAAATTTATCTTATCTGAGTATAGGCCTTAAGGGTTGAAATTATGTCAGTATGTAAGTATGTAATATGTAAGTATAGAATATGAGCACACACCTTCGCAGGTACAGGCTAAATGATAGTCAAGCAAATGATAGCCGAAAAATTTGTATACAAAATACAAAAAAAAATAAAATTTTCCAAGCCTCAAAATACAAGTAGCAGCTCTCGTCTAGATGGTCTGTTTATTTTCAAACAGACTGGTGGCAGATGCCTCTTGTTTAATCTTTTAGACTGCACTTTTGGTACTTGCACACATTCCATTAATAATAGCAATAAAACACAATTTTATCTTATTAAATCTTACTTGTTCCATTTGAATAAAAAACTTTGATTAATTTTTATTTAATGAACATCAGAACGCAGGCGTCTTCGTTAAGATCCCAGCTACGACTGAATTCAAGAGTCGAATAGCTGTGTTTCAAGTGATAAGATGGGGCAGCGGCAGGCAGTCAGCCAATCAGCTTGCTCAACACCAACGCGAGCGCCTGTACATACACACACATAAACACACACATGCTCAATTGCTCTCTTTTTTTTTATTTATTTCCTTTATAAGAGGAACTTGTAACGGTCAGAATTTCACCCCTGCGGCGGAATGGCCGGTTGTGAAACGTCGGCAGCAAAAAAGGACGTGGGCAGCATTCCTCACACCAGGTGTTCTCTGGAGCGGTGTCCTGCAAGAACCTGTGCATTCATATGTATTTTTTCGGTTATCGTAAGGGAGTTAGGGTAGTTTTTTAAATATGAAATTTTTTCCCCTTATTTTTTGGGTAGGCGAACTTACATTTTAAGCCATATCTCACTTCATTATCATCAGATGGAGTCAAGCGAGATATGAATCGAAAGGTTATTAAATTGTCAATAATCGCCTAGAACAATGTTTTCAAATCGGTTTAGTAGTTTATACATAATGATTAAAAATTCTTCTAAGAAATAATTTTCGCTTTAAAATGCTAGAAATTTTTTTTATGTCCAGAAAAAATATTTAAAAAATCAAAAAAATTTATTTCTTATTTTTCTTTCATAAGAATATCACCAAATATTGGCAATACACTAAAAAATTGTTTCAGTTGAAATGGATCTATTTGGCAGTGTTACCAAAAGGCTGTACTGAAGTCAGTAAGTTTGGATTAATATTTAAATGATTCGATGAAGCCTTTCTTACTTGTTTTGTTTAGAACAAAATTGTAAAGTTTTAGTAAATTTAACATCAATTTTGTTAAATTTGAATTTAGCTTGCATATAATCTATTTATCGACTTATCGAGCTGAATAAGCAGCGTATAATTTCAAAGTTAAGTTATTAGGTTTGACCAACTTGAACTGAGCTGGAGCAGAGTGTATGTCCCCCTGGTTCAGGTTTCGCCTGGTCCACTTGAACCATATTTACAAAAATAAAAAACATTTTTAAATGTCTTTTTATCTGTAGGCATCATATGTCTGCCTGTGAGCAAGGGCCAGTATTTTATCTCAAAAATCTGGCGGCATTTGAGTAAATTGTAGACAAAACACTTTCACGCTGTTGGACATATTTTTTTGGGATTTGCACCTAAAAATAAATTAACTGACCAAAACCGCTGAAAATATCATAAAATATAAGCGAGTTGACCGTAAAAGTGCGCCAACGACATCTTATCATTACTTTAAAGGGTTGCTAATGTCCTAATGCCTTCTTGACGTCGCAGCCTTGTCGGTCTTGGTCTATACCTGGAACACAGCATCAAATTATCCTAAAGAACTGAGTCTTTTGTTTAGCTCTCACTTGTTAAATAGCCGCTTCCCGCAAGTGGTGAAACCTGTTATTAAAACGTGGAAGTCGCGAGTTCGAGTCCCAGTGCAAGAGTTAATTTACTGTTGGGTTGTGTGTTTTTTATGGTCTTCTCTTTAAAAATCAATTTACTTCATAACAGTGTACTTCTTTGTTAAAAAATGACAAAAAAAAAAAAGAAAAAATCGAAAAACAATATACGCCTGCTGTGGAACTCGAAATCACTTCAATGTCATTACGAATGCTCTGTAACCTTCGGTACGAAGTATAACCAAGAAGATTTATACTTAAAGCTCAGTTTGCAGCGTCGGCAACTTTTCACTGAGATATAAGTCAGCTGTTCGCTGGATCTGGGTGGGATCTAAGTGGGATCTGGGTAGGGTCAAGGTGGGATTTGGTTAAGACCTAAGTGGGAACAGGATGGGATCTGGGCCGGATCTAGGTAGGATCTGAGTGGTATCAGGTTAGAATCTAGGTGGGATCTGGATGGAATCTGGATGTGGTCTGGGTAAGGTCTGGGAGATATCTGGACGGAATCTGGGTGGGATCTAAGTGGGATCTAGCTAGGTTGAATCAAAGCCTCGTAAGTGCTAGCAATACTCACACCTTTTTTTACAACACTGCGTATTAATTATTTATAAAAACTTTAGAGCCTTTTCGCCGCCTTTAAAACTCGACATTTTTCACTTTTCTGAGGCTTTATATACCAGTAGGGGAAGGGGGAGTTTAAGAATTTCTTAATCAGGATGTCCAACTGTATGAACATGTTCATGCCAGGTGAGCGATGGGGTTGTTCATTGCTCAATTGTTCAGCTGTTTCCTTGCTTTTTAATTAATCCAGAGGCATTGTGACGATTAGGGAACATTCAATCCAATTGACTAATTAACTTTGCTGACTTTTTTGCTCGACCTTTGCTCAAGAATGGAGTTCTCGTTGTGATTGTTCTGTAGGACAATCAGTTGCACTGCAGCCGGGTGCTTGCTTTTGATTTGACGGCTACGATTCCTTTGTGAGTTGCAACTTAAAGTCACGCTGCAATATTTACATGTGCCGGCTCCTTGCTTAGCTGAGCCCTCTTTGTCCTCTTACAAGCATACAAATGAATTGGTCGACTGACTTTTAATTGTTCTTCTTAAATGATTGGAAAAGTAGATGAATAAAACTTCGAATAATCTATATGTCTTCCCGTTGTCTTTTTAATATTAGAGGATTTTTTGTCATCTTCAAGGGTTTTCATAAATTTTACAGAAAATCTTTTATGTATAAAACGGCTGGAGGGATTTCTAAGATCTTTTATATGTTAAAATTGGTTCCGCCCTGAATAGCAAAAAAAAATCTCGAAATTTTTTAACGAATTTAAATTGAACTGTCAAAATAATCTTAACTTTTCCAAATTCATATATGTATGGTTCATAAATGGCCAAATAATTGCGAAATTTGCTATTTTCTTTTTTTTTCAACTCAACTTCTTGTCAGCTCAACCAAGCACAAGTAGCCCTCTAGAAGTGAATCTTCAAAAGTCTGCAACGGCTGCCCTAACTTACTTTTTTAGGTTTGGGTGGTGGAGTTTTTGACGATTGTTTTACAAGTGATTTCTCTGATCTTACGTAATATATGGTTATGATTCACAAACAGCTATGCATGAGTGATTTTATTGCTTTTTCACAGGTGTGCACCCTTTTGACAGGTGGGGTTGATTTATGATGTCATTAATAATTTAGGGTTCCCAGGTGGCGATCACTAATTAACTAATTAGATTGTTTGTGACTTGGTGGTGTGTATTGTTGTTGATCCGTTGAGAGAATTGGGTCAAAGGTTCGTTAGCAGGTGTGGTGTGTGTTTGTGTGCAGTCAAGTGTGTCAAAGGTTGTCTCGTGTGTGCTAAGGATCTATTCCAGTGACCCATAAATATTAGAAAGTAAGTGTCAGTCTGGCCGAGGGTTGATAAATGTTTTTTGTGAATTGGTGGTGTGTGTTGCTGTTGATCCGTGGGAGAATTGGGAGAAATGTTCGTTAGCAGGTTGAGTGAGCCCTTAATTGTGGTGTTTTGTGAGTGTGTGTGTGTGTACAGCCAAGTGTGTCAAAGGTTTTCTCGTGTTTGTGTTTGTCATCGTAACGGACAAATTTGGAAAGAGGGGTGAAGGTGGTGGCGTGTTTGCTGAGGATCTTGTCCAGTAACCACGTGTAGGCAATTTCATTGGTTGGGGTGAAAGAATGAAGCTATATATGGTAGTACATATTAGTTTTGAATATGGGCTAATCCGAAAATTTTTAAACCAAGCGTTGAAATTTAAAGTTGTCCAAAATCCAAATGTTTGTTAATGGAATAATAGGGTACATATTCAAGCTTAAAAATATGTAAGCAATATTGTTCTACGGTGGTTTGTCTGCTCTTGGCAGAGGCATATCTACACCTTCCTCTTGCTTCTATTAATTCTTGAAAAAAGGGTTTTTTATTGGTCACAAAAATGGTAAAAACAGTCGATATAGTATTTTCCGCTTAGCAAAACTTAAAGGTTGTTTCATTTCCTTTAATTTAAGGTACTCATTATATTTGTAGGATATCTAAAATATATTAAAAATTTAAACTAAAAATCGGTTTGCTGGGAGTAACGGTTATCCAAACTTGCTTTATAAACAGAGTTTTTTTATGCCCTTTAAACTGATGAAAAAAAAATATATCTTTATTACACATATTTTTGAAAAAAGTTAATGCCAAAATGTGTAACGTCCGCAACGGCAAGAAAATTCTCAAAATTTTTTTTATTAATATGAGGTGGAAATAGGTGTTTATAATGGATTATTGCCTGCTGAGTCTGAATCTGGGCTCTAAATTGCTCTAGATTGTCGAGAATCCGAAAAACATAATCTCAAAGTAAAAAAAAGTCTGTTTAAATAATATTAATCAGGTGTGTTCCCATTTCCGAGTGGATTTAAAAAGTAAAACGATTGAAATTACGAATCGTTTTCATTTGATGTTCCCGTTTCCGAGTGAAATAGAAATCGATTTTCTTTTCGAATGAAAGTTCGAATTTCGATCAACACTGTAATGCGGAATGAAATTTCTGAGGTACAACTTTGAACATTTTAATTTCAAATCAAATTGAATGCTCAATATTTCTATGGTTACCTTAAAATCGTTATCAACTTTAAAATATTTGATAGATAAAAAGTATTATCGTTGACACGAAAATTGTCAATTACTTTTCATTTCTCTCACTTTTAAAACCGAATAATTTGATCGTTTTTCGGAAACGGGAACAACTATTAATTCCGATTCCACATGATTTGATCGAAATCGGAAACGGGAACAGGCCTGAATATTAACTAAATATTAGATTAAAACTACGTGTGGGCCGAGTTGAACATCATGTTAAAGTTTTAACATTTTCCGGGGCCCAAAAATGCGACAGCTACTCATCCAATATATGTCTTCTAAGTCAACGTAACGATCGTGGTCGAGTCCTATGTTCAAGTTTTGAACATTCTCAGGGGGCCTAAAATGCGACAGCCACTCATCCAGATTATGCCTTACTCTTCCGTAAGAACCAAACACTCTAATAAAACGTCTTTGTTGGCGCTCCAGTTCCTTGGTTTCGTTGAACGCATACCAATTTAATGTTGGTGTAAACTCTCTGGATTCGACTACGTCTTTGCTCGTGCAAATATGTTTCCTTGCCCGCATTGTAGTCCTGCGGTGTCCGTCCGTTTTATCACTGTTGACTGTCCAGAGCCGCCGTTGATTAGATTGCGATTCATCCCTCTGTACGGCGATTTGATGCTTAATCTTGGAATGGCTCTTCCTTGAAGCCGTCCCTTGTCAGACTTTCGTATTCCTGAGCATCTTCTAATTGGTAGTCCAATTCAGAATCTCCCGTCTTACCGCACAGCTCCATATTAGACAGCAACTCCAGACTAAACGAACTGCGTGCTGGCATAGCCCTGCCGTGTGTGGCATCTTCTTTATTTGCGTTGTCCTTGTCGTCGTGTGCCTGTTGGTCACAGCTCTTCACGGGCCTGAAGGACATCCTTGACCTTCTTCTCCATGGTAGTCTCGCTCTGAGAACAATCCACCTCCATTACTTGCCCTTTGAGCTGTTCGGCATATTGACCGAGTTGGTTGCCCTCATTTTTGCCATGTACAGGCTGATCCAGTTGAAGAATCTCGGTTGCTGGCCGCACGCATTCCTTGGCATCCTCTGACTCAGGCAGAATTGTTGAAGGTACCCGCCTCGGGGTGACTGCTGGTTCCAGATGTGGTTTTCCGACTTTCTCTTCTGGAAATCGTTTCCAGCTTTCATCTTCATTTGTCTTACATATACGGTCCCAAGCAGTTGTTTAGTAAGACGGTTCTTGCATCAGTGAGGAAGTAAGTGAACTTCTTGCTTCCCCTTTTAGACACTGGTTTAAGTAATGCATCTTGATGGCATCCCCGAAGTCAGCTCTCTCGTGGATTGCCTGCTTAAACCATCCATAAAATGTTGGCCAATCTTTACGTTTTCCACTAAATGTCGGCATTTGTATTTCTGGTGCAGCTGCTGAAGTTGAAGCTGCCTTTACATCCTCTGCTTTTTGTAGGCGCTGTATTCTAAGACCCAACATTTCCATTATAGTCATGGCCTCAATTCTCAGATCGAGAATCTTGTCAAAATGGCTGAGATTATTCATAGCCCTCAGCCTTTTATGCGTTTCTTCCAACGCCGTCAACATAACTTCAATCTTGGATTTGTGCTTAAATATTTCGTCAGTGTACAAATCCATGAAGCATTTACTAGCTTCTTCAATAGCTAGACTTAGTTTCCCTGCAAGTGAGTCCAATAGATTCGCCAATTCGTCTATTGGCCTTGCAGAGCCAAAGCTGTCCGCTTCGGTAGCATGTGTGGGCGTTGTGTACCGCAGCACATCATTTCCTTCTGATGGCCCGGCGTTCTGCATGGCGTGGTCACTCATATTGACCTTTAAAACTGCCTCCTCATAAGACTTGATTTACGCCATGGTTATGTCAAATATTCCCATATTCGCACCCACTTCACGGATTTCGATGAACCAAAAATGTGTAGCACTTACAATAGTTTTCGCGAAGATCGAAAATCCGGCTCGAAGGACCAGAAAATGTATATAAATATACACCTTTAACGTGAGCACGGTTGTAAGTTTCGATTTGTACTGACTCACTCTGGCGAGTGAGTTCTCTTTTATTAAGAATTATTTCTTCAATCTGGGATGTGTATTTAAATGATCCGCGTGGGTCACAAGGGATGATTCCCACGCGATACGAGTCAAGTCGACCCTTTCAAGTGGTGTCTCGGCTGTGGCATGTATTTATGACCTCTGGCACTGATTGTGTCTTGGAGTCTCGCCTATCCTGTTGCGAGCGATTTTCGTCAGTGTAGTTATTAATATTAATGCCATTACAAAAAGTGACATATTTATGACATAGGCTGGAGTTAACTAAATATTAGATTAAAACTACGTGTGGGCCGAGTTGAACATCATGTTAAAGTTTTAACATTTTCCGGGGCCCAAAAATGCGACAGCTACTCATCCAATATATGTCTTCTAAGTCAACGTAACGATCGTGGTCGAGTCCTATGTTCAAGTTTTGAACATGGGCGGATTTTTCAAAATCGGGAAAACACGTGTCGAACTATTTCGCGTACTTAGCTTACAAACTCAGTTTCAAGTCAATCGGATAAAAAAAAAATTTTTGTTTTACTATTTGGGTCAATGGAAAAAGTTTCATTCTTTTGAAAGCTAGGTTGAATTGGTCATATATTCTACTAAATTTTTTGTTATTAGACTTTTTTTTGTTAATTATGCAAAATTCGTTAAAAAATGTGGAAATGCACATAAGCCTCAAAGTCGACTTCCATTTTTTGTAATGTCCGCAACGGAACTTTAAACAAGCATAACTTTTTTTCAAAAACAGATAACCTACTATCTTAAATTAGGTTTGAAAGTACTCCCAAAAGAACTGCATTTTGCACCAAAAGTATTTCAAATATACCAAAGTGGACGCCAGCTGTGTCAATTTTAAGAAGCAAATTTGCGTACAAATGTAACGTCCGCAACGCAGGATTAGCCCATATGCCAACATTTTGTATACTTTCTACTTACATTTCTTTTTTAAATGAACATTCTCTCGTCTACCATGACAAATGCCACACTTTTATAATGTCGAAACAGATGGCCACCACCAATGGCACATCACCATTCCACATTAAATATGAAATCTCAAAGATTGTGCAATTTTTCTAAAAATTTCAAATCTCTAGAGATTTTCTTTAAAACGTTTTGATTCCAATTAAAAACTTTATCGGGTGTGACCCGGAAATCTCTAGAGATATGAACGCTTTTAATTGAATTAAACTGTTTGTCTTTATAAGAGAAAGTCACACAATTTGCCTGGCTTTAAGATCAGAGGAACAAGCGATTTTAAATTGACTGTTCTGGGATTTCATTCCTAGTAACCGAACCTTTTTTTGTTACTTCACAAATAAAGTCATCAAGTTTAGTTCGAAATGCAATCGATTGAGAATTATATCTTTGAGTCATTCCACAAAAGTTAGCTGGCGAAAAACTTCGATGCAAATGGCGGGCAAAGCAGTTAAAAATAATTTCTCATTTCCCAGATAGTGCTATGTGTCAGATAGTCTATTTGGATAATTTTGTCTGTGTACTTCGATGCATATTTGAAGAATGCTTTTGTGCTCCACTCATCGAAGTCTATAACTAGTTTCACGCCCCTCAGCATCAGGGCTGAAGCGAAATCAAAAATACCTTTTAAATAGTCCATAAAATGTTGTTCTCTATTGCAGTACATCTCATTATCGCGGCATTAGACATTGTCCACTTTGTCAACTTGTGCAGTTGCACTTTTCCACAATTCAACTTTCTTCCACCTTGCCCTGCTTTCAGAGCAACAGCCACATCCGCATCAGCCCCCTCAAAAATTTTCAAAATTGTGCAATTTGAATTGCAGCTGAAATGAAAGTGGAACTCAGTGCAATTTCAAATTGTGGTCCTTGCCTGCGGAAATTACCATAGTAACCAGATGAATCTCCAAGCTGACAATAACTTTAAGTTTGAGTATGCGCAAAATCGGCTGCGACCATTTCTAGAGTGAAGGGTCTCACACAGAGAAATTTAATCAAGGATTTGTGGGCGTGGAGTTCCGGCTTGTTGTGGCCCCGGCCCCGTGAATATGATGGTCAATCACCAACAGTATCGCTTACTTTGTCCTCTGTTTTAAACGGTGGTTGTTTACTTCCGCGCTGCAACATGTTTGTCATCTGCAAACATTCTGGTCAAAAAGCAATAACAAACCATTTACCCCTTATACACCTCGGTCCATCAAGAGAAGCAACAGTCAAACAAATTAAAGCACTTGGCGAAAATAAGTGGCAGGGACTTTAATCTTTTACTGCTAATCTCCCAGTTAAACATCAATTAACTAGGAAGTAAGCAGGGCGAGCTCTAAATTGCTGAATGTACACATTTTGGACCGTGGCTCTGGCCCAAAGCTTGATTAATTACCAAATCCCGAAAAATTTTAAAGCCGCTTTTGACACCGTGAACAGAAGAAGCCTGTGGTACAATTTGAGCATCCTCAACGTGTCATACAAAATTTAGGGGGTATTCTCCATGTCGAGGCTGCGTTTTGGACGTATTTAAAACCAATCTTATTTGAAATCGAAAAGTGTTTTCCAATTCGAACACAGAGTAATCAACAGGCAACTGAATTCTTTCTTGGGTGTAAAAACTATTTCCACAATCAGCACAGCCAAAACCAAATTTCCGCTATATTCAGAGCAAAATGCTATTAGGCTAGGTGTGAATAACAGACGCTACACCTTGGGCACGGAAGCCAATTCCAATTTGTGCAACCCAAATGTGAAGGAGGACTCGTGTCATTTCATAGGAGCATGTCCGAATCTTAGAGAAATCTGAAAGCTATACTGGCAACAGGCACAGCTCTCATCGCAACAGGTTGTCATCATCATAAATGGTGAAAAATGGAACAGTCTATATTATAACAGTGTGCAACTTTTTTAAGGTTATTTTCTGGTTACGCCTTCGGACCCCGATATTTTTTAAGAGCATACCGAAACTAAAAAAATCCCCAAAGGACTTGGCCCT
This sequence comes from Lordiphosa clarofinis, assembly GCA_018904275.1. Lineage (NCBI taxonomy): Eukaryota > Metazoa > Arthropoda > Insecta > Diptera > Drosophilidae > Lordiphosa > Lordiphosa clarofinis. The sequence continues at coordinate 848,493 of JAEIGQ010000070.1, read as the reverse complement.
ATCACATCGTAAAGGTTCTTTTTTATACCCAACATATTTTCACCCCAAAATGTCCATATATCATAATCCGTTTGGAATTTTGTTTTTATATCTTTGGCAAAGTTAAAGATATAAACTAGAGGAAAAAAAGTCATGAACAGACTGACCCAAAAAGTGCAATTTTTTTCATGTTTTTCGCCTGAAACGGCTAAACTACTGGGAATTTGAAAAAACCTTTCTTCTGCGAAATTATCCCAAACAATAATATAAACAAATCTCTAGTACACGCCAGCTTCATACGAACACTCCTTCATACCGTTTTGTTACTATTAAAGTTATCTCTTCTACACTCAGAAAATTATTTTTCTATAATTTAAGAAAATCACCCTAGAATCGATATCGCCCTTAAATTTAGAAAAAATTTCTATCTTTAAGAAAAATTTGTCTAAATTTTAGAAAAGTTGCCCTAAAAATGAATTTTTTAGAAAAAACTTTCTAAAATTTAGAAAAATATATTTTTTTTTCTAAATTTTAGGGTCAATTACTTTGCCCAAAAATTAAGAAAATAAATAATTATAAGAAATTTTTTCTAAATCCTTCGACCTTTCTAAAAATGTTTGCGAAATTGCACTGCGCTATACTGGGTTTAACGACTAAGCCGTCTATGTGATGTCATTTGTTTACACACACAAATGTCCATTCGCTATGCCTGAAGAATGTAGATATACCTGCGTGAACTAAGTATATGTGCATTATTGTTTTGGTCTCTCTCTTCACAAACCGTTATTTTGTATTTCTTTTTGGCATGCAAGTATTTTTTGTTGTTTGTTTATTTTAGTTTCCATATGCAATCATCTTTTTGATCTTGGTATTTATTGCCTTTCGCTTTGCTCCGCATTAGATCTCGCGGTTTTCATATGAAATAATTTAATGTGCAAATTAAGATTCGTGTAGATTTTAGTGGAAAAAAGCAAAGTAAATTGAAGAGGAATACTTAAAAAACAGAAAAAACATAAGTGCATTAAAAAATAACTCTTAAGAAGTATTTTTTAACAACAGTTGTAATTTTTTTTAAAAGAATGCCACGTGGGACCCACCTGTCTGAAGAAGAGCGCTTTATAAAGGGACTGAGGGAAGCTGCTACCAGAGTTAATCGACATCGAAATACAATCGCCAACTAGATAAAAAACCCTGACAGTTATGGTAGAATCAAGCGCTCCGGCAGACCGACCACCATAGACAAAAGGTGTAAACGGCAAATTCGGCGTCTCGCGGTCCAAGAAAACATGTCTTGCATGCAGATCAAGCGCCAATTAAGTCTTAAGGTATCCAAAAGACGAGTTTATCAAATTTTGGCAGCTAATGAACACGTTAAATATGCTTCACGCGAGCGCGTACCAAAGCCATCTAAGCGCCCGGTTGGCATTCGCTGAAAAATATAAATTTTGGACCGACGAGTTCCAGTAGGTCATTTTTTCTGATGAGAAAAAGTTCAACCTGGATGGCCCTGACGGCAGTAAGAAATATTGGCGCGATCTAAGACAGCCCCGGGAAACATGCCATAAGAGAAATTTTGGTGGTGGTTCACTTATGGTTTGGGCTGCTTTTGGACATGCTGGAAAGTCTCCGCTCTGCTTTATACCAACTAAAACAAATGCGGAGATCTATGTTAAATTATTAGATGATGTCCTAGTTGATTTTGCTGGAGATTTGTATGGAAATAATTGGACATTTCAACAAGACAACGCCCCAATTCACACAGCCCGCTTCACAAAGGGCTTCTTTTCGTCAAGAAAAATACCAGTACTGGAGTGGCCAGCGATCAGCCCAGATCTTAATCCAATTGAGGATCTTTGGGGAATACTTTCAGCCAAAGTTTATAAAAGTGGCCGTCAGTTTGATACTATAAAGCAGCTAAAAGAAGCTTTGGTCGCAGAATGGGAAGCGATTAGCCATTCAACCCTGGAAAAACTGGTAAACTCCATGCCTGGTAGGTTAAATCAGGTTATTAAGCTAAAAGGAAAACATATAAACTATTAGAAAGAAAATGTAAATAGTTCAATAAGAACTATTTTGAAAATCACCCTTTGCACATTTACTTATTTCATAAGGCGAAGAAATATTTTGTGGAATTATTTTGTTAGTATTTGAATACTAAAATTAGTTTGAACTTTTTTTTTGTTACTGTTGTTGAGCACTATATAATAAAGAAAACATTTCAAAAATTTAGTTGGTTATAAGTCTAATTTTTTAAATTTAGTCTATGCACATATACTTAGTTCACGCAGGTATTGCACTGATGTAGTATTGAGCAAGTTTTTGCTTTGTCTTGACATGCGTTACACCATGTAGTAATCGATTAGAGGATTGTATAAAATAAAGGCAATGCTAAAAACTTTTAAAATAAAAAAAAAACCATTTAAAAAAAAACCATTCAATGAGAAAAAAGTATGCTCCTACGGGGATTGGATCCGAGTCCAAGACATTTTCTAATGACTTATCCACTTGACCATTACTCTTGCTTCTTATTGAGTGTAAAATGTTAGTACTTAAGCTCCAAATACGTCACACAAATTCTTAGGTATGATTTATACTCAGGGTTTTGCTAAATAAAAAAACACATTAAAAAACAAACATTAAAAAAAAAAATTATAAAATGAGAAGAAAAAGCATGCTCCTACTAGGACTTGATTCCAGGCCTTCACGTTTACTAACCGAATGTAATGTCAACTTGTCCAACTGTGTACATTATTACCTATGGTTATGTCGCCAGGTTTTGTTTAAGGCAAATAGTCGAGTGGGCTAAGGCGTCCGTCCGAGTGTTCAGTATTTAAGAGAGAGGTCCTGTGTTCAAGTCCCAGTAAAGTAAGTAAAAAAAAAAATTTTAAAGCGCTTTTTTCTAAATTAATTATATTATATATCTATCTCTATACGTTAGGAAAAAGTAGTTTGGTGTGAGGAGGTGGTGCTGGTGTTGAAAGGGAGGGAGGTTGGACAAACCCTAAAAACCGAAGGGTTGGGGCGGGGTGGATCCAAAAACACAACCACCACACACGGGTTGGTCTGTGGTCGGTTCTACTTTACCTCCTAATTAATTGTCAAAGAGTTTTTTAGAAAAATTGCCCTAGAATCCAAAATACAATTTTTTATTTTTAAGAAAAGCATTTCTAAATTTTAGGGCGTTTTTGGCCAGTATAAAGTTGTATTTTTTATGAAAGGCCCTTTCTAAAATTAAAGCGAACTTACCCAAGGCGCAAAAATATGGGCGAATTTCTTAATTTAAGGGCAATTTTGGCCGATCCAAAATATCCTAGTTCACACCAGAATTACATCAATTCATAACAAAACCCCATCTTCAGTTTCAAATTCAGATCATCCGTTCTCAAAAAATTTTTGCAACCATGGGCCTTTGTTTTAAATTTTTGGTTAACTTTAAACAGAAATACAACAAAAACCGCCGGTACAACAACAACAACAAAAATTACTAAATTTAGTTTAACCGATTAACTATCCAATAAAAAAAAACCCGCTTCTTAATACCACTTATAGTTTTTGAGTAATCTAATTTTTTGTAAACCTTTAAGAAATGACACATGAAGGTATACAGTACCCTTAATAAAATTCCTTATGCACTAGCCGTAATCGGTGTTTGAGTAATATTTTTGAGCAAAAAAAATAAAACTCGGAGAATAATCATTATTTTTGGATTTTTATTTATATTACTCAAAAAATAATCATTAGCAATAAAATAAAAATCAAAAAATAAAACTCATTGCAGAAATGAATGGATTATCGAAAAATAATCATATTTTATTATCTTCCATTTTTTCATACGGGCACTCCAAGTTAATGATTTTTTTTGGATGATAAATTTACAAATAATCATTATTTTCGGTCCCTGGTTTTAGGTTTTTTCGAGTTTTCATTTACACACGTTTTTCTTTTCACAATGTCATGCGGGTTTTGTCTCTTCTTGGATTGTCGATCTCTTCGATTTTATTCACTTGTGACCATTATTCGATTTGTGAAGAATACCTTAACTCTAAAATATAGATAAACTTACGTCTTGGCTGTATTTTTCATTCAATTCCAAAGAATTCTCAGTGTAAGCGTATATAAACTAGGCCTTTGTTAATATTAAATGCTTTCAAACAGATTATGACTATATCTTAAGACCGATCTGTACTTACTTACCCATTACTTACCCGCCTCTTACGATCTACACTTGCCTGCCTGAGAGTTAAAGCAACAGTAAAATAAAATATAACCAACAGTGCATATTTATTTAAATAAGTACATCAATATTTTTCAACTACGCAGCGTTTTTTTATTCTCTGCGAGAGAAACATTCGATCCGCACGAAAATTCATATTAAAATTATTATAGCTTTGGTATACACTCTCGTACATACTAGAGGGCGGATCCCATATCGCTGGCTCAGTAGTTTCTTTGGGCGGCAGCGTTTTGTTTATAAAAAGTTTCATAAACGTCGAAATGTGTTGACTTGACAAATACAATTTGAGACTCGAGCGAAAAAAGCAGAATCAGCAGCGCTCTATCCCTTAAGTGCCCAACTGAATGTCGGATCATTGACTTTGAATATAAATATGCTTATCTACACTTAAACATGCATATAAGCCAGGGTATATGTATGTGTGTAGATCTCGACTCCACTTAAAACTATAGCATTAACACCATATTATCAAATAATACAGAATAAAATTAGAATTATTCAGCTTTGCTGAAAAATACTGTAACTGTCGCTAGCGACAGATTGGCTTCCTCCTTTAAGCTCCATTTCGGCTAATAATAGCCCTGCAGCCAGAGGTTACTAAAAAAAAATAGAGGCACAATATGAGATAAGAATCGAGAGGTTTTTGAAATCACCTACGGATTGAAATACGGCGAGCGGGGCAAATATTTTTTTGACGGATGCTGATAACTTGCTGAGGATTCCTGTGCGGGATTATAGTGCGCCGCTGCCACGGAATTCAATACACTGGTAGTCCAAATGGTACGCTTAGGTGCGGATGGAGTTTCAGTGGGAGGAATGGGAGGTGTGGGCTGCTGTGTAATGCCGTGCTTGATTTTCATGTGCACCAATAGAGGGGTTTTCCGTTTATAGATTTTCTTGCACATGGGGCACGGAAGTGGCTGATCCTTGGTCTCGGTGACAGATACCCGATGTACACGTATCACATGGCAACGCAGGGACTGACTGCAACTCAAGGATTTGCCGCACAATTCGCAAATGTGGACAGTTTTGGGTTTTACTGTAGGTTTAGGTGGAGCAGGAGCAGGAGCAGGTGCAGCTGCTTGTATTTGCATGGCATGCAGAGTCAAGTGTTCCTTGAGTTTATCCACATTATCGAAAGGCTGTTTGCACAGATAGCAGGGTATGCACATGACATAGCCGGGTGGTATGTAAACCGTTTGGCTGTTTCGGAGTAGCTCGGTAAGCATCGGCATGTGAGCGGCTGAAGGATCAGTAGACGGGAATGCTGAAGGTAATAGATCCGTGGGTGATTGCGGCGGCGTGGCCAGCGGAGGATATATCGAAGTGGCAGAAGCCATGTTTATTCTTGAAGGCAACTCCATACTCCTGGGTAATTCAAAGGATTCAATAAGCTGCAGAAATAAAGTGGGTAAAGAATAATTGTTTAAAGTACACACACACCTACCAATACCACTTACACCAAGCGACATTTGAATACTTCTTCCTTTCTATTTTTTTTTTTTTTTGCTTTTTGCCGCACAGTCGGAGTTGCGTCTTGCCTGCTAGAAATTTCAGCATAAAATGAATTTCTTCCTCTTTCGAGTTGATCAAGTGACGTCGTGCTCTCTCTCGTTTCCTATTTCAATTCTTTTCGTCTGTGCGGGTGAGTGCGACAGAGTTAGCGGTGCACATGTGTTTTTGTTTTTGTTTCGTTTCTACCTACCTACTCTGTTCACAGCATGGGGTACAATTTACAGTTTGCATTTGTCCTTTATTGTTATGGCTATCGCTGGTTTCCCTTTTTGCTTTATTTTTGAGTTGCGCTTCCCAACGACAACTGAAATTCTAGAACCTCTTTGCCCGACTACGTCTCAAAAAGATTAGCCGCTTGGTTTTTAATGCTCAGCTATTAATTCACTAGTTAAATTAATTTTTTTTATTATTGTTATTAGCAAACTGATAAGAAAGCACAGCGCCGTTTTTTGGATTATTTAATTGCTGACGTGGATTTTATTTTTTTGATTTTGTGAAGGTTTTTATCTCGCCTACTTTGTGTTGAAAAATTTTACATTTTAAAAACGGACTGCGTCTTATCAAAGCGCAATCACAATTAATACGTCGGTATCAGTATCGTCCGTCGTCCACCTGTGGTAATTAAAGCTTTCACAAAGCTCTGGCAGTGCAAAAGCATCAGCTGCAGCTACTGCTGCAGCTGCTGCTGCAGACCCAAGCCAGTGGTCAAAACCTGGGGAAAGCTTTCTCCACTTACCTTTCCCAGTTACGCCTTGATTTGATTTGAGATGCGGATGTGCAGCAGACTAAGGAGTGCACAGTGGGCGTAATGAACAATGTAGCAGGACGAAATTTTAGTAAAGGAAACTAAATTTCTTCTCTCAATCTTAATTAAATTTGTATGTATCTTATCTGAACATGAGTAAGCGGAATTGACTGCGTATGGGCAACGTCCAATGTGAGACGGCCACACTGAATTTTCACCTCTGATTTGAAATGGTTATGAAGCTCTCTTCGATTTTGTCTTAAAACATCTTCAAAACCTATTTACCTAAACCCACGACGCAAAATATATTACAACAAACTCGCGCTACATCGAGCTAATCGAAAACAAATTTTTATATTATTTCTGCTGCCCGCCGCTGAGCAGGAGTATTTACAGCTACGTTGCAGTGTGACTGTACAGTGTCTTCATGGAAAATCCACAAAATGTGAAACGGTCACACTACGCAAATTTGATGCAATTGAATTTTGTTAATTGTTGTTTTTCTTAATATTCAGGGGTATTTGTAAGATATATGGAATGCAGAGGTCATGGACAATGCAAAATCTTACCAATGGTTTGTAATTACGCCAATCGATGATTTTATTTCGTCTTTATTGCTGCTGACATTTTGACTGGTCGGTGTCGGAAAAATTAAAAATTATTTTTTATGCTGCCACCCCGTCGGAATTGAATCAGCTGTTTGTGCTATCTGTCAAGTTAGCGGCGCTACAAGCTATGAGTTAGCTATGGGTATGAACGGAAACTAGAGTTTAAAGCAGAGCGGGCAAACAAACGAAACGTTTAACGAACCGTTCGCGAAAGCCAAGGAACGTTTCATTTGTTTTGTAGCTGTTACTCTAGTGAGGGAAAACGAAACCACTAACTTTATATTGCCGAAGAGCGCAAACGAAACGATTGGAATATTGTTCTTCCGAAAGCTGCACTGCCTTGAAACGTTTCGGAACGACAACAACAAAGCTGAGAGAAACAAAGAAGTAAGCAACAGAAAAAAAAAAACAACAATACAAATACAAATAGAGCAGCAAACGTTTCCGAACTATTCGCGCTCGTTGCATATCGTTCCGATTCCCTTTGTCCGCAAATCAAGATGAGAGCATTTCGCTTTACGTTTAGTTTGCGTTGACAAACGCAAACTGAACAGAACTCATTTTGAGTTGCAGTTACTTTTCTCGGGTTTTGTTTGTGTTTCGCTCTGTGCAAAGAACGAAACGAAACGATTCAGAAACGTTTCGTTTCGTTTGTTTGCCCGCACTGGTTTAAGGCTAGAAGGCCCATTTTCTCAAAAGTTGCGGTTAGGTACCGGCTGGTCAAATATGCCGGGTTAACCCGCCGGTAAGTCATTTGGTTTTCTCAACGAGACTTCCCGGCAGGTTCGCCCGATATCGATAGATTATTATCGCTGCCATAGTGTGACCGGGTAATGTGAAGGAATCAGCAGTGTTTGTTTTGGTTCTCTTAATTCTATTGCTCTTGATGGTAATCATTTAAGCCCCATCAGAAGTAGCGAGAAGTTTCATACAAAAATTGAGGGAAGAAGAAGAAGCTCAAGTTACAACTTCGCCTCTTGAACTTTTTGCAAGTACGGAGGTGCGAAGTTGAAAGTTACACTTAACAGACAATGTTGCACTTAGCAGCACATTTGTGGATACTATGTAAGATGGCTGTGGGCCTTATTGTGCTTTGACCAGCTAAAGCAGCATTGAGAATGCACTATGTTAAGCCACTCTGCTTCTACCTGCATCGATCAGCTGGACTGCTTTTAGCTAAAGTGATTTGAAAAGAAAACAAAAAAAAGAACATGGAAGAAAAACAAAAGCGAAAGAATCGTTTGAAAGTGTTTTTGCATGATTAAAAAAATGTTTTTAATTTTGGCGGTAGACAGTGGCGTACATAGCTTTTTGCAATGGGGGGTGATGAATTTCAGACATTATTTTTTATGTTTTTCTTTTTTTCACTTTTATTTATTGGTTTTGGTAATAGTTAAGAATTCCGGCTTTCTTTAAGAAAATTTAAAAATTATTAAGAATTGTTAAACCATCAATATTGAGCTGGCTCAAGGTCTCGTTATGCTTGCGCATAACTCCAAAAAGGAGGAACACATCACACCACAAGTGAAGCTAGTTGGTCATACAGCCTGTTTCAATGGTATCTCTACCATATCATCAGTGACCTTCGCTTGCTTGTACTGGCCCCATCGACTCCCACTCCATGCCAGCGCTGCCATAATCGTTTGGGAATTCCTAAACGACTTGACAGCAAAAAACCGGCAGACATCAGAACGACGTTGGTTGCCAGTACCTTGTGTGTGTGTGTGTTCCCCAGCTTGGCTTTTTCTGTTGTGTTAGTGAGAGAGATTTCCTCCCCGCTTCTAACCCAGTAGCCAATAGTTTGAGTACAGAATAGCAGGCACACCTTGTCTTTGCAGCAGAAAGGTGAATCGGTAATAGTTGTGATTTCTAAAAAACTATTAAAGAATTCGGTCGAATTGTTTGCCATTCAGAGGATCGAATGAAGGTTATTGGGATTTTGAAGTTAAAAGTCGAATAACACAGTCGGTTTTTGGAAGCGGGAACATTAAACAATTCCGATTCCGCCTGATTTGAAATTGAAATCGGGATCAGGCGTGTTTATCTTTAAATCAACATTTTAATGCTTTTTTAATCTACAAATTTTTCAAGTGCGGGGCAGACTGAGTGGTCATTAAAAAGGATGATTCATAAAATAATTTTTGGTGACAAAGAGTTTTTCAAAAACATAAAAAGGATCTCGCGGGATGTAAAGAGAGAACTGCCTCGTTTGACCGCAGAGAACAGCAATATTTTACTAATTTTCGCTAGGTCCGTTTCCACAATTTTTGTCAAATTTTTCCAAAATTTTTCAACGAGTGTTGTCAATGAAGTAAAAAACTTTAAGGCAAAGTATGGGAAAAAAGCGATGCAGTCAAAAATGTTTTTTTATATCAATCATCAATTTATACACAATAAACATTAAACTGGTGTTGAGTTCCCTCAGGCAAATAATTTCCACTTATTTTAATAAAAGTTTGGCTTAAGCCTATTAGGGACTTTTCAGCCATATTATTTACGTGTGAAATAATAGTTTCAGAATTAAGTCAAAATATGTAATCATGGCTATTTAGCCAACCTTTCATACAAATTTGGTCAAATTATTTGCCTTTTTGTCCTAAGCTTTGAAAATGTATTTGAATTTTATTGTTAAAGCCACGTACTCAGAACGACAGAAATTTCATTTCGTCACAGTATTTTATATAATTAGAACACACCTTGTCTTTGCTTTGATGCTCGTGTGCTGTTAGAAAGTGTTTCTATCTATGTGAAATACTAGGACAAAAGGATTTTTCTGTCGTTTTAATATGGGGGTTGATCACCTTAATCCCCCCTATCTACGCCACTGGCGGTAAAAGAGCGAGTTGTCATTTTTGATCTTTTCCACCCCAAACATTCGGACTTTAAAAACTTCTACAAAAAATCAACTTGGCATCAAAACAAAATACAAATGATCGAGCAGTGTGACTCACCGCCAATTAAATTTAAAATATCAAAAACATATTTTTTGGCTTAATTTTTTCTCAAGTCTGGTTACACTGCTCTTACGTTCCACGGCGATGAAACATGAGATGAAGTTAGCTAAATTACGCACTTCGGATGTCCGCATGGGCCTTTACCAACATTAAAGTTTATGTTTCTAGCAGCGAGTATTATTGGCCACACTTCCACACAAGCGGAAGCAGTGTGCAATAAGGACAGGAAATTGCATTTTCAGTGTCATTGACGATAACTTTTTTGAAAATGTGCTTCAGTGAGGAAGCCATAATAAAATCAGCTGGTTTTGACAGGCTGTGAGTTATTCTGTCACTTGTGTGTGTCAAAGTTTAATAGGTTTTTTTAAAGCATTGATTGTAAGAGTAAAAATCTAGCTTAATAGAAGTATGAAGAAATATGAATACATAACAAATTTTCAGAAATGAAATGATGCTTTCAATGAAGTAGTGACGGCTCTCTAGTTGTCGTTACAGAAAGAGTGTTTGACGCTATTTTAAGGAAGATGCAGTTAAACTGACAACAAAATGTTAATTATTGTAGGTGTGACCGCCTACCTCCGAAAAAAAGAAGGACTCGAATGAGCAAGGGCACTCTTTTGAAAGAAGAAATTTAACGGGGAGTACAAATACCAGAAACAAGAACACTTGCTGCAGTATTCTTTCACTTTTTTAGGAAGTTTATTTTGCTAAGATACCACTAAAGTGAAATCCAAGAACCCTCTCATATACCACCCATATCCCACCCAGATTTCTCCCGGATACTACCCAGATACCACACAAATCCCAGCTAGATCCCACACAGATTCCACCAAGATCCTACTCAAATCCATCCCAAACCCCATTTAGATCACACAAAGGTCATATCCAGATCCAACCAAGATCCCAACCAGATCCCGCCCAGAACCCAACCAGATCCCGTTCACATCCCACCCAATTCCCATCCATATTCTACGCGCATCCCAACCAGATCTCAGACAGATATCACCCAGATCCCACCCCGATCTCCCTTAGAGCCCTTCCCGATCCCTCCCAGATCCAGCCAAGGTAGATCCCTCTTATATCCCAACTAGATCCCACTCAGATCCTACGCTGATCCGACTTAGATACCGCCCACATCCAGACCAGATCCTACTCAGTTCCCAACCAGATCCCACCCAGATTCCTTCCAGATCCCTTCCAGATCCCACCCAGATTCCTTCCAGATCTCTTCCAGATCCCATCCAGAACCCGACCAGATCCCGCCCAGATCCCATCTTTCCTACCTCTTTACTTTCCCCATCTGCCCATCCTTTTATGTTTGAGTATGTTTGCCGGAAACTCCACAAAACATCAACACAAAATACGAATGAAGTCAGCGTCACGTGACGCTGAAATCAAATTTTACACCAAGCAGCATGCATCGACAAGAGAGCGCTTTCTTCGATGGTCTGGAGCAAGTAAAAACGTGACTTTAAAGTCAGTAAAAAGAACCCTCCGCAAATTTAAAAGTCTTTTTTACTAAATTTTTCATTTGAGTCGTTGCTGGCTCCAGTGAGTGCTTTTTCTCTCATTTGTAACTCAAACTCTGCCGGTCGGTACTTATCCGACTCGTTGGCATTTTGTACTCAATAATGCAATGGCATAATTTATGCATACCCAAAGAAGAATTATCAAGAACTTATTAAGCGAGTTAGGTCAATTTCTTATTTTTTTTTTTTAGTTATCTCATATTGTTGTATGGAGTTTATTTAAGCTAGGATAAAAATGAATATCCCTGTTTATTATTTAGTTTATTTTTGTATCTCTTTCGGCTTGGATACATTGAAATTATTCGCAAGTTGTCATAAGGATGTTAAGCTTATGCGATATAAATGAAATTTTTAGCTGTTAATAAACCCTTTATAATTTAAACAGAGAGATTGACCCCCGCGAGCAGACATTTCAGAGGGGCTGTCCTTAATTAATTTTGATCCGGCAGAGGAGAGCCATGGAAGGGAGGGCGAAATGGGTCTCAACAAGACCTGAGGATTCCAATCATCGTTAGCTTGATGTAATCTGTTTGTGTGTGCGCAAGTCCCAACTTCTTTGTCTTAGAATATGCGTCTCTTTCCAGTTAGAATATCCATATTTTTGATTGTCCTCGGTTTCGCACGTTTATATAAAAGGAAAGGCCTTAAGGTCAGGCAAGAGACCATAGCCGACGAGCAGCAGCCGAAGATCAAAAGCGTGCGCTCTTGCTTGCCCATTCAACATCTAGCCTGAATCGAATTATATAGGAGGGTAACCCGTTACACACTACCATACAACTACAGGGAGCATCCTAAGCATAATGGTTTGTCCAAATAAATATGACGATATTTTTTTCAATAGATATCATTGGACAATTGAAATTGATACAAGTACCTGCGAAAAGATCCCTTATTTTATTACCTAGAAAAGGGACACATGAGTTGGTCACTTTCCTTACGCGTTATCTCACGCTCGCACAAATATGAAACAATAGCAAATATTGCGTTGTGAATTCTAACGTTTGCGTGGAATTTCAAATATGTTCGACACATTTACGATGCAAACAGGAGTGCTTTAAAATTACAACCGCTGTGTTCAGCTTATCGCGGTATTATCATATAATCATAAATTAATAATAGTCCCGGATTGAAAGTAAAGGAATTACCATTTTAGGTCTTTACAAAACAGAGAGCTTAAGTTAAAGTTGGCCCTGCTCCACTTCAATGTTTGGAGTTTTTTTTGCATAGTATAATCAAATCGAATCAAATCGAATCAAGACAATTTGGCCAACTGTGAAAAAGGGCATCCTGAAGCTGGCCCTGGTGTCTCGAGCTGAGTAAAAAAAAATGTAATTTTTGTTTACAGGAAGTCCACCCCATTGAAGTTGTAAATTGGGTTTGGGTATAATAACCTAATCAAGTAAAATAGTCCTAGCCCAAACTTAACCACTGTGCATCCTTCGAATTTTAAATGCGTCAAAGTGATTTGATTTAAAACAGACGATTCGAAATAATAAAATTCTATTGGCTGTTGCATCTGAATTTATCCACCACATCGCTAATTTCATGACAGACTGTAACCATAGCAATTGCTGCAGGCGCATAACGATGCTTCACCAAATAAACTTAAACAAGTGCATCCGGCCCACTTATACCGTGCTGATGGTAACAGGAGCAGGACCAGGACCAGGACCTACGTATTTATTATTTATGCACGCCACGTAAAATACAATCAGGATGCACAAGTAATCGAGTTATTGATGGCGGAGGACATGTGTGCTGTATTGCAGGCGACGTTGGATAAGTTTTTTTTTGCCTGTGATTTGGCAATGTGGGAGGCTCTGCTTTGGAACGAAATTCAAATGCCAAAAAGGAACAATAAGTTTAAGTAAGAGTAACCCTAAAAGTAAAACGAAAACGGATTTTAAATGAATTACCAAAGCCTGATGTGTTTGACTATTGAAAGAATTGAAATTAAGAACCAGCCATAAATTGAGTGCAATGAAACATTTCCACAAACATACAATCCTAGCACGACAGCCATGGCGTTCTTTGTTTTGTAGTTCAACTGTTTGGACAACATAAAATTATATAAAATTGTGGGATATCAACCAAAACCAACTTCCCACTCAACCTCCGCTGGCGGCATCTATGTAGCAACAAACGGACTGAATGATGACAAGGGTTGGTTCATTAATGGAGCAAAAAAAATGTTTTAATTTGCCATTTCATTTTTTATTTATATTTAAAAATGCATCAAAAACACTTAAAAAATTCATTTAAACATCAAATTAAATTTGTTTTTGCTTGAAATGCAACCCTGTTTAAGGAGATATACTATTTTTTGAACACAAACCTTTAAACTGGATTTTTAAATAAGAAATTAAATCCCTTGATGTTCTGTGGACGGATTATCCGAGCGTTTTGCAAATTAATCGAGACCAAAATGTCTACAGATGGCGGTTATAGAGTACATATAGTAAGTTTGTGGAAAAGTACAGGGTTTGTTCGGAAAGTAATAGGACTAAGGGCCAATTTCTGTTCTCTGCTGCTATGTGTCATATAGTCAATGATTTTGCACTGCTATTTGTTCGATTTAAATAATTTATTGAGTCAATCGTTACAATTTTTTAAAACCTTTTAAAATAGGCTCCTTCCCCGTCCATGCAGAGCTGCCAGCGCGATTTCCAAGCATTGAAGGCGTCGAGGAAGGCATTCTAAGGAATAGCCTTGAGAGCCGCGGTGCTTGCTGCTTGGATCCCCTCCTTCGTCTCAAAATGCTTGCCTTTCATCGGCCTTTTAAGGGACGCAAGGGGGCCACATCTGGGCTGTAGGGCGGCTGCGGAAGCGTTGGCAGGGGCGTTGTTGCGGTGCAACTTTCAGTTGGCTGCGATGTCTTGTCGGACCTGATTGAGTCTCTTGAGCATTTCCACGTAAAATTTAGCGTTAACGGTTGGTCCAGGAGGAACAAATTCAAGGTGTGCGATGCCTTTTATTGTCCAAAAAGACAACAAGCATCGTTTTCACTTTGGATTTGCTCATTCCTCCTTTTTTGGGCGAGGAGACGCATAGCCGTCCGTCTGTCGGAATGGATGAAAAGCAGAGATGGTGAAAGATGGAGGTTTGAAATGTGTAAGGCATATAAGCTTCCTAAATTTGCAGACAGAAAAGGTTTTGTTTTCAGTTTTTGCCATGCTTCCTTCTACTCGTGCAATTGAAAAAAAAAAACATCATACTTCCCACTGTTTTGAAGATGGATGGCTCGAACCTTTTAGAGATATTTATAGATCAAGATTGATTACAGAGATTGATGACAGAGTATAACACAAAAGGTCTTGCCAAACATGTTTCTAAGGCTGGAATGACACTTTCAATTTTTAGGAACAATTTTAGTTACAATTCTTCATCTATGGGCAAAAGTCGTTGGTGCAAGCGAGTTAGAGTATGCTTGAATTCTCCACAGAATGCTTTAGAAGAGGCTGTAATGATACACAACCGCAAATTTGATCTATTAACAAAAAATTGCGACAATAATTGTTTCGGAAAATTGAAAGTGTAATTCTAGCCTTAGTAGTTTTTAAACAAAAACAAAAAAATTTTGAATTAGAAGTACAGGAAAAATCGGAAAAATCACATACATAAATGCAAGCTACAGAGATAGATTTTTTTTTCCATTTTCTCTTATTAGATTTGGCTAAAACTTTGTATTCAGAAAGACAGGGGGTTCCTTTCGTCACAGTCTTTCACATAAATAGAAACACTTTTTGAAAGCACATGAGCATCAAATCAAAGCTAAGGTGATTCTAAATATATGAACAGACGAACGGAATTTTCTGTAGTTCTACTTTACGAGGCATGATACAACTAGGTATATTGTAGGTCACTTTCCCTTGTGCTAAAGTAAAAGAGAACACAAGCCAAGAGAAGTTCACTCTATAGGTAGTTAGGACCTATAAACAAAGGCTTGTTAGCATGAAGCAAAAAGTATAAGAGATAAACGCTGCACTGCCTCTCAATTGTGCTGGTGGTATTCGTATTCGATAATGCCCAAATAGATACTTCATAGTGCCAGCAGGAAATCATTACGGCTGTGATCACAGAGTATCAAGTTGATCGGAAGGGTATACTTAAGTCGTGCAAATGTATGTAACATGCAGAAGGAATCATTTCCGAGCATATAAAGTATATATATTCTTGATCAGCATCAACAGCCGAGTCGATATAGCCATGTCCGTATTTCCGTCCGTCCGTTCGTCTGTCTGTATGAACACCTAGATCTCAGAGATGGTAAGAGATAGAGGTTTGAAATGTATGGGACAAATGCTTCTGTTATCTGCACGCAGATCAAGTTTATTTCAAAATATTGGTCACGCCCACTCCCGCCCCGCAATTCGGAAAAAACGTTATAACTCCTACAGTTTTAAAGATAGACGATTCGTCTTCTAGAGATAGTTAGTAATTAGCAAAATGAATAAATTTGCCGAGAAAATGATAAGGATTGGATGAGCGGTTCTCAAGTTATGAGCAAAAATGTGAAAAATAGCCGAGTTAAAAAAGTGCTGCATACTTTTTAGATGTTCACCCTAAGGAACGCAGGAACACTGTTAAACATGTTTTTTCATGAGTAACGGGTATATCAAAGTCGGTTGGTTAATATAATTCATAGTTTAATGTCAACCTTTGAGTCCACTCTGAAATCCTGCTTTAATTGTTCGTGCTTTTCCACCCACGTTGTTAGTTTCGTCGACAATATACTCATTGGTAGCTACGCTGCGCAGTTCATAAAAGATATACCTCGGTAGCGCATCAGGGCGTTGATATGTTCTTTTTTATGTATGGGGAAATATTAAACTGTTGATAAACTTTCTATTGTAAATTGTTACCATCATTGAGGACGTTTTTGTAAAACTCATACGAAACTCTGTCTTTTCCAGTAGCTTTGTTGGATTTGGCTTTGTTTAGTGCTGCCAATAGACCCTCCATTGTTTACATTTTATCTAATTTAGATATATCTAAACAACCATCCAAAGTTTAAATTATTTCCATTTGTTTATTGCCCAAATACTATCATCATATTTGCTGTTAAATTATTCTTAAGCCAAATGTCAATTTTCCATAATAAGATTATATGCAGTCTTTTTGTCGCTGACATTTTTGAAGAAGCTAACATTGGACTAAACATAAAACAATAAATGAGTGCACAAATTGATTAACAACACAATACAAAAAAAAAGAGAAATAACATAACATTAATGCTGTTGGTTTTACACAAATAGTTTATATATAATTCCAAATTTTGTAGGTTTATTTCAATTTGTTAAACTCTAACTACAATTACCATTAATTATAATTAGCTAGATTCTTACGTGTAATATATATATAGAGAGGCATATACAACTATTTAGAGATTATGCAGCACTTATATGCTAAGATTATATTTACAAATCATATCCCACACATACAACTGTCATTTCATACACGATAGCTAATGCCTGAGATAATGTTTGAGTTTTAACTATGTACAATTCCATATTAATTGTAGAGCACATGAAATGTGAATTGCTTTCAACTACGATCCGACAGTCTAAAGTAAAATTATAAAATGAAATGCTAATGTGTATGACTTGTGTGTTGAAACAATATATTTGTACATATCTAGGGCATAGTTAGGTATGTATGATGCTGATGTGGTATTTGTTTGTTGTTTTGTTGTTAATGTCACCAATTTTAATAGGAACATGAAACAATATTGTAAAAGAAACGCGACTAAACTTTAAAACTTTTCTAGTTTAGTTTACATAAATATGCGCTTAAGCTAAGCATGAAGTGAGTTTTTTTTTTTTTTAAATTTTGTTACTTTTTGTGTTTAATGAGGTTTATGTGCAGTTTTGTATAAATTAGTTTATAGATGATTTTCAGTCGGTATCAGTTCACCCATAAGGCCATCATTGCTTTTGAGGGTGCAGATAAATTTCATGGATCAGTTGGTAATAGGGCGCCCGCTGAAAGCTCAGCATTTGTTCTTAGGCACGTGAGTCCTGATCAGCGGAAGCGGCTGGAAATGGAAATGAGATAACAAAGATTAAATAAATTAGATATAAACAAATTATGGGTAAGTGTACAACATTTGGTGGGGGTGTTAGGTTTGATAACATTAGAAAAGACACAAAATGTTTATTTTCTTAGAGCTCAAGCTTACAATAAACTCTCATATCCAAATTTTAAGTAGGGAAAAACATTACAGTTTAGAGAGAAGAGTGATATGAGGGTCCTCTAGGACTGAAAAAATGTACACATAACGCATTTCAAGTGGAGACATGTTTAATGCTTTGGCAAGTGTCATGTGAAAACGTGTGAAGGCAATAAATTGGATAAATTGCAGAAGACGAATTGCCAAAAACATGCAAGCAAAGAGATCAATGATAAGCTGAGCCAATATACCTCCCTCGGAATTCGGCCTAGTTTACGACTGCAACTGCAGAAAATGAGAGAAACCACCAGTGGTAATTGAAACCATAGCGAGGCTAAGTTATAAAATTACCAAACTTCCCATAAAAATAAATTTATTTTCATATTCAAAAAATTATTTTCCTAATGATGAATTCTCATCAATTGCTAAATTTTCTTATCCACTTTGTTTTTCCACTAAAATGTTGTTCATTCAGAGCTAAACAAACCTCTTTTCAGCTGTTTTCAAAGTCTTTTTAGCTTTGACTGATTTTTGGATGAGGGTCTTATGTAAACTGTACCCAGGATCGGGCCAATGAAGCATCATCCATGACTTTACACACAACAATAACAACACCAATAAAGGAAGCCAAACCTTCCAAAACTATAGGACCACACTGAGTTGCTGCAATTATGACCAAGCACATCGGACCGGTAGGTCTTAGATACCTGATTTGCCACCTGAGCTTGCAAACATTAGTTATATCAAAGATTTATTTATATTATAGATGACGCATGTGAAACTAAAAACGAGTCTTTTTGGGAGCTGACATTGGATGCAAATTTTTGCATTTCGCTGCCTTTACAAGGATGCGTATACTGAAACTTAGCTATACGTTTTCTAAATTAGCTATTCTGCTAAGAGCAAAAACTTATAGATAATTTAGATGACAAATGTGACGCAAATAACGATTTTTATTGGGAGCTGACATTGGATCCCGAAAAAAAAATATTGTATGGGATGCGGCATCTATATATGTATTGTCTTTGGGTATATCCAACATTTTGAAGACAGAAAAAATTATTCCTATTCCAAAACCCGGCATACCAAAAGACCAAGGTTCCTCCTACCGCCCTATCACACTCCTCTCCTTCACTCCTCCTCAAACATCACCTGATCACTTCTGCGTCCCATCAAGGCTATCAAGCAGGTCGCACCTTGACCTCTTTAGTAGCCGATTTCCACTTATGCGTGTTCTGTCATCGATTCCACGATTTTTCGATAAATTTCAAAACGCGTTTCCACTGCGTTCGGTGTCCAATTCCGAGTCCACAACAGCTGATCTGGTCTGTTTGTTTACCTTTGTGCATCGACATTGCATGAGTGAATTTGAGTGACATTGTTTGCTAAATGCAATTGAAAAGCAACAACTGCAGCTTATGCAGTTTAATAATAATCTTTTGCAACTGATGACCTTGCTACGTAGGGTTTGTAAGTCACCAGCCATTTAATTAGTACTCCAGTTATAAATAATTTATTTGTTTCCTAGTCGATATGGTTGCTTTTGGGAGACAGACGTGCCTAAACATACAGACGCATTTGTAAGGAATGCCAGGGCACTGAGAGCAGCATCAAACCATTTTAGTAGAAGTAAAATTTGGCTTCTGCGTCGCGTGACGCTGACGTCATTCATATTTTGTGTTGTTTTGATTTGTGCAGCAAACAAACACACAAGAGGATGGGCCGAGGGGGGAAGTGAATAGGTAGGAAAGATGCTGAAGAGGGGCAACTGAAGGGGGTGGGTTCTGGAAAAGATCTGGGTGTGATCTTGGTGCGATCTTGTGGTATGTGGGAGAGATTTGGGTGGAATCTTATCTGGGCGCGATCTGGGAGGGATCTAGGAGCGATATGGGTGGGATCTGTGTGGGATCTTGATGAGGATCTGGGTGGGAGCTGGGCGAGATCTGGCAGAGTACTGGGAGCTGGGCGAGATCTGGCTAAGATCTGGGTGGGATCTGGGAGGGTTATGGACGGGATCTGGGTGAGAATGGGGGTAAGATCTGGGTGGGATCTGTGTAGGATCTGGATGAGGATCTGGGTGGGAGCTGGGCGAGATCTGGTTAAGTTCTGGGTGGGATCTGGGAGGGTTATGGACGGATCTGGGTGAGAATGGTTGTAAGATCTGGGTGGTTTCTGGGGGAGATCTGTGTGGGATTTGGATGAGGGTCTGGGTGGGATCTGGGATGGGATCTGAATGAGATGTGGGTTGGATCTGGAACGGATCTGGGCAAGATCTGGGTGGGATATGGATGGAATCTGGAAGGGATCTGGTTGAGATCTGGGTGGGATCTGGGTGGAATCTAGATGGCATCTGGAAGGGATCTGGGTGGTATCTGTTAGGGATCTGGCCGAGATCTGGGTGGGATCTGGGTGGTATCTGGGTAGGATCGGGGTGAGATTTGGGTAGGATCTGGGTGGAATATGGGCGGGATCTGGGTGAGACCCGGGTGGTATCTTGGTGGGATGTGGATCTGGGCGAGATCTGGATGGAATCTGTGTGGGATCTGGAAAAGATCTGGGTGGGATCTGGAAGGGATCTGGGTCGGATCTGGTGGTATCTTGGGGGGGTAAAACATCATCATTTATCTTTCGAACTTCCTGAAAAAATTAAAGAACTCTGCAGCAGGTGATTCTGTTTTTAGTATTTCTACTCCCCCGTTATTTGTCTTCTTTCGAAAGAGTGTCCTTGCTGAATTATATACTATTGACAGAGCTTGTGATTTGAAAATAAGCTATTAAACTTATCATCATGTTTCACATCAAAGACTCGTGAGTGCTAGCGACACTCACATCTTTTTTTTTTGTATGGAGTTGGACTCGCGTTTTGCGCATCGATCTCGAACTTATATCTTATAAAAATGAAGAAAGTAAAAACTATAATTTACAGATAAAACTGAGTACTATAATTTAACATTTACAAATTTTTGAAAAAAAACCCGTCTCTAGGACATAGGGTCCTTACAAAATGTGCAAAAAGGACATTTTCTGCATTTGTGAGTCCATTTTACAGTTAATCCATTAGAGATATGGATTCGGGTTTAGCGTGAAAAAATTATCTAGAAGCAATAACTCTTTAAGCATTTGAGGTCCAGCGCTGAGAATTAATTAGTTTTGAATTCTTGTCAAAATACTTATGTCCTCCCCCATTTTCACATTTTGATTTATATTTTTTAACCTAAGCAACCGCTTGTGTACTACTTATGATTTTTTGAAAGCTTACTTTTATACCAGTATTCGATACAAATTTCAATATTTTGGGATTTTTTGTTTAAAAGATATAACGGATTATTTATGAAATTTTTTTAGTCAAAATACTTTTGTCCACTATTGTAGCACACACTGTTCTCACCCCATTAGAGGTCTTGACATACCCACCCAATCGAGACAGCTTCTTTTCTAGCTTTGAGCGCAAATTAGTTTCAACAAACTTCTTTAACTTTTACCCTCCCCTCTACTTTCTTTTCTTTCTGTGTGACACTCTAAAGTCCTCAGCCACGCTCATGACCACCTGAACGAAAGAGGTTAAACTGACAATAAATACCCATATTAATGGTCAAGAGATCCCAACCGTCAACCATCCAAGGATCCTAGGTGTCACTTTTGACCCCCTCTTCACCTTCGCCAAGCACTCCGAAGGTGTCGTTAAGAATGTCAGGGGCAGGAATATCTGGTCTCCGGCCATCAGTGATACACAGTGGCGCAATCTCCAACTTGCACAAAACGCTGATCTGCGCGTTGCCACTGGGTGCCATATGATGACCCAACCTGACCACTTGCACCAAGAAACGGAGGTACTGCCCGTCCGCGCTTACAACACCCTCCTCACTCAACAATTCCTAATCGGTTGTCTCATGGAATCACACCCAAACCATGCCTGCACTCTACAAGACATGACGAGACGACCCAAGGCGGTACGCGCCGACCTCAGAACTCAGCTGGCCACAAATAGCCATGGATAGGGCTTTGTCTTGCGCTGAAGCAAAAAAAAAAACGTGCACACACCAACATGATTTCCTTTGCCATCGTTCCTACTTGGACAATATAGTCTTAGGAGGCCGACCCCCACCTGTCGATCCTGCCGAAAGTCCCACAATCCGCCAGGACCTCCCTAGCACAACTGCGATCAGAAAGATGCAGGCTCCTTAACAACTACCTTTCACGCATAAACCCGGAAGTAGTAGACGAATGTCCTAAATGTGCACACAGCCCCCACGACACTACATACCTCGCACACTACCCTAGATATATGGATCCACCCAGTCGAGGTGGCTCCCTACCTCGAACTGGTTCCCACTTAGCTCTACATATCTATTAATTTTACCCTCCTCTTTCTCTTTCTTTTCCTCTTACACGTACCCGGCTGAACCCAATGCAGCAGGCACCTAACTTCGCTAGGGACCAACAAACCTTACTACATGTTTACGTTTCGGGCCGAGTTTCGCCTGTCTTTGAGACCAGACTCATGTTCGTTTATGTCTATGGACATATCAATTTTCGTCTAGTAGTTTGCAAAAAGTTAAAAGAGAGCCATTTCATTAGGAATTGAGAACATCAAAACAAAACCGAAGCGGAATTAACTTCGATTTAAACCTCTAAATTTTGTATTTAGAGTTATTTTAAGTTATTTGCACTCTGTGTCCGAGTTGAACTAACCTTACAAAGTCAGAGCTTCTTTTCAAAAACAAAAAATTGGACATGAGCAACTTCCCTACATTGAAATCTCTAATAGCAGACAGCTTCCATCCAACCAACAGAGTCTTTTTCTTTTTCATATCAAAACATATAAAACAATGCAGATGCACACTTCGCAAATGATTTTGTGTTAATTAAAAGAAGCATGTTGTCAGAAATGAGAGCACAATTATTATTAGTAAAAAATAAACTCAGCACAGAAACAAAATTTGGAAACCCACCTACCGGAGGAAACTGAGGCCTAAACAAGAAGTGGCCTTAACCCCATATTAAATCACGTGCGTTCACGTAAAGCAATATCGGTATACAAGACCAGACAATCCGAATCCAATGATTCTATGTCTTTCTTATTGTGCTTGATTTCTGAGTTTAACGAAATTTGAAAAGGTTTTCTTAGTTTGCAGCCTTAAAAGAAACGCTATGCTTACCCAGGGCTCCACGTGTGGCATTGTACTTGTCCTTGAGTATAAAACAGGCGGTGAAGAGAAAGAATATGCCACCTAAAACCTCCACAAAGCTGGTGGAGAATAAAGCATACTGCAGTCCCTCGAACTTGACCAAGGGCGTGTACTGCAAATTTAGAAAAGAGATTAGTTTTTTAACTCAAAAAGTGAACAAATTCAACCCACCTCTTCATCATCAGTAATTCCCATGGCTAGTTTTGTGACATTAGCTTGAAGAGCTTGAACCGCTTCCGTAACAGTTTCAGACACGGAAGTGCTTACACCTTCCAGAACTTGCGAGGCACTTTGCAATTCGCTGTGCAGACCCGAGTCTTGGGGATTGTTACGCAAATATTTCATCCAGCTCTCGGACATCTAAATAGGAGGGAGTTTAAAATTAAAAGTTATTAAAGTAAACTTTGTTTCCACTTACCACGCCCACTAAATAGGGACTGCCTGCATCGCCCAAGGCATGAGAAATAAGAATTTGGAAGGCCTCGGCTGTGGAACGACGTGTGGGCACCACCACATACTATAAAAAGAAGTTAGAAACGCAATTAGTACAATTTATATATTACATGACAATTAACAACAACAACAGCATTAAGTGTTATTAAACAAAGCCAAAGCCAGATAGTTGGTGCAGGTGCGTCTAAAAAAAATTAAGCTAAATCAATTTCCGGAACATCTTTCCCCACAATCAACAAAAGCTCTCAACAGATGGAGCCACTTGAATAAGCAAACAAGCAAGAAGCTTCTGTTGCTCCATTTAAAAAATGGCCTTGGGAACAGTTGGCTAGCTTGGGAACAGTTTTTCTTTAACGCTGCCGCCGCTGCTTTGATTTGTTGATTGTGGGCAATATATTGGGGGTTTGGGCCAAAAATTGAACTACATTAATTTTTTACTGTTATAAGTGGGAAATGAACATATGAGTGTGCGAGTGTGTGTGTGTGTGTGTGTGATTGTGAACGTAAAAATGGTCTCACTATCTTGAGCTAGGTCATCTAAAAAGCCAAACACACTTAATCAAAAAATTTCCTTATCAAAGTTTAATATACCCAATTAATATAACGCCACCCCAGGGCAAATGTCTAGCGTTGCGCACTCTCGATTCGGTTAGATAACCATTTACTCGGACCACACCACACACCATTGAAATTGGTTATTTTTGTCACGAAATTTTGGTAAACCTAAAACAAGTGATAAAAAGCATAGAAGCATTGCAGCTGGGAGCAGGGAGGCAGGTGACGGACATGTGGCGACTTTGGGGCCAAAACGGAACTGACGCGTTGCTCGAAATAGAACAACCTGTTTAAAAACGATTATAGTTTTTTGTTTTTGTTGTTGTTTTTAAATTTTGACGTACGCAAGTGGAAAAGAAAACACTTGTTTATTCATTTGAATTCATTTACCCTAAAGGCTTGCACTGGGGGAATACCCCTTTTGAATTATTTATTATTTTGTCTTTTCAGCTTATCGATAGAGTTATGTGTCAAATGAACTGACAAATAACTGATTAAACTGATATTTACAAGATTAGAAAAGGGCCCTTAAGACTTTTAATGCGTAATGGGACTTTCCTATGACTGAGTTAAACTTACAAAATTTGATATTTGGGAGAGCCTTTCCTAACTCTTATGAAAATCGACAGGGGATCACTCCGGGGTATGAACTAGCGAAACTGTTTGGGTTCGGGTTCTCGGAGCGAGTTCAGAAGATCACTGATCCTAGGTTCGGGTTCAGGAATAATTTTGTTTAGAAAACATGCACGTAAATTGAAACAACCAAAAGATTGGAGGCTTGATAATATAATATTCGAGCTTGGATCATCGAGCGTTTTAGCAGGATCCAGGTCAATAAGTCATATAGCATATTATGGAGTTTATTAGAGATCAAATTTACTCCGCTCATTTTTAAGCGGTAGTCCGCATTGAGTATGGAGTATGGTCGACTGTACAGCTGTTTCAAGAACCTTGCAGTTTTATCATCAGCAGGCTTTGCCTATCTTCAAATATAAAGAGGCCATCTCATCCCAGCACTGCTTTGACTTTTAGAAGCTCTAAAGGTAACAAGTCAACAGTACAATTGACAGAAAAGACTTTGTGTATGTGTGTTCACCCATTTTGGCCCTTTGTATTAGTAAGGAAAATTCGCGCACTGTATAAATTAATCATTGGGTGTTCTCCAGCAATCTTTCATTAATGCTGACTGGATAAAACAAACATATGGCAAATATTGCCAAGGCTTAAAAATTGTGGGAAAAGGCAAACAGCTTGAAGAAATGTAAAAAACATTTTTTTTTGAACCGAACCCTTTTCAACCTATTTTTTGGCTCCGGTTCAGGTTTAAGATCGGCTAGAAAAAATTGTTCTGTTCGGGATCAGGTTCGGTTCGGATTTCTTAAAAATTCCGGGGTCTCTGACATCATTTTCTATTCTTAACAGTGAAAGGTAATCAAAACTCTCAACAACAACTACCATTGAATACTCATGGACAATACAAATAGAATGTAATTTCGAATTAATATAACTTCGTCAAAAATATTATTTTATATACTGGACCTCGCTAGCTAGTATTTACAATGTTATACTATAACAGTTATAGTATCGTGTGTTTAAAATTCCTTTACTGCCAACTTCTTATGGGTTTGGAAGTTATTCAGACATGTACTCGCTTTCGAATTCGAAACGTTTAAAAACGTTTAAAACATTCGGGTGAAACGTTTTGGAATCAAGAGGGCCTGGGAATTTAAAATGCTGAATAACTTAGTCACTTTTTGGAAGCAGAATCATTTGATTTGATCGAAAACGGAAACAGGCCTCCGGCATCCAGCATAATATACACTTAAGTCTAAAAGTTCCAAACAATCTAACTACAAAATTGCGGGAGATATGAGGTTACAAATCTTTGTTAATGATTGTTTTTAAATGGATCTGCCAGTAATAATAACTTCAAAAATGAACACTTTAGAAACAATACAATTGTACAATAAATTATTTCAAAAACAAATTCAAAATACTTGGAGAGTTTTATTACATGTTCAAACAAACGCAATAAAAACTCAAAACCATACTTGAAAATTTTGAAATAATAATAAAAGTAAGTCTTTCAAAACCAACGCAAATACAATATGTTCTCTACTTGCCAAAGAATGTATTTAACTGATAGCTACCAACTGTGTCTAGTTTGTGTTCGTAACGTAACTGATACTAAGTTTACGCTATGAAATTCACGAGTTCTTGAATTTGCAAACTCAAATTTATTACTCTTTATGTAGCGGTTGTAAATTCACAAAATGATAAACTCACATATAAGAAAATAAAAGATCTGGCATTTCTTGAATTGACGGCAAATTCATGGTCAACTTTCGTGTGATTTTGCATAAACGTAGTATAAGTGTGTGCTGCTGCGATTTATTTGTTTTGCTTTTACCTTATTCCTACCTAATTGATCTAATCTATCATAAACTTGGTAAATCGATAAATAATGCTGATTACGGTACTAGTCTAAAAGTTCAAATCAATCTAACTGCCAAATTGTGCAAGATAAAAGGTTACTAATCTCTTTTAGTGGTGCCGGATCGTTAAAGTAATTGTTTTACTGCTATAGTTTTTCTAGAGTTGTAGATAGCACTAGTTTACAAAAATAAAAAAAAATGACCCATTTCAGCTGAAAAATTTTCTTAGTATAGTTTGGAATGGTGATCTAAAAAATCGATTTCAAAAATTTTTTCATGGCTCCGTTTTTGAAATATTAATTTTTAAAATTTTTTTGGTAGGTACTCTTACATTTTAAGCCATATCTCAGTTCATAATTGTCAGATAGAGTCAAGTAAGAAATAAATCGAAAGGTAATGGAGCTGCCAATAATTGCCGTAGTTTGAATTCAACAACCAAGAATATTTCAAAAAAATCGATTTTTTGCTCGAAAATCCAAGAAATTTCATTTTTAAACGACTAGAAAAAATATAAAAAAATACAAAAAATTTATTTTTATTTTTTCTACTTAAGAATCGCACTTTTACGAAGAAAATACGGTATTTGTGAGGAAAATCGTGTAATACGTACCAAATTTAGTAGAGGAACTAACAGTCAAATTTGAGTATATTGTGTGTTTCCAAAAATTAACATTGTACTTTTCTTCGTTTTTTGGTCAAATTATGAAGTGAACGAAAAGCCTGAACAAAAATAAAAATTAAAAACGGAACAAAAGTCGAAGCAAACGAAAATTTATTGTAAAATATTCAGGAAAATATCACATTTTTTTGCATTAAATTGCTTACAGCTCCTGTGTTTGTTCACAGATTTTGATCATCGATATCTGTTTTTCCTCGTAGAAGTGCGGTTCTTATGTAGGAAGAAAAAAAACTAGTTTTTTTTTGGATTTTTTTATATTTTTTCCAGGCGACCAAAAATTAATTTCCGAGCAAAAAATCGATTTTTTCGAAATATTTTTGAATATTGTAGTCAAACTAATGAACCGATTTAAAAACAATGTTTTACTCGATTACCGGCAGCGAAATAACCTTTCGATTCTTATCTTGCTTAACTCTATCTGACAATTATAATGTGAGATATGGCTTAAAATGTAAGTGCCCCTACCAAAAAATAAAAAAAAATTATATTTAAAAAACGGAGCCATGAAAAAATTTTTGAAATTGATTTTTGAGATCACCATTCAAAACTACACTAAAAAAAATTTTAAGTAGAAATGGGTCTTTTTGGCTGTAAACTAGTGCAATCAGGCCTGTTCCCGATACCGAATTCGATTGATCGGAATTGGTAAGGGAGTGAGAGCTGCGATTTCTAAAATACGATTTAAGAGTTTGGGCGAATCTTCGCGGTGATGGTCGAATGAAGGTAACTGGGGGTTTGAAGCTAAAAGCCGAAGAACACAGAAGGTTTTTGAAAGCGAGTACATTTAACAATTCCGATTCCGCATGATTTGATCGGAATCGAAAACGGGAACAGGCCTGAATATTTACATTTTTTATTACTTTTATATAGATTTTCTGATTATAAATAGATTTCCTAAGCTGATCTATGTAGAAGAAGAAATTCTTAATAATTTTGAAATGTTGCTTAAGAAAATTTTCATATTTGAAAGTAAAAGTTGAATGAGATACACAAAACCGAAAGGAAACCGCGGTTTGACCCCCCCTTCATAAGGCTTAAAAAGCCTTCACTTAATCTTCCAAACAAGGAAATGTAATTTTTCTCAAAAATTAAGCGTGAAATTTTATGGGCGTAAAGAGATGAAACAGAGAGTGACTTGAATATATAGTGGTACTTTAATATGCTAAAGAATCCCCAAGGGTGGGTGGGTGCAAAAAGTTTATTGCAAAAATGAGCTCAAGACGGAAGGGGGGTTGGAGTCGCATAACCACCCCCAAACAGGTTAAGAATATGGGGCGAAGGGAGACACAATTGGTGTTTATTAGATTCACAATGAAATTGGGGTGAAGTGTACAAACATAAATACTGATGAGGATTATAAATAATGGTAGCACCCTCAAACCGTGTAAGAAATGAAGTTAAATGGTAAGTTTTTATCATGCCAGGTGTTTTAGAATTGGGGTCTATAGAGTCTGTTAAAGACCCCAACTCCAGG
This sequence comes from Lordiphosa clarofinis, assembly GCA_018904275.1. Classification (NCBI taxonomy): domain Eukaryota; kingdom Metazoa; phylum Arthropoda; class Insecta; order Diptera; family Drosophilidae; genus Lordiphosa; species Lordiphosa clarofinis. The sequence goes on along the minus strand of JAEIGQ010000070.1, from coordinate 819,975 downwards.
GTGTAAGTGTTTTCATTATAACAGTAAAAAATTAATATATAAATTACATTTTGTGTGTTTACTCTACAATTTTACATGTGCAAAAATTACAAAAGCCAAAATAAATTTGCATCAATTTCTTACCAGCAAAACATCCGCAACAATTGCCCAATTCAAATTCAAAGCTAATTGACCAAAAAATATCAACAAATAGGTGGCCATTGAATTACTCGATACCATCAGACATGCGAGAGTCAACAGCGGGGCGCTAAGCAGTAGGCCAAAGGCGCAGATTACCGGATCGACGGTGGGATAGCGTTTGATTAGAAACTGCGATAGAAACGAACCCAGCGGCACGCCAAGCAGACCCGCGACCATTGCAATGACACCGAAATTGAATGCAACGCTAAATAAAATGGCAAAAAGTAAATTTGGAAGAAGGTTAGTTTTGGCCAAAAACGCATTCAGGAACAGGTAGAAAGTTAGTTTGGGTTAAGGATGAGGGCTTGGCTAGGCTTTCACAATTGCTGCTGCTGCTGTTGTTGTTGTTGTGGTCATCCGTTGGCTTCCGCTTACCAGCAACATATCCGCCACAATGGCCCAGCACAGGTTCAATGCCAACTGGGCCAGAAACACAAAGAAGAAACACAGAAATCCACTGGCGCGTGGCAAAATCAAACCCAGAAATACCATGGGAGCTGATATCAAGAGTCCAGCCGCACATATGTAAGGATCACAGTTCTCGATGCGGGGTCGCAAACGTTGGGCCAGCACAGAGCCCAGCGGTACTCCAAATAGTCCGGCCGCCATGGCAACCAGACCAAATATATACGAAATGCTTTTGATGACAAACGTTCAGATGGTCAGAGGAGCTAAACATTGGGGAAGGAAATTGGCCTAAAAAGTGGTTAAACTTACTCGTCCAACAATAGATTCTCATTGCCCGGTTGCATCTGCATGCCCAAATGGATGAAGGTGGGTCCCCACCAGGCCAAGGCTCCTGCCACAAAGGCCACACAAGTAAAACCCGCCGTGGAGAGCATAAACGAGCGATTCTTCACCAACTCCTTGATATCCTTGGCATAGGTGGTGGGCTCCATGTTCTGAGAACCCTCGCTTTCACCACGTTCCGGCTCCTTGATCAGCAGTATAAGAAAGACAGCAGCAATGCCCAAAATGGGGGTCACTCTTAAGGCCCAACGCCAATTGCTGGCTGCCTGAGCGGTCTTTGAGCCCACAATATAGCTGGGGGAGGGGGAGGGAATGAGAAAGATGCGGGTTGATTATGATGACACTTGAACTGTTGCATTGGCTGTCAATTGCATAAATTTCAATCATGATCAATTGACCTCAGTTTAATTGAATTAAATTTCATGTCTTAAAATAAACAAATTCAACTTTCAAATGGAAGGAGAAGGTGTGGTCACGCGACTTTCTCACGTCTCTCAACAATAACTTCGAACAGAGGAGCAAACTTTGCACCCATCGTCTGTTAGCTAGTTGATAATGCGAGACACCGAGACAGACGCGGAACCCAGACATCATCAATTGATAACCCTCGTCTATTTACTTACCCCAAACCGGATCCAACGGGTATGGCGAAATAGAACATGGCCAACATTTTTGATCTCATATCATGGATAAACAAATCCGATATGATGGTGGGGGCAATTGTTGAATACGATGCCTCGCCAATGCCCACCAAGGCACGAAACGTCATAAACCAACCAAAACTCTTCATAAACGATCCAATTAATGTGGTGGTCGACCAAAGCGCCACACCCACCGCCATTATCCAGCGACGAGAATACCGATCACCCATATAACCAAAGATGGGAGCACAAATCATATACGAAATGATAAAGGCTGTCTGAAGAAGGCCGGCACTATCATTTCCTATGTTAAAGTCCTTTTGTACATCAACAAGTACGCCTGCAAAAAGAAAAGAGTAGAATTAACATAAGGTGGAACAGCAAGACATCGCTAATTGGTTATATTAACGTATGTCCAATGGTTTACGTAAGTTTAAGTGGAATGAGGGGAATTGAACTAACACAATAATTAGCACAACGAAACGTCTTTGAAAGCATTTGGCAAGACTCAAGCAAATAAACTATGTATGGACTGGGGAGGAGACAAAAGTTTACAGATATGATAAAATATGAGTAGGTATCATATATCTAATTTACCTCTTTGAGATGTAAAAAAAAAGATGGTTTTAGAAATGGTTCTTTCGATTTAAAAATTTCCCCATTGAACTGGGTTCAAAAATGTTTATAAAAGTAAGAAAATATTCAAATATCCACTTTAAGATCCATCTTTTTAAATATCCTTTTCACATTTTTCAGCGCCTTTAAATGAAGAATAAAGATCAATGAAAAATTTATTTCCTGATGTATCCTTTTTCAACGAAAATAAATCGACTTCGAAAATTTCCAATGGATCCCAAAAAGGGATAGTTAACTATCTAGTCCAAATGGATAGTTAAATATCGTAAGGATCATCAAAAACTATCCTTTTTTCTCAGTGTAGTCGAACATTTCTTAAGCATGGTGTAAAATGTACCCACTAAATTAAGACCAAACGAATATGTATTTAATTATATGATGATATGTCTAATACTCCATTTGTTCGATACAAGATAGCAAATTATATATCATTGAGACAGATCTCCTGATTCACGGAGACAACCTGCATAGCTTATTGGATTGTGGTAAAACAAGAGTCGATTTTCGTGTAAACGTTTGCAAGGGGAATTCCAATTGAACAATGGTGAATGGAAGTCGACTCATATCTATGGATACTATATCCGATTTGAGAAAAATCGGAATTGCTTAAGCTCTATTTACACGATCTGATTTGAGTTTTCGTCTGATTAGCTGTCAGACCGTGTAAAAAGGCGTCTGAGTAAACATGAAGCTACTCAGATGAGCGATCAGACGAAAAAGAACCGGTTCTATTATGCCTGAGCGCTCATCTGACTGCTATTTATCGAAATACAGTGTGACCTAATTGCAGTGCGCTGACGTTGCCATTTTCAGACGACAATACGAAATTGTTATCGAATTTTAAATTAAAATTTCGCATTCATATTTTTTCCTCTTAGATTTCAGTTAACAATTTTTAATGCTTCTTTATTTATTTCGCTTTTAATTTTGCTTGTCTTCTTCTTTTATGTAAACAAATTGTCACAACGTTCATATATGAACCAGATGATTCCGATGAACCAACTGGCTCATCTGAGTTTCTCAGGCATGTGTAAAACAAAACTGAGTTGATCAAATGAGCGATCAGGTCGTGAAAATGGAGCTTAAAGCAATTGAAACCAATTGCTCAATGTCAAGTGGAATCACTTCGTCAAAAAGAGACCATCTATACTAGTAATCAGAGATATTCTTCCACATCGATTTGTTAATTTTAAAAAAGAAACAATAATGTTTACACTAAAACCGAATCGAAATACGGAACAGTGGCGTATAAGGGAACACAAACAAGTAAGAGTGCTTCAGTCAAGTGCCCCGACTGCAAATACAAGTCGATGGCTTTGATTTCATCAATGAAAATTGCTAAATAGGCCAATGTATAACACTTTTGGTCAAATTTCATCATCTTATTTACGTAACGAAGCGTAGTTAAGTACTTTAAATCTACAATCATGGCTATTTAGTTAAACTTTCATTAAAATTTGAGCAAATTGTTTGCCTGTTAGCTTTAGTTAATATTAAGGCCTGTTCCCTTTCCCGAATCCGATTGATCGGAATGGGGAATTATTGCGATTTCTAAGAAGAAACTACATATTAAGGAATCAAGAAGATAAAATCATGGAACCTGGGATATATTAGGTTAAAAGACGAATAACTCAGTCGGCAGGAAAATTTAACAATTCAGAATCTGCATGATTTGATTGAAATTGAAAACAGGAACAGGCTTAGAAAAATTATAGAAATCTAAAAGTAAAAAATATTCATGTCCTACGTCTAGAAAAAGGAATATTAATTTTTTTTTGGTTTCTAGAAACTATGGAAAAAGGTTCAGAAAGAAACAAAACGAGAGGCCGAAGTTTAGCGACTTCAACCAAACTTTCTAAATTCTACTAAATATATTTGATATTTTTTTCAGATGAAGGCCGATTTGATACTCAAAATACTCGTATGATACTAAATTTCGTGACCTATTTTTCTGTGTAGGTTTGGAACAAGAGCTTTGCAGTAATTTGAAACAGGAAGTTCCATTAGTGGGGATTGCTACTTTAACGGCGATTTTGGCAATCATCGCACAGCCTTATCTGTAGAGAAAAGGGCTGGGGAAAAAAGTGTTTCCATTCAATTGGCTTCAAACTCGAAATAGTTTGAAAGGTGATTTTCCAATGTTAGAAAAGGAGGAGTGAAAATGCCCGGAAAATTTAACATGCAAAATAACTATTTTTCATTCAATTGATTTGAAAATCTGTAGGGGGTGCCCATTTATGTTTTCAATTCCGTGGCTGGGATGTGGGTGGTAAGTGGATGTGAAGTGGGTGGGATGTGGCAGAAAGTGGATGGGATGTAGGTGGGAAGTTGGGGGATGTGGGTGGAAAGGGGTGGGATTTGGGTGGGATCTGGATATGATGGGGTGGAGTGGGCGAGTTAAGTTGTGTTGAAAGTGGGTGGAAAGTCCATGGGATGTGGTGAGTGGTGACTGGGTGGAATATGGGTGGTAAGTGGATGGGATGTGTGTGGTAGTTTAGCTGATATGGGTTCTATACTGTTGAAGGCGCAGGGAAACGCGACTGGATTTGTCCTAGTAAACTTATATAAGGCGGAGGCGGCATCTAATATTTTAAACTTTTTCATTCGTCTACAAGAAAACAAAAACAAGAAAGAGTGCTGCAGTCGAGTGCCTCGACTGCAAAATACGCGCCGATGGCTTTGATTTTCTCAATAAGAATTTCTATATAGTTCAAATTATAACACTTTTGGCCTTATTTCATCATCTTATATACGTATGGAAGCATAGTTTTGGTCATAAGTACTTTAAATTCTACAGTCCTAACTATTTAAGACAAATCTAAATTTGGTGAAATTTATTTAGAATTGGGGTTTTTTTTTAGCCAAATAACATTGTCAAGTCACAATTCAGAATCCGCATAACAACAGAACAGGCCTGATTGCGTTTACTTCTCTGACTGAATTTATTCACATGTTTATCATAATTTTGTATTTATACAAACATGCATAAATTTGTGGCTTTATGTCTTATAGTCTCTGATATCGACGCGTTCATACAGACGAACGAACAAACAGACAGAGGGACTAAATCTATTTGGGTCCAGGGTATTAAAACCGTATTCCCAGAACCAGAAAGGTAACCTTAACCTTTTGAAAGTATCCGAAAAAGAGGACATAACCTAAAAAATTACCCCGGATAAAATTTGTCACTTTGTAAATTTCGTAAATTCCACAGAAGCATATTCATCTTACGTGATAAACCCCTAAAATTCAAGCAACTAAAATTTATTTCCGTTTTATTGCAACGGGCATTTGTTAGGCACGTTCGCATCATCAAAACATTGACATCGATTTTGAATATTCCATTAGCTGAAACGGATATGCAGGCCAATCATAGCCCAAAACGACCTCAGTCAATAACTGTTCAATAACAAATAACGTTATTTCCTATAAGCAAATTAAAAGCTAAGTTTTTCTGCTGCTCATCTTGTCCCCGTACATTGGCCTTTACCGGAGCAAAAGCCACCAAAAATAAAGCACAGAGAGAGAGAGAGGGGGAGAGATCAGTCTGAGGCCGGCAAGCAAATGTGCTCAACAAGTTGTATGGCCAGAGCCGAACTCCATTTCCGAATGCCAAGAGAATCGTGGCACGAAGTGCCAGCCAAATGAATCAGCCGTTTGGTTTTGTTGAATTATTTTATTTTCTGGGTCTTTTTGCGCTATCTCGTCTCGCATTTGAGAAATTTATCGTACGATGTTTTTCAGCCAATCAGAGCGTTTGTTTGGCTAGTGACGTAATGTGTTAGGAGGACGCCACGCTACGATGATGTGGGGTGTTGTGCTGCAGTTGATATAAATACATTCGCGTCTACGTACTGTGTGCATGTGAGCGGCTTATTTTTGCCGGCTATGGTAGAACCAACTTTAGAACCTGTTTGGCTCTCCCCCTCTCTCGCTCTCTCTCTCTTTCTGTCTGTGGCTTTCGAGAACCTGGACTATATAAAAACCCACCCGGTTAATACTCATTAACATGAATGAAAAAGTGATTGTGATTTGGCAACGTGTTGGCCTTGAATATTAGCCATACTGCAACGTCAGCTACAAATGCCACTGCCAATGATTTTGGGAGACTTTCGCTGCTGCTGCAGAAAGATAACTTTCTTTTTCTTTCTTTTTTTTTTGACGTCAAAAATTGCTGTAGGTCAGGAAAAAGATGAACACAAAATATTTAATCAACAAATTTTCTACTTGCCTCAGCTAATCCAATTTGCAGGTCATTGACATAAATTAATGGAAGGAATGCGACAAAATGCACAAAGTCAGTTCTAAATGTGAGTCGCATCGGATTTGGTTGGCCTTTTGACTTGACTCAAGCCTAAATTTGTATTTGAAACCAATTTTAAATGAAATTTCAAGATTATACTGCTGTCAGTTTAATATTATACAACGAGTTCAAGTATTTTGTTAAATCGGAGATAATCCAAGTGGAAATGCCAAAATTCCGATATATTATTAACTGAATCAAGTGAATTGAACCTCTACAGAAGCCAAGAGGTCGGTTCGGTTCAATAAAAGTTGGTTAAGCCCCACTACAAAATACTCTGTACCAGTTCCAAGGTTGGGCAATATTTTTGTTCTTGTGTTATACCAAAGATTTATAGATATTATAGATGAGGCTTGTCAAATAAAACATGCTGGTTAGTGGGAAATGACACTAGATCCCGATTTTTGTTCTTTGTTTCATTTAGGAAGATCCATATTAGTTGCGTTTTCTGCCCCTCGAGCTCCTGCCAACAAGCTTTAAAACGATAAATATAAAAGTTTGTATGAGGTGCGGTATCTCTTAGGTCGGGCCTTTTTTGGTCATAGATTGAGTATCGTTTAACCGATCTTCACCATTTCTTCGACTAATCGATAAAAAATACTGATAGCTACAAATGCGTAGAATATGCCAAACGTGTACCTACAAAATTGTGGGGAGATATGACGTTTTTTCCAAATTGCGTGTGAAGGGGGCGTTTAAACTAAACTTGATGCCTGCAAGTATAAGAAGTTTATGTCCCATACATGTCAACCCTCTATCTCTTACCATCTCTAAGATCTGGGCGTTCATACAGACAGATATGGCTGTATCTATGCGGCAGTTGATGCTGATCAAGAATTTGTTTTTTACTTTATGGGGTCGAAAATGATTCCTTTTCCCTGTTACACACTTAATATACTCTATGTACCTTTGGTACAGATAGACATAAAAATCTGTAATATTGACCATTGATTTTTAAATTATCGGTAAATCTACATCAGTGGTGCCCAAAGTGTCATTTTCCTATCACATGTGATGTGGCGTCGCAACCGACACACACATGAAGAGAGAGAATAGCAGGCACACACATTTATTTGTTTGCTTGTAGCCCATCCCAGGCAACATTTTGTGAAATTTTTGAACACATTTGAGTCGTTTTCGAGTCCTCTGTCTGATAAAAATAGTCATAATTGCGCTCGGTTTTGATCATTTATGATACTTTGGTCGGGAGAAAATGGTACCCTAGCCGCGACTCAGTTTCGACTCATTTTCGATTTGAGTCGTTTTTTAATGCATCCAATTTTGAGCATCTGGATGAGTCATAAAACTAATCACTTTTTAATCATCAAAAGGGCTCGAAAAAGACTCACCAAGGTGATTCTTGTTAAAATGATCTTCCAAATGCTGAGTGGGATATTTGAAATAATGACTTTTATCTTTTGTTTCGCTGCTACACACACAATCGCAAAGCTTGATAGTGTGTATTTGGGCACCACTGATCTAGATCAAAAGAGGAAATGCGTTTTTATTAAAAATTGTATATTGAGAATTTAGAATTGACACCTCTGTTTTTATATCACTGATTTTAAAGTTGAATGTTTCGCAAAGCAAAAAATTTGGGAGGAGGCCGATCTATAAATATATTTTAAAGAAATGGGAGTAAAGTGAAATTATATTAATCTGGCAAATGTTAGTCCAAGTTGAACGGGTTTTTATATTAATAAATAAATTGAGAGTATTATGTTGTATATTATACATGTTAAATAGTTGAGTCGAACCAAGAAGCCCAGACCTTACTGAAAAACATTGAAACTAACATTTTCGATCTCTAACTATAGTATTTTTTGTTTCCAACCAGCGAAATGGAGCTTTGCATAAATTTTGCAGTATCTAATCGATTTTTGGCATATAATTTGATAGTTTAGTGTCTGAAACCTTCTTAAGCTTCTCTATGTGAGCTTCCCTAGAAACAAACTTAGTTGTATATTTATTTGACACACAGCTGCTATCTAGGAGATGAGAAATATGATCTTAATGGTTCAAACTAAGTAAATTATAGGCTTATACTGAAGGCTGTGGTCCAGTGTTGAACAAACTCATACTATCAAGCTTTGCGCTGGTGTGCGTAGCATCGAAACGAACCGAAGTAAACGTCATAACGTTAAACATGAGCAACAAGCAAGCAAACAAATGCCTGTGTGAGAAAATAGTTATTTATAGAAAACACGTATTCTCTCGAATTCTCTCTGTGTCAGCTACGACGCCGGGAGAATTATGAGTATCTATCCAATGGGATAGGCGTTTAACATTTTGGGCACCACTGCTGTAGTCACATTGATTGAGGTAAGTTCAGAAGAAAGAGGTTTAACCTTGACGGTTTTCACTTTCGGTAAATGTTAGTGAATTTGAAGTGTAAAATCTTTTTATATGTAAAACATGTATGAATATTGTTTTATAAGTCCATTAAAATTTAAAGTTTTCGATCAATAATCTCATTTGTATTTGAAATTCGAAAATTCTTTCTGAAAGAGCTCTATATAGTACTTTCTAAACAGTTTTTATTTTACAACCTCATGTACTGGGCTAAAATAAAATGAAATTGAATACTTCAAAGGGTCTGCGACGTTGCTTTTAGTAGCTGAAAGCTTTATGTGAACTAGTTTTATTATGGTTTCAAAATAGTTTAATACTGATCCAATAAGTAAAATGTGATATTCAAAGGTATCTCAATTCAAGAAATCGAACAGTTAAAAGAAAATAATTCAGGGTGAATTCATGGTTTCATCTATCCTACTTGAGTTTGTTTACAATTCGCTATAGGCTACTTAAAGGTGTTATTTCAGCGGTTTTACGAGTATTATACGATAGGAAAAAATTTCTCATGAGTAAACCTTGTACTTAACAAGTTTAACTAAAGTGCTAAGTAATAATTTGTTGTTATTGTGTTTTGAAAAAATACCCAGCACCACTTTCGCTATGTTATTGCCCATTTAAATTCTAACAAAATCTGGCGCCGCACAATTATTTTATTTAATTATTTTTTTTTTTTTTGCGTTGGAAAATGGCCAACAAAAAACTACGTAGGAAAAATACCAAACACTGATCCACATATTCTTTAAGCATATTGAGACACATTTTGTTTGGCATACATAAAATATATAAATAAATATGTATATATACAAAAATATATATCTAAGCTGTCTCAAGATGGGCAAAGTTCACTTTCAGCGTAAACAACAACAATTTGTTTTATAAGACAATGAGATACTCAAGTCAAGATCAGGTGTTTTACGCCTCGACTGCCCTTTAAGTGCATCCGCTAAGGTCGCTTGGGGTCTGAAATAATAATAAAATGCGCGTATCTCTGAAATGGTCACATCAGGCGATGTACAAACAGCTGTCCATACACATTTATATTGGCCAAATGGTTGGCTAACAGTAAACGTTGATTATGTTAATGAAGATTTTGCAAAAATTCGCTAAGCAGAAGGTTAAACGTAATCAATTTTGTTTAAACAAATGCAAGACACGTGGCTATGCCCGCCTGCAGAGGGGCCAGAAATGCAATATATATATAATAATAATAAAAACAAAAACAAATACTAGAAATGTTGATAACCTATCGCAAAACGTGTAGACGCAACTAAAAGGTATTGAGCATGTGCGGGGGCAGATTAATAAGTTAACATATTGTAACTTTAAATGTCACACTGCTCTAGTTTACTCTTATCAGTTAATAGTTTAACGAGAAGACTGTCTTTGCCGAAGTTTTTATACCTGCAAATGTCTTAATACACAGAGTTTACGAACGTCACTTAAACAAACAATTTTGTACAAAAACCCATTTTCGACCGATAGTTCCAGGCAGCTATATAAGTCATCCGATTTGACCAAAACTTAAATCGTAAAAGCGTATAAAACTAAAAGTCGAAGCGGAAGGCTTTACATTAAAAACAAAAAGTTTTACAAAACCCATTTTGACCGAAGTTCCAGGCAGCTATAAAAACACGATTTGACCAAAACTCAAACGTAAAAGCTATAAAAAAAATTCGAAGCGGAAGGCGTTTACATTAAAAACAAAAAGTTTTAAAAAACCCATTCGACCGATAGTTTAGGAGCTAAGATAAGTCACGATCCGGTCGGTGATAAGCAGTTCAGTAAAAGAAGACTCGGCAAAGTTTCAGCTCAAACTTTAAAACTGAGAGAAGTTTGCAGAAACAGACAGACGGACAGACGCGACAGACAGCAGACGGAAGAGACGGACAACTCAACGACCAGCGCGCCCGAAGAATATAAGTTTATGGGTCGGAAATGATATTAGCTTGCAACTATTAGTAAAAATGTCAAATATGTATTTATTTGTATTTATTTATTGTTTGACAGCTAATAAAAAGTAGACAGCAAGAAATAAAATAATAATCTTAAAAAGTGAATCAAGTCTAAATTTGTTACGTAAAAAACTAATAGCCTGGTTCCAGTTCCACTGACACATCTCATGGGATCTATTTTTAGTGTTACTTTCTAGAAAAATGTTGCCATTCGACTCAAAAATTGCATGCATTTTATCCTGGAAATTCAATATTTTTGTTGCTGTTTCGATTTTTTATGACTCAACTATTTGCGGTCATATAATCTTGACTTGTGAGCTCATTCAGTGGATGTTGCCGTTAACTTTTCGGTCTAGAATGTTCATCTCTCCAGTGAAATCACCAGATTTGAAAATGTACCTAACTCCAACAAACTCAAGAAAAGGTTCGATTTTAAATAATTATGAAATGATTTACTGAATTGCCTAAAAGGGAAATGATATTGCCCAGGAAGCATCCTACATCCTCCTGTAGCAAAGCGGGCTTATCACATGTTACATGAACAAGTTGTTTACGCAGATAGATCTCATAAATACCATGGAACAGTCAAAGGAGTTCACTTCTATAGGTAAAAGAATTACTAGATTTAATGTTGTTGGTGTTTCAGCGTTGGTTTTAAGAGAAATCGATTGTCTTTGACGAACAACTGTCTTTTTATCATGATACCGCACAGTAGAGCTCCCATTCATAATATAATTGTTCAGTTTATTGGTCGAATGGTATAGTTTGAGAAGCTTAAGAAAATCTGTTAATTGTAAATGGTAAAATCACTGGACTTGGTGTCAATTTTCCATTCTCTAGATAGCTATGTGTTCTATAATCTGGAACTAAACCCTAAAGAACCGGTTAGTTTCGGTTAGTAACCTATTGAACTTACACACGACGGATTGGTTCCTTTTATAATTTTTAATTATAATTTAAGTCTTTATAACTATCTTAATATTATGATCGGAAAAAGTAGTTTAATATTAAAAAACTTTAAAAACTATCTAACAATCTTTGAAAACAATTTCGAACCAAAAATATAGTTTGGGTTATATACAAGGGCACCGCTTCGCGAACCAAACTTTGAAATTTACAACTGGTTTTAATCTCCGGACCGTTTTTGCTTGGCTTTCACTTGGCTTGGCCCATTCTGACCGCTAGATTAATGGTTTACATAAGATAATGATTTCTCAGAACTATTGGGAGAATATCTATCTTACCGCTTTCTAGGTCAGACAGTTGACTAATGCATTGACTGATAAATCTTACACAATCTAGTGGTGTTTAAATCTTGATAGTTTTAAGGCGTTAAGTCCTTAAAAACAACAAAGACTGTGTGTAATGTTTACATATCCGTCTCCAAGGACCATGCTTATATGCCACGACAGGGTTGAAGAAGGTTGTATGTGAAGTCTACTTCTTAGAACTTTCTCTTTCACTACAACCGAATCGAAGAAACATGAAATTTTGCTAGGACAGATTTCCAAAACACACAAATTGGGGTAAATAAGGTTGTACAGAAGGTTTTCTAACGCAGACAAACTATGTAAAAAATTTGATACGAGAGTCTATTTCTTGGAACTTTCACTTTTTAAAAGAATTTACAATATGCGACTCGAAGGACCGTGTAAATTTAGGGCAAGGCACACAAATCGTGGTATAACAGGGTTTTCGGAAAGAAAATTAGACACGTCTCCTTCACTTTTCAATAGAAGTTGACATTTAAGGCATTCGATAACTTGTTAGGCGGCACGAACACACATTTTAACACTCTGTCCTACCAACTGTAGACATCTCTGTACTAAGGAACTCAGAATTGAGATGCTTAATACCATATTCCAATCTCCTTTCTAAATAGGTAAAACGATATTATGAGAAACACTGAACCTTATAAATATTTGTTGTGCAGACAGATTCGGAAGTTTCAAAAACCCATCATAAGGACTCCGGTAGGCTTCACGAACCGTTTCCTAAGCTTTTAAGATCGGTATTACATTTGTTACCGTATTTTTGTTGTGTTATATTTGCAAAGTTTTTTTAAATTTATCAACCTTTTTTCAGTATTTAGATTGAATTTTTGAATCACATTTTGAAAATTATGAAAATTCTTATAAAAGAAGCTTAATTTTTTGGTTCAGTTAGGGAGGAACAATTCTGCAAGGTTCGGTCTTTTTTTGTACAAAAACACTGACATTTTAAACGACCCTCGTTCAAAAATACGTGAGCTAAAACTGATTAAGTAATTGCAAAGAAAGAAAAAGAAAAAACGAAAATAAAAACAAAAATTTGGTTCAACGCCCACACACAAATAAATATGTATAAATTTCATTAAAAGTATGACTGATGGAATAACTTGTGTTTTTTCATATGTAAAAATGTTATCACTTTTGGCTTCCACTACACTTCCTGTGCCTGGGGCATGTCATATGTTTGATTAACCACAAAATAAAAAACTGATTAAAAGTCATACGATACATTGCAGTCAGTTCTTCCCCCCGAATTAATGGGCTGAGTGAAAGTAATGGGCAATTAGGATTGTGAAATGGAATTACATATTCATTAACAATCAGCTGACCTAAGCTCACCCTCTTATAAGCATAAAATTACCTTATTTTCCAGATCCACAGCTTGTCTAAACATTCTACCCAGCTTCTATCTCTAACCGCATAATATCAGGCGACTGCTTTTAAGGTATATTTACACAATCCCGTAATAGTAATCGCACGATAAACAACAAGTTTTGCCATTTATTTATTTTCCACTCAGATATGGCAAATGATTCATGCCGCAATCGTATTACTAAATATAAACAACAACAACAATACTTGAGGATGGTTTATGTTTAGGTCTGTTGAATGAAATTTAAAATTCCTTAAATCAGATGATGGTGTCACGAGTTTCGCACACTTCTTCTATGAACAATTTTTATCATAAGATTATGCGAACTTTTCAACTTGTTGATTGATTGCCCTACCTCCCCCCCAGTGGAAATGTTTTGGGAGAGATAAAAAAGATACTTATATTCGCATATGTATGTAAAAATCGTATGATTCAAATTTGTTGGGTTGAGTCAGAGAGTAGCCAAATGCCCTGACGTCAAGCATTTTGTTTACCATGTGAGTGAAAGCAAACTGAGATGAGAGACTTACCCGCTATGGTGAATCGATCCATATAGTTGATTAGATTGACAAAGCACAGCACTGCGACCGTAAACCATTCTGATCTTCCCACAGATGCCAGCCTAGAGGGGACAGCTGCAAGCGGAGCTCCACTACCTCCACCCGGGACATCGCCACGTAAACGTTGCTCTTCCTCCATACTATCTGAATCTGAGGGCATTAAAGCCTGTGACGAGTAAGTCGGAGGTAGTCCCGTTGCCAGATCATTGCTACCGCTGCTATTGCTGCTCTGGCTCATGCTCATCGCTGGGTTATCCATGGCGCCCACGTTAGTGGGTAGCGGTTGATAGGATGGTTTTTGATGTTTCAGCGACATTCACGTGCCTTGCACAACTCTTCGCACACCCCACAAAACGATCGAATCTTCAAGAGTCCGCACAGCCAGCAAAGCAAATACGGCAAAAATATTTCTGCACACGCACACACACACTCTCTCGAGAGCACCAATACTAAGGCAAACTAGGGAGCGCCAACAACACGCGATGAAAGTTGCGTCGGTGGCAAGATTTCTCACTTCCTAATAAAAAACAAACTTTGGCTGCGTTTCTGTGTTAGATTATTGTTGACTTAACAATTGTATACGTTAAATATGTAAACGAATGCGGCTAAATTATATAGATTAACAGTGGTTCTCTTTGGGATTTTTCCGCAACACAACCGCACGCCTTGAAATTTCTTATTGGACTATAAGTTAACATGGGATTTAACAGCGCTGCTAAAAGCGATTGGTATGCTATCGAAGGGGTAATCGATAAGTTTAGGGTGCGATAGCTTTGTAGTGCGATTAATTAGTGATGGACTTGGTTGGATATCGGCGACATTAAAGTTTTAGGCGTTACAAATTTGAAATGAACAGTCATTTCCTTTAAATTGGTAATATCTTTAGTTTTAAAAAGGTAAAAAAAGGCCTATTTTCAATATTTTTTTATGTAAACAATTATTTTTTTAATTAAAACTTGTTTCTGCCTTATAGATACATATTTTAAGAATAATTTCTGAAATTTTCAAAAAAAAATTAAAACTTCTCCATTGTGACGTCATTTTCGGTGACCCCATGACTTAAATATTTGAGTTCGCAGTGCAAATCTCTCGTCTAGAGTTGTCGTTCTTTCAAAATAATTGTATGTTCCGCAAAATGAGTTTATTAAAATTCATCGAAGAAATATAAGAATTCTTAAAAGAATTATATAAAATTATGAATAGTTTTAGGTTAAATTAATTATTAATATCCATCTCATCCACACGACCACGTACACGATTCTTGCGTTTATTTTTTTTGGTTGGTGGCGGCAAAAAACTTTCCAAAAATTCAATAGTATTATAAATCGTATCCGAACTGACATTGCCTATATAGTTCTTATCGAAATAAACCACAGGAGCTTCAGTGGCCAGCAATTTTTCGCAATTACAACGCTGCAACTTGGCATTCAAAGTCTCCGCATCCGAGTAGTAAGTGTTATTGTATTTATCTGCTAAGGATTAAGATATAACTCAGCGAATTATATCATATTTAAGTTACTTACCAAACAGAGGACGAAAGCATTCCTTGACCTGGATCCATTTGTTGCACAATTGCCTGATGGAACTGTCGTTTTTGAGGAAAAAATTACGTGCCTCGGTGTCTACTCGATTTTGCATAAAGCCAGGGACATAAGGCCATTTCCCTTTGGCGGCATAGAAGCAAACGATGTCTTACAAAAAAAATGTTAGAGGTTGAAATACAAACATTTAAGGGTCGCCCCAGAATTAGACGGTCTAGCAAGGAACAAAATTTTGATATACTTTTTCGAAAGAGGTTTTCGATGAGCTACTCGAAAGAATCCTTAAGAGCAGACCCCACCTCATTATTGTAAGAAAATCCAAATATTATTTCTTTCTTAAAAACGCAATATAAGAATCATTAATTTCAATTTAACAAGTGAATGGATCGCTTGTTTTACTCGAATCAATGAAAAGTTTAAAATTTGTCTAAAAGATTTGACTTTCCAATTCGCTTTGGAATCTTTTGATAATTTGTGTTCCTTTCAATCAAAAACCTCAACTAATTATTAAGAAAGAATCACAGAATTTCTTTATACTTACAGGGCACATGAAACAGATGCAGGAATGAGCGTTGATGCTCCAAACTGGAAATCAAGTGTATCCCACTTGTACGGCCAACCCCTCCCTGTATTTTCCTCTCGCCGGATTGTCTTTTAAAAGGTATCTCCTCTATTCTCACACTCTCCAGATTGGCCTCACTTAGCGTTAGCAAAAAACCCACCAGGAACACTGGTAAAATGCCAAACATCAATTTATGACCCAAGTCAACCATGTTAACCCAGCGACAGCTAAAATGCAATTGACAAGCGTCCTGCGGAATATGACAGCAATAAGCCTTTTAAAGTCCTGACAACTTTATTGATTTTAATTGCACTTTTCGTGGACACAAGCCGACACCTGTCATGGACATTGCTTTGCATTTGTATTGTCCTAACCCAATTGGCCTGGTCAAAGGGTTCATTGAGCTTAAAAATTACACTTCTAATGGCCTTTTCGACTCTTCTAGAAGGTTGCTCCATAGCTGAGCACGCGGCACATTGAACTTTCGCTTAATGGTTAGTTTGTAGCCATGGGGTCTTTGATTATCAAACTGCCATTGGGACGTGAATGAAGCAAATCAGCGTTGCAGAGTTTAGCCTTTTCCACGCCTTTGGGTATGCTAAAGAAGAATAAGTAAAATAAGATTAAACGCGGAAGAATACATTTCGTTGATTGGGGTTACCATTCTTAAATTCAAAAACGAGCTTTAAAATTACTAAAATAGTAGGGGAGAGTCTCCGGTTGTGGACATAGTTGCGTTTTTCACTTATAACTTTTTTCCAGGTCAACATTATGCGGTGATATGAACATCATTGTAAAGCTAGAGACTCTAGCTTACTTTCCTCTGAAGTAACCTATTGTTTTAGACAAATGGAAAAAAATTTGCAGCCATGTATATGAAGTTATGATTTTTGGCCAAAACTTTTTTTGAACCCGGTTGTGGACACCCTTGTTAAATCGCTAGATATGGAAAAATATGAAGTAAAATGGCCATGAATTGATGAAAAAAGAACGTTTATTTTTTTTAAGAAGCCTTCAGTGGCAAAAAGTACAAAAAATGATGGCCTTCAGTGGCAAAATGAAAAAAATTATTCCGAATTTTGTCTTCTTCCGATGACGAGGACGCCTTCTTCTTGGCACCGCGTTTGGCCGACGGCTTGGCTGGTGTTGTTGCCTGTCGTTTTCCTGCCCGGCTACGTTTTTGGGGGGATTTCTTTTAGTGCGACACAGGATCACGCTTGGCTGTGCCTCGACGCTTTCCGAAGAAGTTATCAAAGTGATTTGCATCAGCTTGCGACCGCGACTCGATGGCTTTTTCGGACAAGTTTCTTGCACTGGACCAATTTCATGCAACAGTGATAAGCGGCTAGCCGAAGACGCTCGTGAAGTGGATGGCTCGGGGGACGGTAACACCTCTTCTTCTCGCCCAATATTGGGATCGGCGGAAATGATGATACGACGCTGATTGTCTAATTCAAGATCAG
Source organism: Lordiphosa clarofinis (assembly GCA_018904275.1). Classification (NCBI taxonomy): domain Eukaryota; kingdom Metazoa; phylum Arthropoda; class Insecta; order Diptera; family Drosophilidae; genus Lordiphosa; species Lordiphosa clarofinis. Next base: position 802,389 of record JAEIGQ010000070.1, on the reverse strand, counting down.
CTTCTGAGGCGACTTCTACTGCACTTCGTTCGACAGCCGCAATAAAGTCAGCTTCGGAGAAAGCTTCAGGGTCAAACGGAACAATACCGGAAAAATAAATTAAGCTTCTTGTGAGATAGGTAAAAAAACACACCATGTTTGATGGAGTTCGTTCGTTGCAATCACGAATGAATTCCAACAAAACCGAATCAACAACGTACGAAACACTTGCAAAATAAGCTCTGACTTTCTCTAAATACCGGATTAAAGTGGTTCGAGGATGCCCATATTCCTTGGCTGTAGCTTTGACGGTCTTTTATACTCTGTACCAAAGGTACATAGAGTATATTAGTTTGTGCAAAAGTATGTAACAGGGAGAAGGAATCATTTCGACTATATAAGTATATATTTCTTGATCAGCATCAACAGCCGAGTCGATATAGCCATGTCCGTCTGTCCGTCTGTCCGTCTGTCCGTCCGTCTGTCTGTCCGTCCGTCCGTATGAACAAACAGATCTCGGAGATGGTAAGAGATAGAGGGTTGACATGTATGGGACAAATGTTTCTTATAGCTGCAGGCAGATCAAGTTTATTTTCAATTTTGACCACGCCCCCTCCCGCCCCCGCAATTTGAAAAAAACGGTTTATCTCCTACAGTTTTGAAGATAGATGATTTGTACCTTCTAGAGATAGTTAGTAATTAGCAAAATGTATCAATTTGCCGAAGAAATGATAAAGATCGGTTGAGCGGTTCTCAAGTTATGAGCAAAAAGTAATTACCCTCGCCCCACCCCCTCCCATCCCATCCACCGCACAATCTTAAAGAGAGAGCGAGAGAGAGAGAGAGAGAGAAAGAGCGAGAGATTTAGAGATGAGCGCAGCACCAGCATTGCATTCAGCTTCTACTCCAGGTACAGAGTATGTTATAGTCGGGCTTGGCCGACTTTCTCACTTGTTATCGATGAGGCATTGCGTATTGTCATCGACCAGCCCATTAAAATTGATTTTTGTTAAATCGGACGATTTGTTTGGTGTTGGCATGGCTAAAAAAGCAGAAAAATTTACAAAAATGCTGTAAAAATATGTTACACTAATATAAACAATGATATTAAACAGTTATATGGCCAAACACACGCTTTAAACACTAAAAACGAGGGTGCCCACAACCGGTGCAAAAGTGTAGCCATTCTTGGAAATGGTAGCCATTTTTATTTTGTTCAGCAAATTTACACGACACAAACATTTCACTGAAACTTGATATTACATCACAGAGTACACTTAATGCACTAAATAAAAAAGTAAAATACTCACCTCTTTTCAATGTTTTGCTTCGATTTAACGCAATATGATAATTGAAAAAAATAGAAACTCGTAAAAATTTTCACGATTTTTCTTTATTTGCTCACTGCAAGAAACCAATTGCGTGTTTACACTTCGTTATTGGTTCAGATTATGTGCACTGTCAAACTACAAGTTTGACATTACTCAGTTTGGCGGTATCTGTTACCTGTCAAAAAATAGACTGGGGTGTCCACAACCGGAGCGTGTCCACAACCGGAGACTCTCCCCTAGTAGTATGTTTATTGTGGCGTATTGTAGGCTTGGCAATTTGCTGTCCGCCTAAAGCAGTTTCGATAATTTTAACATCTTCTTAATAGTATTAGTTTTTCTATCTAAACATTTGAATATTACATTAAACAATTTTTTCGATAACATTAATACAATACAAGCAACATAAGAATCATAATGAAATTAAGTTAAAAATTTTCTAAGATTATATTTTGCCTATATTCCAAAGCTAGTTTTATAAAGGTTGCGAACCCAGTCCAGATGCAGCCGTTTAATAGTGCGCGACATTCTTCTTCAGTAAGCCGTGTCTTCCCTAGAATGCCTGTCTTGATTTCCTTAAGAACCGGACATCTGGCCACAAAATGCTCCACATTCTCTCGTTACAAATTACATAGAGTGCACATTTTGTCTTCATTCTGATGGTGCGGTTTTTAGTTCAGGCTCAGCATTTCGACTCGGGACTTGAAGATATTTGATTTCATATTGTAGTTTAATGTCAAGTAGGAGTTTCTCCAGACACTCTGTCTTGCTTCATTCTCCCACCTATGTAGCATTGTAATTTCTAAACTTCTAATAATTTCATAGTGTTGCCTCTCCCATTGGCTTCGATCCCCAAGTGTATTGTAGGCAAATAGTGGCGGTAGGGCAGTTTCCAGATGATGTGCATAGTTGGGCGTGTTTTGTGGAAGATAGAAGATTCGCTTTATAAAATACCTCTGGCTCCGCACAACATCATCATATGTAAAGCACCCCCATACTTGGGCCGCATACCACGTACATTTTGTATTTAGTGCTGGGGTCTACATATTTGCGCTTTAGAAAGGAGTTCCATGTACTTCCAATTGCTGATCGTGTGTCCTTCAATTTTAGAGCTGAGTGCTTCTTGAAGCTCATGTCGCCAGTTAGGGTGACTCCCAGGTACTTGTAAGACTTAACAACCTCTAATGGTGCGCCATCAAGGTTCCAAGCTTCAGTGCTTGCTAGTCTTCCTCTATTATTTTTAATTATTAGAACTTTTGACTTTTTACAGTTGATTTTCTAATTCCATTTTGTGCAGTAAGCATGGGTGGCATCTATCATCTGTTGTAGTAGTAAAGGGCTTTCAGCGGGCATAACCATATCGTCGGCATACATTAATACTCTGAAGGTATAATATTACTGAAATATACATAAACAGACTCCCTAAAGAAAGCTGCAAAGCTGCTGAAACGCGTAGGAGGACAGCTGAGTTAAACATCGTTTAACCGAAGCAAAAAAGACGGCCTAACACAACACCATGGTATATACATTCACTGTGTTTATTGGGTATAATTCTTGCAAGGAAGGTAGATAAACCCAGGAGAACCGTTTTGGTCCTTCTTTGGGTCTCTCGAACAATTACTTAAGTCACTTTTAAAACTAAAATATATTTTTAATAAAAAACCAAATTGTATTGGGCTCGCTTGCTGCATTGCTCAAGCTTCTTTCCTTCATCTCTAAAGAATTTCTTTTAATATTCAATCTTATAATATATGATGAAATAGAATTTGCAAATTATAAAGGCAGCTTTAGTAAATTCGCGATTCGGTAAGTAATATACCAAGGCTTGAAACAAAACTTCAATTTTAATAAGTAAAAGGAAACAGCGGCCCTAGTCTTTGCTAAGTTAACGTCTTTGGACTGTAACTTTCATATTATTCTATGAAGAAATCTAGATTACTCAAAGAAAAAAATCCCTGGCCACAAGGAAAAACAACTTAATTGTGTTTTTCCTACTTTTCAAGAGAGCAATTATTAACTTTTAATTTTCAAATAAAATTTTTTACTTAAATTTTCATACAAATTGGAAGAATCTTTAAAAATAATGAATTATTGCTTATTTCCATATTTAATTTGATGATACAGATATCAAGTCTGGATCGACGTTGCTCAAACTTCTGTAAAAACTCTGTACCTAGAGTAGAAGCTGAATGCAGCGCTGCTGCTGCGTTCATCTCTAAGTTTCTCTCTCTCTCTTGTTGCTGAATCAAATACAGTTTTGGTTGTTGGGAAGGGGGAGGGTTTTTGACTTTTTTGCTCATAACTTGAGAACCACTCATCCGATCTTAATCATTTCTTCGGTCATTCGATACATATTATAAATGACTAACTATCTCTAGAGGGAACGGATTATCTATCTACGGGAACGGATTATCTATCTACAAAACTGTGGGAGATATGACGTATATTTCAAAATTGCGGGGGCGAGAAGGGGCGTGGCAGAAGAAGCATTTGTCCCATATATGTCAAACCTGTATCTCTTACCATCTCTGAGATCTGTTTGTTTATACGGACGGACGGACGGAAATGGCTATATCGACTCGGCTGTTGATGCTGATCAAGAACAAAAATACTTTATAGGGTTGGAAATGATTCCTTCTCCCTGTTACATTCTTTTGCACAAATTTAATATTCTTTTTGTACCTTTGGTACAGAGTATAAAAAATCGTATTTCCTTAACCTGAACTTTATATTTTAACTCAAGAATTTTGTTCTCAGTTATAATAATATTAAACTTAGTCAAATTTTGATTTCGTTTATGCTTGATTTCTCAAAAGTTCACAACTAAACAGTTCTTCATTCTCGTATCGGGTTCTCCCGTCGTATACGTAATCGCTCAACCACTAAACTTGCTTTTTAACGCACCCCCTTTACCCCCCTCTAAGATCCACTTAGTTAACCGACGCGTGCACATTAACAAGGCCGTTAGCCATGTGTTTGGAATTGGCTGCATCCGACTCTGATTCTAGCTCATACAACAAGTGCAATGAGTTCAATGAAAGAAAGTTGAATGATTAATCAATGTTAATCTCAGTGTTATCTAAACTGTTGGATGTTGGCTAGTTAAATGCTACCTGTTCCGACTGAGACAACGGCACGTGTAGGTTGTTTTATTTAAAATGAAGTTGTATTACAAACTAATAAGTTAACTGGCTTATCACTTTGCTGACACTTTGCACACTTCAAATATCTAAATGGACTTAACAAACAAAGGTTCGACTAGCTTGCTTTTGAAACACAATTCTATAATTGTAAATCAGACATGAAATGACAATTTCAAAACATTTTATTTAGTATTCAAATTTTAAGAAAATTTTAAATTTGAATAAACTATTATGAAATAATAATGGTACCCTATATATAAAAGATATTAAGATATGACGCTTAAGCATATTGAACTAAACATTTCTATAAATTTTTGCCATACGCCTGAGTGTATGTTGACACTTAATAACATCCTTTGCGCAGTTCACACCGATTAAAGGTTATGACCGTAAAAGTTATTATAAGGAAATATCTTTTCATTTGATCGTTTCAAATTTACTCTCTCTAGATACATTTAGATCACAGTTCCCCAGCGATAGCCCAGGGAACACTTACTTACTTGCCGAATGATTGCCGAAGTCCTACTTCATTATGTGTTAGAGAGAGACGCAGTTACGTTTTAGCGCTCTCTTCTTGGGGAACTCTGACCTATATCAGGGGGCTATCGCTGGGGAACCCTGATTTAGGTCATCCGTTCGCTCTCACTTACGCTCTCTGGATACATTGGGTAATATGGTCGTCTTGCTCTAACCACAGTGATTTCCTACTGGCACTATAAAATTGAGAGGCAGCCCAAGTTTTCACTCTAATACTCATTGCTCCATGGTTTGAGTGTCGCACCTTTTGCTGTCAAATTTATTCTGTGCCAGGTTTGCTTTCTGGTGAGTAAAATTGAAAAATATATTATGCAGTTTGTTTGCACCTAAACATATATATAAACGAAAAGCTTTCTAGAAGGTTGTTGAAAGCGTAAAATAATTTATTTAAATCATTGTTGGATTAACATTCACCTCCAGCAGTCATTATAATACCTTAATCATCTAAAACTTAACGTAGCACTTAATTGATTTGCCAGCAAAAGGTGCAACATTCCTGGAATTAACAATAAAACATTGAAACTGTTTGGGAAACGTGAAATTTTTAAATAATTTGTAAACTTGTGTAAATTTTAATTTGGGTAAGTCAACCACGTAGATTGGAAAATCGGGGTTCAAGGTCAAAAAATCTGCCGGTCAAATTCGAATGTAATACGCTCTGTACCGCAAGCTTCAGTTCTGTAGGTATTTTGCCATTTCTTGCCATATCTGAGATCTGTTGCTTAAACGGACAGACATACTCGAAATATATATACTTTATTCCACCGGAGATGCTTCTATTCTGCCTGTAACAGATCTTTGCACTTACTGAATACAGAGTATAAAAAGTCTCAGCAAATTTGTCTTGTAATCTATAAACACTTTGCAAAGATCGGCTGGTAATATGCAAGTCAAATTATATTTGTACAATGTATAAATAAATTTTTAATGTCATTGAATATTTTAAATCATTTTTTAGCATTGCAAAACTCAAATCTAAACCGCAAAACTATTTAGAAGCTTGAATTCAAATGAGTTAACTGTCATAAATAATTATTCCAATAGAGTTAATTTAAGCTAAATGAATATCTTATGACGTAGAAGGTTCGAAGGTTGACCGCTTCCACTCGATCAACATTATCTACAAAATTAGAGAAAATTAACTTAAATAACCGCTCAAAATTTTTGAAAATGAAAATATTTATGATCTTATTTCATTCAAAAGATATAGTAAAACAACATTGGCTTTTCACCTTTAAGTGTGAACGAATGAACAGGACCTCCCGCCCACTTCCCGCCCACATCCCACCCACTTCCAAAGCAACTTATCACCCACATCCCATTCACATCCCACCCACATCTCATCCACTTACCAGTGGGCATCCCGGCGGTATTGAATGAATTCTCATTTTAATCTTACAAACCGAGTTTCAAGTCAATCGGATGAAAAATAGTTATTTTGCATGCAGAATTTTCCGCCATTTTCCTCTTGGGTGGATTTTCCGACATTAAAAAATCACATTTCAAACAATTTCGTATTCAGTCCTTACAAACCGAATTTCAAGCCAATCGGATGAAAAATAGTTTTTTTCAAGCTGAATTTTCCTGGAATTTTCCGACCGTCAGATCAAATTTTCCAACTTCGGAATATCACATTTCAAACTATTTCGCATTCTATCTTTTCAGAGCTATCCTTTAAGAGCTGATTAATGGATCGAATGAGTATAAAAAGTGTGTACTGAATCAACAAACTTAATCTTTGTTGATGAACTCGAATCTGTGTCTTTATCTGTGAGCTTTATACAAGCTTACCCGTGTCGCCGTCATAAGCTCTTGGGAAGTATTCGATCCGATTAGCTCCCCAACTAATGTTTCTAGTGCCATTCTTCGATGTCTTTTTCTGGTCGCTTAGTTGAAATGTTTGTTTCAGAAAGTACGAGTTTATGTCGAGTTTGGTTCGAAAATATTAGAAATTCATGTGTGTGCTTTAACGACCTTTATGATAATCAAACCATCAATATTAAGCTGGCTCAAGGTCTCGTTATGCTTGCGCATAACTCCAAAAAGGAGGAACACAACACACCACAAGGGAACTCTACCATATCATCAACGACCTTCACTTACTTGTACTGGCCTCAACATTCCGTACTCCATGCCAGCGCTACCATAATCGTTTGAGAATTCCTAAACGACTTGACAGCAAAAAACCAGCACACATGAGAACAACGTTGGTTGCCAATACCTTGTGTGTGTGTTTGTTCCCCAGCTTGGCTTTGTTGTGTTAGTGAGAAAGATTTCCTCCCCGCTTCTAACACATTAGTCAATAGTTTGAGTACAGAAAAGCATTCAAACCGCGGGTTTTATGTTGCTCTAATTGAAACTATTTTTGTTTAGTTTCAGCAACAACGACATGCCTGGCGTTTATTTCACATGTGTGTGCTTTAACTAATATTAGAAATTGGCAAAAAAACCGTATATGAGTTCAAATTGACATGAAGACGGGTAAATGGGAGTTGTTGATCGAACGGGGGACAACAAATCGCGAAATTTAGTAAATTTTTGATGTGAAACATCTTTAATTTCGGTACGAAGGATTTTAGTAGGAGTAAAATTTAATTTCAGCGTCAAGTTACGCTAAACTGATGGAAAGAGGCAGAAAGTGGGAGGAGGAAAGTGGGGGTAACTAAACAGTGATTGAACAATGACTTGAAAATGACTAAATAGTGACTTAACAGTGACTTGAGATTGACAAAAAGTGACTTTACAGTGCTTTAACAGTGACTGGACAGTGAGTCTTAACAGTGAGTTGGTAGTGACTAAAGAGTAACTTGAAAGTGACTAAACTGAATGACTTATCAGTGATTTTACAGTGACTAAAAAGTGACTTGACTTTGGCTAACACTTGACGTGACTTAATAGTGATTTGAGATTGACAAAACTGTGACTGGACAGTGACTAAACTGTGACTGCACAGTGACTAAATAGTAAACTGACAGTGAATATGACTGTGACTTAACAGTGACTTGACAGTGACTAAACTGTAACTGGACAGTGACTAAATAGTAAACTGACAGTGAATATGACTGTGACTTAACTCTGGCTTGACAGTGACTTAACAGTGATTTCAGATCAGTTGTGACTTATTTTTGAGTCATTTGGGAATATTTTTCGATTCGTTTTTCAATCAATCATTGTTTGAGCAATTGCATTTTCCATTTCCGAATCTTACTTAAATTACTTATTTTAATCATCAAAAGATCTCGAATATGAATCGCATAGATGATTCTTGTTAAAATGCTAGGTGGGTTGTTGGTCCAGTCGACTTTTCTAATACAATAAATACAAAATATTTATTGTAAATTACCAGTAATTCCAAAAAACAAATCGATTCAAAACCCTTTTTGCATCTATTCCATTTATTTACTAAATTAATGTTAAAATCAAAGTAATCAAGTTTTTCTTTGGACTTTAGGCCTTAATCAGCGGTTTTCTCATTTATTATGAAATGTGTTTGCCAGTATAATTTGTTCAGTGCTTTCTATTATACAAACGTTCACTTAATTAGTTACAAAGTAGAATAAATTGAAGTCTTTATTTTGTTAAAAATTAATTGCAAATACTTGCACGTAAGTTCATTTCTTAGAAATGTTGCCCTTCTTCCAATATACCGCTCCACAGTTTAACCCTAGAAGTTGGGAAATTTTGTTTAACATTCACCTCGAATAAATTTGGATGCTCAGGCGCATTGGCAAACTCTTGATAGTCACAAATGCCTTTGGGGCGTGACTTTAGAACTGATTCCGTGCAAGTGGTCAATGAAGCAGAATTTCTGGGTTTACTATAAAAATTAATGAGTTATTAAATAGTTTATAAGTAAGAAGAATTGTAATAAAAACTTACCCAAACTTGGCAAAGTGAACAAAGTAATCTACAAATGATTTGATCACCTTGGCTTCAGTGGAATTCTGTGCAAAGTCGGGAAATAAAAGAGGACTGCGAAATAGATAGATCAAATCGTCGCAGTGAACCACACCATAGTCCCGGGTCAAATTTGCACTGGTGTAAATGGAGGCATAGCTCAAGGGACCTCGGTAGTTAAAGCTGTATAGATAGAGCGGATATTTAGAGGTGTCCACACTGCGTACATAATCCCTAATGGCATTATAGAGAGGTTGCTTGAAACCTCTGTCTGAGATTAACTAGAAAAGGAGATTTGATTTGAATTTTTTCACTCTACTAAAAAAATACAAAACTTACATCCAAAAATCCTTGAACAGTATTTTCATTCAGCTCATGACAATCATAAAAGTACTCGCCTATCAGCAACTCCATTTTTGAGCTCAGCTGCTCTGAACTGAAGTTTGGAGGAAATTCCATTAGTTCCTGTAAGAGCTCATCGAAACGTGAATTGAAATCCTGACGCAAGGTGATATTCTCCATTATATTGACCACCCGCACAGCTCCCTCTTGGGGTACGGTACCCAACAGCCAGGGTACTTTGCGATAGCTTCCCTTGGCTAACACTTTATTGGGATGCACCGAAAGGAAAGCCTCCTCACTGGGTGGTTCTATGACAGGCCTATAGTTGGTCATATGATCCACATCCCAGAATTTTAAACCATCGCCGGCATTGAGCAGAGTGTGTACCTCTACATTTCTCAAGGCACGCGCCAATTTGGCCGTACTTAGACCTTGAGCCTGCTCCACCTGACTTAGTTCGGCGGTACGACGTGCTTGAGCCAAGGGTTGCAAATTGATGGCAAATGGAACATTGGCCGTGCCACTCATACTGATCACCTGCTGAAATAGGCCTTGAGATTTTGGACTAAGCAAATGTAGATGAGTGGAAACACCGCCAGCACTTTGGCCAAAGATGGTCACACGTTGAGGATTGCCTCCAAAGGCGGCTATATTCCGCTTGACCCAACGCAAAGCCAAATTCTGATCCTTAAGGCCAAAGTTTCCGGGTATGGCTGAATCCTGGGTGGAGAGGAAGCCCAAGGCTCCCAGTCTGTAGGCCAAGGTAACCAATATAACCTCTCCAGTGTCCATAATATACTCCGGGCCCGTGATTTGAGGTCCCGCCGAACCACTGAAGAATCCACCACCATGTATGTACACCATTACAGGCAATCTTTGTTTGGGACGTTGCTGTAATTTGTCTTTTTAGTTCACCAATCTCTCTTCCAGAACATTTCTTCTCTCACTTACCACAGGTCTGTATACATTGAGGTACAAACAATCCTCCTCTCCATAAATCACCGGTGTGGGCAATAGATAGTTCTTCTGTATGCAATCCGTTTTGGCCTTACTGGCATTATATATGCCCAGCCATCTGGGCATTACCTTGGGATTCTTTAAAGTAAAAGCATAAGTTATTAACCCTTAACTCTTTACAATTGTGTCCACACTTACACTGAAACGCAACTCTCCCAACGGTGGCAGAGCATAGGGTATACCCAGAAAAGCCTCAAAACGGGGGATCTGATAGCCCTTCATATAGATGCCCTTCAGGCATCCCGTAGCCAGTGGACAAACCAATGGCCTGTCCAAGCTCAGAGCCTCACTGTGGCTGATGAGTAGCCAGAAGATGAGTGCCAATGCTAATGGAGTCATGACCATGTCCGAGTGTCTGTGAAATAATCCAAGTTAATGAACACATAAATTATGCATAACGAAATTTAATTTATGAGATTTTGGATTCGGTTTCTTTGGTCTTCTCCCCAGCGATGAGGTCAATGGTTATTTTAAAAATTTCCATTAGACGAGCAGGATGGAAACCAGCGGAAAAACTTACATTTCATATACCTAACACCAGCAGCAGCAGCGGCAGCAGCAACGTTACACCACAGCGATCGAAGCTTATCTGACAACTAGCCGAAGGTAGCTTCACGACTTTACATCGACTACTATGAGCAGCTCGTTCAACACTTTCCCTTTTTATCCTATCCGAGCTCTACGATGGGGAGGCACTCACTCGAGCCATTAAATTGCATTTGACACAAGACGATACTAAAGTATACGATTCTCATATAATTTCTTGTCTCTCCTTGGTTTGTGCAAGCAACAAGTACGCACACTGCTCGTCATATAAATAAGAATATGATTGTTATCTGTTGATTAATTATGGTTTTATTTTGTCTATTCCAACATTCTGTGTTGGCCATAATTGACTGACTGTGACGCTTTTTTGAGCATACAAATGAAACCGTTAATAAAAGTCGGAAGAAAAGTGTCAAATTATTTTTATATAAGACCATTAGCAGAGATTTAACAGTTTGTTGTGATGTGCGGGCAGTAAAGATTACGAAACTTGTACCGTTAAGCTTTCTTTAAATCGGGAAATCTGTAGATAGTGCCAGATTTTGACGGGGTTTTAATAAAATCTATTTTTTTCCAAGTCTTAAATAATTCAGAAACTTTTTCTGCTGATATTAAAAATATCAGGACAAAATAGTTAGTAGTCCTTTGCCTCTTCTTATATAAACTATGTCCGCGTTCAATATTTTGAGAAGTTCTGTTGTTTCGTTGTTCCTAAAGGACCAAACTAAATTTTCTAGACTAGACTTATATATTAGTCCCTGCCAGTCAAGTGGATGCAGAAAACATACTTCTGCGCCGCTCGACCACATAGTGAGTTTCGGGTCTAGCGATATTATATGAAAACTGTGCATTTCAGATCAGCATCAGCACTCTTTAATTAGAATTCAATTTTAATTTGGGGGGCCGCTTTTTCCCCCCCCCCCCCCCCCCCCCCCCCTCTTCCCCCCCCCCCCCCCTTTTCTCTTTTCCCCCCCCCCTTTTTTAAAAAAAAAAATTAGTTGTAACTTTTCTAAGAGAGAAAAGAGATAAATGGCTCTCTGAGACCTTATTTGAGTGAGTGTAATCCAGCGATGGCCAGCGAGAGCGAGGTCAAAAAGTGAGAGTGTATTAGTGTGCAAAAACAAACCTCCGTGAATTTGCTTCGACCTAATCGCTTCGAACTCTGTCAAGCGACTGACGCTGTCTTACTCTCTCGATGTCAGCTTCGGCAAGCGTTCGGGTAATGTACGTGTGAATAGGGAAATGTTTTCGGCCCCGGGATGGAACCGAGGGCCAACGCTGGTGTAATCCCTCTTATACTCACTCTCTTTCGCGCTCTTAGGAAAAACAGTTTGATCCAAAATTATTTGAGCGTAAATTTTTTGGCTGCTAGCTATATTGGATAAGACTATTAGCTATTTGATTTTTTGTTTGTGTTTGTAAAAAAAACAAGTAAGAAAGTCGGTCAAGCCCGACTATAACATACTCTGTACCTGGAGTAGAAGCTGAATGCAATGCTGGTGCTGCGCTCATCTCTAAGTCTTTCTCTCTTTCTCTCACTCTCACTCTCTCTCTCTCTCTCTCTCTCTCTTTAAGATTGTGCGGTGTTAGTTGTAATAGGGAGGGAGGGGGTGGGGGAGGGTGATGTACTTTTTTGCTCATAACTTGAGAACCGCTCATCCGATCTTTATCATTTCTTGGGCAAATCGATACATTTTGCTAATTATTAACTATCTCTAGAAGGAACCAAACGTCTATCTTCAAAACTGTAGGAGATATAACGTTTTTTCCAAATTGCGGGGGCGGGAGGGGGCGTGGCAAAAATTGAAAATAAACTTGATCTGCCTGAAACTATAAGAAACATTTGTCCCATACATGTCAAACCTCTATCTCTTACCATCTCCGAGATCTGTTTGTTCATACGGACGGACGGACAGACGGACGGACAGACGGACATGGCTATATCGACTCGACTGTTGATGCTGATCAAGAATATATATACTTTATAGGGTCGGAGATGATTCCTTCTCCCTGTTACATACTTTTGCACAAACTTAATATACTTTATGGCCGTATGTGGCCCAGTGGTTAGTGTGCTGAACTGCTGGGCGGGAGGTCGTGGGTTCGATCCCGCCTCTGAACATCTAATAATAAAAGTTTTTTTCTTTCTTTAGAAAATAGCTTTTACACATACGGTCACCTTCACCAGCTATTGGCGCCAGCTGTGAAGTAACTAGCCATGAAAAAGCAAATTCTCAAACTTTGCCGTTCGGATCCGGCGTTAAACTGTAGGTCCCTTTCTCTTGTGCGAAAAATTTAAAGCACACACGCCAAGAGATCGTGAGAAGCTTGGCTTGGCCCCGTTGTAGGAGCTGTATAGCCAACATTTACATTTAATATACTTTATGTACCTTCGGTACAGAGTATAAAAACACACACACAACACTCTCACACTCTCTCTCTCGCGCTCTTAGCAAAACAGCTTAGTGCACAACAACTATTTTTTTTGCATAACTAAACGAAGGTCAAATCTATAGATAAGCAGTTTATATGTGGGTTAATAATATGTCAATCTGTCAGAAAGTCAATAAGTCGGGCGTACAGATTTATATATACAGGGTTTGTCTAAATTTTCTTCCGCCGCGACTGTACTCGGTAGAGGATTCGGTAGAGGGCTTTCCTAGCTAACGAGCGTGCGGCTGGTCAGTTGTCTTCGAGCACCTGGAGAGTCAGGACAGGCGTTTTCGTGAGACGTGTTTCCGTGAGTGGTACAAGCCGAAAATGCTCTTAAGTCTATTCCGGAGAATGCCTTCAGTGACGCTTTCAATGCGTGGAAATCGCATCGACGCAGAATGAGCCCATTTTGAAAGTTTTTAAAGAATTGTAACGATTGTAACGATCGACTCAGTCCTATTACCTTATATAACCCTGTATAGATGTATATCTTAGATTTTGAAATTCGAAGCTACCTTCTTTGGACAATGTACATATGTGAATTTTGTGAATTTATCGAGACTTCCAGGAAGCATGTTCACTAGATAATGGAACGGCTCAATACTGAAAACTGAATTATATGGAGAAAATTTCCAAAGTTTTTAAAAACAAATGGTTTAGAATGAGAATTGTAAGTTTATTCATTAAAATGGTCTGTGTTCCGGTTTGATGGATGCTTAATGATGGGGAGCAGTCATATTGTCAGCGCTCCCAATCACAAAAAATGGGTGTTTATTCGATCCGCACAATTTAAAATGTGATTATTTTTCTGTTTTATTCTGTTCCTAAAAATATAATTAATTTTATAATTTTTTTTTTCACTTAAAAAGTGTATTATAATTTTGTCCAGATTTTTGCAATGCATATCGCTTACTTCCTTCAAGACTGGCATTATTAAAAATATACTTTTTTGACTTAATTATATTTTCATAATGATAGATAGATAGATAAGATTTTCTTCGAATTTTTATTGTGTAAGGTATTATAAATATTTGTATTAAAACCTTCAGTCGGCAGTTTGTTCACTCAAAGTGCTGACTCGGACTACTACACCTGGCTACCCGGCCTCATCAACACAGTTGGGTGGACTTACTTTACAATTATAGACTAACATAAATTGACATACTGAATATAATTACTTAAGTGACATTTATTATACATTAAACTCGCTTATAATTAATTTCCTATAATTTATGGCCTTCTCTATATAATCTGCAAGCATCATCAAACTAAAGGGGTCTTCACCATTTAATGCGAATATTATCTCCTGATCCGTAAGTTGCGTTCTTCCAAGGGATCTGCATCGGAACTTTCTCAGAACGGGACGTCTGCCTAGGAAGTGTGTTATATACTCGACTTCCCTAAGGTTGCACAGCGTGCACTCCTTGTTTCCCCGTCTATGTATACTTCCGTTTAACCACAGAGTGTCAGTGCGTGCTTTAAGTATCCAACTTATTGTAGTTCTGCTGTATGAATTGTTACAATATGTTCTTCCACTCCTGTAGTCAAGATACTTATAAAAACGAGCTAGCTTGATGTTGCACTCTGAATGTGGGATATGTGGTCTTTTTTTCTTAGCGCCATAAGAAGTTCAATACATATACTGCACCAATGTTCTTTTGTAATACACGTCATATCTATTATTTCTTGAGATAGCTCAAGAAATGCAACTTGCTTGCGTATTACGTGTTTGGTTAATATTTGAGGTGGTCGGCAATCGTCGTATTCAAACATTACCCTGTGAATGAATGTATTTAAGGTGCAGATTTAGACCGTACAGAAATCCTTCTTCCGCTCCCGTTTCTAGACAAAGTGTATAATTAGGCGTAGTTTCTGCTATCTTGAGGATTCTTTTTATAAAATGCCGCTGAAGTGAATTTGTTTTCGCCAAACCAACCGAATCCACAAACTTGAGCCGCATACGATTGTATACCCCTACGAAATATCAACGAATTATCAGGCTTATTCATGAAAGTTTTCCAAGTTGTCATAATATTTTCATAATGATATCTTTTATATTTTACATGTGAGTTGAGACTATGTCGTAAAATCATTTTAGAGATTGATGTAAGAGCGCCAAATCATTACACCACAGTGGTCTTGCAGTCGATATTGTCCACAAATTCTTCGTCTTTCAGTTAAAACATACAAATTTAAAATTTTTATAATGAGCATTTTAAATTGGTAATATTTTTCTAGATCAAGTCAAAAGTGAAAGAACTGGGTTTCTCTGGGTTAAATCCATGGGAAACTTAAAAAAAAAAGTCTTCGAACAACAATCCAATTGAGGTAAACACGAACGCCTTGGTAAGGACAAATTTTAAATTTGATTCAAAAAACTATACTTTGTTCTTATTCAAGTGACCAGCTGTGTATGCTCTGCATGCTCCAAGTGGAGAAGTGTTTTACAGCTGTTTTTGCTGATTTACTACAGCTTCAGTTTAGTGCGATAAGCTAAAGTCTTCGGCAGGCCGCAAAATGCCCTTCAGTCGGAACAATGCCCCTGGCCGTCCATGTATTATGGTAATTCGCACAATTGCAGGAGAGTTTTATTTTTTATTTTTTGTATTTTATTTCTGCATACATTATTTGCATCTTGCATTAAGTAAAACTTCATCTGGGTCGCAAGAGAAGTTCTCATACTGGTGGCCTCATTTGGACTCTTTGTAATCTTAATCTCTTGCCTTGACCTTCTTAAGTGTAATGTAAAAACTACATAAACAATTTCTTCCAGATGGAGAGAGCGGGAAAATTCACACGCTTATCAACAGATTCAGAGTAATCGGTGACGCCAATTGACCCACTAAAGCGTAAATGATGACACATTTGGTCATTTGTGAAATCGGCAGCTTGACAAGGTAATAGGGACACATCTTGGGCAAATTGCCTAAGAGAAGAAAAACATAATTTTTTGATTAAGACTATATTAAGTCAACTTACCCAGTTTTGGCAAATTCCACTAGTAAACTAGTCAAACGTTTTACCACTTTTGCATCTTCAGATTCCTTTTCATAATCCGGAAACAAAATTGGCATACGTATAACATGTATAGCATCATCCATATGTGCTGCCCCCACATCATAGTCCGTGCCCTTGGTAACATGTACAGAGAAAGTATTTACTCCACGATACTCAAAACTGTATATAAATAAAGGATTCTCTGATAGATTGGCATATTTGGCATAAGTAGAAGCGGCCTCTTTGAGAGGATACTGAAAGTAAAAGTCACCCGCTATTTCTGCTAGAGCTGGTAGAGTGCTATTATCCAGGGCCTGTTTTTGTAAACCATAAGAATGAAGCACCTCATTTACCAAATCGTCGTTTGGTATACTCAAGGTGAGTCCAAAGGTGGCCAAAAACTTTTGATTAAATTCTTCCAACAATTGAGGATCATCTAGAGCTCGTAACAGATAAGCGGAGCCTTCACCCTTGCGCGAAGAGGTACCCAGAAGCCAAGGTACCTGATGAATGCGTCCCGATAGGTGAGATACCAAGGGATTCTCGTGGAAAAACGATTCAGTAGAGGCTTCCTGTTCCACAACAGGTCTAAAAGTGTACATGGGAATATTATCCCATTTTTTGAGCACATCACCAGCTTGTACCAATTTCAAGGCATCCACTTGACGTAATGCTTTAGCGAGCTGCTGAGTATCTAGATTTTTCACCTCAGCTATACCCACGCGCTCAGCCATCAGTTGTGCCTGTGAGAGAGGATAGCTTAGATTGCTCATTGAGGGCAGGAAAGCAGTACCACTTAAGGAGATGGCGCGATGAAAGAGACCTTAAAGAGAAGAAGAGTCAAAAATATGACTGGAATTTACTTAAGAAGTAAAGAAGGTTTTTTCAGCTAAGTTTGAAAACATTTTCACATATTGGTGAATTTTAGTAATGAACATTGAAGCTTTAATCCGACTCGAAGGACCAAGAAAAAATTATTTTCCCCTAGGGTTAGTGGTACTTTTCAAGCCACAGTAATTGAGTGATTCACAGAAGTTTTATAAAAGATTTGAAACTGCGATTTGAAATCATTGAAAAGCTTTCTAAATGTGTTAAACCCACGGATCTTAACTTAAAAATTACATTTTTGGATCGTTATAAAAATTTGTTAATCCCTATCTTGGTAAATTTCAAATATGGTTTAAGGGAAGTGGATGATAAACACCATTTACGCAGATCTGTGTGGCTTTTATACACATTCTTGAATACAGATGTAGCTGTTGTATCTTAATCCGGCTCGAAGGACCATGTAGCTGGCTCTTTTTAAAGACCGACAAGTGAGTAATTCGGTTTTAGTTTTTTATAAAAAGGAATA
The DNA here is from genome assembly GCA_018904275.1 of Lordiphosa clarofinis. Classification (NCBI taxonomy): domain Eukaryota; kingdom Metazoa; phylum Arthropoda; class Insecta; order Diptera; family Drosophilidae; genus Lordiphosa; species Lordiphosa clarofinis. The sequence continues at coordinate 784,816 of JAEIGQ010000070.1, read as the reverse complement.
TCTTAATATCTTTCGGGACAAAGGGGACACTTAAAAAACTAGGTGAACCCACCGCTATTTTGTCCGCCTCCAAGATGTTAAGCCCTGTCATTTCGTTCTGTGTGTATCTCAGTAATTGATATTTTGTTCCATCTCTATACTCTCTCTCAAAACAGATGTCATCTGTGTCAAAAAGCCAAGACACATACATAAAACACATACCTAATTTTTGTGAGTGTAAGTCGTTCCCTCTCAAGCTCACTCTCTTTCGCTCAGTTAGACCAAAATATTGCATGAGCGCCACAGCTCAGCTATTTACCCTATACAAACTTTTCTTTGGCGTTTTCACCCACTTCGCTGTCAAATTTTCCAAATTTTCTTTCTTAGTGCGCGCCTGCAAAACCAAACGAAGTTCTATGACAAATCTTAGATCTTTAGGATAAGCATGTCAGTCGGTCCTAGAGATTTATAAGTAAAAATTTTCGGAATTTGTATTACGGATACTAAACTATTCTAAAAGAAGAAAACAATTATGAGATTTCTTTAGGTTAGATTCTTGGTCCCATTTATAAAACCCTAAAATGTAGGGTTAGATTGGTTTATTTCTCATTTTCTGGTACTCACCCTTGGAATTGGGACTCAGCATATGATAGTGCGCCGAAATGCCACCCGCACTATGTCCGAAAATGGTCACCAATTGCCCATTGCCACCAAAGGAAGCAATATGCTGTTGCACCCACTGCAAAGCCAAACGTTGATCTTTAAGACCAAAATTACCAGGCATGTGACTGTCGCCAGTACTTAGGAATCCTTTAACAGAAACTCTCCATAGCTTTTTTAAGGAAAACTCAAGTCTTAATCTGCTTACCAAATGCACCCAAACGATAGCCTATAGTAACCAAAATCACCTGCTGGGTGTCCATAAAATATTCCGGTCCACTTGCCCCCGGATGAGCTGAACCACAAAAGAAACCACCCGAATGTATGTACACCATCACCGGCAACGAATTTTTTAATGAAATGCCCTAAGGGAACCTCTATTAGTACAAAGGTAACTACAAACCCTTAGACTTACCTTAGGTCTATAAACATTCAAGTAAAGACAATCTTCAGCACCCGAAATTTCCCAGTTTTGAAAGAAATAATTCTTTTGCAGACAACTCTGTTGGGGCTTAGTGGCATTCAGTAAGCCCTTCCAAGCCAAGGCAGGTAATGGATTCTGGAGAACATAATAAAAATGTATGCTTAATTATAAAACCATAAACTAATTGGGAAGTCATAATTAATTGCAGCTAGGCATTTTTTGTGCTGCTTTTGCTCCGCTCTCGACTTTCAAGTTTCTTTTCAAAGCGTTACAGATACCCGACCATACTCTTTCTGCTTTCTTTTTAAAGTTTTTACTTACCCTAAGTCTTAACTCACCCACCGGTGGCTGGGCAAATGGAATACCCATAAATGCCTCAAATTCTTCTATTTGATATCCTGGCATTATGGTACCCCTCAAGCAACCCATATCCTTAAGACACACATTTAAATCAGCTTCAACTACCGTCCACCACACATATATGAAAATCATTCTTCTTAGTATTCCGCTTAAACCGCACATGTTGAATTGTTTGTATAAACTTAAAGCCACCTTGTGGAAGTCCTCTTCATTTATAGTTAATACCAACTCAATAGCTTAATTCTAGCTTCCAAGCCAAAGTATATATGAAGATGATTTGATTACAGAGATTCTGCTTTCAATTATCAGAAAAGCAAAACGATTACTTCACGCCCTCCGCCCAGCCTGTTTAATGATAATAAATCGCCTCATTGAACACGTTTGCGTGTTGTTCAAAAGATTTATAGCCAGTAATTTGCATATTCCTACTAATAGGGGCGTGGATGTTACAGATGCAATTTCTTTCAGTTAAAGTACACTTATTAGGAGCTTCTGATAAACTCTGTGTATGGACAACAGTTGTACTTATAAACCGCCCATAAAACGAAACTTTACATTTAGTAAAGTAAATTTGGGCTACTCATTAGTGGAGTCATTCCCAAGGGCAGTAAACACAGGCCTAATATTTTGCTATTTTATTCAGCTGTGGTGAACCACATGTACGAAAAACTGAGCCATTTGTTAATGTAGCTTTTGTGTGGTTTCGAGCAACGTGTTTCTGTGCCTGAAAATGCCTGTCCTGACTCTCCAGGTGCTCGAAGACAACTGACGAGCCGTTGGCTCGTTTGCTAGGAACGCCCTCTACCGAATCCAGTCGCTGCGCGCACGCTTTAAAGTACAGTTGCGGCGGAAGAAAATCAGTCCTCTTACCTTTAGGACCAGGGATGCAAACCACTTGAAAATAAGTAGTGGTTCGGTTCAGTGGTTCACACAGTTTTTGAACCGCCGGTTCGGTTCACTGCATGGTTTTTGGGGCTTACTGAACCGCGGTTTCGGTTCGGTTTGGTTCAATTAACTAAAGAAACATATTTGTGATACAAGTATTCGGATTATTCATTAACAAAGACTACGGTTTTCAGTTAATCGGGCTTGTACAAAATTACGAATTTCAAATCCTAAAACTTTACATATCAAGTGACGAAAACAACTTTGGTCACTTGATATTGTTTAGAAACTTTGACGGTTTAAAATCGACTACTGAAAGCCAAGCGGATCAAAACTGTCAAATAATTAAAATTTTTTTGATCTCATCAAGTAATCTCTGACATATTAGGCACTTTACATATAAACTTAAACAATTTTAATTCGAAATCCATAAGTTCATTCGGAAACCGACTTCGATCTGGGAACACACCCTATTAAACAATAAACATTTGTTTTTTAATAAATTCTAAATTTGCTTTGATAGATGAGACTGGTTTTTTTCATGAAGACATTTCCATTTCAATAGTTTTATTATACTTGTATATTTGATTTTCAATACAACAAGGAATAATATAGATTTTAAAAAACCTAAATTAACTTCAATATGATGGAATTTTAGTTAAGACTTACTAATAATATATCTCTTAGTATATTTTCATCGATATTGAAAGACTTAAGAGCGTCTGACAAAACAATCGCCAATGTGGAAAATGTTCATTCGACGGACACTTGTGTGGGTGGAACTGCTAAGACTATTCGAGCTGTAAATATTCCAAAATTTAATATTCTTAGGTAAACGCTAACAATCGATATTTTACTTTTTCATGGAATTAAATCCCTATTACTGAGTTGTTTGGCAATTATTTCCAACTCGATTTACTTATCGAGTTCAAAGAATTATCCAAATAATATTATTAACATTAAAGGAGATTTAGCTACCTTTTTCCTTCTTCTGATAGCAAGTTTGATTCCAGGAATCTAAGCAATCGAATTCAAAAACAGGCGGAGCTCTTTTTTTCAAAGAGTTGACAATTACTGAGCTATGTCGCCCTCCCTTTTCTTCAACATGAATTTTGCAGGCCTGCCAGCCATAGAAATACTCATACTCATTTTCTGTTTCAAGCCAATCTCAATTAAAGATAAAAAATTTACTTTTGAGTTTAAAGTAAGTTTACCCCCAACTGAAAATACAATCAAGACTTGGCTTATTACAATCTTGGGTCCTTACCAAATTTAATAAGGTTGATGTTCTTAGTTCTCTTACAACTCTGCTTTTCAACTTTGCTTTTCCAAGTATTTTCGCAATATTGTTAAGCTAATTGCTGATTTTTCTTACTATTCGCAGGTAACTCAATACCTAGCTGAAGTGAACCGAACCGAACCATTTTAATTTTCGGTTTTTGGTTCGGTTCAGCATTTTTGAAAACACACCGGTTCGGTTTACGGTTCGGTTCCCGAGCGAAAAAAGCGGTTCGGTTCGGTTCAAAACCGGTTCGGTTCAGAACCGGTTTGCATCCCTGTTTGGGACAAAGCCTGTATGATCAGCTTAGTAAAAGTTTGATATTAAATTACAAATAAAACACAAGACATAAAATTGGATGGTGGAATCTTTATTATGGGCTGGAAGAGTTCTCTGACATGTACTTTTCAACTGTTGACCGCGACTACACCGTAATTTTTGATGTGAAACATCTTTAATTTCGGTAAGGACGATTTTAGTAGGAGTAAAATTTGATTTCAGCGTCACGTGACGCTGACGTCATTCATATCTGTGTTGTTTTGATTTGTGGAGTTTCCCGGCAAATACATACACAAGAGGATGGTCAGATGGGGGAAGCAAAGATGCTGAAGAGGGGCAACTGGGTGGGTTCTGGGAAAGATCTGGGTGTGATCTTGGTGGGATCTGGTGGTATGTGGGAGGGATTTGGGTGGAATCGATATGGGTGGGATCTGTCTGGGATCCAGATGAGGATCTGGGTGGGAGCTGGGCTAGATCTGGCAGAGTTCTGTGATCTGGGTGGCATCTGGAAGGGATCAGGGTGGGATGTGGATGGAATCTGAGCGGGATCTAAATGGGATCTGGAAGGGATCTGGGTGGGACCTGAACGGGATCTGGGTGGGATCTGAAACGGATCAAGGCGAGATATGGAAGGGATCAAGGCGAGATCTGGAACGGATCTGTGTGGGATTTGGGTGGGAAATGGATGGTGATCTAGGTGGGATCTGGGCTGTATCTGGGTGGGATCTGGTTAGCGTTTGGCTGGGATCTGTTTAGCATTTGGCTGGGATCTGGGAGGGATCTGGTGCGGATCTGGAAGGGATCAGGGTAGCCTCTAGAGTGGGATCTGGGAGGGATATGAGTGGGGTCTTGGATCTCACCTTGGTGGTATCATGGGGGGTGAAACATCACCATTTATCTATGGATAAGCACAATAAACTTCCTGAAAAATTAAGAACACTGCAGCAATTGATCTTGTTTCGGGTATTTCTACTCCCCGTTAAACTTCTTTTGTCGAAAGAGTGCCCTTGCTGATTTCTATGCCATTGAGAGAGCTTGTGATTTGAAAATAAGCTTTTAATCTTAGGATCATGTTTCACATCAAAGACTCGTGAGTGTTAGCGTCACTCACACCATTTTTTTTATCACCTTTTCCAGCTTTGCTACGGGTATCTCGTGAAGTACGCTAGTCTTAGGGTGATTATCGACAAAGACTTCCTACTTCACGTAAAACCCCAGGAAAAAGTCTATGATTTAGACGGCCAGTTGACAGGTACGAAACTCGAAATAAGCTGATCACCGAAATTATTTCTTATTAAAGTCATTGTTTTGCGCGCTGTGTGCCATAGCACCGTCTTGCTGAAACCAAATGTCCACGACTTCAAGGGCTTCGTTTTCAGGTAACAAAAAGTCATTTATCAGGATGTCCGGCCTCATTTTTAAAGATAAACGTACCGATAATTCTAGCAGAGCCCATAAACCTCACCAAACAGTGAATTTTTGTGAATGTGACGGTAGTTCGAAATTCTTTTCTGGTTGCTCATCAGCCCAAATGTTCAGCAGAATAGTTAATCTCTGAGCAGGTATCAGAAACTAGTTTTGCATCTAGTCGTTTTTTCTATTGGAGGAGTATCACTTCAAAGTAGCATATTATTTCTTTGATACGGGCTCCTGTATCATGATACCACAAATTGGCTATTATGATGCCGCATCACTTGAATTCAGTGGAAAGATTATTGTAATCATATTGTTCTGCTGAACACGGTCAATATTGTTTGTTGCCAGAAATGTGCCTCGTCATTGAAAAAAAATTCGGCTTGAAAACATCGGATCTTCATTGAGCTATTGCAGAGCCCATTGGAGACGTTGTTTAGGTGCGAGTCTTTACATGATGATTTGTCAAACAATCCTTAACAAAAACAAGATGACACCAGTCACACGTCATATCTAAAAACAAAGGTGCGAGTGTCGTTAACACTCACGAGGTTTTGATATGAAACTTGATGCGAGTCACTGTTTAATATCTCACTTTTTAGTCCATTTTTAGTCACTATTTAGTCTCAGATCCATATCTTTCCCCTTTTTTTCATCACCTCTCTTATCACATACTTCATCTTCTCTTTCATCTTCTCTTTCATTACCTTTTTCATCACCTCTTTTATCACATCTTTCTTCACTGCTTTAACCTTTTTGATGTGAAACATCTTTAATTTCGGTTCGGACGATTTTAGTAGGAGTAAAATTGGATTTCAACGTCACGTGACGCTGACGACATTCATATTTGTTGTTGCTGTTTTGTGGAGTTTTCCGGCAAACACACACACACAAGAGGATGGTCAGAGGGGAGAAGCGAAGAGGTAGGAAAGATGCTGCAGAGGAGCAACTAGGTGGGTTCTGGGAAAGATCAGTGTGGGATCTTCGTGGGATCTTTTGGTATTTTGGAAAGATTTGGGTATGATCTTATCTGGGTGTCATCTGGGTGAGATCTGGGTAGAATTTGGCTGGGATCTGGGTGGTTTCTGGAAGGGATCTGGGCGGAATCTGGGTGGGATCAGGATGCGGTCTGGGGGGATCTGAGTGAGAGCTGGGTGCGATCAAGGAAGGGATCTGCGCGAGTTCGGGTAGGATCTGGGCAATATCTAGGTGGGATCTGAGTGGTGTATGGGCTGGATCTAAGCGGGATCTGGGTAGAATCTGGGTGGGATCTAAGTGGGAACTGGGTGGGATGTGGATGTGATCAGGGTAGACGCTAGGTAGGATTTGGGTGGGATCTGGATAGGATCTCATCGGGTAGGATCGGGATGAGATCTGGGAGGGAGGTGGGTGGGATCTGGAAGGGGTTTGTAGGGTGGGATCCCGGTGGGTTCTGGGAGTGATCTGACTAAGATCTGGGTGATATCTGTGTGGTAACTGGGTAGTATATGGGAGGGATCTGGGTGGGACCTGAGATCTCATCTAAGTGGTATCTGGGTGGGTGAAACATCATCATTTATCTATGAAACACCACAATAAGCAAGACTGCCTGAAAAATAGCAAAAACACATCAGCAAGAGATTCTTTTGCTGGTATTTCTACTTCCTGATAGTTTTCTTTTATCGAAAGAGTGTCCTTGCTGATTTATATACTTTCTCTGTATGTGGGTGGGATACTCCACAAACGTCATCATCACGTGACGCTACAATCAAATTTTACTCCTACTAAAATCTTCCGTATCGAAATTAAAGATATTTCATATCAAAAATAAACTCTTAATAAATCGCCCCTATATTTCTCATCAAGTAAATTTATGGGAGCAACGGGTCACTCATACACTGAGATCAAGATAAGACTTGTTTCCAGTGCAAAATTATAATGAAAACCGGAATGGGATTGCATAACTGCCATGGGTCGAAAACTATTTCTATTGCATCATATGCAAGTGCACAAAAGGTTTATATTAATGATATAAATAATACTTAGTAAACCTGTACAGGTTTTTTTTGTATTGTTGATAACGATTTGTACAAGTTTCAGAATTCTTCACAGATTTATGGGTTAGTTGGTTTTGAAAACAAACAATCCAAATGTCGGTGTTCAGCACATGTCAGAGAAGTTCGCTTTGTTTTCGTTCGGCCTTTAGACTGCTTTTTGATGGCAATCAAATTTCAAAGTTGTAAAGTATTGTGTCGAACAACATTTTTATCTAATCTGAGTATAGGCCTTTGACCAAATAATGAATTCGTTCTTACGTCGGTTGTTTTCACTGATTAACGATTCCTTAAAACAAAGTTAAAATTTTTTCAACTTACCAAAAGTCCATTTCGAAGTGTTCAGTTTCATCTCAGCCTTGAAAGGCTCGTCCTCCTTCCTCCCATACATAAAGTCTAAATTTTTTTCAAACTTAAAAAAAAAGAACCAACTGTATTTCGCCAAAGATATTTCGTTTAAGCCAAAATCAGCTGCCACCAAAGCATCAGCATACACCGTTTTCTAATACAATTTCCATAACCTAAACACGCATTCATTTCAACTTATTTTTCTAAGAAATACACAATTTCGAGATTTAACTAACAATGAACAAAGTGATATGATCTACATTAAATGGCTTAGGAACCAGAACCTTCCTCTTAAATTGCGGTAAGACTTTGACGTTGTCTTGAAGTCAAATCGGGATGCCAAATGTCTAGAATGAGAACCAAACGCAGCTGTGTGCCATTGTGCCAGACTTCATGCTCAAAACTGTCATCAAAAATAAAGAGTTCACCCTCTCGCCAGGTTCTGTGGGAAAGATAAAAACAGTGAGCAATTAAACAACTGAACAAAAAAGAGTAATTAACTACTTACCTCTCTTGCTGGCCCACACGTAAGCTGGTCATTTGTGGTTCTGGTGCAACCAGAGTGAGATGGGCTCTCAGACGACAATTTGTGGGTCCACAATGTGGCCAGACATGTGTCTGAGCCTGCATGGCACTGAACTTGACCTGACCACGTCGACAGCCGCTGGAGGCTTTAAATTGAGTCACAAGACCGCAGGTGATGGGAGCACGCTGACAATTCTGATGGAGACGGCGACCCTGAGCAAATAATTCCAATTGCTGCCAGTTGCCCTTATCTTTAAGCTTTTCGGCCTCGTCTTGGAAGTAACCCTGCTGATTGATTAACGCCAAGGCCTCATCACGTATGGCTAGCCAATTTTGTTGTAGAAGCCGTAGCTCCCGCTCATAGCCTGTTTCTGAGGGTGACCAAAATGGTTGTGCTCTCAGATGGGGCTCATTATACAAAGATCTTTGATAGACACTGGCAAAGTACTGTCTAGTCACTCCCTTTTCATAGACCAACAAAGCTTCCGCCTGACGGCCCAGACGCTGTAAGGTTTCGCCCAAGGATGCATAAAAATAAGCTTCCTGTGTGCCCTCTGCCTGAGAGTCCAGAGCCTGTTGCAAATACGGCAAAGCCAGAAGATAATTTTCATCCAGCTGCTTGAGAGCTAAGCCAAAGTATAATTTGGCCAAAGGATTGTGGGGCCACAGTCTTAAAGGTGGACCAGGACACCAGTTTTAACTGTTTTAAACTGTTATAAAAATATACAAAAAGTGATAAAAATTAGTTAAGGGCAAGTTCAAGTTCTTGGGGAGAAAAACACACCCACTTATTGGCCATTAGATGGGAGAGACAAAGCTGATTACGCAAATGTGGCTCAAAGGGAAAACGTTCGATTAGCTGTTCGTGTATGGCCACGGCCTGTAAATTATTACCTAAAAGAGGAGAAAATAGAGTTAGTAAAATTTATGTGATGTGGGACTTATAAACAGAGATTAAAACCGTAATCGTAACCGTAGCCATTTATTGCTAAAACACTTTAAAATTTGTAACCGAAACCGTTACCGAAAAAAATAATTTTTTTTATGACCGTAACCCTACACCTTTTATTAAAATAACTGCTTATAAGTGCCGAAACGGAAACAAATGAATCGGCTAATAGCGGGTTTTAATCTACACTCAGAAAAAAAAAAACAATCTAAAATCAAAATTATAATCTAGAGTCAAAGGGAATCGGTGTCAGAAATCTCGACCAAGACCAAATAATTTTAACCCAAGGGCTGCAAACCTCTAAAAATCGGAGTGGTTCATTCTGGGGTTCGTAACCCGCGAAACTTTTTGGGTTCGGGTTCACGGAGCGGGTTCAGAAGGTCGCTGAACCTAGGTTCGGGTTCGAACCGGGGTTCAGGAATAATTTTGTTCTTCGCTTATTCAGCAAACATGTACGTAAGTTGAAACTTTAGTGCCAATTTCCTGTATGTTAGTTTATATTACTTACTAATGGCTCTATGTAGAAGATGAAAAATCGGCCCTTTAACATTTTATTTATATATCGAAGTTCAGAGGCTTGATAACGACACATTTGAATTTGGATCATCGGACTTTTAGCAGACTACAGGTTAATAAATCATGAAAGAATGAGTTTTAGAGATGAAATGTACACTGCCTCTTAATCTTGAGTGATGATAAACAATAGTCCGCAATGAGATTATTATTGTCCGTATAGCATATAGTTAGAGCGAAACGGTCACGTATTCAAAAGTGAATTTAGAGAGCGCAAGTGACAGCGAACAGCTGACAAATTTTTGACAGAAGCGGTGTCGACTGCGCAACCGTTAGATCTATTTAATTAGACTTTTAAAACAAGACACACACACAAAGGAGGATGGGTTTTAAGAACCTCCCGGTCAACCTCTGCAGGTTGACAGAGGCCATTGCTATGACTGTTCGGGAATTCCAAAGGCAGCAGAAGTGAAAACGCAAACAACTCCAAATTGACAGAAGACGTTGTGTGTGCGTGTGCACCTTCTTTTTTCTGTCCTAATTTATTTATTTATGTGGTATATTTTCTTTGTGCTAGAAGTACAGGACTTAGTTAGAAGCACTTATTACAACGACGATCACGAAGACAACAGTCGATGGAAGTAATAAAGTATTTTTATAGATGTTATTTATTAGTTCCATTTAAATATTAGGTATACAATGAAGCAAAATGTTTCTTATTAAGCTGTTTTTATTCCAAGGCTTACAAATATTGGAAAATGGCAACCTTGGGAAATTATAACTAAACATGTTTTTGAACCGAACCCTTTTCTACTTTTTTTTGCTCCGGTTCAGGTTCGGGTTCGGGAAGAAAAAACTGTTCTGCTCCGGTTCAGGTTCGGTTCGGACTTCCAAAAATTTCGGAGTCTCCGACTCCGGAGCGGTTCAGCTCCGAACCGGTTTGCAGCCCTGATTTTAACCCAAGATTATATTCTTAATACAAATATTAGATATATCATAGAGTTTTGTAACTGAAGCTTTACAGAAAACTGTAGGATGAGTGATAAGTTGCGAGATGATAAATCTTGTTTTTAAGATTTTTAAGCTCATTTTAAGGTTTTTTAATCTTGGTTTTTTAAGATTGCATGATTCTCGAAATTGAGATTTTCAATCTAGAATTTAGATTGATTTTTTTTCACAGTGTACTAGTAAAAATTTGGATTTATTCTCGACAAGAAAGAAACAAAGCAGCTAACCAAAATCATTATCTTTCTTATTTCCTTATATTTGTTATTAACTTGAATGAAAACGTGAACGATTGGAAGATATGTGTATGTAAAGCTTGGTAAGGAGATACCCGCGAAATACCCGCGAAATGAAAAAGTCCATATAAAAAAATGATTTCGCACGGATTTCGCAAGTTGCTGTTTCGTGAATTGGTATGGAGTTCACGCGCGAAATTGGCATATCGATATCACAGCGCTGCCACCCGACTTCAACGTGTCACGCGATAGTCACCCGATAGGCAAGTGATGAGAGATGATTTCGAAGGTGTGAAATATATGTAAAACATATTTTTCGTACTCACATGGCGGTAGACACTCAATACAACAGTTGTGGCGGAGTACCAAGTGGGTATGGAGAACGAAAAGTGTGCGAAATCGCTGCAATTCGCGATAGCAAGTGCGAAATAAGTCGCTCATCTCAGTTTTGTTTTCAAATTTATTGCGGGACAATTTAACAATAACAGCTAATATTTTGGTCGCCTAGAGCAATAGTGCAGAAAGCCTTTGTGATTGTAAGAGCTTTAGGAGGAAAGGGAGTGTTTGTTTAACCTAGGAAGATCCAGGTGGCAGTGATAACAAACGAAAAAAATCGTTTGTAGGTTCAGATGTAACAACATTTCAAGGAATGGGCTCTGACAGACTAGGAAGGCAGAACGACTGTGCGATGTTATACTAAAAATAGACGAAGAGAGTCAGACTCGCGACAAAGAGTCCCAAGGACATGAAAAGTTCTCGGCACGGCTCAAACGACAGAGTAACCACTAACCGGAACCACACGGTCACTCTGCGTAGACGCGCCAGAACGGTGGCGTGTCTAACGAAGCCGGCGTCAATGATCAAGCAAAAACAATAATTGGAAATAGCATAATTAAACTCAATAGATATCTATACATTTACAGATCTTTTTGTCAAGCCGCCATCAACTTTTCCTTCAATGAAAAGATGTTCAGCCTTTTTTATGTTTTTGTATAGTTGTACTCATTTAAAAACTCCGCGCCAAAACACTTGTATGTATATGAGTGTCTACCGCCATGTAGAGTACGAAAAATATGTTTTACATATAATTCACACCTTCGAAATCATTTCTCATCACTTGCCCATCGGGTGACTATCGCGTGACACGTTGACGTCGGGTGGCAACGCTGTGATATCGATATGCCAATTTCGCGCGTGAACTCCATACCAACTCACGAAACAGCAACTTGCGAAATCCGTGCGAAATCATTTTTTTTATATATACTTTTTCATTTCGCGGGTATTTCGCGGGTATCTCCATACCAAGCTTTAAGAGGAAAATAATTTTGGCACTGTCATCTTGACTGGCTTGGCGCCGTTTACTTGAAAAGTGGATGGAAGAGAGGAATAAACAATTTGTATTTGCGTTTCGATTCTCGAAAAGTTTGCTTGTGGACACTAGTGTTAACCTATCATTTTAATATTTTTGAAGTGCGCAATGCCTCGAACAAAAACCATAATTGCCGAGAAATGTAGAAAAAAAGGAGTGAGTGTCGCTAGCAGGAAACAGGATGCTCAGCTTAAGAGCTTATGTTCAAATCACAGGCTCTCTCAATGGTATATAAATGAGCAAGGGCACTTTTTTCGAAAGAAGAAAATTAAAGGGGAGTAGAAATACCAGAAACAAGGTCACTTGCTTCAGTGTTTCAGGAACTTTATTCTGCTAAGATACCACCAAGGTGACATCCAAGATTCCAATCATTTCCCTCCCATATCCCACCCAGATCTCTCCCGGATTCTACCCAGGTACCACACAAATCCCAGCTAGATCCCACAAAGATTCCACTCAGATCTCTGAGTAGGAGGTAAACCCAAAAACCCATCTAGATCACTCAAAGGTCTGAAAACAATGGCCCACAATAATCCCGTCCAGACTCTAATCAAATCCCAACCAAATCTCACCCAGATACCACCCAGATCCCTCCTCAATCTCACTCAAAACCCTTCCAGATCCCGTTGAGATCCCGTCCAGATCCCAACCAGATCCCGACCAGATCCCACCCGATCTCTCCCAGATCCCTTCCAGATACTACCCAGATCCCGCCCAAATCTCTTCCAGATCCCACCCAGATCCCATCCAGATCCCATTCAGATCCCACCCAGATCCCACTAAGATCCCACCCTGGTCCCACCTATTGGTTAGTTCTGAAATCAGATAGTGGCCGCCTATTGTCAATTTGAGAATTAAGGTGGCGCATTTTTTTAAAAGTAAGTTGCGCTTTGTTTGTCAGAAAGGTTCAGGCAGATTATCATCGGACTTGATCGACTTTCTTGTGTTTCCAGATCCCACCCTAAATTTTTGTCGGGTTTAAGAAAATTTGATAGAGTAATTCTGAGTGACAACTCCATTCCGCGAGATCCCAGCTAGATCCCAGTCAAATTCTATTCAGATCCCATCCAGATCTCGCCCATATAAGACTCCACCCAAGCCCCTCTCAAATCCGACCAGATCCCACTAAAATCCCACCAAGATCTCACCCAGATCTTTCCCAGAACCCACCCAGTTGCCCCTCTTCAGCATCTTTTCTACCTCTTCGCTTTCCCCTCCGACCATTCTCTTGTGTTTGTGTGTGTGTGTTTGTCGCGAAACTCCGCAAAACAACAACACAAAATATGAACGACGTCAACGTCACGTGACGCTGAAGTCAAATTTTACTCCTACTAAAATCGTCCGTACCGAAATTAAAGATGTTTCACATCAAAAAATGGAAGTTACTGCAAATACTACATACATACGGCAGTAACTTCTGAACATGAAAAGATTTGCTTGTGAAATCAAATCATATACATGTGTATTGACTGTGTTTTGTTGGTTTTTCTAAGCATGCAAAAATTAATTTTGTGTTTACACTGGCATTTTTCAATTCCCTACCACATGTGCATAGGCCAGTGCCAGTTGTTTTGGCTTTTCTTCATCTGTCTGTCTCACTTCGTCGTAGGCAACTTAGCTAGACGAAATTGAAAATTAGCTTTTTGCCGCGTACAGATATTGTAAGAACCGTAATATCCCACAACCGTAATATAACCGTAACCGGAAAAAAGCCATCGGCCAAAACAGTAACCGTAACCCTTACCGTTATTCGTTTCGGTTTTAGTCTCTGCTTATAATATTAAGCTTATCAAAATGATATTTTTAAGATCAAATTGACATTTTATTATATCTTTTTGTCACAGAAAGGAAATATAAAATAGAATTTAAAAAATCTAAATTATAAATATTGATATTTTCCAACTCACCCATGAATCTCAAGTGCTCTATGCAGCGTTCAGCAGCAGCTCGATATTCCATATCATTCTCTACCAGTTCACCAAAGGCCAAATAACGTTTATAGGATTCAATAGCCTGCCACAGAAGTTGATTGCTCTGTTCCCTTTCGGCCAGACGTTCCAAAACTTTAGCTCTTCCCAGATAGACAAGCGGCTCATGGGCATAGTTGTGTGTCAGTGTGTTAAAGGCGAGCAGGGCTTGATCAAGGTTCTGGTTAACACATACAGGTATGGTTGTGTGTTTGTAGATATGTATGTAACATGCAATTAGTACAAAAAAAAGAAAAGCTTTGTATTATTAAGCTAGGAAAACACAATTGTTCTGAGATTTATTATACCCACGTGGAGCCTCCACTTTGAGTGGGTGTCTGTGGGGAAAACTCTCGACAAGTATTTTCAATCCCACAAGAAAAGTGTTTTAATTTTATAGTTAAGTGCCAAAATATACAGCATAGAATTAGGTTTGTTTTTCTGGGCTTTGCCAATATTTTGTTTCATTGGAACTTAAAAATAATTTTTAAAAAGCAAATATTAATTAAAGCTAAGTAGGGATTGAGGTTTTTTTATTGATTTCTAGTGATTGTTGAGCTAAGAAAAATTTGAAAAAAATTTTGAAAAATATATTGCCTAATTTTCAATAATTTATACAAACTCACCTCTCGTATCATTTCAGCATTAGCCTTACGCAGCTCTTGCTCAAACAGATCATCTGTATCCTCTGCACGAGTTTCAGCCGAGTGCTCTTGTTTGGGTTTTATTTCTAAATGGTGAAGGAGAAAAGGTCTCGTTTCAATGCATTTTCCAAATAAAATATTTAAAACTTCAACAGTTTTGAACGGTTAAGGTTTTAAAGCTCCAACTTATAGATATATAGATTCTACATTTAACACTTACAAGATGATTGAGTGTGTGTAGCCATGATTTTATATTTTAGATTCTAATATAATACGATATAGTAATGAGTGATGGTGTTCTGATGTCTGATTGGTTCGGTTTGGTTTTTTAGTAATTACGTGTCCAAGACGGATCATCGGAGTCTGGATCGCTTTCGTATTCCTTGGCCGGCAAACGCCCATATTTGGCTTCCAATCTACTCATAAGTTCGGCATCATCTACATCCGAAATTTCATCTTCTTCGTCGGTTAATTCGTCACTTTCTTCATCATCAATATCCTCCTCATCATGTTCATAATCCTCAATGGCCCCATCCTCGTATTCCACATAAATATCGCTGGCAGGTGTGGGCTTGGGTAAGGGTTCAGTTTCCTTTTCCGCTGAAGGTGCTTTGGCTTTATACATGCCACTCAGCTGCTCAAAGGTTTCCGGCACATAACTGGCTGCTGCCATCAATGGCTTGACATTTTCTTCTATCTCTGCTGTCTCTTCAATGTCGCTGATTTCCACTTCGATTTCTTCCTCAATTTCGATTTCCTCTTCGGAGTATTCTGGTATTTATACATACATACATTACATTAATATTAAAACAGGGTTTGAGGCTTAAGAAGCGCATTTTGAAGATGCTAAAGCAGTCATGTCCAAAATTAGAGAGCGGGGAAAGAAATTTTAATCCCCATACCAAATCCTAAACTTCAACTGATTTTGCGTACAGTCACAACCAAAGGTACATAACAGGGAGAAGGAATCATTCCGACCCTGTAAAAAGTATATATACTTGATCAGCATCTACAAACAAGACAATATAGGCTTGCCCGTCGTCAGTCCGTATAAATGAAGAGATCTCAAAAATGGGACTTATATTTCTTATATTTGAGGGCAGATCAAGTTTATTTTCAATTTTCGACACGCCCCCTGCCGCCCCCGAAATTCGGAAAATATGTTATATCTTTCACAATTTTGTAGATAGTTTATTTGTATCTTTTAGAGATATTTAGTAATCAAGATTATTTATCGATTTGCCAAAGGAATGATAAAGATCGGATGCACTATTCTCAAGCTATTACCAAAAGAAGAAAGTTCGCTTTAAAAGTAAGTGAGCGCCATCTATTGGTTAGTCGAAAAAAGTAGGTGGAGGGCCGCCTATATGATCATCGGGCTGCACTTTTACTTGGGATACTTAAGTATGTTTGGCGCCATCTCCACCCTGGTCATTTTTTGATAGCAAAGCTAAGTAATAGCGCCATCTATCGTCCGTCTGTCAAAATCGAACAACTTTAGAGTATAGCGGCCATACAAAAGATAGGTCTTAAAAAAATCTTTTGATCGAAAAAGTTTTTTGTTTTCAATGTTCTCGCTCCCAACTTTCTATTTGTAAGTTTTCTTTTATCCAATTTCCCCAAAAGTTATCGAAATCGGACTTAATAGTATAGCTGGTGTAAAAAAGTTAGGTCTGAAAAAAGTCTTAGTAAAAAAAACTTTTTGTTTTCATGTTCCCCTACGCTCGTATTTATAAGTTTTCAATGATTTTACAAAGTTTAACAAGATTTGTCGAAATGAGAACTATATAGTATAGCTGCCATACAAACTGTTTTTGTTTTATATGGTCGAGCTGAAGTTAACAATTTCCTCTATTTTTTTATTTTATATTCGCTGTCAGCTATCGTGGTGTTTCCGTCTAACCTAAATTTTTAGTCGGGATTCACCAAGAAGATTTGACATAGAAGTACAATCTGCTGAGTTGACAACTTCTCATTCAGATATAAGTCAGCTGTTAGCTGTCATTATGGCCCTCTGAGTTATTTTTTGACTATATCAATCGTCCCTCTAACCACCGTGTTTTCCTAAGTCGACAATAATTATGAGTAAAGTATCCTATTGACACAATGAAGTATCTCTTTGTCACAATGGAGTTCATTTCATTAAAAATATAGAGGCTTTTCAAATTGTGCTTCTATGTTAATTCTTCACGATTATACAAATTTCCAGAAGCAGAGAAGATCTAACAAGGAACCATCTTATATCTAGACTGCACGTTTGCTCAGTCGAACTAAGTTTAGTTTCAGACGGCACGAACTCGAACCGTCTGAAGCCTGTCTCATTCCAACCTATGAGCCTTGCTTTGGGCGAGGATCGAACCTGAGCGATTTAACATAGAAGCACACTTTGAAAAGCCTCTCTTTTTGAGCAATGTTTACTCCATCCTGACAAAGAGTAGGTACATTCATTGTGACAACTGTACTTACAGTTTTTGTCGACATAGGAAAGAAAGTGGTTGGAGGGAGACAGATATAGTCACAAAAATAACTCAAAGAGTCTTAAAATGACTTTGAGAACCAAAACAACAAGGAACAGCTGACTAATATCTGAGTGAAATGTTGACGACAATGTTAGATTTTCTTTTCCACAAGTTCGCTCAGTAGGCGAGAGGTTCCTGAGTTCCATTCTAAACTTTCTGGTTGTATTCCTCTTAATTTTTCGCCTACTAAACAAATTTCATAAAGGTTAAGTTTAAAGTTTTGTATTTTTTCGAAAAACTCTCAAGCTTGAGAAAAGGCACTATTTTGTAGTTATTGTTTCATGATTCCGAACAATTCTGAGAAACCGAAATTCCCAAATGTAGAATTCGATTCTGTTTCGCCTAATATCCCAGAGCCCATCTCTTTTTCATGGTATTTCAATTTAGCAGCTTTTCAGTCTACGCTAAGCTTTTTGCTCTCACTTAATAAAAGCTTAAATTAAATAATTTCATGAACATGACTGTCAAGCAAACTTCGACAAGCCGAAGTTTTCCTGGGTTAAACATTTTAAGTAATTGTTTTTTTTATCCAACCCTCATCAAGCAGCGGTATATCCTCCACATCGTCTGGTATTTGATCTTCGGCCGTGGCTATGGTCAATCTGCGTCTCATACAGGCCTCTGGTGTGGGCTCTTCCTCGGCTAAATGTTTATATTTATCACATTTGAAGTAATTATTATTAGAATTCAAGTTTTCGAAGAGTTACAACAACAAAGCCATACATACATACATTGGCCGTAAATATATTTAAACAAAGCTGTGACTACAATTGAAAAAATATAAATAAAATAAAAAAAAAATAAGCTAAAATAAAAATCCTGTTGATAATTATCTAGTGATTTTTTTGACATAGAAACAGAAAATGAAGAAAGTGCAAATCAGCTCAGGAATTAGTTCTGTTAGTTTAATTTTGATAAAGATCACAACATTCAACAGAAAAGCAGCCCTCAAGCAGATATCAGAGACATATATATATATATAGAGTGGTAATTGATACGTTAGCAATAAGAAACAAACTTTTGGCGTGCTTTTTTTGAGACGAGCGGGCGTTTTTTTTTGAAAACTCACTTGTATTTGGATTTTTCCTTATCAATACAAGGCGTGAGACTAAGGCAAGTGCAACGCCAACGCCAAATTTAACGGCAACTGTAAAATGATTTAGGTTCAGAACATCAGTTTTGCACTTTCTTGTACAGTTCAAGAGTGTCGTGTGTGTGTGTGTATTTTAAGATGGAGCCTTAACTGGTACCAGACCGTTTCCGTTAACCGTTCACTGTTTAGGGCTAAGGTCAAAATATGTCAACTTACTTGAAGCCAGCCAGGATGAGGACTCTGGTTCTGGTTGATCTTCCTCTTTTGTGTCTTCATCTGCTTGGGGGTCTTTAAGGCATCACGTTCTCGTTCCTGACGTAACAGTTCTTCGGCATCATTTTCAATTAGAGAGTCAAATTCGTCTTCGTCATCTTCCTCTTCTTTTTCGTTGTCGTTGTCTTCTTCCTAAGAAGGAGTTTATCAGAATTATTATTTGTTCTTATAGGATTTAAAGCAAATTTTTTGAACTTACTTCATTTAAATCTTCATCGTTGTTGTCATCGTCGTCTTCGTCTTCATTTTCGGCCGTTTCTGGGACACTTTGAGCTGTTGATTGCGATTTTGTTGGTTCTATCGATTCTTCTAGGTCCTCTTCCATATCTTCTTCTTCTTCTTCGTCCTGTCATAAAATTAACTTTATATCTTTAACTATTTAGTATTTGATGTTTGCACTAGCATTAAAAAGGCAGCAGCAGTTCAGCAGCAAGTTCACAAGAGTTTTAGGTAGAGGCAATTTGCTCACAGAAGAATCAGAATTAACACGAATGCTGCTGAGCTACTGTTACCTCATTTAGCTAGTGCTTTAAATTGTTAAGCAAATTACATCCAGGTGCCCTAATCTCAGTAAAATCCTAACTTTTACGTTTTCCTTCTTCCTTCTAAGAAGGTGAGAGGGATTTTCGAAATTCGTTCTTTAGCCGCATCTTCCTTCTTTGGGTGTTAAACCCCCTAAATACAAAGTATTCCCTTAAACAGGGCGTAGTAGAATATGCAGTTTTCAGATAGAATGGACTGGATGATGCATTGACGCCTTCTTAAATCCTACATGAATCGTGCTTAAATAGATTTTCATTTCGAGAATCGCTTAAGGCGTTTAAGGCTCACGTCCCACTATGGTCCCAAATCCCAAAAAGCTGGACAAAAGTTGAAAAACAAAATATTTTTTTTTGACTTTAAATGATTAGAATAGTTGCAGTGGTACATTTAGCTTGTATTCTGACCGTTAATAAGAAGAAAGTATCCCCACCTGACTCAGGTATGAACTCTGTTCGTGAGCGTCGAGCGTGCCTCATCGTTTAAACGTTATGCGTCGAAAATATCACAACGTTTAGAAGCGTAAAGATTCGCGAAAAATTAACCGATTTGGATTCTGAAAAATGGATTCTAGAGTAGAAAGTAAGTAAAATTTAAACGTTATTGTTTACAATGCATGAAATAGTGAATAATTAATAAAAGTAGAGATTTTTTTTCGGTTTCATTCTGAAAAATCGTGTTAAAAAAGCAATAAGTCAAAACTCCCAGCAGATCCCACTCTCAAACGAATAAGAAATTGTTATTTAGACAATTCTTCGAAACATAGTCAAAAATTTGCTGCAGATAGCTGCAGATTCAGTCCCGGTGATGATTTTTGTGCGACAATTGTCGCGACATTACAAATATACTCTGCTCGACAACCCACTCCTCAATTCACCAAACCAACTTTTTCTAAAGTATTTCAGTCGAACAGTTATCGAGATATTATCGATAAACGCGTTTTCCGATGCTTCAGCCAAATCAAGTACGTTTCCGAATAAATTGTCCGCCATATTGGATCCGCCATTTTGTTTTTCTAAGTTGTGACTTCGGGTTCGTGATCTGCAACCCCGAAAAGCCCCGAGTACAGACATTCAGCCAAATCATATATCATAAATCATATTGGATCCGCCATCTTGTTTTACTAATTTTTGACGTCGGAGTACAAACTTTAAGACAATTCAAACACGTTTTTCGACTTTTGGCCGTGTTTTTAGGATTTGGGACCACTGTGCGTCCGCACCTCTAAAATAAACTGACTGTTTCTTTGGAATAAAAATGTTTGGTTTAAAAAATGTTCTTTATACTAAGTCGGGATTTCAACTATTAACAAAGTTCTAATTCTAGGAATTGAATCTGGAAGGTCAACCGTACGTCCATACCCAATCACTTAAGTGCTGACTTAAGGCATTAGTTGAGCTACATAAGGCAGTATTAAACTAATCCCATTATTCTCCTCTAAGCTTTAACGGTATTTAGATATTCTTGCACTAATCTATATTGATCACGCAATCTTCTTCATCTTCACGAACCGCTTCGAACAACGAACATTCTACAAGCATAACTAAGAAGATTCTTCAAATTCAATCTTCACTATTGAAACATTTTAAAAAGTTTTCCAAATTGGACCATACCTGATCCAGATCTCCCTCTTCATTTGCTGCACTTTCAGCTGCTGACTTATTATCCTCATCCTCATCGTTTTCAGCATCTTCAGCATCCTCAGGATCTGCATCTTCTTCATCATCTTCTTCATTTTCGTACTCTGCTTCAGCAGTGGCTTCTGCAGTAGCCTCTACCGTGGTTTCTTCCACATTGTCATATTCAATTTCATCGTCTTCATCCTCAGCTTCCTCCTCATTGTCTTCTGCTGTTATATTTTCACCAGCATGATCCTCGTCTTCTTCCACCTCTTGCTCTTCATCTGCTTCAGCTTCCTCGTCTACATCTTCTTCTTCCTGCTCCTCTTCTTCTTCTTCTTCATCTTCTTCTGCTTCGGAATGAACTTCTTCTAAATAAAAAGAGGACAAACATAACAAAGAATACTGCTTATATCAGGGTATCCAATCGAAATCGTAGCCGTATCCGAAACCGAAATGAATCTAATGTCTGTTAACCATAACCGATACAAAATAACCAGTACCATTTCTATTTTTAAAATATTATGAGATAAAAAATATTTCTAGTATAATAATATTTCATTATCGTCTGTGGAGTGCACAAAAATTCATTCATTTACACCAGCGATGGTCTCTAGACATTTCGCTATTTATACGTACACGAACCGAACGCATGCCGAAGCTGAGATTATAAAATTTATAATGAATCCATTAAGAAACGAATTGAAAGAAAAACGTTCAACGCATTTTTAATACTAATATAAAAACATATAAATTGTCTTTTGAATTTTAATATACCTAACCGACTTAAAACCAATTGACGAAACGACTATTTTGCAACCGAAAAGCAACCGAACCGAAATAAAAACAGATAACCGTCACCGAAACCGAAACAATTTGATTTTAATGACCGTAACCGTAACCGATATTTCTTTTCGTTGTATTCCCTAGCTAATTATAAGCTAACTTACCTTCTTCGAAGGGTTCATCATGCTCGTCATGCTCATCTAAAGCCTCTTGCACCGGATCATGCACATCATGTTCCACTCTTTTCTCATCTACCCAACCATCAAAATAGTTGGAAAAACGTGACTCTGACAGAGGAGTGTCCACTAAACCAAAACAAAAATGACAGAAGAAATAATTAAAATTCCTTTTATAAACAATTGAAACACTTACAATCATCCAGGCCACGATTCTCCAATATAATTAGACCCACCAGTCCCAATAACACAGCCATCAATGAGAAGAATATAATTTTGGCACACCAATGTCCGCCCGTGCCATGTTCGTGATGCACGTGCAAGTGTACATCATCATTTCCCATCTTTGTGATGTGAACGCCATGGGAAGACTCGTCGTCATCTGTTTGTGTGTGTTTGTGTGCGCGAATAATAATGAATAATAAAAACACATACGTTTAGAAAAATACTCAATTAAAATGCACCTTCAGATTGTCATGGAAATGTATAGAGAGAGTGGGTAGTGTGTGCGGGGACAGTTTGATTTAGTATATACTTGAGGCGACATTAGGCAAGGCAAAGAGCTTTGGAACATAATAAAAGATAATATCGGAACACAAGTTCAAGTGTAGATGTGTATCTTATATGATAAGCTAGTTTAAAGCAGTCGTTTAGTTTGTTTGGCTTATGCAGGGGAGGAATGCTTGAAAGAAAATTGGAAACCTATTATCACTATTCCCAACTGATTGTTTACAATTTCCTGCTACTGACGAACAGTTTGAACTCAATTCCCTTCAGTTTAAATCCTAACCTTTTATTAAAATAGAACAAGCCACGATACTTTTAACTTTTTTCGAAATTTTTACTCATATTCAGGCCTGTTCCCATTTACAAGTGGATTTAAAAAGTAAAATGATTGAAATTCCGAATCGTTTTCATTTGATGTTCCCGTTTCCGAGTGAAATTGAAATCGATTTTCTTTTCGAATGAAAGTTCGAATCGTTTTCGAACTCTTATTCAGCTGAACGGTAACATGAACAACTAATGCAGAATTTCGAACAGCTCGGTTTCATTTCGATCGTTTTGGCTTTCGTCTACATGCAATTTCTAGAGTACAACTTTGAAAAAATTGATTTTAAATCAAATTGAATGCCCAATATTTCTATGGTTACTTTAAAATCTTCTTAATATATGACTTATTAACATAAAAATATTTTATATAAAACTAGCAAAAAGCCCGTCGCGCTTCGCTGCGCATTGAACAGTATAGAACCCATATCAGAATCAGTTTGAAGTCAATCGTGAGAGTCAAATATTTATCAAATTTGAAAACATTCTATAAATTTCTTTCCTCTGTAGAGCCCAGAAATCAAATCATACATACATAGGCTTGAAATCAACGTGTTACTACTTTGCTTTTTCACCGTTACGACTTTGCTGCTGCGTTCTTACCACCCCCATCCCACCTACACCCCACCCACTCCCAATCAACTTCTTACACAACTTCCACCCGTTTCCCACCTACTTTCCACCCACTTCCAGCCTACATCCCACCTACTTATCACCCAATTCCCGCCCACTTTCCACCCACATTCCACCCACTTCCCGCCCACCTCACTTCCCGCACAAATCCCACCCACCTCCCACCCACATCCCTCCCACTTCCCATCCAGTTTCCACCCATCTCCCACCCACATCCCACACACCTCCC
The DNA here is from genome assembly GCA_018904275.1 of Lordiphosa clarofinis. Lineage (NCBI taxonomy): Eukaryota > Metazoa > Arthropoda > Insecta > Diptera > Drosophilidae > Lordiphosa > Lordiphosa clarofinis. The sequence continues at coordinate 761,252 of JAEIGQ010000070.1, read as the reverse complement.
ACCCACATCCCTCCCACTTCCCATCCAGTTTCCACCCATCTCCCACCCACATCCCACACAACTCCCACACACAGCCCAAATCCCACCCACATCCCACACCCCCCACCCACCTCCCACCCACATCCCACCCACTTCCCAAATCCCACCCACATCCCTCCCACTTCCCATCCAGTTTCCACCCATCTCCCACCCACATCCCACACACCTCCCACCCACACCCCGCCCAGTTCCCACCCACCCACATCCCACCCACTTCCCGCCCAAATCTCACCCACCTCCCACCCACATCCCTCCCACTTCCCATCCAGTTTCCACCCATCTCCCACCCACATCCCACACACCTCCCACCCACCTCCCCTCCAGTTCCCACCCATCTCCCACCCACATCCCACCCAATTCCCGCCCACTTCCCATCCAGTTTCCACCCATCTCCCACCCACATCCCACACACCTCCCACCCACCTCCCACCCACACCCCGCCCAAATCCCACCCACCTCCCACCCACATCCCTCCACTTCCCGCCCACCTCCCACCTCACTTCCCGCCCAAATCCCACCCACCTCCCACCTACATCCCTCCCACTTCCCCTCCAGTTACCACCCATCTCCCACCCACTTGTCGCCCAATTCCCACTCACATCGCTCCCACTTCCCACCCACCCACACATTATTTCATGTTGCTGTTATTTTAATTGTGGCTGGAGTTTTTGTATTTGCGTTTGTTTTTGTTTTATTTGCAACTGTAGTTTTTTAATTTGTACTCTGTCTTGTTGTTGTTGCCGAGGCAACGGAACAAAACGTATTCCTCTGCCTTGATTCATTGTGTTACAAATTTTGTTACATTTTCTTACGCTCCTGATCGGTAACTCAATTCAACTGCTCCCACGCACACATTGAAATCGTTTCTCTTCGATTTATGCTCTCTGGGCTTTGGTTTTGCGTGCGCTCTCTGCTCTCGCAACTGTAAAGCAAAGTGTGCCTTTCGAAATGAACTGGGAGCAAATGGCTGGCAACCTTTACCACCATCTTTCCACCCAAAGGTGGCTGATTTTCGGGAAGATTGGTATGCAGTTAATGTTGAATTATTTTTATTGATTTTTGAAAATAAGTTTGAACTTGATCGGATGAAAAACAAAAAAGTTTCATACAAAAGTTTTCCGCGAATTTTCCACATTTCCCGGCAGAATTTTCCAAAATCCTTTCTTAGTACTCACTTTCGGCATAAGATAAAACTACTGTGAAAATCTCATCTTCCTATCTTTTATGGTTTCGGCTGTGCGACGGTCACCAGTCAGTCAGTCAGTCAGGTTTAACTTTTTTATATATATAGACTAGCAAATATCCCGTCGCGCTTCGCTGCGCCTTCAACAGTATAGAACCAATGCACAGCGTAATCCCACCAATTTTCCACCCACATCCGTCCAACATCCCACCCACATACCACCCACTTCCCGCCCACATCCCACCCATTTCCCATCTACATCCCACCCACATCCCTCCAACTTCCCGCCACATTCCACACACTTTACATTCACTTACCACCCACTTTCCACCCACTTCCAAAACAACTTACCACCCACAACCCATTCACTCCCCAACCACTTCCCAGTGGGCATCCCGGCGGTATTTCCAACATCGGAAAATAAAAACAAAAATTAATTCCGATTTTGACTTTGCAAACCAAATTTCAAGCCAATCGGATGAAAAATAGTTTTTTTGCATGCAGAATTTCCCGGCCATTTTCCTCACGGGCGGATTTTCCGATATTGAAAATCACATTAAAATTATTTCGTATTTTGTCCTTACAAACCGAGTTTCAAGCCAATCGGATGAAAAATAGTTGTTTTCATGCAGAATTTTCCGGGAATTTTCCGACCGTTGGGTAAAATTTTCCAACTTCGGAATATCACATTTCAAACTATTTCGTATTTTGTCCTTTCAAACCGAATTTCAAGCCAATCGGATGAAAAATAGTGTTTTGCATGCAGAATTTTCCGGCCATTTTCCTCGTGGGCGAATTTTCTGACATTGAAAAATCACATTTCAAATTATTTCGTATTTTGTCCTTACAAACCGAGTTTCAAGCCAATCGGATGAAAAATAGTTTTTTCATGCAAAATTTTCCGGGAATTTTCCGACCGTTGGGTCAAATTTTCCAACTTCGGAATATCACATTTCAAACTATTTCGTATTTTGTCCTCTTAAACCGAATTTCAAGCCAATCGGATGAAAAATAGTGTTTTGCATGCAGAGTTTTCCAGCCATTTTCCTCGTGGGCGGATTTTCCGACATTGAAAAATCACATTTCAAATTATTTCGTATTTTGTCCTTACAAACCGAGTTTCAAGCCAATCGGATGAAAAATAGTGTTTTTCATGCAAAATTTTCCGGGAATTTTCCGACCGTTTGGTAAAATTTTCCAACTTCGGAATATAACATTTCAAACTATTTCGTGTTCTGTCCTTTCAAACCGAGTTTCAAGCCAATCGGATGAAAAATAGATTTTTTCATGCAGAGTTTTCCAGCCATTTTCCTCGTGGGCGGATTTTCCGACATTGAAAAATCACTTTTCAAATTATTTCGTATTTTGTCCTTACAAACCGAGTTTCAAGCCAATCGGATGAAAAATAGTGTTTTTCATGCAAAATTTTCCGGGAATTTTCCGACCGTTGGGTCAAATTTTCCAACTTCGGAAAATCTCATTTCAATTTATTTCACCTACCTTCCTTTCAAACCGCGTCTCAAGCCAATAGGATGAAAAATAGTTGTTTTCATGCAGAATTTTCCGGGAATTTTCCTCGTGGGCGGATTTTCCAAAATCGGGAAAACACGTGTCGAATTATTTCGCGTACTAAGCTTACAAATCAAGTTTCAAGTCAATCGGATGAAAAATAACATTTTTCCCATACAAACTTTTCCGACGCTTTTCCGACTTTTCCGGGTGGAATTTTCCAAAACCCCGTCTTAGTACGCACTTTCACCACCAACAGAAACTCCTGTGAAAATTACAGCCCTCTATCTCTTACCGTTTGGGCTGTGCGATGATTGCCAATCAGTGAATCAGTGAATCAGTGAATCAGTGAATCAATGAATCAGTCAGGACACTTTCTTTTATATATATAGAGACTAGCAAATATCCCGTCGCGCTTCGCTGCGCCTTCAACAGTATAGAACCAATGCACAGCGTAATCCCACCAATTTTCCACCCACATCCGTCCAACATCCCACCCACATACCACCCACTTCCCGCTCACATCCCACCCACTTCCCATCTACATCCCACCCACATCCCTCCAACTTCCCGCCACATTCCACACACTTTACATTCACTTACCACCCACTTTCCACCCACTTCCAAAACAACTTACCACCCACAACCCATTCACTCCCCAACCACTTCCCAGTGGGCATCCCGGCGGTATTTCCAACATCGGAAAATAAAAACAAAAATTAATTCCGATTTTGACTTTACAAACTAAATTTCAAGCCAATCGGATGAAAAATAGTTTTTTGCATGCAGAATTTCCCGGCCATTTTCCTCACGGGCGGATTTTCCGATATTGAAAATCACATTAAAATTATTTCGTATTTTGTCCTTACAAACCGATTTTCAAACCAATCGGATGAAAAATAGTTTTTGGATGATAAATTTTTCAGCGAATTTTCCGACAGTTGGGTCAAATTTTCCAACTTCTGAAAATCGCCTTTCAATTTATTTCGTAATCTATGTTTACAAATTGAGTTTCAAGCCAATCGGATGAAAAATAATTTTTTAAATGCTGAATTTTCGGGCATTTTCCTCGTGGGCGGTTTTTCCGACATTGAAAAATTACATTTCAAAATATTTCGTATTTTGTCCTTACAAACAGAATTTCAAGCCAATCGGATGAAAAATAGTTATTTTCATGCAGAATTTTCCGGAAATTTTCCGACCGTTGGGTCAAATTTTCCAACTTCGGAATATAACATTTCAAACTATTTCGTGTTCTGTCCTTTCAAACCGAATTTCAAGCCAATCGGATGAGAAATAGTTTTTTGCATTTAGAATTTTCCGGCCATTTTCCTCGTGGGCGGATTTTCCGACATTGAAAAATCACATATCAATTTATTTCGTATTTTGTCCTTAAAAACCGAGTTTCAAGCCAATCTGATGAGAAATAGTTTTTTTTCATGCAGAATTTTCCGGGAATTTTCCGACCGTTTTTGGCTAATTTTTCAGTTTCGGAAAATCACATTTCAATTTAATTCACCTACGTTAATTTCAAACCGAATTTCAAGCCAATCAGAAGAAAAATAGTTTTTGACATGCAGAATTTTCCGACCATTTTCCTCGTGGGCGAATTTTCCGACATTGAAAAATTACATTTCAAATTATTTCGTATTTGGTCCTTACAAACCGAGTTTCAAGCCAATCGGATGAAAAATAGTTTTTTTCATGCAGAATTTTCCGGGAATTTTCCGACCGTTGGGTCAAATTTTCCAACTTCGGAAAATTACATTTCAATTCATTTCACCTACTTTCCTTTCAAACCGAATTTCAAGCCAATAGGATGAAAAATAGTTGTTTTCATGCAGAATTTTCCGGGAATTTTCCTCGTGGGCGGATTTTCCAAAATCGGGAAAACACGTGTCGAATTATTTCGCGTACTAAGCTTACAAATCAAGTTTCAAGTCAATCGGATGAAAAATGGCATTTTTCCCATACAAACTTTTCCGACGCTTTTCCGACTTTTCCGGGTGGAATTTTCCAAAACCCCGTCTTAGTACGCACTTTCACCACCAACAGAAACTTCTGTGAAAATTTCAGCCCTCTATCTCTTACCGTTTGGGCTCTGCGATGATTGCCAATCAGTCAGTCAGTCAGTCAGTCAGTGAATCAGTGAATCAGTCAGGACACTCTCTTTTATATTTATAGAGATAGAACCGTTGACATGAAAATGGTCAATTACTTTTAATTTCACTCACTTAAAGGTAAAACTTTTAAAACCGAATAATTTAATTGTTTTTCGGAAACGGGAACAGCTAGGAATTCCGATTCCACATGATTTGATCGAAATCGAAAACGGGAACAGGCCTGATTGTTTTTTTCGGTTCCCAACTGATCAAAGCATAGATGGTATAGAAAGGCTAGTGAAATGATGTTTTCTCCAGCGGAAAGCCTACTGAAACTCCCGTATAGGTAATCAGCTCTTTTTTGATGTTAATGCATAAGTTGTTTACAGTTGTGAACAAACGCAACTTTTTCGGAACTAGAGCCAGCTAAACACACTTACTTCTATTTTATATTTCGTTTCCTTTTGAAATTAAACCCTCTTAAAACTATCACGACTTTCTTTCAATATTTTACTGAACTTTAAAAGCTATTTGATTCCATGGAATCATTCATGAAATGATCCAGACCCTAACACATTAAACTATTCCCCGTCCCATCCCGACTCCAAGTTTTAAGTTCAATTCCTTCTATTTTTATTTCGGAGTATTCGCCCACTCGTAGAAACTGATTCCAGTCATGTTTAAAATTGTTTTATAATTTATTACCAATAGTTCTAGAAATTATTAAAAAAAAGATGGATTAATATTAAGAACTAATTATGGAATTTGTATCAAAATTCATAAAGTAGCGTCATAAATCTATCACTGAATTGAAACTGAACTATAGAAAATAAGTATGATTCTACACGGTTTGACTTTATTTTCATCTTGTTAGTACTATGCAATTGACAACCTATTCAGATTTAAAACATAACAACATGCAGGCCTACCGCAGCCTTACAGCCTTATATTTATGAGCAACCAATTCTGTAAATAGGGATTATTCTGTAAGTTTTTTTTTAAATAACCGCTAATAAAGTGGTTGGGCAGATTTCTAACTAGGCTTGCTGAGGTTATGATCTACAATCTAACTCTTCTCTACTCGGCTCGAAGAACCACGAAACTGTGGTAGAGTAGATTTCTGCTGGAGTTAGATTTAGGTCAGTTGTCTTACTTTTCCTTATACGGCTCGAAGGACCAAGGAAACATGCTAGGGTAGGTTTGGAACGATACTTAATTACATTATGCAACAATTTTTTGATCCCGGCTTCTAAATAGTTGATCCCTTTGTAAAATTTCACGCGGAATTCAAATCTGCTTCCAGATATGTGGAAAGTAGAACGGTTTTTGAGAACAGATTAAGTCGATAACAAATGGTTCAATAGATGATAAGAAACATATGATCACGTTCCCACCCTAAACTACCTATTTACCTCACATCGTACGAAATCTACTCTACCGTGTGTTCTTGGTCCTTCCAGCCGAAGAACTAACAAAAAAGACAACTTATCTGAATATAACACTATGTCACAAAATTTCAAAAGTTTTTGTATCCGGCACTTTTAGCAATTGATTCTAATGTAAAATTTCACGCTGAATTCAAATCTGCTCTCAGATATGTCAAAAGTAGAACGGGTTTTAAAATGTTTTTAAATGCTAAATGTTCAATTTTAGTGTTTTGAAAAAAGATAGGTCTACTAAAATGCTATTTTCTCTGGTTTTGGTCCACCGATATGTATAAACTGGAACAAAATTTTACGAACTTCAACATGAGTTGCTCAAAGCGGACATTTCATTGCAAAAATGTTCCAAGCAAGTTTAGCTTTGTTTATGGAGGATTTTCATTCGCGAGGTAGAGAATTTTTTCGGAGCAATTGCAGAGTTACGGGTCGGAGAGCATGCAAACAACTCTCAAGAAGAGGTATGTTTACTTAATTGTGAATGAACGGTTTATTTTTCATCCGATTTTGATGACCGAGGGCAAAAAATGTTCTTAAGAAATTACCCAATCCTGTCAATATCTGAGACCTGAGCAATCTTTATGGTAAGATTGAAAAAACTTAATAAAAGGCAGCAAAAAATTAAAAATTATCAAAAAATTTTCAAAAATCCACCTTTGAAGTGCCATAACTTCGTCATTTATGATTGGATTTTTAAACAACTTTCGTTTTTTTAAGAAATAATTTTATTATCTTTAATTTTTTTCTAGTTTATTCATATCGGTGGACTAAAACCAGAAAAAATAGCATTTTAGTAGACCTATCTTTTTTTCGAAACACTAAAATTGAACATTTAGCATTTTAAAACATTTTAAAAACTGTTCTACTTTTGACATATCTGAGAGCAGATTTGAATTCAGCGTGAAATTTAACATTAGAATCAATTGCTAAAAGTGCCGAATAAAAAAACTTTTGAAATTTTGTGACATAGTGTTATATTCAGATCAGTTGTCTTTTTTTTTAGTTCTCCGGCTCGAAGGACCAAGAACACACGGTAGAGTAGATTTCGTACGAAGTGAGGTAAGTAGGTAGTTTAGGGTGAAAACGTGATCATATGTTTCTTAACATCTATAGAACCTTTTGTTATCGTATTCGTATGTATTCATTTATTCATGTATTCATTTAACACTTCATAGAAGGGTTTAGATTTTAGGTGTGTAGTTGGCCTACTTTTTGGAACTTCAGAAGCTCTGAAATTTTCAAGCTAATGATAGGGACCGGCACTAATACTTAAGATGCCTTCACACTTGTCATATTTGTCAAAATAGTCGATTGTCACCATGCTCTAAAGATAAACTTTTATCAGATAGAACCAGTTGAATTTTATCATAGAAGTCTAAGGTCCGATTTCTCAAGTTAACTTACAAATATGAGAGTATATTGTCAGGTATCTGGAAGTCAGCCCTTAAGCTGCCTTTAGTTAGTTGGCTGTCAAAATTCTCTTAAGTAAAACTGTTATCAAATAGGACTTGTTCTATTTTATTAAAGAAGGCTAAATTTTCGAAATATTTGCTATCGTCAGAGAATCTCTTTAGAGATATATGACAAGTAAGGACAGCTTATGTTTACTAAATATTTAGAGATATTTTTCTTGCTGTCCTATATCCAGCCTATATCCAGCACTCCGAAAAATTTATTTCGTTACAGTATGTCATATCATTAGAAACGCTTTGGTTTTGCTTTGCAAACTCATTTGCTTTTAGAAAGTGTTTCTATTTGTCTGAAATACTGTAACGAAATCAATTTTTTGGTGTGCTGGATATAGGCCTTTACACTAAAACTCTGTTAAGTTATATGACTAGTCGGTCGCTCTAGTAATTTCAAAAATTCTATACCATTTAGTAAGTTCATACCATTTTCCACTACAAATGTATAAAAAATTATCCTTATGCCATTAGGGATAAATGATTATTAGGGAAATATGCAAAAAAGCTGGGTATTCAATGTCTGGGTCAGATTCATGCTGCTACCTTGAAAGCTTGATTGTCGCATTACACCCACATCGCCCTCGGATTTGCGATCATCTGTATACAGAAAGTTTGTACCAAATAAAGTTAACAGAAAAAAATGATAAGAACCCTTTTTTTGTATTAAGTTCGATCTAAGCCATTTTGTGTATGTTTATGCCAAATATGTGCAAATAACAAACAAAGAACCTGCCAGTCATGCTCTTGGGCAGATGGCCAATTGAAAAGAAATCGCTTGCATATATTTGTCGTTGTTTTTGCGTGTCCATAAAAACCCGGGGGTGTTTGAAAAAAATGTGGCTAGGCGGCAGACCGTAATGCTTACGGAAGTGCAAAAGACACAAAATTACAAATTTTTGTATAGACTTATTTTTGGAGACGACCATCACAGATAAGCCGGCAGGTCACAATTTTATCTTTCTTATCTCTCTCTCTCTAGATAAGAAATGCAGAGCAAACCTTTGCGGTCCATCTGACAACAGAGGGGCGACAGCAGAAAAAAATCACAAAAAAATCATAAAACACATTTCTCTTTTAGATATAGAAATTTCTTCTTCTGTGGCGGCACACGCATAGCGACAACAGGCGATGTATAATTTTATATAATAGGGCAAAGTTATTTTTAAAGGCACTCGACAATATTATTATAAATACGCGTTGAGCTGCAGAAAAATGAAGAAACTATTTTCGAACTCTATGTGACCAACTAACGGTCCAACTTACCGCGTTTTCGGCGCTTATCCTTACGCTTTCGCGGCTGTACATCGCCCGACATTTTCAACGGCTTTGCCTTTCACCTTTTTTTGTATGCCAAACTTAAATACGTATGTATATTTATATTCTTTTTAGCAGAATTCAGTAATGTATGTTTTTTTTTCCTATCTGTCTAGCGAGAGATGATGCGTTGCACGGTGGCCAAACGAAGCGGCCAGTGCTGCTCCCGTCCACGATCACCGTACGTAACTAAATGAATCGCTAGCGTCAAAGTATTTATAAAATTTGTACGCCATGACGCGGCAATGTTGCCACCTGATCGCAGCAATTGGCGAAATTTTGTGTTTTTGAATTTAAATTTTGAATTTCGAGTGGGGGGAATTTAAATTTCTATACATTTCAAATTAATAAGAGATGGTCTTAGATTCTATTACCAGTTTAACTATTATACGGTAACACCTTTTTAAAAATATCTGAAAAAGACAAGATGACGGTATAAAAAAGGTGGGAATTTGTCTGATTAAAGAGAATTTAGGAGCTTCATGTCTGCTTAAATGTTTAGAATTTGAATCCTCTTTAGCTCTTTATTTAGGGTACAAAATATTCCTAAGTTTGATATCAATTCAAACCATTAGGTGCTTTTTTCGATAGCTTGCCAATAAACAATGGTCACACTTAGCAGATAAATCTGTTTAACGATTACTGATTCGATTGCCGATGAGTAGCTGCTGCATTGATGTGGGATTGATAGCAGATCCCTTGACAAATCCACAAATCTATTTGTTTGTCCAAAACTCTAACATTTCTACTTCAGCCTAGCTAGAAAGCTGAAATCGAGAAAATGATCTTAAAAGATTAAACTTAATGCACATAATTTAAAAAGCAAAAAATAATGTTATAGGATATTGATAATCCACATCAAAGTCCAGAAATAGGGCAACTTTTTCGTTTTTTAATTATAGAAAAAATATTGTCAGTGGATCAAATCCAACTATATATTCCAGAGCCAGATAACTAAAGGAAAATTGATATTTCAAGCAAGGCTGCAAACCTCTAAAATTTTGCAAAAGGTTCGGTCCGGAGGTTCGAACCCGTTGTAAAGTCTTAGGTTCAGTTCGCGGACATGTTCTCGAAATTCCTGAACCCAAGGTTTTGGTTCGAACCTCGGTTCGCTTTAAGAAAAATAACTTTAAGAACTGCTAAGTTTAATTAAATGAAGAGTTTTACTAGCTCTTAGATCAGAAAGATCAAATTTAAGTGTCGTAAACGCCCTAAGTATACCTGATATAATATAGTCAGGGCAGTCTTCTTTTTTTTACCTTTGCAAAATTTTTAAACATTTATCGATGCATGTTTTCTTTGACAATTTTCTAAGGAATCTATTACATTATTTTAGGATTTGATATCTAATATGTGTTTATTGTTTTCTATAGATTTCATAAACTTCTCTTTTTGACAATCAGAAGTTGAGTGGAATTTTGAAAACTCCCATTGGGAATTTGTTTTTGAAGCTTCAGCATGTTTCTAATGTGCTGCTTTGCAACTTTTTTTTTGGTCAGATGTTAACTGCAGCCAATATAGGTACTGAGCTCAAATTAGAAGAACGTTTATCGAAGCACTATTGTAATGTATTGCTTAAGATTTCAGAACAGATACTCGACCTGACAACCAAGCATAATTAAAATCCCTTGGTACTAATTGGAAATCCTGCAGCTTTAAAAATAATTTTATAAATTGATAGCAGGTTTAAACAAAAATTTTGAACTATAAACAACTTTCATCAGCATTACATTCTTCATAGTTGCATTCCTTTTCTGCTCTACAGTTGCTATTTTAAAGTTCTACTTCTTGAACCATATTCGCTCCCCAGACAAATGACGTAGGATTGGAGAACTTTTTGCATAATACAAGTCAGATTATAAGAGATTTCAATATTTCTCTGTATGTGTAGTTGGAAAAATTTATTTGGTGAACCGAACCTAAATTTTCGAAAAAGTGGTCCGATTCGGGTTCAGTTTTGGGGAGTTAAAAATATTAGGGGTTCGGTACATGGTACGGTTCGTAGGACCCCAAAAACCCAAACCGAACCGGTTATAATGGGTTAGGTTCAGGACCGGTTTGCAGCCTTAATGTCAAGTCTAATGGTCTAATAAGATATTAATCCAAACAGTTACTGACTTTGACTGCCAACCCTAACGAGGATTTTCAGTCAATCTGACTAAAATCACCGATTTTTCCATCTAATTTATCTTCTCTTTAAATTCTAAGCTAAAAATCTGCTTGTAAGAGTATGCTTCGCATTTTAACACATTCGAATTGGATTCGTATGAAAATAATTTACCTAAGAGTGCATGGGCTATATTACAAAGTGTAGAAAAAATCAAACTTTTTGGCTTTTTCACATGGGAAAACAATTTATAAAGCGATTTTATGAAAACTTAAAGCAAAACCAGACAGCTATAGCACATTATAAAAAAAATAATAAAAATATTGCAAGAAAATTAAGAGAGGTACTTTTGGGTACTCCTAACGCAAAGTTGGCAAATGTAAAATAAACACCAAAAATTTTTAGAATTTTTTCACTTTTTATGTAAACGCTTACAAATGAAAGACCCATTGTTGAGGTGTATTCTAAGGTCCATTTTCTCATTTTCCTGCTTTTGCTCAAATCGAAATCCACCTAGAGTTTGTGTTTGGTTTTAGTGCAATTGGTTGTCTCATGTTAATTGATTATAAATTTGGGCATTTGCGCCTCGGTCACACCGGCAGGGCTGGAAAGGCACTAATAGTAGGTTGGCAGCATCTCTGCACTTGGTAGTTTATTGTTTGGTTCATTATGTGCCAATTTGAAATAAATAAAGCAAGCATTTCACAAAGGAGGAGAAGAATTATATTTCAGAAAGACTTGTTACTATGATGGGAGATAAAGCTAAATTCACACAGGCAAATAATTTGACAAATTTTTTGAAAATTTTAATACAAATTTGGCTAAAGCCTAGATGACAGATTTTGAGGAACTTAAAACATGAACTGGAACCATAGTCATTAATAACACAAGTTTAAAAAAAAGGACAACTTTTGCAACAGAGAAGTTAGCAACCGTTTTTTATGTATTTTTGGCCGTTGAACTTAGATAAATTGTCTGTTTTCTAGCAGCACGTCAGGCTTACGAGATATATGCATAAACGTGTGTTTAGCGAGGTATCTTTACATTTGTTAATCGTGTGACCGATCGATTTTTTCCAAGTTTAAAAAACTCTGAAACATTTTCCCCTAATATTAAAAATCTTAGAAAAAAAATAGTCTAGTCCTTTTTTCCTCTTATTTTGCATATTTTCAGTTTTTCGATTTCATTGCTCTTTTAAAAGTTATAGCCCGAAAACTGGAAAAATTTTCGATTTCTTTTGCATAACATTTACCGCCAAATACTCTTGTAGCTTGAAAATTACATGGTAGTTATTTTTTAACTAATTAATGGATATTTAAAAGTTATTTAACATCGATTTATGTAAATTTTTAGACATTTTAAGGTTTAATATTATTTAAAAAAATGTAAAAATAAGTATAAAAATTTTCATAAAAATTTCCTATAAATGTGTCAAATTATTTTTATTTCTGCTAGCTTTACTAACAATTCAGGCTTAACTGTTTTTCAAATACGTTATTGGTGTGACCATATGCTTAAATAAAAATAAATAACTTGCGTTGACATGTTGATGGTTTTTAAATCAATGGATGAAATAAATGGATACAAAATCCATCTAAATGACTAAAGCTAAGTTCACACAGGCAAATAATTTGACAAATTTTTAGGAAATTTTGATTAATATTTGGCTAAATAGCCATGATTGCAGATTTTGCAGGACTTAAATCATTAACTAAGGTTCTATTCACTAATAATTTGATCAAATATGGCCGAAAAGTTCGCCAATTTGGATAATTTAACCAAATTTTCATAAAAATTTGTCAAATTATTTGCCTGTGTGAACTTAGCTTAACATAAGCAAAGATACTGCAAAAAAAGCTGCACAAGTAAACGGTTAACCGATTTGAGCTAAACGACCCTTAGCCTTTTTTCACTGCGAAAAACGGTTTTAAGAATGTTGTTAATTTTAGCATTTTTTTTAATGAGCAGCAATACATTTGCTTTTAGTATTTTCAGTATGTTTCCAATGGTCTCACTAATCTTGAAAATAATTAAGTTTGGTCCCACCATTCTTAATATAAAATAATAAAAAGTTTCAAAATCAAGTGTTAACCATGTCGTTGCTTGTGGTGGTCGGATAAAGAACGAGTTTCCAACTTGCCCCCATTCCGATTGATTGAAGGAAATCCCCAATTCACTTGCGAGTTGGAGCGGGCCCCTCCATGGCCGGTGGTGATATTGATATGTCCATAGGCTGTGCAGCTATCAAGAGCAAATCCAGCAAACTGAAATCCTGCACCAGTTCCAGTTCGGCGGAGACGGTCTCCATGCACATGCCCAATGAGCGGAGCGGCAAGGAAAATGGCAACATAATCAAAGCGCCAGCCCCACCGAATAAGAATATGCGGGGCGGACTGCGGGTCTATAAAATAGTGATACTAGGTGATGGAGGTGTCGGCAAGTCGGGTAAGTAGCGGGTGTGTGTGTGTGTGTGCGCAGTGCGCACACTTGATTTTGCTTTGTGCGAAAAATCAATAAATTATCTCAATTTCTTTTACGCACAACCCCTACCCACCCACCCACTTGACTTCGTTTCGCTTATGCTCGGGCCTACGATTCGGCAGCTGTTACCCTGCAGTTTGTGAGCCACAGCTTCTTGGATTATCATGACCCCACAATTGGTGAGTATACAAAATGAATGGAAATATAAATCTCTAAACGCTTTATGTTTGACAGAGGACTCGTACCAGCAACAGGCGGTCATTGACAATGAGGCCGCCCTTTTGGACATACTCGACACTGCCGGCCAGGTCGAGTTCACCGCCATGCGGGATCAGTATATGCGCTGCGGCGAGGGCTTCATCATTTGCTATTCCGTGACCGATCGCCACAGCTTTCAGGAGGCCTCCGAGTACCGCAAACTGATCACGCGTGTTCGGCTCTCCGAGGACATACCGCTGGTGTTGATAGCCAACAAAGTGGATCTGGAATCTCAGCGTCGCGTGACCACTGAAGAGGGCAAAAATCTGGCCAATCAATTTGGCTGTCCCTTCTTTGAGACATCGGCCGCCCTGCGCCATTACATAGACGAGGCATTCTATACATTGGTACGCGAAATCCGACGCAAGGAAATGCAGAAGGCTCTGGGCACAGACACCAGCTCGGAGAAGATTCACACACGCCATCGTAGCCGCTGGTGGCGTATACGTTCCATATTCGCTTTGGTATTTCGGCGAAGACGCAACTTAAATTAGCCAGGGGCAATAATTATTGATCAGTGTGCAATATGAAGATGATGATGTAACCATTACTCCCAAAGCAGCAAAAGAAACAACAAGAATTTACCGAATTGTTATGTCCGGCGACGGGAAAGTTATTTATTATTTGTTAAAAAAGAAAGAGAAGCGGCCAGGCCGACCAAATGAGAGAGTATTTATATATATATGAATATATATATCAATATGTTTAAGCACCGATCCAACAAGGCACAAAAACATTGATTCCTAAACATGACAAATGATTGGCAAACCAAATCTTAAATCAAAGCGAAAACCTGAGTCCTCAAAGCAAGCGAGAAGTAATGCCAAGCGAGCTTCAATAAAGCCACAATTTTGAAACTATAGAGATAAATGTATGTATTATCAGAATATTAACCAAGCCACGCACACTAGACCGGAAGAACGTTGAGCTCACTCCTAAAGTTGACTTTTTGTTTAATCTTAGTTTTATTCTAGCGAAATATGTAACACGTTTTAAATTGTTGTGGAATTTTTAACTTGCTTTTGGATTTTACAAATTTTAAAGGAAAGGCAACATTTAGGAGTCTGAGAAACGGTCTAACGCGCACACACCAACACACACACACACACACATTAAACTAATCGAATAAATGTTGAATTTAATTGTATACTAAATATTATATATGTCAAACGAAAACAAACGACAGCGGGAACATTGCAAATCCAAAATGATATATATAATAATACATAATGATATGCCCAAGACATCCAATTGCATTTGTTGTTTAAGTTTGAGAATGTTTAATGTTTCTATTGTTAAGAACACGCACACACACACACACACACACATTGTTTTATGTATATTTATTTATTATATTAGCTTAAACATTTTTGTTAATTACTTTTACACACACTCACTGACTCACGTTCTCTAAGCATCACCATGAGTTCCTCTCATCACCAACTACTACTATTTTCTGTCAGCAGCTGTACTACTACACTTACTTATCAATTGTTTAAAGAAGTAACCAAAACATCTTAGTACATACCATACATACCATTGGCAACTGGTCATTGTCGTTTCGAAAACGAAAAGAAACTAAATATTTATGGATTGTGTAATAACCTATAATTATAATTAAACCAAAAATTATATAAAACAAAACCATTTTGATTCGTATCGTTATACATTTTAAATGTAACAAAAAAATCTTTAAAAAAACTTACAAAAAAAAATACCAATCCCCCCCTCAATAAAGATTTTGGAAACCCCCCGTTAAACTTGCTGTTTATTTTGTGTTTTAAGATTAAATACCAAATATGGTTGATCATCAGAAATAAAGTTAGATAAGAGAGTGACGTAGACTGCGATAATTCTCAGTAGATAATCCTGATAAAGAAACTCTGGTCTGCGAGCACATAGAGACCAGGGCCGCACTGTCATTCTCTGGCCGATTGCCACTCGGTTTGAGGCTAGCAACCGTTCGGATTTAGCGGTGTCCAGCAATGAAATAATTTTATATGCATTTGATTATTTCATTATTTCGGTATTTGGTTACGTATCGGTAAAATTTTAAGAAATAGCGTTCATTGTTTTTTTCCATCATATTTCTTAGCGGAGAATTATAATAAGCATCACCCCGGAACATAAAGCTTTAAACCTTTGTTGAGTAGATAGCAGCAAGAACTCCTCACAGCTTATACAATTCTGGAAACTTTTTCGAATTTTCTAACAACTCTCACCATATACATATATAAGTACATTTTTGATAGATGCCTTTTGTGTAAATTCTGAACTATTTCTTTTGCCCTGTTTCTTTTCATACTAATATTTAAGGGAACAAAATTCTAAGCGACTCGAAAATTGGGATCAATACCACGTGGAACAAACTGCTGAGAAAAAGAAACGTCAATCACAGCACTAAGCACAAATTGTTCTTAGCCACAGCAAGAGCAGTGGCGGATCTAGGAATTGGCTAAGGGGGGGGCTAAGGGCACTCAAAATCACTCAACATTGTTCGGATCTTATTGTGCTTCTCAGAATAGATACATCATCTCATACAAAAAGGCGATATGCTCTGAAGGTAATAAGTTTCCCAAGGTAAAAATAAAGAACTTGTTTTTTTGTCATTTTTTTGAACAATTTTTGTCTTACCTCTAGAGTGCAACTGCATTATCATTCACTCTCTGTACCATTGGAACAGTGTATAAAAAGTTTTTGGTCAATATATGTATTTGCCTTGAGAGAAAGCGAAATATGTTTCGGTCTTAATCTCTAGTTTAAAGGTAAAGCTAGATAAATAAATAGCGCCGCAGGCGATTTTTTTTTTTGAAGTCGCGAGTGAAGAAGGATTTTTAAGTAAGTATCCACAAACTGCTCGAACAATAAACATTAAAAAACTTCGCAGGATGTGTAGAGCATATTTTAAAATTTTACCTTCAAGTAAAACATATTTTAAATCAAAAAACGTCGTACACGTCACTTAGACTATATTTGTTCATACATTACTTTGGTTAGTTTTATAAATTTGGAAGTGCTATTGCATTTAAGCTACGTGGTTAAGTTTTAACGTTTCCTGATTTTTTTACAATTGCCGAATAAAATTCACATATTCTTATTACAAACCTGCAAATTTAAAAACTTAATTTAAAAGGAACCCGTGAATGACCTCCTCGACTGTTGTATAATAATTTTTTATAGTTAGCGGCCGATCGATGAGATTTTTTACAAAATTGTTGATTAGAACGGTGGTATACTAAATATTTACTAATTTCTTTTTAGATGCTTCATTCTTAGAATAGTATTTTGCATAAAATTATTTAACATGGGGGGTAAAAAAGCGTCGTATACTCGTGCGTAAGCTGTTGGGTTTTTGACGACCATATAATCGAGGAATTTTTAACTCAAGTGACATTTCGTCCGCAATTTTGTTGATTTTTTTTTAAAGTTACATCAAAAGATGATTAATTATTTCTTGTTTCAAGAAACAATTCAATCACATGGGCGACGTGAGCACAGGAGTCCTACTGAGTGTCAAAATTGCAGCATTGACGGCAGTAAAAACATGCAAACTGATACGAAAGTCCGTTTTTCCAATCGCACTCATGAGATTTGCCGCTTCTGATGATGTCTCGCTGTCTCTATCATTCTTAAGCTTTTCTAATTCTCCAATAATGTATAAAAGCAACTCGGCGAATGTGTACACGCATTCATGTTTTTCGTGCATACAATAACCATTCTCATCAAGCGACAACTGTTCGCTCAGTGACGCAAGGTGAAGAGAAGATAGGAATCGATTCGAATAAATCTTCCTCTAAACTGTTGCCACGTAAAGAACAGTGGTTATTCAAATTATTAAATATTCCACAAAATTTTCAACGATCGGTCGTAATATTTCAACCCATATTCCAACGGTGTGTGTTTGTAGATACTTTTCTCTGCTGATTAAGGTAGTCGAAATATCGATTCCCTTGGATCTTAGTAATATTAAAAATACTAGTAATATCCAAGAGAATGTAAAATTGGCTATACTGCTTCAAAGGGACCAACCCAAGCTTCTCTCAATTTTTTGGCGTGTGTCCGAACGACAAAGTTTGAGAATTTGCTATTTCATGGCTAGTTACATCACAGCTGGCGCTAATAGGTGGTGAAGGTGACCGGATGTGTAAAAGATTTTTTTCTAAAGAAAGTAAAAACTTTTATTATTAGATCTTCCTGCGAACACACCTAACTATTCAAGAAAATGGCTTTAAAAAACTCCCTTTTTGTGGCCGAACTAACAATTTAAATATATATATTCTACAAGTATTATATATCGATAATTCGAAATCTCTACTTCTCATGCCTTTTTAAAACAATCTAAGTATTTGCATCTTTTTCTGAAATTCTTAATTTCTTATTTTGCTCTTTGCATATTTTGGGTGAATTAAGATATTTGGGCTCTAAGGGGGGGGGCTTCAGCCCCTATAGCCCCCCCCTGGATCCGCTACTGAGCAAGAGCAATTATGTGCTATGCTGCCCATGTATGGGGCTTTGTTCAATACGAAGAAGTAGAACAACTTCTTCGCTTTTATATAAAGAGGGTGTTCCACTAGCCTTTATGCTCGCTTAAGTACGCTTAACACTTGGAAACGGGTCTCCCAACTATGTTTCTCTATACATTGCAACTGCACTTCGATTATATTCAGAAAACTATGCAAATGCCATCGACACGTCTTCCAAGAATTGTCACAGAACACTTATTAGAAAAAAATCACAGTTCGTTGGCAGGTGGGAAGCCATGGCGTTGGACCACAATATAAGATGCAATATAGAGGACTACAGCACGTAGAACCTTTGGCAGACACAACTGCTGCAGAGCATAGACAGCAGGGAAAGGATTGGCTTTGAATCACAAGCCCGTGAAAGTCAGTCTCGTGACACGTACAGCAAACTGAAGTATAACTTAAAAGATAAAAATTATTTCAGTGACAATTTAACTATAAGCCACATATCTCAAGGCCTATTGCACTCTCTCCAACACCGGAGAGAGAGAAGACACCGCCCACTTCTTTTCTCGCTGTTCAATTCTAAAGGAACTCAGGGTCCTATAGGAAATGTACAAACTCTTGAACGGAAGCAATTGGCGTTCGCTCACTTCTTATCTCAGAGAGTGTCTGCAGTATAGACGCAATTTTTTAATGGATTTTAGAGACATGTAATTAGAGATCGAAATCGATAAATCATAATTTATAAAAATGTTACCCACATTTGGCTAACGGCAACTTGCCGCAGTCAATTTTTTTCATAATCATTGTAAATCCTTTAATATTTGGAAAATTTTGTCACTATAATATTTTTGTAACTATATACCAAAGACTAGACTGTAGACTATTTCCTCAGTGAAAATAACCAAGTCTCCCATTGATTCCATATTTTTGAACAATTGTTATTATATTTAGTTGCCAAACAAAAGCCTGCTGATTTCTGCAGGTATTTTACTGTAAACGATTTTTTTTGCTAGTACCTACCGGCAAACCACCTTTTTGTTAGGTCGAAAAGTCACAAGCTAATAAAATGTAATACCAGAAACACCAGGAATACCAGAGATAGTCATGTCCGTCTGTCTGTCCATGAACCTGTACAAGTACAGATCTCTGACATGGTAAGAGATAGAGGTTTGACTTGTATGGGACAAATACTTCTTGTAGTTGCCGGCAGACAAATTTTTATGTCACAGGTTGCCACGCCCCCTTCCGCCCCCGCAATTTTGAAAAAACCTCATATCTCCCACAGTTTTACAGATAGATGGTTTGTACCTTCTAGAGATATTTTGTAATCATGATTATTTATCGATTCGCCAAAGGAACTATAAAGATCGGATGAACGATAGCGGAGTTATACGGAAAACAAAAAATTTTGATGGGTAGCACCGCTTCAACGTTGATGGGCAGCACTGGGCTCACTTTTTGACACCTTTATCACTTTGTGTGGCTTCTATATAAAATTTATCAGATAAATGCAAGCTCTGGGGTATACAGAACTTGTTATAGTCGGACTTCACCGACTTTCTAACTCGATTTTTGGGAAAATGTAACATAAATATTTGAAGTCGATTTGCGCGGACTAGGAATTCATTTTAGACCCATGGTTTCTTGGTGACATTTTCTTAGAATTGACCGTAGATTTCGTTTTTGCTATACGCTTGGTACGTTTTTTTCGGCCCATACAAATCGACCCAACCTAATATACATACATGATTTAATGAATATCAATGAAAATAAAATATATACTACTACTACTACTACTATTTAAAGGAAGATGGGGGGATCATAGTTTTTAAAGTGATTTCTGCCAGCTCATTGAAGTCAGGTGACAACTGCTGAAGTAGCGTTATACAGTCAACCAGCCTCTTTTGTGGTGTTGTGCGTGTCTTGTTTTAGAAAAGTTATTAACAAAATCATAACATAATGACCTAAAGCCTGCTGAAAGGGTTCTACGATTGATCACAATTTTGTTTTCCAAACATAACTTCGCCAAAAATCATTAGTTGTCGTTCTGTAAATTTTATATACCATTAAAAAGATGATTGTAATTTTTCTCATCGTTAGTTTTAAAAACTAAAATTTTGTTTTTTTTTACATTTCATATTGAAAAAAGTGATTTTTTGACTTTTCAAAAGTCGTGTGGTGTGGTAAAATTTAAAATTCGTGTATTTAAGCAGTTTTTTTATATTAAATGAAAGAACTTAAATTTTGTTTATTCTGAATTAAGAAATATCAATGAAAAGTGAAAATGTATTTTATAAATTGTTTGTTATGTTTGTTTGCCTTTTTGAAGCTTTTTTATGTCTTTAAAGCGTTTTTCCTTATTGCGCATTATTGCAACATTCTTTTTGGAAGTCAAAACTGACTTTTTGGCAAAGTGTGAGCCACCACATCATATCTCACTTTTTTTGGGAGACGTCACATAACCAACACACAATTTTTTTTTTTCAAAAATTCATTTCTTTCAAAAAGAATACTTGTTTTTGGCTTGACGAAACAAATTTTGATTAATATTAACAAGTCAAAAATTTGAAAAATAAAATTGCGTTCTGGTGAACGAACTTAAAGAAGGTTTTGACTGATCTGTTGCTTGTCAAAAGATAGGTAAAAATTTTTTTTGATTGCCTCATATACAAAACTTCCTACTCACATTTAATCAATCGTTAAAACTCATTGATGAATATATTCAGCTCGACCGCAATCGCATCACAATAAAATCATAACTGATTGGAATTAGGACAAATACGATTATACTCGGATAGGATTGAATAACACTAAACGGTGAACATGTTGAGTATGCAGGTTTGATGCATTGAACGCCAAAGCCAGTTTTAATCAAATTAAGCAGTTCTCTGATCAACACAGATTCTTGGGGTGAGCTGCCATTCTGCTTGGGAACCATCAACGTGCTGGGATTATTAAAAGATGGTATCCAGAGAACATTTATGCCTAATTGGTGACGTGTCCCGAGGGATGTAGTTAAATCGTCTTCTGGAAATCTGTGGCTACTAGATCAAAGCTTCATTTTTCTACGAATTGAATCCACTTGGCATTGAGCTGCCGGTTTCAATAGCTTCAGCAATTTCACTTTTACTGAAAGCGGATCTAGTAGCCGTATATATAAGTGTCTTTTTCCATACAATCTTATTAACATAGAGTTCAAAGTACAAACGTTTATACGAAAACCGAAGTGGAATTGAGAACAGGCCTGATAGTTGCATGCCCCACATAGCTGATAGCATTAGCTCTAGTTTCTAGAGATTTGTAGTTCCAAGTCCGGTGTAGATTGAAAGGGTGATATCAAAAATAGGCTTAAAAACTTTTTCAAGGCACATTTTAAGCCATATCTCAGTTCAGAATTGTCAGAGTCTAAGATATGAATCGAAAGGTAATTGAGCTGTCAATAATCGTTTAAAGTATTGTGTTTAAATCGGTTTAGTAGTTTGAATACAATGCCCAATATACTTAAAAAAAATCTGGTAAACAAGACTGCAACTCTCGAATTTTGTGTGAAATGTGAATTTAAGACCGCTTTGCAGGCCATGCTCTCTAAACAGTTCCCCTCCTCTTCCAAAAAAAAATAAAAACACATTCCATTTTTGATTTTTATCGTTTTTTTTTTTTGTTGTTTGTTTGTTGTATTTTTCTTTTTTATTTATCATATATGTAATATGTATGTATATTAGTAAAATATTTTTTACCTTTTAATTATTTTGTTGTTTTTTTTTTTTGTTTTGTTTGTTTTTCTAATTTATTGTAATGAATATTATGCAAAATGCATAATAGACACTCGAAAAATGTTTATTTTTAATTTAAATAATTTTTTTCACATTTTCTTTAAATTAAATTAAAAAAATGACACCCAAACTGTTTCGGTTTCGAAATTTCTGTGGTCAATTTGAGAAAAAAGGTGTTTGGTTTTTTATATATATATAAATGTATATATATGCGTGTGTGTGTGTGGGTGTGTGGAATAGATATATAAATCTAATTTTGGTAATCTGGTAAATGTGTTTTCTCAGTATTTGTAGTTTTTGTTTTATTGTATAGGAAGCAGCAAAACTTTGAATGCACAAATTTACAATTACTTTCGGTCTTTGTTTTTAAATTTGTTTTGTTTTTTAGTAAATTGTGTAGTAATAGTAACTGTAGAAAATAGTAGCGTAGTTACACTTATATAGAAAATATTCAGATTTTTTTTTGCTTTTTGTTTTTTTTTTTAGATTTTTTTCAACTTTTTGTGTGAGAAATTACACGATTGACGGTACAAAATACAAAAAGAGACTTACACACATATATATATGTATGTATGCATGCATGCATATATGTGTACTGTATAGTTTTTGATGTTTTTGTTTGGGGTATTTTATAAAATCATAAAATACTCCTTTTCCTCAGATGGTTGTTGTTTTGTTTGTTTGTTGGTTGGTTGCAAAATACAATTCATCAAAAACTCGCTTAATGCGTTCGAAATTTCTGGATTTCGTTTTTCTTCTTTTTTTTTTGAATGCATCTCATTTGTGGCTTTAACATGAGGAGCGGCAGAGTGAGCTCCCAGTAGTGTTTGTTTGTTTTATTGGCGGTTTCTGTTGTACAAAAACTAAAAAAAAAAGACACAAAAACAATAAACAAATTTGTTAACTGCATTCAACCACACACTGACACAGAAAATTGTTGTAAAAAAAGGGGAACAGAGCAACGCATGCGATATACATATATATAGGATAGGTTTGAGTGGATACAAATAATAATGCCATATTTATTATTGTGGGTTTTACTTCGGTTTTATAGCTAGACACTAGACTTGTATATAAAATCAAATCCGCATTTGACATTTTGCCCGGTTAGATGTAATTTTTTGTTGCTGTTGAGTTGCCCGATCTTCATCTCCAGCTGGTTATTGTTGTAAAATAGAAGTGGTGTCGCATGTGTGTGTGTGTGTTTTGTTTGTTTGTATGTTATAGATTTTCTTCTTGTTTTTGTTGTTTTTAATTTACTCTTTTAGAGCAAAAGGCATCTGGTCTTCTTCCTCTTTTTGACTTGCAGCGCAGCCCTGGTTGCCGTCTCAAACACATCTCGCACACCCTCTTTGGACTTGGCCGAGCATTCCAAATAGGCAAAGGCATTAATTTTCTCAGCCATGGCGCGTCCCTCCTGAGGCTTAACCGGCTCCTGCTTCATCTTTGCTAGATCCTGTAAAATAAGAATATACTTTACTGAATATACTTTATAGTATGTAGGAAAACTTACCCGAATTGTGTTGGGATCATTTCTCAAATCTTTCTTATTTCCTACCAAAATGATGGGAACATTTGGACAAAAATGTTTGACCTGCCGAGGAAAAAAGGATTATATTAGTTTCAAGTTGAGTTTATTTAAAGCTATAAACATACAAAAAAGAAAAGACTTATCTATTATTTTCTTACATTATATTACATGCTAAACTAACTAAACCACACAGTTGTTGCAGATGACAGCAGATTGGTCAGTTTGGTTTATGAATTTTGTCATTGTTATCAAAAACAGAACTAAAGGAAATAGTTCGCTTCTTATTAAACCAGCGCCACAAAGCTCTTATTATTTTTCGTAGAATTTGGTTAGATAAACTATTTAAACAAAGCCCTAGAAACGTCTTTTCCTAGAAATCACATAGTCGGGGATTCGGAAACAGGAACACGCCTGAATATCTTTTTCGTCCAGAAAACACAGAGATAATTAAACTATTTATCAAATTGTGTTATGCCACTTGGGAAGTGTCCCTAAAATGGACATTCAAACAGAATATCTTTAAAAAAGAAACCAGCAAAAACTCGCCAAAAGTTGATTTGCATTGGCAAGGATCGACTCAATGACATGACCAGCTCATTCGCAATATCCAAATTTGATTGGAAACTTTTGGGCAGACGTGAATCGAAGTGTAGCTAAGGCAAATCAATTAGGTCAATACTTTGTAATGTTAAAGAGGCAAGGGTGCTGATTCCGGTAATTGTCTTATAAAGGGTCTCTTACCTCAGAAAATACTAAAAAAAAAAATAAATTTTTCGAATAAATTGCGCGGGTCATCCATGGTTTCTTTTTAAGCGAATTGTGGAATTTTCATTTTTTACAGTTGCAAAAAAATAACACACTTTGTTTTTGATAAAAAAAAATTGCGAATAAAATTTTTTTAAATTTTAATTTTTTTTTATTTCCCATAAACAAAAACAGTGTTACCGCTGTTTTAAATTTTTGTCCATAATTTCTGTGGGATTGTAAGAAAAAAGCCCTGAATTACCGAAACAAATAGCAACTTTAGCCTTTCTTAGTGAATCCCGTACATTTCGCGGAATTGCCTTTGGAAAAAACACGTGTTTTTTTTTTGTTTGACTAAGATTTCATTGAATTTTATCATAAAATTTATTAGTTATCATAACAATGGAACGGGGGAAGCACTGCAATGCGATGAAGCGCCATCTTTTCAAATAAAATTGACATTGGAAGGAAAAACTTACAGAGATGCTGGTCAATTGGTAGAATGCTCTTATAAAATGATTAAAAAAGCCTTAAACTACGAACAAAAGATTGGAACACGAGGACGAAAACGATCTATGACCCCTCTTCGTGACAAAAGTCTGATAGAGCAAGAAGGATTCCTTCAAGCCTGCTACCCAACTTAAAAAAGAGCTTAAAATAAATAATAATAATATATCCTAGGCAACATAACCTAAAAGCCTGCAGTCCAAGAGGGGAAGCACTTTTAATCGCGACATTACTAATTGCAAATTGGACATCCCATCAATGGAGGAATATTCTATGGTCCAAAGAGGATATTTTTGGTGGAAAGGGACGATCGATCATGCGTTGGACGTCCAAGGAACACAGTATACAAACTCCAGTACACCAATAAAAATTATTAAGCATGGAGGGTGTAGTGTAATGGTATGGGCCTGCTTCTCTTACTATGAAGTAAGTCCAATATATTGGATAAAAACTATCATGAATCAGCTCGTGTGCGAGAATACCATGGAGAGAGTAATGCTAACCGCTCGTGTGGGTCTTTTAAGAGGACAATGAGCCCAAACATACCAGCAAGAAAGCAAAGGATTTATTCAGAGCAAACTCTGTAATCGGTTTGGACTGGCCCGCTCAGTCGCCTGACCTGAATCCCATCGAAAACTTGTAGTCCGACGTCAAGAAGGAAGTTGTTACTTCCAAGCCATTCACTATCGGATCACTTTGGAAAGAAATAACAGAGGGGCTTAGGAATTAGTTGATTTCATGCCAGAAGCTGTTATAGCCAATAAAGGACACTGTACTAAATATTAAATGAAATATACAGATTTAGTATTAAGCCTCGTACGGAGAACGGCAGAAAACACTTTCTAACTACACATGAGCGACATGAGTGTCAAAGCAAAGCCAAGATGTTTCTAATTATATGAATTACTGTGACGAAAGGAATTTTCTGTCGATCTCCGTACGGGGGTTTAATTGTTAATGCCTAGTACGAAGGTCGTTTGAATTTTCCTTCCAGAAATTTGCCTGATATTCCTTTTTGTGGAATATAAAAGGCAGTGTGACCAGAAAACCGTAAAAAATACCGAAAACTGAAAATAAAAAAAATTGGCCAGCTGATTTGTAGTTTGACTTAACAATGGGATTTTAATAAAATGAGGCACAATGCACAACATGAAAGAAGTTGCAATTGCAGTTTCACTGGCAGCTGTTAAAATGAAGAATGTGAGCAAGACTTCAGAATTGGATTCGGATATTGCCAAGAATATAATGGTCTGCACGGGTTCCGATAAGGTCAATCATAATTGTTTTATTTCTATCTGGAACATCATTCAGGTCGAAAAGGACCCCAGTCAGGTACACATATCACTGCAGCGCAAGATGGCTCAACTCATGCCTTGGAGCGTGCCATAACACAACATGACAAGTTGCTCATTCTTGCTTCAAGATTCC
The DNA here is from genome assembly GCA_018904275.1 of Lordiphosa clarofinis. Lineage (NCBI taxonomy): Eukaryota > Metazoa > Arthropoda > Insecta > Diptera > Drosophilidae > Lordiphosa > Lordiphosa clarofinis. Next base: position 734,902 of record JAEIGQ010000070.1, on the reverse strand, counting down.
ATCCTGATTGTTCGGTGCAGGAGTATAATGCAGCCACACGAAGTGATTATATGCAATCCTTTTCTCAACTGGACATCATCTGCTTCCCAAACACTTTTTGTAAATTCGGTGTCCTGTTGCTAGCATTCTGTGATGTCCCACAAACATGCATTGTTTTTTACTGCATTAATTAAAGCATTTTTGTAGTCATAACTCAAATTTTGCAGACGATTTTTAGTCTAGCACCCCATATTATACTTTTGCCTTGCCTTTTGACAACTGACACAAGGAAAAAATGACTGCACAATATCTTTTGAAGGAATATCAGTTGTTCGATACAGTCCACACGCTTCATTGATATGGCAACTCCTTGTGTGTATTCCTTGGCTTTCTGCATACCAAACATCAGAATTAGGCAAGGAAAAATTCCTTTAGCAGTTTTTTTATATGGAGTTTGACAGCAGAAGGAAAATTTGTTTATTCATTCCCAGGTTTGTAAGTCTTCCTTTTCTAAAAACGTGCTTAAAATTTCCTTAATGTTGTAATTGTGAGTAGCTGCCCACAGCTATTTAAAAATTACTTGTGGTAGTGGTGCTATTATTTTTTCACAGTTCTCTTTTAAACCTAAATTTTGTGAATTCCCCGTCTTGTGATAAGTAAAATTGTTGCCACACAACTTTGTTCTTATATTTTCGAGCAGCCTATTTTCGTTTCAACTCAACAAAGTTGAAGACCAAAGCTTGAATAAAAAAGTCGTGTTGAAAGGTTTTCATGGATCCTTACATAGCCAAAGCCCTCTACACCTGTATTGTCCGTCCGCTCTTTCAGTACAGCTTATGTTTATACTGTAGGGTCCTGCCTTTGCCTGCGTGTATAGCGCTTATTGGGATCCACATATGTATAAGTTCTAGTAATATCATGTATTAATCCATTTAGCTCTTTCTATATATATTTTTGTTATCAACCTTTTTCAGAACTGTTTTGAAGGGATTAGTTTTTGCTATTCAAAATTGATTTACAAAACCTTTTTATAACTCTTTTCTTCATTTGTCGTCTTTGTATGTCCATAGCTTCAATTAATCTAAAACAAATTGTTTCACTCACCTCTGGGGTCCATTTCTCAGGGATATTCTCTAAAGAATCGGGTGAATCCACTGAGAAACACATCAGTATTACATCCGTGTCGGGATAACTCAGCGGTCGTAGTCTGTCGTAATCCTCCTGCCCAGCTGTATCCCATAGGGCCAACTCCACCTTGAATTGGAAACAAACAGAGAAAGAGATGTATAGATGCTTCTGGGTAAGTGTTATCATCAGCGGCAAACAACTTCAAGTCGAAGATAGCAAAAAAAGCAACAAGGAGACTCGCAACTTGACGGAAATGCCAAATGTATTAATCACAAGAGGAAAAAAATGTAGAATGACGTGACTTCCCTCTCTCTCGTTCTCTGTAGCTCTGTCTCGGTGTAATCATTATCCAAATACAACCACCAACGACGCCATATTTCGGTTTGTTTATTTTCGAAAAAGCTTATGAAAATATTAGAAATTTGTATATAGCAGCCAGCCAAGCCAAATCATGACTTAATGCCCTCAAAACAGCAATAAAATGGCATACAAAAATATTTATTACAGAGAATGAGAGAGCTTGACACACACACACAGAGAGGGAGAGCAAACTTGTGCACAGGTAGAGGGCAGCAGCAAGTTTGGGGAGAGCGGGCGGTGGCGGCGGCGCAGCACACACAAATCTGTATATGCGCAACGGACTTGTATAAGACAAACAAATACAACAAAAATGAAAAAAGAGCAGCCAGAAAGCCAGAAACGGAAGGAAGGGAACCCTGTGTGAGTGTGTGTGTGAGCATTAGCGATGTGGGGCAAAAATAGAAAACTTCTGAACTTCACCCACTACCGGCATCATTTGGGAAGGAACCAGGAAAAAGCTTCATAAACATTGCTGTAGAAAAGGTTCTACTCTTTTTCGTTTAAAGTTTTGTAAGCAACTGGTACAAAGATTTCCTCAATTTTTAGAAAGATAACTTAAAAACCAAACTAATTACTGCTGTGTTTGCCAGTTTTTAGCTTTAAAACTCCTTTTTATCATTTATTTGAACCTTTCCATGGCAAATTCTTTTATCGTTTTGTAGAAATCCTAATTCCCAATTCCGATTATCGAATTGGGAAACGAGACCAGACCTAATAATAAATAGTTCAGGGGCAGAAACCTATTTTAAGGCTGCAAACCTGTTAGATTTTGTTAAAGGTGCGGTCAGGAGGTTCGAACATGTTGTAAAGTGAAGGTTCGGTTTGCGGAACGATTCCTGTACTAATCGAACATAAGGTTTTGTTTCGGAGTGGGTTCATAGTTAACAAATTGGTACTACGATTGTGACTTCAAGAGTGATAAATAAGACTCTTCTTGACGTCTTTTGTATACCGTTTTTCAGATTCAAATTTGTTTATTTTTTATTTATTTAACAAATTACAAAAAAACAGAATTACAAAATCTCTTCCCGATTTCATTTCACGAATTAAAAAAAAACAAGTAAAATTTAGCCCTAACCAGAAGAGTGCCCTAATTAGTCGCACAAGAAATTAAAATTTTTTGTACCATCAAAGGTGCTCAAAAGACACCTCAAGACGAGTTGTGTCTAAATAATCTTTTAAGTTCTAGATGTATTACTTTTGATTTCGCCTGTTCCAACTTGCCTCGATTTTCCTTAATGTTAAAATTTAAAAATGGATTGAATTTCTAAAAACATCTTCAAAATTATTTTTTTGGTAATAATATTGGGAAAGTTATTAAACAACTTAAAAAAAATGACTTGAATGATGGATTGAATCGAATCTTTTTCTTTTGTAGACAGATGATGCGGTTCGATTAAATATTTGCAAGGTTCGGTTCATGATAAAAAAAAAAACCAGAGCTGGGTCTCGCTTTCTGATCGGTTTGGAGCCTAGATTTTAAGGTACAAAGCCAGCACTCTGTTAGATTTCTCATCATCACAACATAAACTCTTTTTCAATAAAAACTTCATTGGAGGACTTATGCACCCTTTACAGTTTAAATATTTCATAACCAAATGAATCACGAACTAAATGAGATCTATAAGGACCAAGGCTATTGCAAATTTAAAGAAGATTCGAAACCGTCGAAACGTTTCATTTCTGTGCGTGGATAGGAGGATAGGGTTTTAAAAGCAACGATCCTAGCTCGAAGCTTAGATGGACTTATTGTATAATTGGAACATTTTCGTCTAATTTCAGATATGATAGACTAAGATCTAGCAATTACAGATATAGATATACTGCCTGTGGATCCCTGCTTTCTTCTCTATTTAGACTAAACACCTGGCTTTCCTGCCCTTTTTCAAAAAATTTTCACTTTTCAGTGTTAGCTTTTTGAAACGATATGAATTATATTTATATGAAAGTTTAGAAAAATATCTCAAGAAAAATCGTCGTCTACTTTTTAAAGAAGTTTATATTGCTTACATTTAGTATTCAATTATAACTGCTAAAACAATTACAATTTATCTTAAACCTGATTTATAAACTCTGCATTTGCTTATCATCTTCCATATAATATTTTTACATGTAAATTCAACATGTCAATGCTATCACGAAAAATATGGAATTCGGAAATTTGTTTCACAGCATAAACTAAACCAGTTTTGAGATAATTGCAGAAGCTAAACCTATACCTAGTGCTGGACTGCTGGGCGGGAGGTTGTGGGTTCGACCCCGCCTCTGAACATCTAATAATAAAAAGTTTTTTCTTTCTTTAGGAAATACGTCACCTTCACCAGCTATTGGCGCCAGCTGTGAAGTAACTAGGCATAAAAAAGCAAATTCTCAAACTTTGCCGTTCGTATCCGGAGTTAAACTGTAGGTCCCTTTCTCTTGTGCAAAAAATTTAAAGCACACACGCCAAGAGATTGAGAGAAGCTTGGCTTGGCTCCGTTGCAGGAGCTGTATAGCCAATTCTACATTTACAAACCTATACCGAACCTCTAATTTCGGTTCGTTTCATTCTGAAATCTAAAATAGCAAATTTTTTGTAATCTGACACGAAAATCGTCTCGAAAATAAAGGATTTGTTAAATTAAAATTTAAAAGACGTTTAGGATAACCAATTAAAACACCACCCATAGGAAGCTTTGTTTTTTGGATCCTTGATTCCACATTCAGAAGCTGATTAAAGCTATGACCGAGATTTTGACGCTTATCAAAGTATTGAGCCTTTGCTGGAACTAAAGCAGAGTGACTAAAACAAAGATTTTAAAGAATGTGACGTTTTGTCTACATGAACAACTTAAAGCTGTGGCCCTAATTGTCATATCAGTACCATCGCGTAAAGTTTCAGTTGATAGCAGAGATTAAAACCGTAACGAATACCGGTTCCGGTTGCGGTTACCAATATAGCCGAATGATTTTTTTTTATGTTACGCATTTTAAATGTGAAATCTCTACGATGACGATACGAGCAGAATGCGGACGGACTAAGTCTTTTTTTTTCATTCACATTCAGGAGGAGAGTGTAATTTTAAAAGGCGATCGCGCAAACAACAAAAATATTATTACAAATTTTAAAGAAATATTAAAGCCATATTTCTGGTGTACGCTAAACACGAGGAGGGCAAAAGATTACCCCAATGTTGCAAAACCAAACAGAGATCTCAAATGGATATTCCCAGTATTGTTATTCCTTTGTTTACCTTTTGAAAAACAATACAATTTAAGTAAACAGGAAATTTGTAAACAGTTGAGATCATGTTGACTATTAGTCAGTTTTCTGTGGAAGCCATTTCTCCCAAAACAAGAAGAAGGGGAACTTTTCCCTTAGGCTAAGAGGAACGTTTGACATCCCTAGCTGAAACTGTCCCTCAAATCTAAATGTTAGATGAAGTCATGTGGCCTGCCAGAAGATCTTCCAATAAGCTCCCATCCATAACAGGTATAAAAAAAAACCAGTTTTTAAAGTAACAAAAGTCAATTGGTTGACCAAATCATAAATATTCCCTAGTCACTCGTAAGTATTCCAAGTATTTAGCCATTGTCTGGAAATTGACTCACAACATGAACCCGCAAATGAGAAAAAAAAAAGTAACGGAGACAGGCGGGAGTAGCGCGAGTGTTGCTGGGTGGGGGGAGGGGAGGGGCAGTTGTGGGTGGTGTGGTATGAAAATAATGAAAAATATACAATGAAACTGCACAAGTGTGAGTGCCCGTGTGTGTGATTGTAAGAGTGAAGGAGGATACAAGCTGTTGGAAATTAATAAATAAAAGAGATTAAACAAATTACAACTTCCTGAGCACACACACTCTTGCACAGACAGTGGGAGGGACGAAGGGGGGAGAGCTGGGCTTACCTGTTTGCCATCCACCTCAATGTCGGCCACATAATTCTCAAATACGGTGGGCACATAAACCTCGGGGAATTGATCTTTGCTAAAGACAATCAGAAGGCAAGTTTTACCGCAGGCACCGTCGCCGACAATTACCAATTTCTTGCGAATCGTCGTCATTTGGGAGAGTTCTGCAACAGCACAAATGGAAATGGATGAAATTTTTATTTGCGAAAAACTGTTGAAAAAATATCAAAATGAAAAAGCCACACACACACACACACACAAACACAGTCGCGCACGCACACACACAAACACAGGTACTTGCGGTCTCTCCGTCTCTCTCGCACACACACTTAGTCATACTCTTGGTAGTTGGGTTATTTTTTTTTGTTGTATTATTTGACCCAAAGATTATAAATATTATTGCAGTTTTCGTCTTGTTTTAAGGAAATTTCTTTGTGTGTGTGTTTTTTACAGTTAGTGATGGCAGCGTGACAGGATACCGAACTTTTATCTTTAGTTAAACACTCGCGGGCCTTAATTTTCTTTAGCAAGTTTTCTGGTTAAATTTGCTTAGCACTTTTAACGATCAGCTCACGCTTTCATCACTAAATCCAAAAAACATCTCATCATTTCTGTCGCTTGAGCGTGTGTGGCTCCGTGTATGTGTGTGAGTCTGCTGGTGCTGCTGCTGATGTCTTGCTAGCGTGCTTGTGTGTGTGTGTGTGTGTGTGGAATTTTTTCACTTCTTTTTTTCTGTCTTCACATTCACTTACAATTTGATGATTTTTTACTACAACACTCGGTACGAATTCGACACGTAATTTGTTTACAAAATGGCACAAATTTGTTAATTCTTATGCGGCTAGCGGGTTTTTTTTTTCTCATGCAAAATGACTATGAACAATGGTTCATTGGGGGATATGAAAATGACGATGAATAATGGTTCATTGGGGGATGAATAATGTTCATTCGATGAACAACGCCCTTCAGGGATGCTTTGGCGATATAATCGAGGTAGATAAAATGTAGAAATTAGAGAGAGTGTGACCAGGTTTTATAAAAAGAGTCAATGTAGCGACGATTGATTAGCGTTTAATTGGAGCGGTGGAAAATGGGACTAAAATAAGTTTTTTATTATTTTATTTTTCTCATTAATTTCTTAAGCTTAATAAATCAAATTAAAGGGCAAAATATTAAGAAAAGCGTAAAGATTCGTTGCTCGCCTAAGTAAAGCCGCAGTATACGTAAAAGTTAAATTTTGAGGAGTATATGTTTATTGAAAAAAATCGAGGAATTGTTTGGGATAGTTTATTTCAAAGTTAAGGATTAGTATTTTTCGGTCATATCAAACAGAATCAAAACATTAGAAGAGGTTGCCCACAAAACGCCTTTTAAAACAAATCGGAGCTAGGGTCAAAATATGAATTTTCGCTACTTTAAGCTTAAATTTCTAAAAATCTCGACTTGATTGACCATTTCTGAAAACATTCTGAAACATCGATATCGGACATAGAGTAGCACACTCATACATCCACTACTATGTCACTGTATCTTTCCCCCCTCTTTGTATCAGCAGTTATTTTCCCACTCTGAATCTTCCCCATCTTCCTCGGAATTTTATCCCTTACAGCTCGGTTGAACATCAGCTCTGTAGGTCGAGAATTCGTCAGTGGAACAAGGTTATTACACAGAATATACAAGGCCCAGCCGGGTCTGGCTAGAATCTTATCTTCTGCATTGCCTGCGGAATCCGAATCTGGAGTTTAAAAAATCATCGTAGAACAGATTTCGAAACAACCTCAAATTACCGTTTTTTGAATTTTTAAAAAATTCACTTTTCACTTAATTACAAATATCTCATCTATGAACTGACTTTTGAATAAGTTGGATACACCAAATTAAAGCTAATAAAACTATCTTTCAATTATTCATACATAATTTTCTTGTCAATTATGTAGTGTAGATGCTAATTTCAAATATATCGATCATTTGGTTTCATTGTTATCAAAAATTAAAAAAAAAAGAATATTTCATCGTAAGAAAGAAATTTCTCTCTTGGATGATGTAACCTTATATATAGAAAATTAAAAAAGTATTCATTTATCGAAATCTGTTGGAAGTTGTAAAAGTTATTAACATTAGGCCGGGGCACAGCGAGTCACGTTTCAGTGTCACAGCGCATTATGAACGGCAAATGGCTTGTCACAGAAATCGTATGTCACAGGAATGAGTACTTTTCAATGTGAACACCAGTACTCATTTGGCGTCACAGTGTTTCTGTGCCGGAGGATGGCACGCTTGTGACAACAATTAATTGAACAGCTGATTCCAATAAGTTAGCTCAAATCTAGCTCTGACTTCTTCACGGCTTCAATAAGCTTAGGGATTAAATCGGCATTCCACTGCAGGGCCACTGGGCGATCGCGATTTATAACTCTGGGCTTCTCCCTTGTTCTTTTTTTATTGTTGCCGGAATTGTTTGCTTATTGTATGCGGATCTGGCTCAAAACTCACAAACAGTTCAATGTTCACTTTTGTGAGCACCGTGGCGTACTGTGGCGACGACAAGAAGCGTTCACATCAAAAGTACTCATTTGGATAGTCACAGCTCAGGCACAGCGCTGTGACATGCAATTTCTGTGGCGCCAATGTAAACACTTTGGAATTCTGTGCATCTCAGACAAGACGACCACAGTGTGCCCCAATGTAAGCCCGGCCTAAGTCTATGGTCCGTTATGTTTTACTTTCTACTGTTCCAATTCGTTGCTAACTATTCGCCGCTATTTTGACCCACTTGTCGCATGGCCCGGCAATCAGTTGTTTGTTGTTTTAATGAGAGTTAACTCAAAATGAAACGAAATTGTACATTAAATCAACAAATTTTGAAAGAAATGCAATTAAGCATTAAACTTACCGAGGAGCGTGAACGGGCAGCTGGTCGTCTTAAGCCCACAAGGCAGGAAACCAAAACAAGGGGGGCAGTGGAGGCCACCCGCAGGCCGCGGGAGCAAGTGGAAACAAAGATGAACTTGAATGGGGCTAATCCTAAGACTAATAGGGACTGCTGCTCCAGCTAAGAAGAAACTTAAAATGGAGCCAAAAAGCACTGAGTTGTGTGACCTGGGGAAACCTGTGGCTGTCATAAAAAAGGCACAGAAGAAAAAGGCCATTCCTTTAGAGAAGATTCCAGCCAGTAAGAAACCCAGACTAGAAAATGGCAAAACTGAGATTTCACAAAAGCAGCTTAATGATTCAGAGGCACAAACTAAAGCGCCAGAGTCAGCTAAAATGAAACTTAAAGAGAAGCAAGTGGTGGCTGCTAATCCCAATAAGAAGCTACAGAACAAAAAGGCTTCTACTCTAGAGAAGATTCCAACCAGACTTGGAAATGACAGTTCTGAGCCTACTGAAGCGTCCATCTTAACTAAGGTTGAAGTAGAAAAATCCATATCAAAAGCTGATAAACCAAAGATTTCCAAACGTCAGAAAAGACAGGCCAAAAGGCAGAAACAACTTCAAGCTCCGACTTTGTCTAAAAAAGTTGGGATTAAAGAGGTCTTCCCTAAGGTGAAAAGTTCAATTGTTAATACAAAGAGCAAATTGAAGGGTAAGTTGGCACAGTCTAAGGCTGCCTTCACACTGTTCGACACATGACTCATGATATCTAGTATCATGAAATTCTATGAATTTGACAAGCCATTCAAATTTAAAACGGAACAAAAAGCAGGACTACTAGACTATCAGTGTAAAGGCAACCTTACTGACTAATCTTCAGATTAAAACAAATTTAAATATTTTAGGAAATGTGCCAAGGGAAGCTAAACATAAATCCGTCCATATTTTGAACTTGGAAAAGGTTGCTGATTCAAAAACTTCTAGACAAACAAAGGAAGGCAAATTGAAAGAATCTAAAGAGGTCTCTGAAGATTCTGAGGAAATGTGGGATGACAATAAAGAGGGTAAGAAGCAAAACTTTTAAAACTAATTAATATTAGTTTTCTTTTTCTCTGCAGAAAGTGAATTTGAAGAGGAGGACGAGAGTCAAGATTCTGAAGAATCCGAATTTTCCTTAGGGGATGATGAAACTCTGTTCCGACAGCCACAAATATTTAAGTTTAGCGAAGCTATTGAAAAACCTCAATGGGAGAGCCTCAATTTGGAAGAAGACTTGCCTCCTGCTGAGGGCTTTGAAATGAATTTAGAGGGTTTAGCTACCATAACTCAAGTAAAGGTGTTTGAGGATATTGGGGAATCTGAGGACGACAGCTGGGTTGAAGCTTCAACAGCAGAAGAGACGAATTCAGAGGAAGAAAGCGAGGAGGAGCAGGAATTGACCAGAAAAGAGTCGAATTCTGATGAAGATAGTGAGAAGAGACAAGAATTGACACTAGAAGAGTCGAATTCTCTTGAAGAAAGTGAGATGATGCAGGAATCCACAATAGAAGAGTCGAATTTTGAGGAGGAAAGCGAGAAGATGCAGAAATTGACACTAGAAAAGTCGAATTCTGAGGAAAAAAGCGAGATAATGGAAGAATCGATACTGAAAGAGTTGAATTCTGAGGCAGAAGGCAAGCAAGAAGAGTCCAATTCTGATGAAGAAAGCGAGAAGAGGCAAGAATTGAGGCAAGAAGAGTCGAGTTCTGATAAAGAAAGTGAGGAGGAGCAGGAATTGTCACCAGAAGAGTCGAACTTCGAGGCAGAAAGAAGGAAATTGTCACCAGAAGAGTCAAATTCTGATGAAGAAAGCGAGAAGAAGCAGGAATCGACACCAGAAAAGTCGAGTTCTGGTAAAGAAAGAAAGCAAAAGAAGAGAAGGAATGGAGGAAGGAGTCGAGTTCTGATGAAGAAAGCAAGCCGGAGCAAATTATGAAGGAACCTGAAGCCTCTTCTTTCTCTGAAAATGCCTTTCCATATCCCCCCGATGTGGATTTGCCCGAACTAAGCATCTTTGAGAATAGTTTGAATAGCAACAAAGTTTTGGCTGTGATCAAAGATGACTTAGAGATTTATGGCACCCTATTGCTCACCCTCCTATCTGGTCAAATCATTATAAATGGTTTCAAGGCCCTTAAACTAAAACCTCTAACCATTTACTCCCCCAAGGGTATCAATTGGGTAACCATTTCACCCCAAAAAACCAAAAAACCTTCCAAAACTGATTTGAATCTGGAGGAACTAAAAGACAACTTTACACTTGCTCAACTGGATAAGATCTTAACCAACTATAATGCCCAAGAGGATGCCATTGTCCTCCTTCAACGAAATATCAAGGCACAAAATCTAATCTCCAACTTTGCCCGGCATATGACCCAGAATCTGTTTCCCCCACAAATTCCCACAAATCGTCCTCATTATCAAAGTGAATATCTACTCAATTGTCTACTCCAGCGAGCCATTAAAGGCAAATCTATGCAAATACCTCCAGTGTGGACCAAACTGAAGCTGAAAAGAGCAAAGTCGTCTGATGATTACAGGAGGCAAGGGTGTGGGCAAGTCCACTTTATTGCGTTATTTGGTCAATAGGCACTTGAATCTATTTCCTGAAATTTTAATTATTGACTTGGACCTGGGACAACCGGAAATATTTGTGCCACAAACTGTAAGCTGTACTCTGATAGATGCTACTCTTTTGGGTCCCGGATTCTTTTTAAACAAACAACCAGAGCGTAGTTATGTGGTGGGTCATGTGAATATAGTCATGTGTGCCGAGCTTTACTTAAAAGCTGTTCAGGAGTTGATGGGGTATGTTTACCAGAATCCCAAATATGCCCATCTGCCCTGGCTGATCAATACCATGGGCTATAACAAAGGATTTGGTTTGGAGCTAATGGCTTTGCTAATACAGCATATACAACCCACTGATGTGGTGCAAATCTCCAGTTCCAAAGCCATAAATAATTTTGATTATCCCTTGGAAAGGAAGCAACTGGGTCAGATCAAGCCCTTTATTTACTCCAAGGAAGAGTTCAAATGGGCGAAGGAAATGCCCAAATATTTTTTGCACTCTTGGTCCAGTGTGGTGCCTCAGCGAGAACGTGGTGTTTGGTCCCTGAGTGCCAAGGATATGCGTTATATCAATCTTTTGGCTCAACTTAGTAAATGCCTCAAAGGCCAGGCCAAGTATTTGAATGAATGTCCACCGGTGGTGGCCTCACTGGATAAATTGAACATAATTCATCCAACTTTGAAGGAAGCTAATGCTTTAGAGCTCATAGCTGGACTGGAGGCCAATGTGGTTTATTTATGTCATCATTCTAAAGATTCTAGTTTGCCTCAGTGCCTGGGTTTAGGTAAGTGTTTGAATATACAGCTTAACCTGGCTCTGATTTATTTATTTCAATTTCTTGCAGGAGTGGTACGTGCCTTGGACTATGATCATAGAATGGTATATTTATTACCCGCCTTGCCCATTTCCTCCCTTAGCCAAGTCAACTGCCTCATCTTGCCTGGAGATTTGACTTTGCCTCAGGGTTACTTCAAGGATCAGGGTGTGGGCGTCACCAATAATGTGCCATTTGTCTTTCAGCTAGATGACTCCAAGTCCTCAAAGAGTATACAACAAATCTACTTCCGTAATCCTGCTTTTTTGGGCCAACCTAAACATTAAATAAGACTTAAATCTTAACCAAAAAAAGTCACTTTTATTTAATGGGAGAGATCATGTCGTCCCTTTAGTATACGTCGCATCAGCACACGTCGTCCCTCGGGTGTGGACATGCGGGTTTCCCATCCATGTACATTGATACGCTTGACTTCTCTGGGTTTGGGAAAATGGCAGCGCACTTTTGGCTTCAACACAGCACGATCAAAAGCATGTTTCTGTCGCACCATAAGGGTTTGGGCCGTATTAAAGGCTACCAGGCAGGTTCTGTGAAAATATTTAAGCCCTTTTAGTTTCATTTAATTGTTAATTTCATTAAAAAACTTACCTTTGTAGAAAATTTTGCAGCATGTTGTTGGGTAATACAGCTGTTTTGACCTATCGATAGCTCTAAACTATCGATAGCTTATCAGCTGACAACATCGATAGAGAGAGCGCGAGACTTGAAGCCAGGGAGACGAACATTAACGGTTTCGGTTTAACAAACTTTTCCCAAGCAAGCTTACTGCTAATTTTGCCAATATTGTAGAAATCGTTGAAGGAGGAAAAAGATTTACCCGGAATATTTGCCATCTTAAGAAGGTGCCAGTGGCACCAGAACCAACTTCTATGTGTCCGGATACAGGGTGTTCTTTGGAATCAGGTCCGTCTGCTCAGTCAGATATCAATGTAACACCGGAAGATGCGGCAAATGAACTGCAGCAGACTGTTAATGAGCAGGGCCAACATGTTGGAGTGCAGACTCGGTCGATGAGAAAACTGATTAGGACATTATACGAGGAGCAAGGTGAAGAAGAGCCTTCCTCGGAACAGTTGGTCAGGCTTTAAGAGAAAGGAGGAAACTAAGCAGCTCGAAAGAAAAAGAAGGATGTATGAACCTAATAAGGGGCACGCCACGAGTCTGCTGTCAACACAAACACTTCTATAACATGTACACTAGACCGTACATGCCTTATATGAAAAGTTAAATTTTGTATTGTTCTTTGTTTAAAGAATTTATCAAAAATCCAAAATCAGATATTCGGATGTTTGATGGCCTCGAAAAGGCTTTATAAAAAAATGAATTCTGTATTTAAATTAATATAAAAGCAAGACGGATCGCAGGCATAATTTGCTAATCTCTTAAATAACAAGGCGAACTCAGCTGGGATGAGTCAGCTTACATACAACTAAAGTAAGAATACTAGAATGAAATCTGTAAAGGAGCCCCGCATGCAAAATGGTTTGGTTTTTACCTTGTTATTAAGTATACTCGGTACCAAAGGTACACAGAGTATACTAAGTTTGTGTAGAAGGCTTCATTTCCGAACGAAGAGATGATAAGAGATAGAGGCTTAACTTGTATGGGACATATACTTCTTATACTTTCAGAACAAATTCATTTAAAATTTTTTTATATTTGGGAAAAATGTCTTTCTTACTTGTTACTTCTTTAATGTCTTAAGTACATTAAAAACTTTCAAAAACATCCCAATGTTTGGGATAAAAAAGTCCCGTAGTATACTGGTAATTCCAATTGATACAATGGCCTTTAAAAAAACATAACATCAACTGTGTTGGTTCAACATCCTCTTTTTTTATAATTTTATTTTATATAAAACAAACTAATTCAACCTTTTTGAAATAGTTTTTTTAAGCAATTTGGAAATAAATCTCCGATGCTCTTCAACGCAATGTAGGAGGTGCGATTGGCCTGTCTTGCAAATAATTCCATCAAAGTCTTCCACTAGCTTGACACTTATTTCTGCTACATCATTGACTACCTTTAAATACTTTAGCATGGACCAAAAAACCACTGCAATTTTCAGACAATTAAAGCTAATGTTTAATACCTATAATTATAAAAAAGCACCGCAAGAACCTCTCCTGTTGATGGTATTCGAATCTATGAACGCTTGCATACCAACCAAATAAACTGGGACAGTCGTTCGTTCTTCTTGTATATTGTCCATAATCAGCAATAATTATCAATTTCACCAGGTCCGTTTGAGTAGCTTAACAAATTTTATAATAATTTTTTTGTACAATATTGTCAAAATTGTTGTCTGCCTGCTATGACGTGCCTAGGCAGCGCAAAGACAAATTAAGGGGAAATTTGATCTTTTAAAGCCTTTTCGAGGCCATCAAACATATTCTATATAAAATATACTGAATTTTTTGAGCCATGTTGTGCACAGATTGTCGCATATTGAAAATCGTATGGAGAAATGTCCGGTCTAATGTACACACAAATGTACACAATTTAGTTGATATTCAAGGCGGCAAAATATTTCCTTCATTGCTTGAAAGAAATGTACATATATCTAAAAAAATAGTCAATAAGGACCAATATGTGCTCATTGTTAGGCAATGGCCCTAGTAGATCTGTAACAACGAATTTCCAAGGAGCACTGGGAAATTGATGTCTCTACATTGGAATCGGATTTTCAGGTAATGAGACTAGCAAACAGTCCCGACAAGATTGGACTTTCTTCTTCGCGTCCCTGTCGATCCCTGGCCACCATACCTTAGACCTTGACGTCGCTTCACGTCGATTCTCCAGGATGACCCTTTGTTGAAAGAAGAAGTACCCTCGATCGCAGCAGCTGTGAATGACTAATCGTGTGCCTCGCAATTACATTTGCCCCACACTTGACAATTCCAACCGAAAAGGGTAGTAACAATTTTATGTAAATTTTTGCCACGAACTGTTCAGGCCCGATATAGCATCGATAATATCTTCATCCTCTAAGCTCTTGTTGGGATCTGTGTGGAAACTTCTGGTTTCCTTGTTCTTTGGTGCTAGGAACTCAGTGATAACTCTAACCTTCTCCGGATCCACGGCCATTTCTACAGCTGTTTTGACCTATCGATAGCACTTAACTATCGATAGCTTAGCAGCTGGCGACATCGATAGAGAGAGAGAGCGAGAGCGAGATTTAGAGCAGTTTTTCTTTCAGTCCTCCAATAACAACTCGTTAGCAGCGGTACGCGTTTTCACAACTCGCGTATGTTTTATACCACAAAAAAAAAGTGAAAATCTAAATAAAAATCCCCAGCATGTAAATCCATTGAATTAAATCACCTTAATCTAGTGCAAATGTTTAAGTGCAAGTGAAAACTATTAACATACTCACTCACACGCATACTCATGCGCCTGTATGCGTGCAACTGTGTCTGTGTTAAGGGTTTGGGGGAAACAATTTTGTGAGACAGGATCACGAATCAGCCTTAAAGGAAGTCATCTTTTAAATTGTCCTTTAAAACGGAAGATTCTCTTTTTAAATAGAGCAATCGAGGTGAGTACTACAGCAACTGCTGTGTCTGTGTCTGCTGTGTGTACTTGGGTTAAGCTTGTGTTTGTGTATTTGTGAGAGCAAAAGTGCAAATTGCATTTTTATTTTTATTTAGCCATAAAATTCATTAAATTTTCCTAATTTTTGGCTTATTAGCCCCTAAAACGTCTCTGGAGGTCACACTTGGCCAGCAAAAGCAACAAAAAAATAAAACAAGAAAATCGATTTTCCTGAACTTACAATTTTCTACGCTTCACTGGGCTCCATGGAGCACCAGCAGCAGCCAAACGTTTGGGGAGCCGGCAAAGCCGACGTCGACGCAGACGTTAGCGGCAACCATAAAGTATACATAAATTGAATTTCGAAACACGGAAGCGAAATGGCGGAGGCTGCAAAAGACCCACTCCCACCCTCGTCTTCGCTCCTACCTTATTGTTCTTGTTGCAGACCAGAACACTCTCTTTTAGTTGTCATGACCCACCGCATTTAACAGATGATTTTGGCGTCCCACCAAGAAAAAAACACAAAAAATCTGGAGATGTCTCTGCTTTTCGTTTTGGTTCAATTGGAGGGCAGCTGTCACTTCTTTTAGCCCTTTTCCCTCCCCCCACCCCCACACCCTGGGCCAACTTCATCTGCCTGTCAGACAGAGTCTCCCCTGCCTGTTCTATGTGTCTGCTTTCGTGTGTGTTGTGTGTATTTTTGATGACGGCACTCAGTTTCCGCCCGCACTGATTTTGGCCTGTGCCAATAGCCAAATACAGTGATGACTCACTTTGTGCTAAAAGAAGTAATTGTGATTTCATTGAAGAGATAGGGAGAACCGGTACCGAGAGTGGAAAATCTGTCAGGCAGTCAGCTTAAACCACTATTTAAGGTGGCTTTGTGCTTTGCCAAGCCCCACGGTTACTAGGATCTGGTTTCCTGAGAGGGTTTTTATATTGATATCGAAAAATGAGTGTGAACTCTGAAAGTAGCTTTAACGGCTTCATGATGGCTTCCAAAGTTATCAAAAAAAAATATACCGTTCCCTTCATTTCTGAGCTCATATTGACAGTAGCTAAATCAAATCCTAAAGTAGATCAGAGAGAGCTTTTTTTCTTTTCTTTTTAAAATTAATAAATTTTTAAAATTTACCCATTTTTCTTTTCCTTATTCTAACTGACTCTTGTAGAACGGAAAAGTTTCAAAATTGCTTGTACTGAACTTCCACAGCGGGGCTGAGAAAAGTCTATGTCAGTTAGTTCCTTTAGGAATTCAATTTTAGAGATTTGGAACTACGAATGAGTCCAATGAACGAAACTAGTTCATCTACAGGTAGTTAGTTCGAGCTTCGTATTGTCCTCTTTGAAAAAAGTATGGGAGCTTGTTAGTAAATTGTGTTCAGTGACGAAGCTATTTATAGTTGAATGAACACGTGAACACACAAAATTGCCGTATTTGGTGCGAAGAGCAGCCAGAAACATTGCAAGAACACCCAATACATCCCGAAAACTGCACTGTATTGCGTGGATTATGTGCCGGTGCCGTTATTGGACCTAACTTTTTTAAATATTACAAAGGCAAGAGCGTTACTGTGAATAGAGAGCGCTAACGTGCGATGATTACAAAATGGAAGAGGTAGACTAGGCTGACATGTGGTTTCAACAAGGTGGTGACACATGCCACACAGCACGCGAAAAAATGCTCCAATTGGGAGGAGAGTTTGGTGAACAGTTTCTTTCACGTTTGGGACAGGTAAATTGACAAATTGTTGATGAAAATTTGTCATAAAAGCCATAATAGCTAGCAGATTTTGCAAGACTTAAAACAAAAATTATGGTTCCATTCACAACTAACACAAGTTTACAAAAAAAAGACCAACTTTTTCAACAGAGAAGATAGAAAGCTGTCCATATATGTTTTTCTCTGAATTCAAATAAATTATCCGTTTCCCCCTGTAAACTTAGCCTAAAGCTAAGGTCCCAAAGTCAAACAAAATTTGAACACATTGTGCAAACAAAGTTAGCCTTGAACTGTAATTGTTTACGTAAAACATATTTGGGAACACATAAGCAAATATTTGCTCTTACAAAAATTTGCGCAAAAATTTCCCCTACGCATATTTTAAAATATTTGCGCAAATTATTTGCCTGTGGGACCTTACCTTAACTGTTTCGGGGGCAAGCTGGCGTAAAAGAAGCCAAGTGACATTTCGTACCGTTTACTCTTGTGCGATGTGTCTTAACCAGCTTCCACTTACATTAATTTGTGACATTCTGTAACCAATCAGCGTGTCCAAGTTCTTTGTCTTTTGTGATCATTATATTTAGTCAACTTAACTTTTCAACAACTTTGACTTAATGACTGAAGATCAGGGCCGGCCAGTCCCAACTACAGGATGCTTGCCGAAGACATGTGTAAGTGAGAGAGACATAGATTTTACTGTCCTCTCCTTGACGTATCGAGGAAGAATGTGAATTTGAGTTAAATCATTCTACGTTAATTATGTTAGATTACAAAAAGGCAAGTGAAGAAATTCCAAAAAAAAAAAAAAAAAAAAAAAAAAAAAAAAAAGAAATTCCAAGTGAAGATGTACACCTCATGTCTTATTTTCAAAAAAGCTTTTGCTTGTTAGAAAGAGGTATAATGGTTTTTGGTGCAAAAGCATTTGGCCAAATTCTATAGAGCTAATTTCATTGTGTAAATCCAAACTAAGGCTGCCTTCACACTGTTTGACACATGACCCATAATATCTAGTAGGCCGCGCATTTCCCCATGAAATTTTATGAATTTGACAAGCTATTCAAATTTAAAACAGAACAAAAAGCAGGACTTCTGGACTATCATGTGTCATATGTCGAACTGTGTGAAGGCAGCCTTAGCAGTGATGTACTTCACATTAATGAAGTTTGGGGACTTTTTTCATTAGACGATGAGTTTTCATATCAATTCCTTTTCTATTCTATTAATCCAAAGGCAGATAATAAAATCCTCATGTTATAAAATTAGCCTTTTCAAATTTATTGCATTTTTTTGAACTTTCTTAAATCTGTTTAAAAAGTACTTGTTTGGGCTTTTGGTGTCAAAAAAAGAAGCTATTTTGGTTCTCAGATTTAGAACAATTATTTCGAGTTTTTTGTTAGTTTGATGATCGTAATATTGTGGGATATCTTGGATGCCGCTCTGAAAAATTAGATGGATGGATTTTTTTAAATGTGACATCAAGTGATTTCTTTCAAAATACTTTATTTCTGATCTCAGAGGGTCTAGATCAGAGCACAAACATACTCACCAATTCACGAAGTCATGTTTTATTTTGGGTTAGAGAGAGACACAGTCACATTTGCGCGCTCTCTTCTTGGGGAGCCCTTTTCTAGATCTAAAGATTCCACAGCAAAGGTCCTAGCAAACCCAATTGATTTGGCAAAGAACCGAAAGATATCAACCGCCAATAACCGTGATTTATTCAACTCTTTTCTGGAATGTGGTTGCCTGATATGAGTTTCTTCAGGTGTATTGGTGTGTGCCTTGCCAAAAAATGTGTGCACCCCTGGTACAAATTTGATGTCTACCAAACGGTAACTTTTATATAAAATTCAAACTTCTTTCCATTTGAACTGCTAATTTGAAATAAATCCAGAATTTTCAAATTTCGTTAATAAATTCTTAAGCGCACACCTTAATGAATGCTTACTGTACCAACTGGCCAACCATTACCATTCAATTTTGGCACTCTTTTGCGGATGCGAATGCGGATGCTGATGTTGGGTGTGTGTGCGTAAACAGGGGACTGGACGGAGTATGTATTTATGTATAAAAGTCTGGATTCTGGTCCCTTATTTGCTTCCTGCCGGGGCACCCTTAAAATTGTGTGCGCTCGTATGCGTGTGCCAGCTACAAAATTACATTTACGACCATTTAGCATAGGGTTTTCGTCTTTCGCTCGACTCGCTGTCATACTTAGTTTTATTTTGATGGCATATTTGATGCGTTTTTAATCAGATTGCGTCAATTTGTTGTTTGTTTTGGGCCAACGATGGGGGCGGTGGCGGCTTCGGCGGTGTTTTTCTTCTGCTGGTAGGTTGCGTGTCAAGTGCAGGCATTTCATCGGCTAAGAAACGTTCTCTAATTAAAAAAAAAAAGAATGCCTGACGGACGGTTTGTCGTTTAGCTGGGAGTTGGTAGTCTGGGTCGGACTTTCCAATTCGTTTAGCTTATGAGCAACATTCACGGACCCCAGGCAGCTGACTGACTTGCTTTGACTGACTTGAGGCCATATTGGAAAACAGGCGAGGGAAGTTTAACGATTATTTAATCATTCGCAGATCACTCAAAAGTCCATAAGTTAGGGTACTGTAATAACCCCTAGTTTAAATACTTAAGCCCTGTTTTTGATCTGATTTGGTCTCCAAATTGCCAAACTTCCCTCACAAAAGAGGTATCGTTTGTGCCAAAAAAGTTCTGCAGAGTATTGGGATTTCATTATGCCAAAAATAAATGGTTTTATGTTCTTGCTTCAATTTTTTGTTGTTGTTGTTTTCCATGGGCCATATTGAAGTGTATGTATGTCGTATGTACGTACAAAAATACATGTCTCGGAAGGAGAATCTATCATGGCGGCAGCTGTCCAACTCGGCAATGGATCGGTACTGGGCCGGCAACAACTGTTGTGGCTGTTGTCGCTGTCGTCTTCATCAACGCCTCTGTTGAACTTTACGGCATTTGCGTTGTAGTGTGTTTGTTTTTAGCATTTGTTGTTGTACACACGCACACAGACACATAATTTTTAACAAAATTTCAACGACAACAGACGGGCCTTATTATGCATGCAAGAGATCTGGGAAGTAGCAACAGCAGCAGCAGCAACAACAGCCGCAGCATTTCGATCGCCAACTTTGCACATGGCTCTGTTCGTGGCAACTCCAACGCCATCGCCAGGACTGGGGCCCCACGCAAAAATAAAAAATACTTTTGTTGTGACTCGTTCCGAGGATTAGAGCATTGCCCTCTTCACTTGGATTACTTTAATTTGTGCTTATTGTGTTATCCAATTTGTTGGTCTTAATTGGAAATCGTTCACCCACCCACTCCAATTATGCATAATGATTACAGCGTCGTCATAGCCCAATTACACTCAATTAAACTCCATCAAAAAGTCAGATATGGCTGCATCATTCCGATGAGTATGTCAGCTGCCTGGTTGCTGGCATTTCTGCACTCACGTAAAGGCCTTGCATTTTGCTCAGGTTAACACCTTTTTTGGCTGGGGTCTGCCATGGCTCACTGGGCTCAGCATATTTTTTGAGGCTATGCGCCGGAAATTGGGTTACACATCAGCAGCTACTTGTTATTATTACCTTATCTCATATGCATATCTCTTCTAAGCGCTCCCAAAAAAACAGAAAACTGTTATCATATCTCTACGTCTCGGGTGCATTATTATCTGTGAAAGCCATTATTAAGCCCTCCAAATGTGCCTCTACTTTTTGAATCTTTTAAATATGTTAAAACGTGAACTGGGTGACTCAATTTGTAAGCAAATAAAGTCATAAGATCATAACTGCTCTTAATACCTGTATACATTTGGGACATTTGTTACGAAATGGCAAGAATTAAGTTATTTAAGTGTATCGAAAAGATACTAAGTAGAAGGGAAAACTTAAATTGGAATTGTAAATATGTGAGAATAAATTTCTTTGTTATTATTGTTATCAAATAAGCGAATGAGTAGGCAAATAGGAAATTTTAAACATGATTCATATGTAGTTAATCTGCTGGACCGTCGATCTATCTATTCTGAACATATGAAGAAGTTCAAATCGCCAAGACAGTAATTAATCGCACACAGGAAGTGGAATTTGCCTAGCGATTCACTGGTTTAGTGTTGGTTGTTTATGAGTAAGTGAACAAAACTGATTTGCTTACAATATCTTTCACTTTTTTGATTCGCTTGTTTACTCAATTGTTATTTTTCGATCAGTTGTAAGGGCATACAATCAAAGTAAAGTCAACAATTGAACAAATGCAAGAACAAGCTACTGATAAAGTAGGTGAACGATCCAAACTAAACAATGTTGCTCAAATTTTCGCTTACTGAAGTTTTAGATTTAAGCTGGCAAACTATCAATGCATCAATAGTGCATTCTAAGAAAGAAAATTATATGAGACTGAATTGATTACACTAATATAAATCCAAAAAAAAACACCCACAGTATTTATCTTAGGATTTTTAAAACGATGTACTCGAAAATCTACTTATTTTACCCGTTACTCGTAGAGTTAAAAGGGTATACTAAAGGCGTAACAGGCAGAAGTAATCATTTCCGACCATATAAAGTATATATATTCATCAGCATCAACAGCCGAGTCGATATAGACTTGTCCGTCCGTCCGTCTGTATGAACACCTAGATCTCCGAGATGGTAAGAGATAGAGGTTCGACATGTATTTGATGCTTCTCTTATCTGTATCTCTTATCGCCCCCTCCCGCCCCCGCAATTTGGAAAAAACGTTATATCTCCTACAGTTTTGAAGATAGACGATTCGTACCTTCTAGGGATAGTTAGAAATAAGCAAAATGAATCGAATGTTGAAGATCGGATGAACAGTTCTCAAGTTATGAGCAAAAATGTGAACCAAGCCCCCCGTCCGCTACCCTCCCTCCCAACCTAAAAAAAATGTTGTATACTTTTCGGATGGTCACTCTAAGGAACGCAGGAACACTGCTAAACATGATTTTTCATAAGTAACGGGTATATCGAAGTCGGTTAGAACTGACTTTAACTTACGCTCTCGTTCCTAAGATATAAAAGGTACTCTTACATGTTAAGCCTTATTTCCAGTTCGAAACGTAAGATGTAGCCAAGCTTATAATACTTTAAATAAATCTGGAATTTGATTATTGCAGGCTGGAGGTAAAGTAAAACACAAAGATGTGTGTGTTGTTTTTCCAAAATGTTTCGGTTACTCCTCGACAACCATCTTCAGGGACACTGCAAAACAATTTCCAATTACAATGTAACATTGATCTTATAAAAAAACACAAAACATTTGTACTTACAATGTTTTACACGTCTGTTCCGTTTGGCGTGGAGTTGGATACTAACTTATTGTTTGGTCAGTAAGTGTCTGTATGGG
Organism: Lordiphosa clarofinis; assembly: GCA_018904275.1. Lineage (NCBI taxonomy): Eukaryota > Metazoa > Arthropoda > Insecta > Diptera > Drosophilidae > Lordiphosa > Lordiphosa clarofinis. Next base: position 712,571 of record JAEIGQ010000070.1, on the reverse strand, counting down.
TGTGCACAGTTTTCCGTGTCCGTTTTGTAGTTAAGTCTCTTGTCAGTGTGTGTTTCTATAATATGTAAATGTAAATGTTGGCTATACAGCTCCTAAAACGGGGCCAAGCCAAGCTTCTCGCGATCTCTTGTCGTGTGTGCTTTAAATTTTTCGCACAAGAGAAAGGAACCTACAGTTTAGCGCCGGATCCGAACGGCAAAGTTTGAGAATTTGCTTTTTCATGGCTAGTTACTTCACAGCTGGCGCCAATAGCTGGTGAAGGTAACCGTATGTGTAAAAGCTTTTTTCTAAAGAAAGAAAAAAACTTTTATTATTAGATGTTCCGAGGCGGGATCGAACCCACGACCTCCCGCCCAGCAGTCCAGCACACTAACCACTGGGCCACATACGGTGAGGCTATAATATGTAACATCTCTAAAGTGAAGCGTTTGCTATAGTGGTTTTCTTGGTGTTAGATTTTAGTTGTTTCGAAGTTCGGCGAGTGTCCGCTCTCCATACAGTGTCGCAAGTGAAGTTTTTGTATGGTTTTATGGTGTGTGAGTTGGTTGTCTGATTTATTGTCTGATTTTGTTGTACCAATGTACAATTTGAAATTCATTGGTCTGTCAAAATATGTTTAATTTCTGAAATCATCTCCTCGTGATACATTTCATCGCTTATGTTCAGCCTCGGTGGAATACAACCTGTTGCTAAATCTATCAGGCCTGTTCCGGTTTTCACTTTCGACAAAAATTGTCGAATTCGAATTCGTTAAATATGCATTTAAATAAAAATGATTTGGCTAATCAGATTAAAACGTTTTAACTTGAATCAGTCGTGTAAAGAGTAAGTAGAAACTGTAAGCTTCATACGGATTTTCTTGATTGTTGAATAGAGAAGAGAACATGTAAAAAATTCGAATTCACTTTAGTGAAAACCGGAACATGGCAGTATATATATGTACATAAATCTCGTGTCACGTTATTGTTAGCGAACTACTCCGAAACGGCTTGAACGGTTTTAATGGAATTGTTTGTAAAAATTGGGCAAGTGTACTACCGGTTTATATCTATATTTCGTAACTCTAAGTGATTTGGGTGTCCCTTTGCAGAACATTCTTTTGAATTGAATTTTAATTTCTCACTCTATGTTTTATTATTGTGAACATTTTGTAAATTACTAAAATATCGGAATATGTACTTCATCAATCGTTTCAATTTGCCCGATCTGTGTGTGTTACAGCAACACGTTGGGGTGGTTATTTGGGCCTCTTAACAAATGCAGCAACGCACATGCGAAATGCTATGGCAGCTGGAACAGGTCAACAATTTCATAAAATAAATGGAATTACAAGTCTCCAAATGTCGCAAAATAGATCAAATTATTTGCTTGTGTTTAGAGAAAACATTGTTGTAGTAACCAAGGTTTAATATTTTTGAAATTTTTTCCTAGAACGTAGAGTTTAGGCAGTCATAAAACTCACTAAATGAGTCAATTAAGAACTCAATACTCTTTAAACTAGATAAACAAAAAACGATAAGTTCATTTAAAAATAATGAACTTGAAGATTTGATCTTTAGAAGGAACTACAATTTCACATCAATGTATTTGATCCAAGGAAGATTGTGTGTTTCGTTTTCAATTCTAGATTTGGTCTTACGGAAGTGGAAGTAACAATAAGACATCATATAGAAAAACTAGGCGTTTTGTTCATGTAGCTTTCGTACGTTAATCGGTTACTGTCTCTTACTGTGGTCATACAAAATGCGAGTAAACAGCGATAACATACACATATTCGCCTGATTTGCAAAACCCCGAAGCCATTCATAGGCTCTTATAGCACGAATTGAGTCAGAATGTGATAAATCTATACGAAATAAACTCATTTATACAAAAAATTATCGGAATAAAACCAAACAATTGATAAAAACACAATTCAAGCACAGTTGTGTTAGAGTACTTTAGTTTCGTTTTGTCCACATGTGTCGATTGGAATATTTTTCACATTTTATTTCATTTTTCTCAAGAAATAATAAACAACAATTGTTCCTTTCTTTGGGTCTTTCCTTTATTTTTCTTTCATGCTGCTGCTGCCCTCATCCAGCAGCCGCAGCAGCAGCTTTAATTAATTTGATTCGCCGCACTGGGCGCGTCTGACTCCCAATGTGGTCAGAGCATTGGACTAATGGGTTGTTTGTTGCTTGTATTTTGTTTACGCTGCTGCCTGATTGAAAAATTCTTATACACGAGTATGAGCACATGCCCGGCACATCTGTATACATATATATATATTTATATGTATATATGACGGGGCATGTTTGACCCACAATCTTGTCGTGGAAAATAGTCTTATTGAAATATGCGTTTGGTACGCTTCGTCAATGAACTGGAACCAGTGGCCACTGGGACTGGCACTGGATATGAAATTGGGTAACCAAACAGCAGCTACATCATTCAATGCTCTCACTCTGCGTGCACATAATGGAAAAAGCAGGCCATGCAATTACCAAAAATAGAACCAGTCTCAGTTTCCCTCAATCAACGCCACGCATCAGCACTTGAGTGGGTGGGTGGGGAAGGAGGAGAGGGGATAGGGTAAAGAAGGCGTGTCACATTTTTTAGTTGGTTTTTAATGAGTTTACAAATAAGCATTAAGCGCCGAAATCAATTTAAATTAATTGTATTGCTTTACAAAAGAGAATTAAATTTATTTAAAAAGTTTATCAGATTTTGATTTGATTTAAATGGGATTTAAAAATGTTGTTCTGTGCCTCCTTTTAAACTCTTTTGATCTCCAACTTCCTTTGAAGACTTTTTTATTTTTTTGGTCAAACTTTTTTCTTTAACAATTTGACTCGCTTTTACTAGCCTTTCTTTCAGTTAAAGAAAGAAAACCACTTTTTATTTGCTGGGCCACACCCGGCCACGAAATACTTTTGTACTCTTGGGAAATGACAAGAAATCGAGTTTTTATAATAAAATAGGCTGAAATAAACAAAAAATTTTAGATGAAAATTGTATCAAATATTGTTTAAAAGGGACCGTAAGCCGGTTTTGAACAGAGCTTCGGAAAAACGGTTCAGTAGTGGTTTAAGCGGTACCTCGAACCTGTTAACTTGTCGATCCTGAACCCGAAACGAGACGGTATATAGAAATATGAAAAAAAAGTTGGGCTTAAACAATCTCCTTAAAGTTTTAACTTTTTTTTTATTATGACGGGGAAACGAATTAAGATTCGTTTAAAAAATCACATTTAAAAACGGCATATTGAGATTTCTTGAAGGAAATAAATCGGTTTCACGTCTATTCAACACAAAAAAATTTTAACACGTCAATTCAACACACGTCAATTCAACAAACGTCAATTCAACAAACGTCAATTCAACACAGCACAATTATAACACATATACAATTTCAAGATAATCAATTTCAACACAAAGCAATTGAACATCGGCAAATTTCAACATATTACGATTTCAACACAGTACAATTTCAACACTGGAAAAAAACAGTTTAAAAAAAATTATATTTCCAATCTTGCAGGTGGCAATGTCAGTCGAACCTGACTTTAATATCCTCCGAAAGTGTATGCACATTCGAAAGCACCAGAGATAAGATTCTTTTGTTCACAACTTGAATAAATTTCATCCGAATGCAGGCGTTGTAAATATCGTAAAATTTTTGCCTGCCGCTTGTGTCACCCTTCTTTCCTAGCATGAATTTGTTTGTGTTCAATTTGTAATGTGTTGAAATGACGTATGTTTAATTGAATTTTTGAAATTTATGTGTTGATTATACCGGGAATCGGGGGGGGATGAAGGTAGCGATTGTGGAAAAATTTTTATCTGCAGCTTGTTCCTTCTATCTCTGATGGTACTACACACTTGCATTATATTTACTATCACTAATAAAAGTCATCGTTACTCATCTTTAGGTTCCACGTCTATTCAACACAAACCAATTTTAACACGTCAATTCAACACAAAACAAAGTCTTCACAAAAAAAAGTCAGCACACGTCTATAAGTCATTTCAAATTTAAATTTAATAAAAAATTAATTATTTTGTTTTGTGTTGAATTGACGTGTTGAAGTGTTTTGTGTTCAATTTACGTGTGTTGAATTGTTGTGTTTGGGGAAATGACTTAGTGTTGTATTGACGTGTGTTGAAATTGTTTTTTGAAGACTTTGTTTTGTGTTGAATTGACGGATTGTTTGTGTTGAATTGTTGTGTTGTTGGTTGAAATGACTGGGTGTTTTATAGACGTGTCACCAAATAAATCATATGTCAAGTTCAAAAATGCCTAAAAAAAACTGTAAAAAAATTTTCTGAACACAGAGTCTTAAATCTGACAACTATCAAACACGGTCCTAAGTTTCATGTTTCTTGGACCGATAAAAAATTTTCCCTCTCTTCGATACACCTATTATGGCAACAAAACCACATACCGAAATAAATCAAAACCCTAAGTTTCGTTACTTATCAGAACCGGAACCGGAATCGAACCACAATTCATTCGAAATAGTCATTCATCTAAAAGAACAACCGCAGCTACTGTTCCGCTTTTAATCTTTAAATTTCTTTTTTCAGTTAATTTATTTACTAGGTCACTCCTTCCAAAATTTGTGTCCCCTGCTTACCCATTTGTTAATCCCTCAATTGAGTACGCATCCCATACTGAGCTGTCGGCTTATCGTGGTGTTTATTTATAGCCTCAGCCACTCCCAATTATCACCCTAAAACGTTTGAAATAATCATTCACCCCGTCCGTCCGTCCGTCCCACTACTTTTGTGCTCCTTTCCCAAATAGAACATGTGTTGGATGCACTTGCACAATTTTGCAGCATTGTGTGCCTAGATGCCTAATAAAAATGTGAATAAACTTAATTGAGGCATAGCCCATCGTGTCGGAATTTTCTACAGCCGTCTAATAAAAATTCCACAAGAATCCGAGCAAGAGTTATTCAATGGCTGTTGTCTGTCTTGATAAAAAAAAAAAGCAAAAAGAAAATAATAATTTGTACATTTTGTATGTGTGTAATTATTATTGATTTCGATTTGTTGTTTTTCCGCTTTCGAAGTTGAATTGAAGAGCCGCCACCCTGCTGCGCTTGGCTGGAATAGCAATGAGAGGAATTGAGGGAATGGGAAATGGCCAACACAACAGCAGAAGAAGTGTCAGGCAATATGCCACCAATATATGAACTTAAAATGCAGCCAAGCATGCCGGGCCCATCACTATGGCAGCTCCCATCCCATCCCTCACTGGTCTGCTCTTTCCCTTCGAGGTTTGGCATGAATGAGAATGAGGCTTTAGTGTGGGTGTTGTTGTTGCTTTGGGTATGCAAATGAATTAGCATAGCGCCAAATGCAAAAAACAGAACCAAGCGAGAGATGGCCCTACACACAAAACAAGTTTTCTTTATGTTGTTGCTGGAATGCATATTGGCTGTGGCTCAGATAAGCCAGTTGGAGCACCAGAGTTCAATGCAGTTCTCGTCGCCGTCCCGGGGTCAGTTTATAAATTGAGCAAACAAAAGCAAACTAATAAAGGTATATAGAACAAAAGGCCTGAATGTGGTAGATGATGATGATGCCATCCATTCAACGCCCACACCAGGGAAATGGGTTTGTGGCTGCTTTTCAAGTGGCCGCCTCGTGTATCGGTATCTATAATGTGATTAGAGGCCTGCATTTATGTTTGTATGGAGACTCGAGTGGCACTTTGGGATGCTGTCTTGCTGCTGCCTGCGGGCAATTAATTATCGGCCACACGTGAGTTCAAAGAGAGGTTAAAGTTCAGTTCAATTAGCATTCCATTAAGAGGATAAACAAGGTGGCTTCAACTCTCTACGTGACATCAAAACTAAAAAACTTCTTTATTTTTTGTTCTTTAAACAAATTTATGTTCATTATGACTGCACACACACACACACAGAGACACAGTCGCAGACGCAGCCACTCACTCATATTTCATGACCCAAACTGGGTGAAACTGCGCCTACTTTTTTGGTTTTTGGCACTGAGCTCTGAAATTTGTATATAACGCGCCCAGCTTACGCAGCATTTTTCACATTATTATACACTATACAGATGAAAGGAGTATGAATTCGGTGAGACGTTTAACTATAAGGTTTACCTATAAAGGATGTTCGAATTTTAATATTGTGTAGGTAAAGCTCAAGCGTGAGAGAAATAGGCATTTCAATGTTGTGCAACAATTTTCTGCTACTGAGTTCTTAATGGCCAAAATCAACACCTTATTATGTCTCGGACTTTGGTTCCCTAAATTGAAAGCAGATCCATTTTTTATAGTTCAGTTTATACCAAAAAATCCGCATATCAGAAGCGCTTCAACAATTGAAAATCGCTGCTTCAAGTGTATTATATCTAAAGACTTCAAACTTCTAAAAGTATGCAGAAAGTACGATACGGAGCTTCAAACCAATTGTCACATCTTGTTAAATCTTCTTTCCAAATTCCATATCCAGAGCTGTCTTTCCCATGGAACTTAAATAATATAGCTATCAAACTTCTTAATATCTGCCAGAATTATTTATAATAGCTGAGTTTAAGAACGGTTACAGATGCAAACCTGTTTTTTGAATTCCATTCGTAGACTTGATTCATGCTTTCAATTGACTTCGTTCGGATCAACAGAAATAATGCACAATACAGCGGCAAATGGTCAGCAATTTATTTCAATGTGGATGCACGATGAGGTTACAATAACCTCAATTATTGAATATTATTTAATAACCGAATTATTTACTAAAACCAATTTATATGACAGACCAACGTTTGACCGGTCAGCAGGTATTGTTAGAAAACATTTATTCAGCAGATAATTCTGATTAGCAATTACCGACTTACGATTTGCGATTGCTGATGAGTCTCTGCTGAATAGATTTGAATGCAGACTTTAAGATATCCGTTGACTTTTTTACTTTTTATTAATGGAAAACACCAACGTAAAATATATAATATATATAAAATATTTATTAAACCATTGGAGAGGGTATATTAAAATTGTTCAGATGTTTGTAACGCATAGAAGGAAGCATCTCCGACCACATAAAGTATATATATTCTTGATCAGCATGACGAGCTGAGTTGATTTAGCCATGTCCGTCTGTCCGTCGGTCCGTCTGTCCGTCTGTTTCTATGCTATCTCCTCCGTCAGTTTAAAAGTTATCTTTACCAAACTTTGCACGAAGTCTTTTGGTACAAATGCGCAGTATATTTGTCGGAATCGGTCGGATCGGATGACTATATCGTATAGCTGCCATAGAAACGATCGGTCGAAAAAGTAGTTCTAGTGAGAAAAAGTTTTTTGTCTTCAACGCAATCGTCCCCAAACCTCGTATTTATAAGTTTTCTATGCCTTCACATAATTTCACCAAGTTTTATGAAAATCGGACATCTATAAAGTAAAGCTGCCATACAAAAGATAGATTTGAAAAAAACGTCTTAGTAGGAAAAACTTTTTTGTTTTTAATGCTATCGGAAAGTGCGAATCACATATTTTCCTATTTCCTATAAACTTTTTTTGCCCAAACTCTTTAAAAACACATTTTAAATACAATACGTTATTCCAGGTATGCCCAAACACATCCCGCAAGCCGCTTATTCGTTGTTGTTTTTCGCGAAAAGAACAAAGACCAACAACAAATTCAATTGCGTCTTCCTCATTTTCTTTCCGAACAATAACTTTAAATATCTCTCTTCTCGTTCTCTCCGAGCAAAGGCTTTGTTGTAGGGTAAGAACGCATCAAACAGCATTAGCTGTGTTTCTCTTTTTATTTCTTGTGGTTGTTCTTGCTTGATATATATATTATCAGCATTTCTAAATGATTTTAAGCGGCATTAAGCCTTTTCTGGTTTTTTCGAACTTTTTAAATATTATAAACAAACTTATTTATTTAACATAAGAAAAAGCTATATTTAAACCTAGTAACTTTAAAAAATATAGATAGAGATTCGGTCCATTGGTCTGTCGCTTATTGGTAAAAACTCAAGTCTTTTCTACTTCTTTATTATTTTTTATTTTCTTCGTTAAAGATACTATCTGCAGTGCTACTTATGCATACGTGTAACCAAAAGAAGAAGCACAACCCTTATACCGAACTGAAAGAAAAAACTTCAAAGCCGTAAACTAAATTATAAGTTTTTTAAGAACTAATATTTCTAAAACAAATAAAAATAATATTCCTGGAACTGTGTACACTTTATTTGACATTACTGATTCAGCTACGGTGGTGTCGCAGAATCTTCGCTTTTTGGTATAAACTAGGGTTGTCGAAAATATATCAAGATATCAATATATCGATAATATTTTTTTAAATTGATATATTTATATCGTGATTTTTTTTTGACCAAATATCGAAAATCGATTTTTTTTTGGGATATTTTATGATATTTGTGCGTTGCACAGTGGGTCGAATTCCCAAATAATTGGCATAAAGTCGTGTGTTGCAGATATCGAGATGAAACTTGGTACTTTAGATAAATATAACACCTTTAATATTAAAACAAAATGTTAAGTTAATTTGACCACGCCTACGCCGACCGCCCTTATGTGGCATCATTGCGTATACGTGATCTAAAATCAAAATTTTGAGAACTGAGAATAAAAAGTTACAATTTAAATTAAAAATTAATTTTTAGTAATGTGTAGTCAAATTTCAACCGTACATTCCTTTAGTTGGCCAAATATCTGGTTTTTAAAAGCGGTAGAGTTGCCATCCATACGTCCAGCAGCGTTGGATGACAGAGTTTAAGCTCATTTTCAAGTTCAAAGCACAGCAAAAGCCGCAAAAAGCCGCAATCAGGATAATTATAATCTTTTAATAGACACTTTCTACTTTATTTTGATATACATTACAAAACACACAAACACGCACAAAGCTAGTTTTGCTCCACAGAAGACTTGCACTTTGGTTAAGTTATCTCTGTTTGGGGACAACACGAAACAACACAATTTAAAGCAACATATTGAACATTATCAGGAAATGCTTTCATTTATTTATTCTACATACCCTGGCCTTTATTATCCATAATTTGGCAAAATTTTTTGTGCAACTTTATACGACGTGCAAGTTCTCAAAGTTAACAAATAGTTGTCGCCAATTTTATCGCAACAATCACTGCACTCAACACCTGACTTCGATAATCGATAACAATTTTAGGGTTGCCAAACTATCGAAAATACTATTCGATTCTTTGTACATAGACTATGTATTTTTAAGGTGTATTATTAAAAATGAGTTTTGTTTCCATGAAATTTTAGACTTTATGCCAATTATTTGGGAATTCGACCCACAGTGCGTTGGTAGCTCTTTGATCTGGGTAGCGAGCGCAAGCGCATTTAAGAGACAGAAAATGGATTCAAATTTGATAAAAGCAAATTACAGCGACATAAAAGAGGCACAGCCAAGTGTAATTTGTGAGGAAAAGTATTTAAAGCAAGCGTTAGTCCGACCAAATGTCCCGTGTGTTGTCTTTATGGAAGCCCAAGAGTCTCAAAATAGCGGTCTAAAGTTATACTTTATGTTGCCACAAACATCATGAGAAAGTTATCCCTTAATATTCTGGAATTCGCATAAGGCGGCCATGCCAGAACTATCCAGACTAGCCGTAAGGCATCTTATTACCCCAGTGCCTTCGGAGCGACTTGCTTCTGCTATAAAATGCGCCATATTCGTCAAAGCAACGCGTCTTTTTAAAGACTTTTAAATCCAAATATTGGAACTAAAAGTATTTATTATGTCTAATACATAGAAAACTCGAATCTCATTTAAAATATTGTTAGATTTGCTTAATATGGACTATATCTTTTTATTTTTGGGCAGGGTATTCCCTCTGTTTGGTAAAAACAGGAAAAAATTAAAATATCAATTATATCGATATATCGATGTTTTAAAAGTAATATATTTAATATCATTTGATATTTTTTCAAATCAGAAAATATCATCGATACGACATTTTAAAAATATTCGGCAACCCTAGTATAAACGCTTGCTCTTTGTATTTGAACTAGAGGTGGGCGCGGGCCTGTATTTTGAGGCCCGGGCCCGCACGAACCCGAACTCTTTTTTGAGAGGCCCGGCCCGGCCCAACACGAAACTTTTTCACCAAGGCCCGGGCCCGGCCCGGCCCGGCACGAAACTTAATTTTTTCTAAATTTGAGCTTTTTAGCCTAGTGCGTTTTTCATTTAAAACATGGCCCGATGTTGAAAAAAGCCTTTCGCTCGTAGAAATGTGTGCCAGGAGCTGCTGGATAGGCCAAATATTTGTCAAGCTCTATGTCGACAGCGTTTTTCTCAACTTTTCGTTTTTTTATATAACTTAAGTCTAAAAATTCAGCAAACATTCCATTTTCGGAATTATTTGGGTCTATGTTATTAGTTATATCATCAACGCTACTATATTCATGATCTCCTATAAATTCGGAGAGCATTGCTTTTACCGCAGCTAACACATTATCTCTTTTTTCCTCTGAGAGGAAATTCATCTCTCTATAAGGAGGGTTCAAGAAAAGCCCAACCAAATGAGCGATTGCCGGAAGAAACCTTTTTTCTAATGCGCTTAGGGTCATTGTTTTAAACTCAGTTATTATTTGGGAATCAAGTGTGCTAGCTCTGCAAAGTTTACATAATTTTTTTGACCACAATGCAAATATTTGCAAATATTGCAAAGTTTTATCAATTTCACAATAGGACGCCAATTTTGAATTAGTGGTGAGCAAACAAGTAAAATATGTATAAGCAAATCGATAGTAGTATCGATAAACAATTAAAATGCGATAAATGGCGGCTCTAATTCAAACATAAACAAAAATAGCGCGAACAAATCAAAATTGTTTTCGGGCCTATTTCGGGCTTTTACGGGCCTATTTCGGGCTTTTACGGGCCGGGCCTTTTTGCTAAGGCCCGGGCCCGAACGAAGCCCGCACGAATCTTAATTTTAAGGCACGGGCACGCTCCGGGCCTGTGTAAGCCCGCGGGCCACGAAAAAAAGCCCGGCCCGCGCCCACCTCTAATTTGAACTGTTTTATTATATGTGAAGTGAAATTAATATGCCTGTTCCTTAGATCAGAAGGCGAAAGTTAAGCGACTTCTTAAAAATTATTTTGAAAGGTTTTACTTCTATCGTATATACGAAAATTTCTGGAGATTTCCAACTTGATCCTAGATGTTTAGATATATTATATATATTTATCTTACCAAATTTAAGTGTAATTCGGTATTAGGTGCAGTCGTTTATAGATTTAGAAGTTGCCGTTCTTGGGTCCGTTTCAAGGTGAATTAAACATATGTCTCTTAAAGCATCTGTTTTATAAATCCAAGGTAGCTAGATGAAAGATATTATGGCCCCTTCGGCACTACGGAGTTCGTCAACTTAATAGTTAATTCACCTTGGTCCGGCATAAGAAATATAATAAGCCACAATGGCAAAAATAATTCCATTTAATTTCTTTGATTATAAGATTTGATTAACCCTTAAAACTTGAACCAGTTCTTGAATCTTATCAACCACTTTGACCACTTTTTAACCAACTTAATTTTTTCCCCATTTGTTCATCTGTTTTAAGCTCGTTGTCTGTCTATCTGTTTAATTAAAGAGGCCTTTGAAACTGAAACTTTCCATTTTCATCGTTTGTGTCTTTCCAATTACCAAAAAGATCATGTGCATCATCATGTTAATCAAGCGCTAATTTCCCTCACAAATACAGGAAAAACAACAAAAACACTCAACACCAACATTTAACAGTTGTTTATGTTAATTAAACTTTAGAGAAGGCATGGAGGAGGGTGGGTAGGGGGGGGAAAGGTTGCACAAATTGGGTTAGGTTCAGCGACCCATTGGAAAAGCATCCAAGCGTTTCATTAATAAATCACTTAATTAGCATAAGCATAAGCCTTGTTTCTTATATGACATAAAATATCATTAATAAATTCCCATAAATTCCATTGCAGATGATGTAAACAACAACGACAACAAAGATAACAACAACAACAACGACGAAGGCGCCGTTGCACAAACTTTCCATTTTTATTTTTGTACAAAACTGACTGTCGCATACTTGCGGCATTAAATTTCGCCGAAACGTAATCGAAACTCTTTTCTATATCTTCTAAGTTTATATATATATTTACACATATATATAAAAGCACCTAACAAAATGAAATCGAATATGTGGTCGCCAGGCTTATCAGTAAGGTGGAAACAATTGCTTCTCTTGCTGACGGTAGCGTCGTGGCTGCTACTTGCGGTGAGCGCTGAGCGGGATTTCAATGTTAATGACTCTCAGGTGAGTTGAGTGAGTGAGTGATAAATGTCTTCTCATGTCTGTAAACATATGGGTTAGCGCACAGTGACACATTTTCTCAAAAGTGTTTGGAAAAATCATAATTTTTAAACTATTTAAAAATTTTTATACGCTGACAAAGTTTAAAAATTATTACAAATTATTTAAAAAATTATTTGCTTAAACATCATTTTAGGACACTGTGTAGGGAAATTTCCTAATTTACTCTAAACTGAGCTGAGCTCTTATGCTCTTGTCACTTTGTCTGGTAATTTTGATTGATGATCCATGACATTTTTCATTTGAACTATGCAGTCAGTCGCTTCAGTCAAGCCAAACGATTAGATTGCCGCCCTCGATAAGCTAAAATGAAAAAGGGCGATAAGAAATAGAGTTTAAAGCCCGCAAAAGCTGTTGTTCATTAATATTTCCCCTTTTCTCCCCTTTTAGGTGCCCGTCATTGAGCCGAAAGATGTGCCCGCCTACAAGCAGGATCCTTATGTTAGCGAGCTAATGGGCTGTCAACAGACACAGAGCGAGATTGTGCTCTCGTTGCTTCTAAAGAAGCATGATTGGAGTGAATTAACCACCGCCAAGCGGGCACATGTTCAGTCCAAGCTGGCCAAATTTTTTGCCATACCCAAGGTAAGACCTCAAAAGTTGTCCAGAATTGGTCATTGTCTAATCTATATTTTATACACCACAGGAATTTATATCCCTGGACTCGGTATCCAAACGTGAACTGAAATTTATGCAAAAGTTGGCTATGCGCAAGGGTGGCAAAGGTTTTAAAAATGTGGAAAGTTTGAATCGTCGCTTGGGACGTGCCAGTTTTATGGTAATTAAATGTTTTTCTAAGGCTTAAAAACCAGATATATTTTAAATATTATTCTTTCAGATCGGCTGTGGTCCAAGTTACTTTAGCATGGGAGAGCCTATTGCCAAACAGATTGCCCATCAGATTAAGGATGGTACCATTGGAGCTTTGACTGAGGAGAACTTTGGTCTATGGTTTATTTGGCGCAAGGAGTTGAAGAACAGGTATGGAATGGTTTTTGGAGAAGTTTTAGTGTTTTTTGGCAGTATGAGATATTCAGTATGAGGAATTTTTTAATAGAATCCCTATTGTGACAGGCGATGATCAGAAGTCAGAAGACCGAGAAAATATATCTAAAAATTCTTCTTCTACCCCACTAGGGGCGAAGGTATATAAGGATTTTAGCAGTTATCAGACTGACTATAAGTTCGAAGAATACATAAACTTTTAGAAGATCGTAAACTCTTACTTCGAAGAATAATCAGCTTGGATTAAAAATCGCCTAGTATATTAGGTACCTTTGGATCACAATTTCTATACCCATTGAAAATGGGTAAAAGCAGATCATGAAGATGTACAAATGAATGTCACAGGGATAGTATACTAGTATATATAGTATACTAGCAAAACCCGCCGCGACTTCGTCCGCGTGTCAGTTGTACAAATTTGGGTTGAAATTGTGAAGCGTAATGTGTGTAAATCACAAATCATTTTTTGTTATAGACAAAAATGAAAGAATACTTTTGTTTCATTAACAAATAACTCGTCGCGCTTCGCTGCGCCTGCAATAGTATAGAACCAATGCACACCCACTTCCCATCCACATCCCACCCACTCTCCACCCACATCTCACCCACTTACCGCCCACATCCCACCCACTTGCCACCCACGTACCACCCACTTCCAAAACAATGTACCACCCACATCCCACTCACATCCTACCCACATCCCATCCACTTCCCAGTGGGCATCACGGCGGTATTTTCAACATGGGAAAATGAAAACACAAATGAATTCTCATTTTAAACATAAAAACCGAGTTTCAAGTCACTCGGATGAAAAATAGTATTTTTCATGCAGAATTTTCCGGGAATTTTACTCATGGGGGCGGATTTTCCGACACTGAAAAATCCATTTTAATTTATTTCTTATTTTACCCATACAAACCGAGTTTCAAGCCAATCGGATGAAAAATAGTTTTTTTGCATGCAGAATTTTCCGGCCATGCCGGATTTTCCGAAATCGGGAAAACACGTGTCGAATCAATTCGCGTACTATGCTTACAAACCAAGTTTTAAGTCAATCGGATAAAAAATAAAATTTATCCCATACAAACTTTTCTGACGCTTTTCCGGGTGTAATTTTCCAAATTTTCTTTCTTAGTGCTCGCCTGCATAACTAAACGAAGGTCTTTGCCAAATCTCAAACCTGTAGTATAAACCGTTTAGGCTGTGCCTTGATAATATGTCAGTCTGTCAGTCGGACGTACAGATTTATATATATAGATATTCTTGATCAGCATGAACAATCGAGTCAATTTCGATTTGTATGTCCGCTTTTGTATATACATAGGTGTGTACCTTATTCAGATCATGGTTGTTTCAGATTTGCAAAGAGATAGATAGTTGACCAAATCCGATTGCTCCACACTACAGTCATCACGAATGAGGCCTGATAGGTCGAAATGTAGGGGGGGAAACGCGCCCAAGATTTACTTAACAAGGTAGCCGCACTCGCTATCTTGACAGCTTGTTAAATTTCATTCGGTAAGCAACCCTTGTGAGCGACGCATCTCCGAACCACTCTTCGGATCATAAAAAAGCTAAACAAGCCTTTGAAAAAACCTAGAAATAACCAGAACATTTTTTTGATAGCTAAAAAAAACAACGCTAGAGTAGTAAAGCGATATTGGTTATTGATTTAATCCAATATTTTTGAAAACTTCTCAAGTTCGTCAAACATATCGTCTGTAGCTGAATATATGTAGGTCTGATTGGTCCCTATCTTTTTGGAGCATACTGCTTCATAATTAAGACAGCATTTGTTTATTTTGTCGACGGAAAACAAATCAACTTGCTAGAGGATTTCCAGATTATCTGGCAATCTGCAACAATTTACAATTCAATAAATAAAATTGTACAATTACTTCATAACCATGTATCTCCGCTTGAGCTCATTTATTAATGCTATTATGAAGTAAGAGCATTTCAATCGAACTTCTGCATCAATATCGTTCGAGATGTTTTCCTTATACAATTTGAGCTTTGTTCTTCAAGCATGGTCTTGACGCGGGTTTTGCTTACATATTTTGGACATTTTCACCTTACACTTGCGATCGATATATAAATTATGAAATACCTCGATAGTCATGGTATAAAACTCGATTCAAGTTTTAAGCTTAGTATATACTTCCACCAAAGACTCGCCAAAACAAAAATACCAAAAGTGACAATTCTTTTGTTTTGGGACAATGTGACCAGATATTAAGATGTATGCATGTAAAATGGTCACTTTACCAAGACCGTAGCTTTTGGTTTAATTTTAAATTATAAGTTTTACAATCAATAAATACAAGTTATTAACATGCGTTCTTCATGACCAAACCCTGGCTACTGGGCCTGATGAGCAGATATGACACTTTTGCAATAATTAAATTCATAATTATAACCCAGTTTAAGTATGATTGAAGT
This sequence comes from Lordiphosa clarofinis, assembly GCA_018904275.1. Classification (NCBI taxonomy): domain Eukaryota; kingdom Metazoa; phylum Arthropoda; class Insecta; order Diptera; family Drosophilidae; genus Lordiphosa; species Lordiphosa clarofinis. The sequence goes on along the minus strand of JAEIGQ010000070.1, from coordinate 696,776 downwards.
CTCACGGTGTTTTGTACCTTACTTTGAATATTGCGCTCAATCATTGATGGGAAAATTATCAAAATTTCACCGTATTACGCATATTTGTGTATCGGCAATGTCCGATACCTCTTGAAATAATTAAAATTAATTATTCAGGGAGCTATCGATAAAAATACAAAAACTACGGATCTAGTATTTTATCGGTATTTAATCGAGGCCTTTTTGTTTTGAGTGTGGACTGCCACCAAAGAGACTGTCAAAGGATTTTGGCACAAAAATTTTTGTGAGTTTTTTTTATATGGAGTTTTTTGTTTGGCGAGTCTTTGGTGGAAGTGTATACTAAGCTTTAAAACGATCAAATTTAATGCTCTTTAGGTCTATCGATGATTTTTTTTGCCATTCAAATGGGAAAAATACAACTAAGTATTTAAGTGTGGCATCGTAAAGCAAAAAATACATAAAGCTACCATGTTTTGATAAAAACAAAATTATGCCAATATTGCTTGGCAAATAGCTATTATTCCCGCTAGCCACTATTTTACAATTAATCCCGAATTTGTCAATTGCAACCGGCTATATCTAGCGTGGAAATTGCTAAATTGGCAGCACTGGTTCTACAGTACAGAAATTCATTTCTCTCTCGCTTTCGTTGACACAAATATAAGATGTTGTGAGAGAACGAATGCGGCTACCTTGTTAGGTATATCTTGAACGCGCCCTCCTTCTACTAATTTGTCGAGCTGAGAATCCTCTATGTGAGATTTTAATAAAACCATAACGCGATAATATACTTAATTTACATACACCACTAAACCAAACAAAAACCTCTATTTCATTGAACCATTTTAGGATTAATCATGTCTTTTAATCTCTTACCTCTAGAACACATCGCAAACGTCGCCAGTTGGAGGGTTCTGGAGTCGAAGAAGATGATTACGATTACGAGGACGAGGAGGATGAAGTGCCGTATGTATTTGATTAATATAATATCATATTTCGAGTCTAATTCTTTCCCCTTAAACAGTGAGCCGAATACGGAAGTGCCGCCAGTAACCACGCATGCGCATCGTCATCATCACGGTGTGGTGAGTGTTGATTTAAATGTTGTTTATTTTATGTGCTGTTTTTTTTTCGTTTTTTTTTCTGGGTGTTTTCTTTATCTCATACACACATATATATATTTATATATATCTGAAAATACCTGCGGTTCCTAATTGTTGGTTAAAATGTTATATTACACATTCCGTTTTTATTTCCGGAAGTCGATTTTGTTTGTTTACTGCACTTTGTTAATAATTGCAATCACAACAACGACAACAACACGAAATGGTACACCCACACTTGCACACAAACATTTCGTCACGATATAGACATTAAACATAACCCGATATATAACTGTTAATCATCTTATGGTGTTTACGTCTTTTCTTCTTTCTCTCTCTTGCTGTCAAATCTCACTGTGCTCTCTCATTTATGTATTTACTACTCGTTACTACCATTTGAATGTGCACAACAAAATGTGTAAACAAATCAACAACTAACCAAAACCACCCAAACAAACGTGTGACTAACCCAGTCGGATTTGTCGGAGAATGCCAGTCCACCAGTACCGTCCATCTCTGCCTCACCCATTCACAATGTGGAGGAGGAAATCGAGGAGAGTGTCTCCAAATTGGAGTCGGTGATTAGCAAGACAATTGAGAATACCAAAAATATTAAAGAGCTGCCTGTGCTCAATGTGGATGATGTGGATGAAGAAGATGCCGAACTTCAACAGCTGGGAGTTCCAGCTGCTCCAGAGATTTTGGAAACAAACAATGGAAATGTTAAGGTCTTGGAACTAGAAACGACATCCTCAACAGCTGCTCCTTTAGGGGCCACCGTTATGGTAAAGCCCAGTTTCATAGATGAGGATGAGAATCAGTTGGAATCGGAGGATCCGGCTGCCAGCGCCACGAGCACTAAACAGAACATAAATGTTGTCGGTACACCAGCCACACCAATAACCGCGTCCCAAGAAACGCACCAGAGCAATCAGCAATCATTTTCACCCTACGATGCCAACTCTTCAGTGTTGTCTTCAGTCACATCCTACATCGCCCCAACCAACGAAACTCTAGAAACGTCCTCCTCTACAACCACACCCAGCACTAGTACAAACATTGAGTTAGAAACAACCACATCCTCATCATACCCCTCATCGTCATCTTCATCAACAAGTTCATCGCAATACCCCACCAATCCCATCACCACTACAACAGCAACAATGTCAACAACAACAACAGCAACAACAACAACCACTACAACACTATTCGAAACGCCAAAGGTAATGATGTCGCTTTTGAGTATCTGTGCTCTATCCTTTGTCTCTTGTCTCTCGTTGTCATGTGTAAAATGTTCAAACATTGTCCCCCGCCCGACCCTTCTCCAACAATTAAAACGGAGTAACCTTCACTCTCTCTTGTGTGTGTGTGTCTCTCTCTGTTTTGTATATATTGGTATTGTCTTGCCCTTAAAACTCTCTGTTGAAGCAGAGTCCTCTGTATATACCTAGTATCTAGTTGCTAGAAATTAGAATTATATGTTTAGCTCTAGATGGAACAGTTGATCAGTTTACCTAGGTACATATGGGATGAAGAAGTCGAATACTCGTAATGAGGATGTTGAGAATATCAGGGGTGTTCCGGAAATATAAAGAGTTTTCTAGTTTAAGCAAGAAGATCAAATCCTCAAAGCCAAGTATTCACTTTTATGGCTGAAATTATCTTTTCAAGTTTCAGAGTCTTTGATTAATACCGATTAGTTTGTTTGTTAACATGAAACATTTAAGATAGATAAATGCCTATTAGTTATTTATTCTATCCCTTATACAAAAATCCATAATTATTTCCAGGACAACCCTGAACATGTAGTTCTAGGAGTATTTAACATTTTTAAGAGTTTTTACATTGAAGAATATTAAACACTTTAAGAAATAAAATGAAATGTAGATAAAATATAGTCTAACTTCTAATGCGTTTAAAATATTCGGACACTTTCTAAGAAACTAGTTTTAAAATGCTTATCTATACTTGACATATTACGATGTTTTGAAGGTAGAAACCCTGTAATCGATTATAATTAACCCTGTGATTAGATAGAACTCCAATAAGTTTATCTATCTTTAAAGTGTTTACAAAACGTGTTGCGATCCGAACTTGAACTAAAGGAATTTTTTTATATCCGAGCCCTAAGCTAAACCGGAGCACAAAAATCTATTAAGGGTTCGGGAAAAAAATGTTTGTTTCTAATTTAAATTTTCTTAAAATTTAAAAAAAAAAATCAGCAAAAAAATTTTGTTATTAAAAACGGTAACGGGCCTTCATAAAATATAAATAATAAATTCAGGGTTAACCACTGAACCGAAACCGCGATTTAGTTAGCTACAGAAACCATGTAATGAACCGAAGCGTCGGTTAAAGAAGGGGTAAACCACTGAAACGACCGAACGGTTTGCATCTTTGATAAAAAACTCTATGCGAAATACTGCGGATCAGTGATTTAAAGGCCTCTCCCCGGGAAACCTGTTTTTCTTCAAGCAAAGTAGCCAAACAATTTAAGACATATTTCCAGAATCTTGAAATATCTGGGGCCACAAAAACAATGGCAGGAAAATATTGAAAATAAATAGTGTTTTTTCATTGACTTGAAGAAATTTTGTGAAAGAAATGCGGTAAAAAACGCCCCTTTCGCGGCAATTAATTTTTGTTTACTAATTTTCACGATTTGAAAACCAAACAAAAAAATTAAATATTTTTAGGTGCTAATAACTTAAAAGTTTGGGTTAAGATGGTAACTTACAGATTTTTAAAATAATTTTATTACCAATGACTTTGGAAAGCAAACAATTGAAAATAATTAAATTTTTAAATCGTTTTTCCCGCGAATTAAGCATGTTTCGGCAAAATGCTGAAAATACGTATATACTATTCTACTAAGCCATTCATCCGATTGTGATAAAACTTCGGAAAATGGTAGGACGCTTGCCCGTCATGGTTTCTAAGTTAAAAAAAATGGGCGAAGAATGTATCAAAAACTGCGAAGCTTTCTAAATTATACCGTTCATCTGATTGTAATGAAACCCTGAGGATTGGTTGGTCGCTTGCCCGGAAGGTTTCCAAGTTTAAGAAATAGGCGGGAAATGGTAAAAAAACCGCAAAAATGGCCAAATTTTCGATTGCGATTAAACTGTGGGGCGTGAACTTGGTACACAGATAACAAAGGCTATATCTATACTTATACATTTGTAGGCCCGATTGACTGACATATTATCAACACACAGCCTAAACTGCTTATCCTACAGATGTACGATTTGGCATAGACCTTCGTTTAGTTATGCAGGCGCACACTAAAAAAGAAAATTTGAAAAATTTGTCCGCAAAGTTTGTTGAGCACATAACATGTTAAGCTATATTAATTAGAGCGCGCGAAAGAGTTAACGACTCTCTTACTACGTTTATACGCACAAAATTTATTTGTGATTAATGCCTTTAAAAGTATGCTATGCCTTTAAAAATACTTAATTGAGAATAATATTTATTATTTTTTGGCTAAACAATAAATTGGGTTTTATACCTTTGCATTATGCATTTCCTAGTCTGCCGTCGCAGTAGGGGATGTGGGACTCCCACCCACTAAAAACCCCCCCTCATGTCGAGCCTTAATCCACTTCGGAAAAGCTTTCGCATTACTTCGAAGTGGGCCCATTTACGCGCTATGCGCTCCAATCTTTCGTCTGCGTCCAGACCCCCCTATTGCGTCCTTTCATTTTAAACTCAGTGTATCTGCCCATACCTCGCTGCCATACAACAGGATGGCATTATTGACCTCCATCAGTAGTTTCCGCCTTGACTGAAACGGTCCACCAGTATTTGCCATTAGTCTGCTAAGGGACTTTGTGGTCTCAGCGGCCCTGGACTTGGCATATTGTATCTGCGCTCCAAAAGTCAATTTTAAGTCAAGCCTGACTCCCAGGTACTTTATTACTTTCTGAGTCCTTACGATAGTTTCGTCAACTCTCATGTCCACCTCAAGCGGGATCTGTTTTCTGGTGACCAACAGTAATTCTGTTTTATTGTCGCCAGCTGTAATCCGTGCGAGTCCAGCTAGTCCTTAACTCGTACCATCACCTGCGTCAATTTACGTTGTGCGTACTCGGTGTTACGCACCGTTATGACTGCTACTATGTCATCTGCATATCCTACTAAAAAAGTGTCCTCAGGCATTTCCAGGTGGAGAATGGCGTCATAGCTAATGTTCCATAGTTCCGGTCCTAGGATGGATCCCTGTGCTGCTCCAGAGGTTATTTGCATACTTTTGTCGCCTACTTTTGTTTGGTAAAACAATTTTCGGTTTTCGAGGTAGCTGCTTATTATCCGCATTAGGTATCCGGGGATTCTGAATCGCTCCTTGAGTGCATTAATCATATGCTCCCATTTACCGCTGTTGAACGCGTTTTTCACATCTAGCGTTGCAAGCAATATAATGGGTCGTGAGAAATGATTTCCCTGCTGACTTGCCTGCGCCACCTGCACGACCTTCTGTATGGCTCCACATGTAGATCTGCCTGGTATAAAGCCGTACTGCTTCGAGGATAGGCCACCAGCGCTTTCAACTGCCGCTGCTAATCGGGGCTTGATCAGCTTTTCCAATAACTTTCCCGTTGTAGATGGGGTGGTGGGGTCACCTTTACCCTTGCTTATTAGTACCAGTCGTTGCTCTTTCCAGGGGTCTGGAAATATTCCATCCCGGATGCACGCGTTAAACATATTTAGCAAAGTATATGGTCGACTTTCAGTGATTGCCTTGAGAACTTCAGCTGGGATGTTGTCTGGTCCCGGTGCTTTCCTGTTCTTCAGGCTATTTGCCGCTCTAATAAGTTCGATCTCGGTAAAGGGTTGCACTTGCTCATCGGTTGAATATTGCATTGCTGGTCTTATCTGATGAGGAGGAAACTGCGCTTTGTGTAGATTCTGCATGACGCTGCCATGTCTGACTATAATTGTCTACGTTGAAATTAATGATTATTAAAAGAAATAAAGTTTGCATACTTTGAAGGGCATAACTTACAATTTTGTGTTTATAAACGTAGTATCTGAGTGATAGTATGTGTGAGTTTTATTTGTACAAAAACAAAATAAAACAAATAGCGAAAAGCCTCATCCAATAAAGTTAAATCTTAAGACACATATAGCTTTAAAAATATGTTGACCGTATTTTAAATAAAGAATTTGGAATTCCACATAAGGAAGTTAAAATTTCACAAAGCTAGCAGGCAAAAAATGTGCATGTGTGACACTCAGATATTATTTTGAACTAAACTGTTTTTCTAACAGCGCGAGAAAGGCACAAGTCAAGACAAGTCAACACAATTTCTTAAAGTCTTGGATGCAGACAAGGTCGCGGCGGGTTCATCTAGTAACTAATAGTTAAATGGTCTAAAAACCGCGAAATTTTCTAAAGATCCAATGGTAAAAATCGCAAAAATTTGCCAAATTTTCATTTGAGTATTTACGAAATAGCTGACGTTGGTCAATAAGAGTTTCAGATGGAGCAGTCCAAATTTGCAAAATTCGACAAAAAAAAAAAAAATTATATAAATAACAATTTATTTTGATTTTAAAAAAAAAAAAAACAAAAAAACCAGGAAAAAAAGGGAAAAAAAACAACCAAAAAAATTTTAAAATTTTACTTTTTTTTTATTTTAAAAAAGGATTGAATACCAAAAGATTTGATACCATAAAGATTTGATAGATGGACATTGTCAAGTAAGCTTCACTTCTTCGATTTGTGTTCTGAATTCTGAAGGGGTATGTAATGAAAGGAGGATTGGTTCGCCGCATAAGTTTCGGTTCACAGTTCAGTTCAAAAGACGCACAAAAAAAAAACTTTAAAAGATTCTTTCGTCCACCAAACATTTACCTTCTCGCTAGGGCTAAGTCGACTCAGCTCTACTTACCAATCAAGAAGGTGCCCCAGTAACTAGCAAAAGGAAACCAAAAGCAATCTGAATATTCCAGCTTATACTCTTTAGTTGTGTGCCATCCATGTCCCCTAATTCCCTCCCCCAACTCCATAAGCAAAGTGGAAAAAAAGAAATGATTTTTATTAATTTGCAAAAACGAAATCACTCAATTAATGCAGCCAATTGCTAACGAGTTCGAGCTAAGCAGCTTGCAACCCATCGAAGATGGTGAAGTGGCATCCACTGATGATGCTTCAGCAATAACATCAACAACAACAACAACACCACCAATAACCACTACAGCAAGTGCAGACGCAAGTGCAACAAGCAGCGAATTTCATATAGAGTCCACAACGCATAAGGTGAACTCTCGCCAACTAAATGTTAAATCCCTTAGAGATTTGCACCCAACCACCACTCCCTTTTGTCTACTTCTTATCAAACGGAAATACCAATTAAGGAATTTATTTCCAGCCAAATGCACTTAATCCACACATTAGAGGCGATGCCAATTAGCAAAGAGGCGATGCCTAATGCATGCGAGGTCCTTGGTTAATAAATAAGCATGTCGATGTAAACGTAGCTAAGACTAACTCTGCCTGCCTCCTCTATGTAAAATTCAGCATGAGATTAAACGATTCACTAAAGATCACTTAGTCATTTGATAATTAATGCTTTTATATGTCATTCCCAGGGTGGAGAGACGGATGATATGGAAGCCAACAACACAATAGCCCACAATGAGGTAAGGATAATGAAGCAATCTATGTTAGAGGAAAAACTAAATTTTAAATGATTGCAGCTTACTTCTACCCCAGCCACCACCTCTTCAGTGGCCACGACAACAGCTGCCTCTGTGGTGGAGAGCAGCAGTACTTACCCTTCTACGGATTATGTGGAACCGCATGCGGAGAATAGTAGTCCCATTATTAAGACGCGTTTGCAAAAGCTAGCGGTTACCTCAGGCAAGGCTTTTACATTTATGGTGCCCCAAGAAACCTTTACGGATAACGAAGATCAAAGCAATTTACGTTTGCAACTGACCGATAAGGATGGTCAGGAGCTGAAGACCAACTCCTGGCTGCAGTTTAATGCAGACAAAAGAGAACTTTATGGACTGTGAGTAAACAAGTTTGAATTGTTCAAAAAGGGTGTTGTAAAACTTCTCCCTTTCTAGACCCTTGGATGATACCGTGTCACGCTGGCAATATCGTCTTACGGCCACTGATTCGGGCAATGCCAGCGTCACAGAAACCGTAGAGATTAGCGTACAGCAACATCGTGCGGTGCGTACCATCAATCATGAGATTAACATTGCCGTCAGGATTAACAAGAAAATTGAACACAACATTGACTGGCAACTGAAACTGATCAATGCTGTGGCTAGAGTCCTGGAGGAACCCAACAGCTCAGCTCTGGTGGTACGCGAAATACGTCCAAATCCTGCGGATCCAAACAGTTTTACTTTTGTATACTTCAATGAGACTTTGCCCACCAGCGAATGTCCCGAAGCGGAGCTAACTGATTTAGTAGACAAGCGTTTGGACGATATACGTTTGGGCGATCTGGTTTATCCTGTGCTAAGCATCATGTCCATTACAAGTCATCTAATTGGTTCCTGCCAAAAAACCGAATTGGCCAAAATTAAGCCTACCACTCACATGGCCAAGAATCTGCCGCCCATGCCACGCAATCAGGTGGATCGGGTGAATGCCAGTGTGGGACAATTGCTGGTATTCAAGGTACCAGCCGATACCTTCTATGATCCGAATGACAATGAGCTCACGCTTACCCTCAAGACAAAGGAACACAAAGAGTTGAGCACACGTCACTGGCTGCAGTTTGATTCCAAGAATCAAGAATTCTTTGGCATACCCAAGGGCGGGGATACGGGCTCCGAGGAGTATTTACTAGTGGCCGAGGACAGCGGCGGACTCAGTGCCAATGATGCTTTAGTTGTGGTGGTCAGTCATGCTCCCAAGAAAGAGTTTGGGGCCTTTTTCAAGGCCTATCTGGCCATACGACATGAGAACTTTAATGCCGAACTGCAGCGCAAGTTTGTGGAGCGCATAGCCAAGCTGCATGGTGATCCCACCACGGGACAAATACAAGTGCGCTCCATTACCACACATCATGATTCGGATGGAACCATATTCAACTTTTATAACACTTCGCTGTACAAAATGCATAATCGTTGCCCGGAGAAGGAACTGGCGGCCACCAAAAGTGTTTACCTAAGCAACGATGGCTCACTGAGGGATGGGGTCAGGCTGGCTTTGGGTTCAGAGTTCAATTTGACACAATTATCGGTGGTGCCCTTTGGCAGTTGTCACCGTGAGTAGAAATGGAATTGAAAGTAAACCCAAACACTGACTTTCTTCACTTTCAGATGCCGAGAACATTGATATCAACCCTCATGAGTTTATACCCACACGCACTGAGGAGCCCAGTCTTAAGTCCACCTTCAGTGAGGAGTACTTGGCCACCTTTATTTTACCAGCGGTTATAATAGTTGTGATGATAGTTCTGGCCTCAATTATAGCCTGCTGTTTGCATAGGCGACGCCACAAGAGTGGCAAAATGGAGCTAGGTAAGCTTATTGATACTAGAAAAGATTCTTTTACCCAATTCTGTGTCTTAGGCGATGATGAAGAACGCAAATCCTTCCGCACCAAGGGCATACCCGTCATCTTCCAAGACGAGTTTGAAGAAAAGCCCGAAATAGGCAATAAAAGTCCAGTTATACTCAAAGACGAGAAGCCTCCCCTGCTGCCACCGTCCTACAACACCTCCAACATGAATGGTAAGAGATATCTAACTCATAGTCATATCTAACTCTCCCTTGTGTTCTCTTCCCAGGTGACAATGATGTCGATGAGTATGTCCCTCCTCCGGCTGTGGTTTTGGGTGGACGTGAAGTGCGAGGGAAATCACCAGCCACGCCCTCCTATCGTAAACCTCCGCCCTATGTCTCGCCATAAATTGTATTAATCGCTTAATATCAACGATCTAAAAACTACTCCTCCCCCCTCTCTCTCTCTCTCTCTCCAAAGGCACAAGCAAAAGTCTCTTTTGTATATAAACACGTGCAAAGTGAATTTGAATTTTTGAATCAGAGGTGAAAAAATGATGACAACAAACGAAAGTATTGAGAAAGAGTTATTATAACACAAACACACACACACACCGAACCGAACACAACCACTAAACTGACAACAATCATTTCAGGATTTCACTAAATAACAAACAAACAAAAAAACAATTGCAGCATATTATTTATTTAGTTTATACACAAATACACAAAAGCCAGCTGAAAGGGCTTGAAAAATATACACTTACACATTAATGCCCACTTTCAAGTAGACTAGCATTTAAAATCTAATTATTTTAAGTCGAAACAGAGTTTAAGGAAATTACTTTGATTTGAGCTGGGTCGCAGAGAACATTGTTTCCTGAATCGTACAGCAGTTTCTTATTTTAACTTTATTGAGAATTTAAAACTTTTAAATGAACAGAACTGAAACAGGGCAAAATCATAAACAGTTTCATTGCCTTTTTGCTGGCCTTAAAGGATTGTCAAGAAACTAAAACCAAAAATGGTTTTAAATGCAGGTTTAATTACTACTAAAGGCCGAATTCCAGAATAAAATAGAATGCTGTTCTACAGCAGTCTTATTTTAATGAAGTCTTGTGCCGAAATAAATTTGTATGTCATCTGGAATCCAGCCTAAGGGCGCGCGCACATATTTTACTGAAAGATGAACTGACGGCTGAGCATGATATTTTAGTACGTCAGCAAGCCGAAATAAACAAACATACTTGATTGGTTCTGCAAAGCTGAACTTACAACTGAATTTTTAAGGTCAATCCAGTGCTTGTTCTGCACACTAGCATACACGGATAGTGATTATTTGACCAGATCAGCCATAATTTCTGCCGTCAGTTGCTCTTTCAACCGCATGTATACGCGTACCCTTAGGCTTTGTATACACCTCAACAAAGGAACTGCCAAAGCAAGAAACTCCATATAAAAATAACTCACAAAACAAAGACTTTGGTGTTAAAAGTTGTGCGATTTATTTTTATATGGAATTTTTTGTTTTGGCAGTTCCTTTGTTGAGGTGTATACAAAGCATTAATATTGCACACATTACACATTCAATTTTTTAGAAACAATTTTTGGTTGCACTTATTATTCAACGAGACAGAGAATTTTTGAATTCGCCGTGCAAATTCCACCCTATAAGACATCATTTACTTGAAACAATCAGGACATTCACTTATTTGTTTCACTGGCATATTCTCTACCAAACTCAGATTCCATAAGGGATGGAAGATATTATTTGTCGAATAACCAAGTGTCAACAAAAGAAGAGGATTCGATTCCAGTAAAGGGAACTACGAGGGAAGTTTGCTTCTTGACATGTTGAAGGGAAAGTTTGATTTACAATTGCAAATGAAAACCACCTAATCAGCTGTTTATTCTGTACGTTATCGGCACTTTGACCATTCGCGTGTTAACGGGTTGAGCAACAAGAAAACATTTACACTAGGGAATGTTGTTTAATGTTTGCCAAAAGATCAATAATTGTTTGAGCTAATGTTTTATTAAGCAGAGGTCGCAAAAATCGGTCCCCCGTTTGCCTGTGTCAACAAACGACCACTTTCGCGCAAGCCCATTCAAAAAAGGTACCGCAACAACCTTCAACTAGGCTCTCTGCCTCTCTTTGGTTGTGAGAGGAGAGAAACACGTTTTCTTTTCTTATTTCTGTCAGGTCTGTCTTGAGGCCTTTTGCCAAAATTCACGCATTCAAAAAAAATATGCTTTTTCTTGTCGGTGTCGAAAACGCTTAAGCCTCGGCTAACAAATAGTAAAGTAATCGCTGTATGCGTAAAAACTCGTCGGTCTAAGCGCGTTGGCCCTCGGTTCCATCCCTGGCCGACATTTCCTATTCAACGTATACCGAACGCTTCCGAAGCTGACATCGAGAGGTAAGACAGTGTCGTCGCTTGCCGAGTTCGAAGCGATTAGGTCGGAAGCAAATTCACGGAGGTTTGTTTTGCACACAATACATCATTTTGGCCTCGCTCACGCTGGCCATCGCTGCTCTAGAGCAGCGTTGGCCCTCGGTTCCATCCCGGGGGCGACAACATTTCGCTATTCACACATACATGACCCGAACGCTTGCCGAAGCTGACATCAAGAGAGCAAGAAAGTGTCAGTCGCTTCACAGAGTTCGAAGCGATTAGGACGAAGCAAATTCACGGAGTTTTTTTTCGAACACTAATACACTCTCTCTTTTTGGCCTCGCTTTCGCTGGCCATCGCTGCTCTAGAGCAGAGGCGGCCAAATGGAGAGGACAAAAAAGTGCGCTTGTGTTGGTGAACAAGAGAGCTCTCTCCAGATAAGACGCGTTTAATTGCAATGCAGTGCTCACCGATTCACACAACCATAACTTCGGCTTGCGTTTGATTAAAAACACGACTGACTTCGGCTCATATGAGCTGAGGGTGGCCGGGTCTGCTCTAAAGCGCTGTCCTAACAAAAAAATGTTGGCGGTACTCATCTTCTTTATGTCTTGCTTCTATGAAACTGAGGCGGTCTCTTGAGTCTGCAACCTTTTCAACTAACATTTTCAATTGCTCGAAATTCAGCTCATCACGTCAACATTTCCCATCTCTATTCAAATACGATGACATATATGATTTTATTAAACAGGAGAATATTAACTCATACGAAACAATCATAACATTCATAAATGAAAATAACATAGACCTATGAAGCTAAATAACTACAAGAACACATTCAGCATTGGCGTTTCCCACTTGTTAATACAAATTCCAGGTCACCTACGGGTCTCTTAGTAACTTAAAACCAACAAAAAAAGAGCATTTTTAAAGTTCGGACTTCGAGAAGACGAGCGATATACTGACTTGGTCCTGGTATGGGGTTGCTCTTAGACCGATCACTGCTGTGAGTTCAACGAAGGCCACCGAGGGGTGAGCGATATTGCAGCTTCAATTCGGTTAAGGGAAGTCCGAAAACTCTTTGTTTTTTTGGTCAGTGGCTTGAGCAGAGCAAGCTGAACATTGGATTGAGAGTTATTTAAGAGCTATGCCTTATAAAACTCAATATCAAAAGAATTTTTTAAAGGATATTTTAATAGTTTTTCTTAAAGGTCAACAGTTTCCAGTATTTGTGCGACACATTAAATAGAGGGAAGAACACTTGATCTAGTTCGGGTTGTCTTTTAATATAAGAGTAGAGCAACAGTTTCATTGGTTTTTATTGTATTCCTTGCGCTCTGTGCCGATAAATTTGTGAAGAGCAGACATTTCTTTTTGTATGCATGCCCACACCCACCGTTGGTCAAAGTCAGTCGTTTAATTCGCAAAGAAGCGAGCCGATCTTATGATTGTCTAAATCAAAAGAATGAAAAGTAATTTTTATGTTAAAAAACGTACGGAGAAAAGTGCGGTGTAAAGAGCACAGAAAGCAAGTAAATCGTTTCAAATCTGTCGTGCTTACAAAAACAAGTTCTTTTGTCTGGTTCTGGATAATATAATTATAAAATTACTTAGTTCTGTCATTAAAGTTAAAGTGAACTGCTGTACGAAGAGATCGTAAAGACCCAGCTGCAACTTACAATTTTTAAGCAAACTACAAGACATTCAGCTTGATTTGTTTAAGCTGAATTGTTGGAAATATTATTTTAAAATTTTTATTTTGTGTACACAGATCACAAATCTAGCCTCAATATGGCTTGATTATTTATGGTTTTGATCTGTCTTTTTTTGACTTTGAACTGGTTATAATCCTACGATAAGCAAGCAATCAATGTTTTACTCGATAGAGCTGCCAATATGTGTAACTAAATACTTAACTAATCCTTTACAACGTTAGGGTGGTAATTCTCGTATTTGCCGTTGAATACAACAACAACAAAGAAGAAAAAAAATAATCAAAATAATTCCTAGTTACCCACAAGTGCTTCCCACATAACATACCACCAATAATCCACACAACAATCCATATCCAATCCAAACCACACAAATAAAACATTTCCAGAGGGCAGATTCGTTTCAGAGCCATTGCGTTAATTTAACTTTTCTAGCCCTCTGGGGTTAGTTTATAATTATGATTGCTCTACTTAAAAATGTATTGAATTATTTATACTTATCACATTTGAATTGTACTAAACCTAAATGTAGTCAAATAAGTTTTATATTATTATTTTTACAACAAAACGAAAGAGGAAAACTGAATTACTTAACTGAACAAATGAAGTAAAAACGCTGGCTAAAGCAGCAGCGCCAAGCCTATTAAATTAAGCCTATTTACTAATTTGTGTAATTTCCAATAAGCGCAATAAGCAAATATTTACATTTCAAATAACAACAATAGCGAGCGGTATCAATTTATTTTGAATAAAAATGCCAAAGATACATAATATTATGTTTTATTTTCTGAATTATGGAATGTCAATCAAAAATTTGCTGCCATAGTTATAGAAACAAATCCCTTACACACTCACACACACACACACAAGTAAGTAAATTAAGCTAAATAATTTAATCCCAAATAGACTAGAACAACAACAACAATACAATAATAATTGTGCATAAATTTGTATTTGTCGAAGTGCACACAGGCAAATATTTGATAGCAAGTAAATTGCACATTTAATTAGTCTTATTCAACAAAAAAAGGAAAAAAAAACCAATAACATAAACAAAAACAAATAAATTTATATATATATAACAAATTGTATATGCAAAATATTTGCCACTGTTTGGGGTAGATGGTGCGCGAAAGCCCAATAATAATTATTGAAACATATTGTATATGGGAATAAATACCTAAGTAATACTACCTACACCAGCATACACACTTCTACATATATATACATACATACATGCATACATACGTATATAAATATTAATAAACATTTATATATTTTGATATACGGCTGAGTTTTCATTTATATTTGCTATGCTCTGCTTAAACGAGATGAGACTAAGAAGTAAAGAATGTACCGCCATACGCTATATCTTCATCTGCAATCTAATAATTTGGAAAACTACCCACCCAAAACACCCAAATAATTTATCAACGATTTCAAAATCCATGAACAAAGCTTCGAATCAAAACCTTGAACTCGGTAAGGAAAAGAACCGGTTTGAAACCCCCCATACCTTTTTCAGAATTTCAGAGATAGGCAGCCTTGCTAAAGCGTTGAGATTACGCATTTTCTGTGTCGCTGAGGAAAGATACCGATGTAGAAAAAAAAAAGAAATTGGTTTATAGGAAGACAGCATTTATATCTAGCAAAAATTTCCATTTACTTTTCATTTCACGCCGGTTTTTAATCGGCGAAATGAATTTTGCGATTTGGCCACCAAATCGTAAAATTTTTGCGAAAGCGATTGTACTGTATTGTAGCCTAATACCGTTTTCGATTTTCAGAATATTAAGATTTCTATTGTGAATGTGTAAATCTTCATTAACTTTGGAAATTAACCTCCAATCCTTATATAAGAGCTTCGAACAAGATTGCATAGAATATGGAGTATTCGTTCCGTAGACCAAATGGGATACTCGCACAAATCAATTGACAATTTTCAAGGATGAAATGTAGTGTGATGACAAGTGTATAAAGAGCTCCGTGAGCAATAGCAGGAGATGTACGGAATCACATGTTTTATCGATTCGACATCGCTAAGAATCAATTCGGTCTATAAGTAGTCTGCATCACTTAATTTAATCTAAATTTGTATCATTGTCTGAAGGTAATCGCCTTTACGTCTCAAAACTTTTCTGTGAGCTGAACCGAACTGTTTTGGTAAGTGATTTTCGGTTCGCTTACTACTATTCAATTTCCTAGCTCTCAAATTGGCATCGTAATCGTTTTAGTCGAAAATAACACAAGTTTACAAATAATTAAACTTTTTTTCATCCTCTACATTTTGATGTCATTTCTTGTGTAAAATCACGCGCTGAATCCGAATATGGGCTAATCCGAAAATTTTTAAACCAAGGGTTGAAATTTAAAGTTGTCCAAAATCCAAATGTTTGTTAATGGAATAATAGGGTACATATTCAAGCTTCAAAATATGTAAGCCATAGTGTTCTACGGTGGTTTGTCTGCTCTTGGCAGAGGCATACCTACACCTTCCTCTTGCTTCTATTATTTCTTGAAAAAAAGGGTTTTTTTATTGGTCACAAAAATGGTAAAAACAGTCGTTATAGTATTTTCCGCTTAGCAAAACATAAAGTTTGTTTCATTTCCTTTAATTTAAGGTACTCATTATATTTGTAGGATATCTAATATATATTAAAAATTTAAACTAAAAATCGGTTTACTGTGTGTAACGTCCGCAACGGAAAATTGGGTTTTTTTAATTTAGCAGAATGAATTTTAATAATTCGGTTATCCAAACTTACTTTATAAACAGAGTTTTTTATGCCCTTTAAACTGATGAAAAAAAAATATACCTTTATTACACATATTTTTGAAAAAAGTTAATGTGAAAATGTGTAACGTCCGCAACGGCAAGAAAATGCTAAACATTTTTTTTTTATTTGAGGTGGAAATAGGTGTTTATCATTGATTATTGCCTGCTGAGTCTGAATCTGGGCTCTAAATTGCTCTAGGTTGTCGAGAATCCGAAAAACATAACCTCAAAGTAACAAAAAGTGTGTTTAAATAATAATAATTTTAATAATTGATAAATATCGATACAAATCGGTATTTCCAACATCGGAAAATGAAAACCCAAATGAATTCGAGTTTTAACATTACAAACTGAATTTCAAGCCAATCGGATGAAAAATAATTTTTTTGCAAGCAGAATTTTACGGAAATTTTCCTCGTGGGCGGATTTTTCAAAATCTGGAAAACACGTGTCGAACTATTTCGCGTACTAAGCTTACAAACCCAGTTTCAAGTCAATCGGATGAAAAAAATTTTTTTTTTTTTATACTATTTGGGTCAATGGAAAAAGTGTAACGTCCGCAACGTAACGTCCGCAACAGCACAAAAATTAAGATATTTTAATAACGGGACCACTTATCATTCTTTTGAAAGCTGGGTTGAATTGGTCATATATTCTATTAAATTTTTTGTTATTAGACTTTTTTTTGTTTATTATGCAAAATTCGCTAAAAAATGTGGAAATGCACATAAGCCTCAAAGTCGACTTCCATTTTTTGTAACGTCCGCAACGGAACTTTAAACAAGCATAACTTTTTTTCAAAAACAGATAACCTATTATCTTAAATTAGGTTTGAAAGTACTCCCAAAGAACTGCATTTTGCACCAAAGGTATTTCAAATATACCAAAGTGGACGCCAGCTGTGTCAATTTTAAGAAGCAAATTTGCGTACAAATGTAACGTCCGCAACGCAGGATTAGCCCATATGGAGCTTAAAAATTTCTCAGTAGAACAGATTTCGAGATAATCCTAATTTACCGTTTTTCGGATTTTTGAAAAAGAACCTCTCACTTAATTTCAAATATCTCAACTATGAAGTAACCTATAAACAAGTATTGTACACCAAATTAAAGCCAATAAAATTATCTTTCAATCTTTTTTATTTCATTTTATTGTCAAATTTGACGTGTAGCTGCTAATTACAAAGATATCGAGAATTTCGATTATTTTTATCGAAAATTTGAAAAAACTGTAAATTACACCGTTATTTTCACCAAGAAAAAAAATCTTTAAAATTTCTTTCTCTTTTGGATGATGTAACCTAATGTATAACCAATTAAAAAAGTATTCATACATCGAAATCGGTTGGAAATTGTAGAAGTTATGAGCATTTGTCTAAAAAATGAGAAATTTCAGTTTTACCGTTCAAGTGGTATTAAACAAGTCTATGTTTGTGGGCACAGTTTTTGAATTTGTTGAAAAGCTTTTAGAGCTTAGCACAAACACTAGTTGATCCGTTGTATAATGATTTTCGTCCAACTCCTAGGTAAGTGAAGAGCATGTCTCATCTGAATCAGCCAATGACTTAGTAAACTTTTAAGCGCATGCTGAAGAGCGAAATCCTCTCTGCCAAAGTGGACTAAACGATCTAATAAGAGTTCTAGATCTTTCAAAAGAAAAGTCGGAAATTTTTTCCGACTTTACTTGAACAGAATTTGTTGAAGAATGATGTCAAAATAACGTACTATTGAGATCATTTAAAGCGCTATGCTAAGTATTACTCGAAATAGAATAATATTTGTTATTGCAATGATGTGTGTGGTTTATTTGAGTTAAACGAGCAGTATGATCCAGTCGAGTGGCGTTTGTTTATCGACGGTTGCAAGCTCAGTCTAAAAGCTGTATTGTTGCACCAGGGAAACATCAAGCCTTTGATACCGCTAGCGCACGCCGTTAATATAAAAGAATCATATGAATCAATGGCCATATTGCATGATTTTATAAACTACAAGGAACATAACTAGAAAATTCGCTCAGACCTCAAAGTTGTTGCAATAGTTTCAGGATTACAACAAGGATTTACCAAACACATGTGTTTTTTGTGCAAATGGGACAGTCGAGCACGCCACGATCACTACGTTGGAAAAGAATGGCCGGTCAGAACGAATTACACTGTTGGGCAAAAAAATGTAAAGTTCGAGTCGCTTGTCAGTAAGGAGCAAATTATACTGTCTCCCCTTCATATAAAACTGGGTTTATTTAAAAATTTTGTGGAGCCTCTACAAAAAGACGGTGATGCATTTGCATATCTGAAGAGTGTGTTCCCTTACCTATCCGAAGCAAAAATCAAAGAGGGTGTGTTTGTTGGGCCGCAAATTAAAAAACTTTTCAAGGACTTACAATTCAATTTAATGTTGTCCAAGGATGAGGAGGACGCATGGAACTCGTTCCGTTGTGTTGTCACTTCATTTCTTGGAAATTTCAGAAGTCCTAACTATAAAAAAGTCGTCGCAAATTTAATAAGAAACTATGAAAAAATAGGTTAAGTTTGTATATTATATTAAAATTTTCATAACACTCAAACGCGCTATTGCTAACAGGAGTAAAAATGTCGTTGAAACTTCATTTTTTAGATTCCCACTTGGATTTCTTCCCTGAAAACCTCGGCGATGAGAGATATGAAGAGTATGGAAGGCCGCTATCAAGAATTTTGGGATGAGGCCATGATGGGTGAATTTTGATGGTTTCTTACATGAGAGGAAAACTGTGCACACAAACGGGGGGAGCAAAACGGACCATAGACATTTTTAATACCACTTGAACGGTTAAACTGAAATTGCTAATTTTTTAGATAAATGCTAATAACTTCTACAATTCATAACAGATTTCGATCTATGAACACTTTTTAAAATCGTTATACATTAGGTTACATCATCCAAAAGAGAAAGAAATTTTAAAAAACTTTTTTCTTGGTGAAAATAAATGTGTAGTTTAGAGTTTTTTCAAATTTTCGATAAAAATGATCGAAATTCTCGATATCTTTGTAATTAGCAGCTACACCACAAATTTGACAATAAAATGATATAAGAACGATTAAAAGATAATTTTATTAGCTTTAATTTGGTGTACAATACTTGTTAATAGGTTACTTCATAGTTGAGATATTTGAAATTAAGTGAGCGGTCCTTTTTCAAAAATCCGAAATACGGTAAATTGGGATTATCTCGAAATCTGTTCTACTGAGAAATTTTTAAGCTCCATATTCGGATTTAGTGCGTGATTATACATAAGAAATGACATCAAATTGTACAGGATGAAAAACCGTGTTAACCTGTGTAATCGTTTAATAAATCTAAAAAGGGCGAAAATTTTTCTAATAAAGACTTACAATATTAGGGATCTAGGGGAATATTATAAGAAGATAGTTGAAGATCCTATCATTGCCTGCTGATAATGTGTCTACAGTGTTGCCGATTTAGCTATTTTGCGGGAGAATTTGTAATTTGGCGGCTAGCGGGAATTTAAGCTATTTCTACCCAGACTATCAGAACGATTCGCACGACAAATAAACAATGACCTAATGCAAAATAAACCAAGCGGAGGTTAGTAATGTCATTTACAAGATACCATGCGAAGAATATAAAGACGATAGTTGCAACAAAATCTACATAGGAACGACAATTTTCAAGTTGAAGACCCGTGTAGCCCAACATAAATCTGACTATAAGTTACGACATCAAACACACATTCAAACGAGAGCGAGAGTTAAAGTCGGCTCTAAGATATACCCGTTACTCATGAAAAAACATGTTTAACAGTGTTCCTACGTTCCTTAGGGTGACCATCCGAAAGCGGGGGTCTTGGCTCACTTTTTTGCTCATAACTGGAGAATCGTTAATCCGATCATTATCGTTTCTTTGGCAAATCGATTCATTTTGATAATTACTAACTATCTCTAGAAGATACAAATCGTCTATCTTCAAAACTGTAGGAGATACAACGTTTTTTCCAAATTGCGGGGGCGGGAGGGGTCGTGGCAAAAAATTTGAAACAAACTTGATCTGCGTGCAGATAAAAGAAGCATATAAAAACTGCGCTTTTTTTGCAACGACAATGCTACAACGAGAGCCGCATTACAACAAGCGCTTTTCATTAGAAATGCTGCACATCTCACACATACCAACAGACAGGAGACTCAACTATAGGACGGACACTGAGAACTGCGCTCACTTACACAGACACTTACTCGAGAACTGAAAAAAAGTTAAAGGCTCCACGTCACACAGTGCAGACATGTACAAATTGTACGTAAACTGTTTTTTGTGAATTTCGTTAAACGATTGTATATCGAAATGGAAACAATTTAACGCTGTATTTAGGGCTGTTCAGACCTATGCCGCACAGGTATGGGGACACAGCTATTTCGAGGTGGTGGATAGTCTGCAATCTTATTTCCTGAAGAAAGTCCTTAGGCAGCCACCGAATACCCCTGGATATGCCCTATCCTTGGAGACCTGCGTGGATGGATACGTTACCTGATTACCTGATTTTTGTATGGAGAGAGTCGACTGCACCATTTTCTTACTTCCGAAATAGTCAGGAAGAACGTTTTCTGGGCACAAGAGCTGGATAAGGTAAGCGCTCCTCTAACTCTTAACTGGAAAGATGGTCTACGCTCCGCTCAAGATTGGAATAGAATGAGACTCAGTATAATTGAAGCTCTTAGACAGACGTCTCATGCGGGACCGATGACTCGGAAAGGATCCAGCCAAACAAGAATCTACAAATTCCTCGACCATACAGCTGCCCTTAAACTACAGCATCTTGACACCTGTTATATCACATGGGTGATGAAAGTGCGGCTTGACCTTATTATGCTGTCATCAAATACATACAATACATCGGTAATCGTGCCATGCCCACTTTGTAATACCGGAGAAAATGAGTATCTGGCTCACTTTTTTGCAAGATGTCCTGTTGCCTCAAGGATCACAGATGGGCGTCTCTGGGTAAACCATATCTTTCAAAGGAGGAGCTACATGATATCCTTGACGATACATGATATTAACCTGACCTCGAGCTGGAGAACAAAGAAACAACAATAAGAAAAGACACCTTTACTCAGCTTACCCCACAAATACTTTTAAAGCGACGTCGTCTCTATACACATTGCTCTAGCTTAAACAAATATTTGAAGCAAAAATGGTGATGTGATTGAAGCGGTGTTTGAGTATGTGAAAATTCAAGAAAAATGTTGATCTCCGTGTATCTCTCTGAAAGGGATCTAATTTATTTGAATAAATCGAAATTAAAGAACAAAATTGATTTGAAAATTATTGAACCATGGGGTACCCCCACGTTGATTACATTTTGCATTGGCCACACAAATGGCTTCGTTGCAAGTTCCCACATGCCTCAGAATTCTTGCGAATCGTGTGTGATGAATGTGGGGTAGCTTACTGCATTGCCATTTAAATTATAAATAAAATGTGTAACAATGTATAACAATTAATGGAATAAGACAGATTACTGTTCAACCCACCCACGTGTTTCTTGTCCTCTTCTCATTCAATTTATGGAAATTTGTGATAAAAATAACATTTGAAATCAAAAAAAAAAAGAAGTCAAATCAAAAGCATGGCCCTAATGAAGTAATACAAATTTGTTGGCTCCTAATAAAGACATGCCTGCTCCTTCGTCCTGGGTGTATAGTATGTTATCGATTCAGTTACTTTGACAACCCATATGGATGCTTACCCCGCACACACTTGCTTGGATATATATTTGCTTTGGCTTCACTGACGCCGCCGTCGCTGCTGCCGCTGCCGCCTGTCTGTCACTTCAGTTCCTTAGAATGTGAAGACCTTGCCGAGATGGTTGGCGGTGGTGTTGGGTGGGCAGTGGGTGTCGGGTGGGTAGCGGTTGTTATTGTTATTATTATGTAATGCAGTCATTTAATTGGTAACAAATTGTATTGTTTGGCTTGGCTTGGCATTTCTTTGCTTATTTCGGTACGCTTTTATGACTTTCCTAGGAAACGTTAAGGAGGAGCACCACCATCCACAGCGGACCTGCATGACAATATATGTAGGTATGTGAGTGTGTGTGGGGTCTGTACCTATGTAAGCGCTTACACTTTAAGGCAGACAAAGTTTTTCGGCATGGCAAATGTTTGCATTTCGAACTTTTTACCTGTAAAATTGCTAAAAACATTTGTCCGATGGCTCCGGCAGAGCAAACATAATACGCTTATGCTTATGGGCTGTAATTAAAAAGTCACACAAAACTGCCAACAAGTGAAACAACACTGCTTGCATTTACATATATGTATGTGTATGTGTGGATAATTGGTTTAGTTTAATTTGAAGCATGCAAAACTAGATGCGAGATTATTAAGCTGATTTTAACAGTTATGTCTTCTCAAATAACATATAACGACTGAGTGGAATTAAATTTCATTTATGTTGTGAGGAGAAAAAGGAAGCTAACATTTGTTTTAAAATTTGGGATACTCAGTGGATTCAAAATATCCGTAGTGGCATTTTCTGTCTACTACACGGACTCTTAAATCAATAATCCGGAATATTATTAAGCCGACTATAATGCTAATAATTTATCATTAAATATTGATTTGATCCAAGACATCGCTGAACACGTACAAAGGTTGAACGAAAAATTACCCATACGCCTAGTAAGCTACATAAAATTTCAACAATGAAATCTCTGCGAGTCTGTTTGTCAATTTTTGAAATCCCTCAAACTGTTTCGATTTTAATAAAAAAATTATTCCAAATTTTGAACAAAAATCGAAAAATTGAATATGGGCATTTCCGCGGGTCGCGAACTTACGTTCGTACGTTTTTGATGTACACAAAAGACTAAAAAATACAGAAAACAAAAATTATCCCCACTTTTTTTTGCGATTTGATAGCATTTTGTTTGCTCTGTGTTTAGTGCAAAAGACGGAGACTATCGAGTTATAGATTTCATAATAATAGCAATAAACATGTGGTCGCGAACGTACGCGGAATAGAAGTCGACTTTGGCTTAATCTAGTGAAATGCAAAAATCTGCGAAATGGATCGGAATATTTTAAAGCGATTAATTTATTATAAAAGAGGATTAATGTAGTTTTCTATCGAATGTTTACGCAGCAAAATATCTCGATTGGTTTTTTTAAAATTAAATTAAATACCGGTCGCGAACGTACGGTTAGAAAAATCAAGATAAAAATAAACCGTTAATCGAACTTTATTGGTCTCTATGCATTTTTTTCTTCTTAATTGATTGCAATAAAGAGATGTTGTAAACATAGCATATATTTTGCATGTAAAATAATTATATATAAAAATGTCATTAAATTTTATTTTTCGGTCCAGGCTTACCATTTGGCGGAAATGCCCATCTTTCGCATTCTTGGTTGGCCCTTTAAGTCACGGTCTTGACATCTCAGATAGGCTTTCTTAAACATAAAAGGGTAAGTTTCTATGTTTTAGCTGCAATTATGACATAACTTCGAATCAAAAACGTTATCCAAGTCACTTAGACCATATGGATTACTTTGTATGTTGCTATTGGTCTGCTTTATGAACCTGAGTTCCTGCGTTCCTTAGGGTGAACATCTGAAAAGTATGCAACACAACCGCTCATACGATCCTTTTCTTTTCATTCGCAAATTTATTCGTTTTGCTAATTACTAACTATCTCTTGAAGGTACGAATCGTCTATCTTTAAAACTGTAGGAGATATAACTTTTTTTCCGAATGGCGGGGGCGGGAGGGGGCGTGGCCAAAATTTGAAATTTTGCCTGCAAGTATAAGAAGTATTTGTGTCATACATGTCAAACCTCTATCTCTTACCATCTTTGAGATCTGTTTGTTCATACGGACGGACGGACAGACGGACATGTCTATATCAACTCGGCTGTTGATGCTGATCAAGAATATATATACTTTATATGGTCGGAAATGATTCCTTCTGCCTGTTACATACATTTACACGACTTTAGTATACCCTTTTTACTCTACGAGTAACGGGTATAAAAAGGAACCATCAATCACCGCCACGACTTTTCTGCATGACAATTCTTTATAATTCGCGGTAGGTCGGGGAATTTTTTTCCCATTTGAAGCATCTTCTGGCTAAATTCCAAGCGGATCAGTAACTCCGCTGCGTTCAGTTTGTTGGCGATTTTAATTTTATAAGGGAATAAGTTCAAATATTTGTTTAGAATTGTCTGCAATGGCTTTGAGCAGATAAGCACCTTGTCGAAATTCTTGAATGATTGTTGCATCTACAGTTTCCTCCGCCTTGCGCGTGTCTCATGCTCGCCAAAACTATTTCTAAGCCTCATTATGGTCCATCTGCTCGAAGGATTGCCGCCAAATGTGTGACTCCAGTGCGTAGTAGCAGCAATCCGGACTCATGTTTCAGTGTCCCAGTTATTGATTGTTAAATCTAAAGATCAATCTACTTAATAAAAAACGAGAAAGGCAAGGCTAACTTCGTCTGTGCCGAAGTTTTGATACACTTGAAAGCGTTTGTCTTAGCGGTTAGCGACTTCGACCGAACTTCGCGGTTTAGCTTAAAAACATTTAATATTACCCATACTTTATGTGGTCGGAGAGGATTCCTTCTATGAGTTGCAAACTTCTGGGCAAAATTATAATACACTTTTCAAGTGTATAAAAAGTTATACATTTTTTTTGGGAACGGCATTTTTCAGTCACCCTGTAGATGATTAAACTACTGAGATAGTATGTGTTACTTCTGGTGTACTGCAAGATAGTCACTAAGGACTATTACTTTTTGTTCTTAAGTCAGCTTAAGTAAGCTGCCTATGACGTTTTATTCTCCTGATTCGTATAAATTTCTTTAACTTGACCTAAACTATCTTCAATCTTGGTAAATCGTTTATATGCTCTATTTTATAGCCTATTTCCACTGAACAAATAAAGCTTCGTTTCATGAAATGACAAGAAACGAAGAAAATGAAATCATTTCTTTCATACGAATTGTCACTTCATTTTGCTTTTCATTTCTATAATTTCTCAAAAATTATGACAATTGCCCGAAAAAAAAGTAAAAAGTAGGCGCAATTTCGCTTAAAATATAAATAGGTTTAAAATAAGTTGTGTATTTAGCTTTCTGCTGATAGTTTAGGGCGATGGCAATGCGTTCGCCACGAGGAATTGCTGTCCTGAGGGGTATGTCTTTTTATTTTTTTTTTGCTAAATATTCCAAAAAGTCCACTTAAGTTTGAAAGTGCCGCCTGTTATTTAAAACAAACAAAGCAGCTGTTTTTGTCAAAGTGCCAAAATTATGACGATTTGTCAATGGAAACGGCAAAATTTTGAGAAATGAAAATGATAAGAAATGGTGCAAGTGGAAATTGGGTATAACACACGATAAATGGATGTTTATATCGTTAAACCTGCTTTAAATACTTACGCTATTGATTTTAGACCTCTGGACCATATTACTTCAGTTCAGAATCAAATAATACCCCCAATTTGATCACAAGCGTTGTGTTAATGATCACATCTGTGTCATATCCAAAAAAGGTTAAAGTTTGTTCGGTTTCATTAAGCGTTGGCCTCTGGAGTTTAAAGATATATATATTTATAACCAGGCTTCTCTACGTGTCCCTTGTTCGAACATCGCTGGAGAATTGCTCAAGCATTTGGTTACCTCAGTGTAGCTTCTATCAAGATATACTGGAGTCGGTTCAAAAACAGTTTCTTTTCTTCGACTTAGGTGCTTGAACTGAGATGCTGATCGCCGTTTGCCTAACAATGTATGTAGATAGGCTACGACTTCTCAACTTGCCTACTCTAAAAGACCGCTGGTAATTATTCTGCATAAGCTGGTAGTTGGTGATGTAGATTCGTCTCTCCTCCTTCTTCTGTCTTCTTCTGGAACGTACTCTGTTCTCCTTTTGGTCGACCGTAAAAAAATGTGGTACCCAATCGTTGCAATCCCCCATAGTTCTTAAGAAGAATTAGCGAAGGAGGTGGATTTGTATTTTGGATTCACCGAACTTATGCTATAATTCTTAAAGATTAGACTATGTTGCTCTACAGTTAAAGTCCACATTTCCCAACTTCTATAAATATAATACTCAAGCGGAAGGCTTTTCTTAAGACTTAAGACATCCCACGGACTGAAAGTAGGCAAAAAGTGTTATGTGCCAGAAAATAAAACGTCGCAGAGTCGCAATGCTTGTATTTTGTTGTGGCTTACAACTAATTGTCTTTGAGAGAAATATGGGGCCAGGCATTGAGGCCGAATCGGGTTGCCCATTTAAATGCATTTGCCTAATTAAAATTTGCTCTTTTCTTTGTTTTTCAACCATATGTCAAAGCATCTAATTTAATATAAATAACTTCCATTTAATGTGAATTGTATTTGCTTTCATTTAAGGACTTGTGGGTTGCTACTGCTTTTATCATTATTCAACAGCTGCTGTCATTCAGTGTCCTTTTCTATGGCGTTGCCATAACACTCATTATCGCCTGGTCTGGCCTCCATTATGTCATGCCCGTTGTCTTCCTTTGCCATTGGCCTGCTAAAATCATTTTTTCCCCTTATTTGGTCCCCGTTTTGCGTTTTAAGTTACCAAACAACAAGCAACAAAGCACATAATTAACTTATAATCTTACATGTGAAAGACAGAGAGAGAGAGGTGGGGCGGGGTGGGGTTTGGCCCATTATGCAAGCAAAACCAGATGAATTCTTGTTAAAACAATAAATCTCAGATTCTATTAACTGAACATGGGACAAGAAAAAGTTCGTTATACAATGAGGCACTTTGCACCTTGAATCAAAAATATGAGTGAGCCTTTTGTGTGGCAAAAAGTTCTCCTGCTGTGTTCTGACACAAGCGCTCACATGGCTTTTTGTGCCCATACGAATATGAAGACTTCATTTTCCATTTTTGACCAAGAATATTTTTAATTAAATGCTAGGCTTTTGCTCTTTGGCTTTTGGTTCATTTTTGTTTATGCACTACGACCATGTTCTCTAACAAATGTGCTGTCCGAAGCAGCGTGAGTGAAAACTGAAAAGAAATTTTTCAAATAAAAACTACAAAAGACCGAAAAAACATCTGGTTTAAATTAATTAATAACCAGCAAAAGATTTCTTTTGTGTGTTTGGAGGTTAGATTGGAGAAAATAATGTTTTTGCATAAAAAAAATTATTCATTTTATGGTCGACAACAAGAACCCAAATAAGCATGTTCATAATCCTTCATTGACCCAATACTGATCAAGTCTGAATTGTCTTGAAGCTGGTTTCTAATTTAAAACTGGTTCACAATTTTTCAGATCCAGTTTTGAGCCATAACTTAATTACTCTGTAAATACTTCTCCGAGAAACGCCTTCCACATGGCAGCCGTTAAATTATTTTCGAATCATATGACTCTATTTTCGGTTCCGCCAAAGTTTTTGGTACCCTCGGTTCGATTCGGAACTGTTTTTGAACCATTAAAATGTCTAACTCCATACTAACACAAGAATTTTAGCTTCATAGCTTAAATAATTTTTAAACTTTTGCTCTGAACTACATACTTTTATACCATATGACTACACGTAGTAACTTCTTCCTTTTGATGGTCTCGGTAATGCCCGCCAGTCGTTTCTGCTTCGCACGAGCTGGCACCAGTTGTTCACATCAAGCTTGCAAATGTCTTTCCGCACCTGGTCGTCCCATTTTAGCTGGAGCTTGCTCTTCGCAGCCGCTATTGCTTTATGCGCTTAGAGCTCATTCAGTTCATCATTCCTTCGGATGCGAAAGTCCTCGCCAACTTTTAAAATCCATAAATCCTCTAAAGAATCTTTCGCTCGAAAGCGTTAATCGCTGCCTCATCCCACAATGATATTGCCCATACTTCAGCGCCGTAT
This sequence comes from Lordiphosa clarofinis, assembly GCA_018904275.1. Lineage (NCBI taxonomy): Eukaryota > Metazoa > Arthropoda > Insecta > Diptera > Drosophilidae > Lordiphosa > Lordiphosa clarofinis. Next base: position 668,452 of record JAEIGQ010000070.1, on the reverse strand, counting down.
TGCAGGACTGGGATGATAAAAGACCTGTATAACGCTTTTTTCGTTCATCGAGCAAGGTCTCTGCTCTTTAACTCCGTAATGAATCCCGTAGTAGCATCAGCTGCTGTTGTTGTCAACGGTTATCATTGTTCCGAGATAGACAAAATACTCTACAACTTTAAAGTTGTCCTCTCCCAGGGTAACAAATTGTCTTTGACGCGTAAAATTTTTTTCCGCGTATACTAGGTACTTCTTCCTCGTTCTAGGCTCAAAAGGATCGGAGACGAACCTATTTTGACGGAGCTTTGAGTGCTTCTCAACGTCATCATGCAAAGTCGAACTTATTTTATGGTATACCAAAGTCAGACAAGGCTTTAAAAAAACCTTGACCGTATCGGTGTGTCGAAGGCGGCTTTGTAATCGACATAGGTCTTCTCTAAGATTTGATGTAATGTGAATATCTGGTCTGTGGTGGATTTACCAAGTCTAACTATGACTAAATTAAAAGGGGAATTTTCTTATATTTTCAAAATATTTCGTTAATGACCTTCAGAGTCTTCTACGATTTTCCTTTTATCATCTCAGTCAAAACGATGTCCACGGAGCAGTCTGTTGAGTTTGCTGAATGGTCCGAAGTCACATGGAGCCAAATAAGCAGACACAGCTGTGACTAATATGGTTACCAACTTACAGAAAGAAACTTATTATCAATAGGAAAAGCCCGGAAAGTTTAAATTATAATTTAATTGTCAATTGTTTAGGCTGCCTTCACACTGTTCGACACATGACCCATGACATCTAGTAGGCCCGCTCTTCCCCAAGAAATTCTTTAAATTTGACAAGCTATTTAAATTTAAAACAGAACAAAAAGCAGAAATACTAGACTATCATGTGTCGAACAGTGTGAAGTCAGCCTTGCTTTAATCACAGTAGTATGTGTTCTATGTTCTTTTCTTCTCTCCGAGCGAAGTTGTTGTTGGCTGCAAACGATTTCGTGTGTATCAGACAGCCAGGTTCATTTTCTTGGTCTTGGAGATTATTGTTTATTGAGCAACATTATTTTCCGTAGAATTGGTGTCTACGCAGTCGTAAGCTGATTCTGGGAACCTCCGTTTGGCAATGCTACCTACCTTTTTGGAAAGCGATGTCTACTACAGAAAAAACGACCGGGATAGTTCTAGACCGATCAGGATAGAATTTATGCCATTTTGTACTTGAAATTTCAAGTATGTTTTGTTCTCGCATGAACTGAAATTAAGTATGAAACATACTAGAATAGAAAAACGACTGATAAAATTATTCAAATGAGAACAAACGTTCTTGAATCAAGTATATTTCGTACTTACAATTAGCCTAAAAATTTAAGAAAAGATTGTACTTAGTTCAAGTACAAAATTTCTTGGATTAAGTACAGAATAGACTTACTATGCAAGCTCCAAAAAGTGTGCTACGAAGACTGTGAATTATTTTATGTTGAATCTGTTCTTGAAATTCCCTCCTGGTTCTAGCACTTTGGTAATGGAGTGGGGGTAGATTTCCGACGTACAGTATAAACATCTTGGTCTTTGGTTAATTAATTTCCTTTGAAGTATTATTTTGCTTCAAAAATGCATTGGGGTTGACTTTTGAATTATTAGACTTCCATGAAGAACCTTTTTGCCCTTATTTTGAAATTAATAATATGATCAAAACAATATAATAATAGTTCGAATTGTACTTAAAATATCCCGCAACAGTCTTCAAACAAGTATTTTGGGATTGAAAAAATCGTACTTGAAATAAGGATTTTGTACTTGAAGCAAGTACTTTCGTACTTACCGTACTATTGACACCGTTCGTACTTCATTTAAGTACAAAGATATTGGTTTTTTTTCTGAGTGTACCTACCTTTTTGGAAAGCGATATCTACTACGCACAAAAAAAAATTGTTAATGTAAAATTTTTTGATTTTGGCAAAAAAATGTTGATTTTATGTTTTTTCTTGATTTTACCAATTTCAACGTAAAAATAAGACAAAAGTCATTCCAAATACTTTTGGAACTATAACTTGAGAATTACAAGCAAGCATTTAATACACATTAACTACAAGTAAGCTTCTAGTTGACTCGTCTCAGTCGTCTAAAACGTCAGTCATATCGAATTTTCAGTCTAAGGGAACCGAGTTCGAATGTTTCTTATAAGAATAGACTTTCTGTTATACCTCAGAAGATAAAATTTCTTACCTTCAGAAAGAAATGTTAACTTATAACCAGAAGAGATTCTTAGGAGTTATTGCAAGAGGGATAGATAGTACTTAAAGATTCTCCCTTTCCCTATTCGACGGGCCTGTTGATAATGGAATTAGCTCTATTAACCCTTTAATTAGGTCAAATCTCATTTAGATGAAATTATTTCGGCAAAATTTTGTGCCCGATTTCTATTTCCATAAGCGTAATCTTCCTGCCAAACTGTTTGCCTATGATGAAATTTCTACCTACATCTAAGTATAGAAATGCCTTCTCTGCTGTGACAAACTCAAATGTCAGTCAAAGGTGCCAACAAATTGAGATTAATAACAAAACAAATGTTTCCCTAAAATCCCAATCGAAACCCAAAACCCAAGCTTGATAGCTGACAAATGCCGGAACACAAACATTCGAAATGCATGCCAAATGATTTGTAAGCATGGATATATATTGGAAGTTTCCCAGCAATTGAACTGAAGGCAAATGAAACAGTTTCAACTCCCAGCATCCTGGCCCAGGCACAAATCAATTATATCAGTTGGGGGGAACGTGGGGGAAGAGTGGTTGGAAAAACGGAACAATAGACAACATTGGCAACCTGCTGGGCTAATGCCGGACTCAGACAAACAAACATACGAGCGGGCGACCCAAAGGGCGAGCATTTGGCTTTTGTAGTCCAATTGAAAGGAACGCTGCTTTGTCTGTGGGTAGCGGATATCTGGCGACACTCTATTGGGGGGCCTTAGGTAAATTGCTTTTATTGCATACGTTTTCGTGTCGCCATTTGAATTGCACTTAATTTCAATCAGACGCCCGCTGCTAAGCCACTTCAGCTAATTGTTTGGTTTTTTGAGGACAACCCACCCTGGGCACAAACTCAAGATGTAGACAGAGCCAGGCTAATTTGCAAATGCTGCGCAAGCTGCTAGGTAACCCACCCAGCCAGTCGTTCCTCGGAAGCATCCTACTCTGCGCGACTTAAGCTGGCTTAAAACTCAACTCGAGTTACACTAAAAGAAAAGAAAAGACCAAGAGGGAATAATACTTATGATTGGAATTCAAACCACAGAAACTCTTCTTTGAGTGTATTGACTGGGGGATTGGGTGGGGGCGTGACTTGCCATGCATTGCTCTAAAGTTAATTGTAGTGCGTACTTTATAATTTCACTTGGGGAGGAAGTGTATCATTAGCCTGAGCAAATTCCGCCTAATCTCCATGCCAAAGTCAAAGTGAAAGTCAATCTGCTGTGGCTAATGGAAGTTGCTTGTTGCTCCATTCCCCGCCCTCGCCCTGTGCATAGTTAAAAAAGCACGAAAAAAGTTTTGCATACTTGAAGGCGCGTGTCCCGGCAACGCTTCAAATAATGCGAATCCCTGTTATATTCAGATTACCGATTAACGAAATGTAAAACGCGACAGAAAAGTGTTGCTCCTTTGAAGCAACCCGTCTGTGATTTCAAAGGCCCACAAGCCATTCCATTCCCATATGGAATATGACTATGACCTCATTTTGAAATCGAAAAACGCAGCCAGCGCAAAGCCCCAAAGGATATGCCCACGATCAACTTGTATATTTAATAAAGTTGCGAACGGAACGGAGCCATATGGACTTGGGCTTTGGCTTTGGGTCGCCATTGAACCGGCAACAATAAGTAAATTAAAACTAAAGTCTGCATGCCGCAGTGGGAGGCGTGGCACGCGCTTTGAATACGTTTAAGGAAATGACTAGGACGACGAGAACGGCGTCGACCCCGTTGCGATTCCAACTTCTTCCTTCACCGAGGGTAAGGGTAAATTAAAATGAAGCATTGCGGAATGATTTTTACACTTGCCACCACACACACACACCAAACCAGGAGGCAAGGGTGAGCAGCTTCCACTTCTCGTTCACGCATCCACACGCACAGCTGGCTGCTAAGCAGACTGGCGCCAAAATTGTGGCTGACTTCACAGATTTTTCATGACGATGACGAGATGACGGCTTAGGTTTAGCTTCAGCTTTAGAATGCATGGGCTATGGCCAGGAGCAGAAGCTAAGGCAGCAACTGTTGACTGGATGACTGTCCAACGTTCGGGCTCGTTAATACCGCCAACGCCACAGGCAACTTGACTTGATGTCCGGTACAGTGGGACCAGGTGGAAGAAATAATTGACAAAATCACAAATCAATCACAGCTTAAAAGCCAGCAGCAGTTCACAGTTCCCAGCTCGAACCAAATAGACACAGATTATCTTTAGCTCTCACTCCAGTTTTCTTTAATCTTCCAGCCCTTTTTATAGTTTCCCCATAAAATTCGGTTTCTACTTCCTTGTTCGTCTTATGGCGCCTCTTGACTTCTTTCTTTATAACCTTCTCACGTCTCTATTCCCTGAAGCTTCCTCCTTTTCTTCATTGATTGATTTCTATTGTCTTCCTTCAGTACTAGCTAGCTTTTTCTGCATAGCTTTTTTGGTGGTTCTTTTCTTTTACATTTCCCTCCTTTAATATATCTATTTATACGCCCGACTGACTGATTATCAACCCACAGCAAAGACCGTATGATAATGGAAAAAGATGATGTGAGGTGATAAGGGGTGGTGAAGACGGTATGAAGAGCGTTGAAGAGGCGTGAACAGCGTGAAGATGGGGAACAGTGACTTAGAAATTACTTAATAGTGACTTAACAGTGACTTAAATGTTACTTTTCAGTGAATTAAGATAACAACCCTATATATACAATTTCTATAAGTTTTGGACTTGGACTTAGTCGCGGCGCGTTCAGCTAGTCCTTTGTATATTCTGCATGAGCCGATCGGAACACTGTTCGTTGATTAACATAACGCTTTTGAATAACTCTTCTTTCCAAATAACACTCAGTATACAAGTTTGACACTTTCTTATTAACTACCTTCTGCCTTTCTGCTTTCATTCTTTGTTCCTTTAATATTCACTTTCTTCTTTCTACTGTCTTCCCTTCCCTTTCCTTCCTCGTCGTTTCTTCCCTTGATTTTCCCTCTATTCCTACTTTAATTCTTATGGGTTTCCAATGTGAAAATGCTTTAATTTCGGTACGGAAAATTTAAGTAGGAGTAAAATTTGATTTTAGCGTCACGTGATGCTGTAAAAGAAAGGGGAAAGAGGTGAAAAGTGGGCATCAGTGACTAAACAGTATTTAATCAGTGACTGAACAGTGACTAAACATCGCTTAAACAGTGACTGAACAGTAACAAAACAGTGACCAAGCAGTGACTGAACAGAAACTAAACAGTGATCTAACAGTCACTGAAAAATGACTAAACAGTGACTGAACAGTGACTTAACATAGCCTAAACCGTGACTGAACAGTAATTAAACAGTGACTTTACAGTGACTGAACAGTGACTAAACAGTAACTAATTAGTGACTAAACAGTGACTAAACATCTCTTAAACAGTGACTGAACAGTAACAAAACAGTGACCAAGCAGTGACTGAACAGAATCTAAACAGTGACTTAACAGTGACTGAAAAATGACTAAACAGTGACTAACAGTAACTAAACAGTGACTGAACAGTGATTTAAAAGTGACTGAACAATGGCAAAACAGTGACTTAAAAGTGACTAAACAGTGACTTTACAGTGTTTTTACAGTGAACCAACGGTGCTTATTAGAGAGTTAGAGAGTTATTTGGTACTTGAAATCCCCTTTAGTTTTCTTCTTTTGAAAGAGAGCCCTTGATGACTTATATACGACACTCATACCCATTTTTATTTTACTTTCCTTTTGAGAGGGTATATTGAAATTGTCTGGATGTTTGTAACGCACAGAAGGAAGCATCTCCCACATAAATTATATATATTCTTGATCAGCATGACGAGCTGAGTTGATATAGCCATGTCCGTCTGTCCGTCCGTCTGTTTCTATGCTATCTCCTCCGTCAGTCGGAACCGGCCGGATCGGATGACTATAGCATATAGCTACCATAGGAACGATCGGTTGAAAAACTAGTTTTAGTGAGAAAAACTTTTTTGTTTTCAATGCTATCGCTCCCAACGCTCGTATTTATAAGTTTTTAATGATTTCACATAATTTCACAAAGGCTTGTCGAAATCGGACTACTATATAGTATAGCTGCCATACAAAAGTTAGGTCTGATAAAAAGTCTTAGTGAGAAAAACTTTTTTGTTTTAAATGTTATCGCTTCCAAAGCTCGTATTTACAAGTTTTCACTGATTTTACATAATTTCAACAAGATTTGTCGAAATCGGATCACTATATAGTATAGCTGCCATACAAACTGTCAGGCATATATCAAGCTCCAAGGGTATATAAACTTCGGTCGGGCCGAAGTTAGCTTCCCTATATTTTTTATCTCTCCTAGTTCCTTCCATTTTTCTACTCTTTCTTCCTTTATATTTCTATATTTATTTCGCAGCTTCCTTCCTTCATTTCTTCGCGTTAATATCTGTTCTTCCTTTGCCACACAGCCCGGACTCACTGTGCGCTCGTCTGCGTCTACATGTGGCTGTGTGTAGGTGACATGTCCATGTCCTGACACGACAACAACGTCGTGCTAGTCGCTCTAGTCGGCGCCAGCTCATCAGCTAGTCCTCCCGCTCCACATCCTTGCCATGGCAACGCGCCTGATCCTTGGGGAGATGGCAGCAAGGAGAGGGGGGACGAGAGGGCATGTGGAAAGAAAGGACGCCCAGCGCAGCAAGAGAAAATACTTACCAAGTGTCATTGGGGGTTGGTTTCTGGTGTGTTGTTTTTACTTGTCGCCGTATTAAAAAATAGAAATGCCAACAACAACAACAGCAACAACTTGCTCCATATGGAAACTTGGCGCGACACAGCGCCATGCCGACCCTTCGCATCAGGCGCAGGAGCAGTAGAAGAAGCCACCCGCTGCTCAATGTTTGCTCGTTTTCATAATCGGGCGGTAATTGTACACCAATTTGACTTATGAATATAAATTAACTGTGAAACGTGCGACAAAGACATATGCAATGGGGTGTGCGAGTGAGATAGCAAAAGACAGCAGAAACTTATCAAGATCATTATATAATATTGTGTAGACAATTGTGATTATTGCCGCTGGCTTAAGTTCAGAAATGAGATAACATAACTAGAAAAAAAAGGAAATTTAATTACTTGAGAACTACCTGGTAGACTGCCATCGTCTGTCAGATTTGAAACCCTTCTCTGTTGGACATTATTTACATTAATTATGTATTAGAATGTTGAAAATTATTAAGACATTGTCTAATCTATGCCACACTGGCTTAAAAATTTTGTTGTTTTCTGTACCACAGTATTTTCATTCAAGCAAAATATTATTTTGAACGGAATAACCTCACGAGGGCGTTCTGGAAAACTTTACCTTAAACACTGCAAAAATACAATTCACAACGACTAACTAACTAACAGCCATTCTCATTAGAACTGGATTTTATAGATTAGTTTGGGAATGGCTCAAGTAACGCATCGCGGACAGCTTTCTAAAAGCCAAGTTTTCGACTCGATTTCAGATATGTATGGTGAACCTTGTCGATATGTATATTCTGAGCTGAGAAGTAGAAATTGTCACGTTACCTATTTAGTTTAATCCAAATTTTGTAGATATTATTTTGTTTAAAATTTTCATATCGATATCTCTTATATTTTCCACGTGAGTTCAGAATATGTCGCAATATCACTTTACATGTCAGATCTCAGACATACCCATTCCCATTACCACCCACTTCCAGAACAACGTGCCACTCGCATCCCATCGCAAGCCCACCCACGTCCCACCCACATCCCATCCACTTCCCAACCTTTTCCCTGTCCCGAGTTTCAAGTCCATCAGATAAAAAATAGTTATTTAGCATATTACATTTTCCGGGCGTTTTTACTCCCGGGTTCGGATTGGAAATCACATTCAATCACACTTCAAATTATTTTGCATTGTATCCCTACAAACCGAGGGATGAAAAATAGTTATTTTCCATATAGAATATTTCTGGAATTTTCACGCCTGGGGGGCGAATTTCCGTCATTGGAAAATCATGCTTCAAATTAATTCGTATTCTATCGTTTAAGCCAATCGGATGAATAAAAGTTTTCTTACATGCAGTATTTTCTGCGCATTTTCACTCGCCGGGATCAGATTTTCCGACATTGGAAAATCACATTTTTCTATTTCATCAATTGAAACCGAGCTTCAAGCCAATCGGATGATAAAAAGTTTTCTTCTTGAATTTTGCCGGAAATTTTCCGGCAGTCGCTTTTAAATTAATTCGTATTATATCTCTAGAAACCGAGTTTTAAGCCAACCTGGGGCGGATATTCCGACATTGAAAAATCACATTTTAAATCATTTCGTATTCTGTCCTTACAAACCGAGTTTCAAGCCAATCGGATGGAAAATACTTTATTATGCAGAATTTTCCGACCTTTGGGTAAAATTTCCAAAATCTGAAAATCACAATTCAAACTATTTCGTATTCCATCCTTACAAACCGAGGTTGAAGCCAATCGGAAAAAAATAATTTTTTGAGTGCAGAATTTTCCGTCCATTTTCCTCGTGGGCTCCGTCTTAGTACGCACCTTCTCCACTAACAGAACTCCTCTCCAAATTACAGCCCTTTATCTCTTACCGTTTAGGCTGTGCGAAGATTGCCATTGAGTTAGTGATTTAGTCAGTGAATCAGTCAGTCAGCCAGTCAGTACACTCTCTTTTTATAGATATAAAGCGAGGCCAAAAAGTGAGAGAGTATTGATGTCGCTTCGAACTCTTGCGAGCGAATGACGGCTTTCTGCTCTTTAGGTCTCAGCTTCGGCAAACGTTCGGGTCGTGTACGTGTGAAAACGAAATGTTTTCGCCCCCCTGGCAGGAACCAAGGACTAAGTATCGCTAGAATAGGGATATTAAAATTCCATTCAAACAATTAAGCATTTATTTGAGAATCTTTATCTTTATTATAGATTACAAAAGAAATATGCCTTGCGGACTGAGCGCTTCATAATTATAAGTGGTCTGCCACCGAATTGGAAAAGGCCAAAGTGGCGCGAGGGTAGAGAGTCAGCCGCCCATGTCAGCAGCTGTGGGTTCGAATCATGGCCTGACGCGGGCAAAGATTTTTTTTGTTTTTTTTTGTTTTCAAATTGTATTTTTATTGTATTTTTAAACAAATATAATTTTTTTTTATTTTTTGATATCAAAAAAACACACTTCTAGTAAATATTTTCAGCACTTAAACGTTTTTTTCGTTTTGGAGAGCAATGGGAGCTGCGTTGAGGAAATGTTTTCTTAGTACAATGTCCGATCTCCGTCTATTATGGTTTCGGCTGCAGATCGATGATCAGATGAAATGTCTCATCACTATATGTATATAGATAGATGACCCTTTTGACGCATAAAACGATTGTTCTTGGGAGCTGACATTGGAGCCCAAAAACATATTTGTATGAGATGGTGTCTCCATTGATGTAGTGCCTTTGGTTTAATAAACAGATTAGAAATTAGTTCGGTTTATGGGAGACACCGCCTATTGCCGGTAAGAATGAGTGTAACACAATGGCAGAGAGACAATGAGATAGAGATAACAAGCCGGGAGTATTGAGCATCGATAGTTGATGAGCGATCCAGACAGATGAAATAGATCTGTGATGGGAGCTGGATGAACTGGGACTGTGTTTGGAGTAGAATGAATTTTTTGTTTTAATGTTTTGGTGCAACGAAAACGTAAAGTGAAACCTAAATGTAAGCCACTCCATAGCTTCCAGGAGCCGAAGTCAGTCGTATTTTTATGCAAACGCGAGCCGAACTAAGGTTTGTGTGAATTGGTGAACACTAAATTGCAATTAAAACGGCTTTAGACTGGAGAGAGCTCTCTTGTTCTCTCTTGATCTTTTTTGTTCATACGGACAATCGACTCGCCTGTTGATGCTGTTTGGGAATGATTTTCCTTCTCCCTGTTACCTACTTTGACTATTAGAGAAATTCTGAGAATTTTATCGCTTGTATAACAAGACCCACGGGCTAGTTCTGAACCACATGGACCTGCCAGACAGCTCATCTACTTCGAATTGGCTCTTTCGGATCTGTGCTCTTGCAATTTCATTACGTATTACGCCAACAGCATGAAATAAACGCCATTCGATCGTAATTACATTTTGTCATTTGAAGTGTCCGGTAGCTTATATAATTGCCTTAAATTGTCCAAATGTCCATTAGAAACCAGCATGGACTCTAGCATATCCTGTGTCCGAAAAAGTGTTGTCCAAAAAAAAGGAAATGAAAGAAGTGCGAAAAAAAAAGAAACACATGGAAGCAAACCAAAAGTGTCGACAAACCAAGTGATTTGCATGCGTAATTCGATTTGTGGTCTGAGCTCTGGACTCTCTGGCATGCAAAATGGCAGCCGAAGCAGCCACCAGCTGTTGATGGGTTCGTATGTATGTGTGAGTCTGTGTGTGTGTGTGTGTGTTTGGGGTGGGGGTGGGGGGTGTGTCGCGACTGAAGCAACTGAGTCAAACTTGGAATAAATCAAGAAAGCCAATTTATATTTGGTATATGGCCCATTAAATGAAATCTTATGAAGTTCGGATGACAATTACATGAATAATTACATAAAAGGGTGTCTGTGTCTGCGTCTCTGTGTGTGTGTTGAAACCTAAGCATTGTGCCAGGAGTTGGTTGGGTGCCTGCTGCTGGCTGGTTTCCTGTATTATTTATGTCGCGCACACGCATACCACAAAAACCCAAGGAAGGATATACAATTGCACTTAAAGCCTTCTCCATATGTGGCATCCACCACAAGCGCCTTTAGCTCCCACATGGGAGGACATGACTATGACTGTAACTCAATCTGGTCACGGGAGTAGGAGTGAGATACACGCCCAGCTTGCCAGTGGCAGTTGCTGGTTGCGGCTCCGGGTCCTTGCAAGCATTTCAAGTGCGTTTCATTTACAATTTCCTCTCGTGCATTTTATGCGTCCGCTGTGCCACAAAGTGCAACCCCGGTCCCAGGACCTGGCGTGTTCTTGGCTTTTATGTCATTGTTATATGCTTATTGTGTCTGTTGAATGCGTTTTCCTATTGCCGTTAAAACTGTTTGCTAGCGAATCTCAATCGAATCACGGCGGCCGTAAAAAGATGCAAATGGCAGCAAAGGTGAAGGCAAAGGAAAGCCAGGAAGCCACTCAGAATTGGCCATATTTCCTATATGTACTAAGACCGTGCACTCTGCATATTGTGCATATCAAAGCTGAAATATAAAAGCGACAGGCAGCAGCAGCTGTTGCCGTGTTGGCGTGTGTAAACGCGACAACCAAAGAGTCGGAGTTGGAGTCTCCTTTGTCTCGCGCCATAAACAGAGAGCCACGAGAAACGGGACTGGGGCAGGCGTCAGGCGGCAGGCTAAAGTAGGCCAAACACACAAACACATACATAGACACATAGACACCCCCCTTTCAGCAATTGTTCAACCTGTCTGACTGCGCCTCAGTTTTTGTCTGTCTATGGCCTGCTAGATTGAGATTAAGGAAAGGCATCAAGTTTAGCCCCCAACGGAAAAGACAATTCAATTTTTCGTGCGGCCTGAGATTCAATTGCATCTTTTACCAGAGTTTTAGCATTTCCTTTTAAATGGAGAATATGAAACCTATTTGGCTTCATCAGAAAAAAGTTTTCTCGGAATATCATCTTTAGAGGTAAGAAATCTCCAGTTGACAGCAGTCTATCGGGGGTATCACAGAAATCTCTAGAGATTTTTAGCCTCGGTTGGTTTGCAAAACGCTCAAAACATATCGGTGTCCCAGAACTTTAATAGATTTCATTTTCTTATTTGAAAATCGAGTTGGAAGGTTTGTGTCCATGCTAATGTTATTTTTCTCTCAAATCTATAAACAGGGTTGCCATTTCTTGCAAAAAAATTTCCCATCTTCTAGTTATGAGTTATTTTGATGTTTAAATGGAATTATTTGATTGTGTTACATGTTTTAAAATGATGCAACCTATGCAGAAAAATAGTGTTGATTACACTTCCAATACCAAATTTACTTATCAAAATTGTTTTAGTGGTAAATTTCGCCAGAGGTGGTAACGGAATCACATCTTCTTTGGCATTGCGCCGCTTTGAGTAGAATTAGATTATGAACACTTGGTCAACCTCTTTTACTACTATTCATTCTGTCCACACAATGGTTCAGTAACGTGAACGCCTCATACAAGTATTAATAAGGTTAACAGGGAATAAACATCGCCATAGGCCCAAAGAGACCTAAATGGGGCCTATACTAACCTTACTGCAAATTTGTTTGCGTGCTATTTCTCAGAAGTTCTTACACTCAGAAAAATGCTCTGAAATTTGAATATTAACTTCCACATTTTTATAATTTAAAAATATTAAAACAATTATTTTTCTTTTCCTTAATAAATTTTTTAATCAATTATTATTTTCTGAATCTAGAAAGTAGAATATGGTGTAGTATGACCTCTAGACTCAACGTCCCTCATTTGAATTTTTTTTAAGTGTTCTGTTCTTCAAATCTAAACAAAATTGTACTAACTTCTAGTTAGTTATGTAATGTGTGCGTCGTGGAAAAAAGTAGCTACTTAAAGTCTGAATTCCCCTTTTTATACTCAGTACCGAAGGTACATAGAGTATATTAAGTTTGTGCAAAAGTATGTAACAGAGAGAAGGAATCATTTCCGACCCTATAAAGTATGTATATTCTTGATCAGCATCAACAGCCGAGTCGATATAGTCATGTCCGTCTGTCCGTCCGTCCGTATGAACAAACAGATCTAAGTAGAGGTTATGTTTTCGGTCACATTCTGAAAAATCGTGTTAAAAAAGCAATAAGTCAATACTCCCAGCAGATCCCACTCTCAAACGAATAAGAAATTGTTATTTAGACAATTCTACAAAACATAGTCAAAAAATAACTGCCTTTAGCTGCAGGTTTAGTCTCGGTGATTATTTTTGTGCGACAATTGTCGCGACATTACAAATATACACTGCTCGACAACACTCTCCCACCACCAATTCACCAAACCAACTTTTTCTAAAGTATTTTGGCCCGCTGAGCACGAAAATCGACATGAAAAAAATCTGTAGAACAGTTATATATATTATATTATCGAGATACGGGTTTTTCGATGTTTTAGCCAAATCAAGTACGTTTCCGAAGAAATTATCCACCATATTGGATCCGCCATTTCGTTTTTCTAAGTTGTGACCTCGGATTCGTAATCTGCAACCCCGTAAACCCTCGAGTACACTCTTTCAGCCAAATCAAATGCGTTTTTGAAGAAATTGTCCGCCATATTGGATCCGCCATTTTATTTTTATACCCTGTTCCCATTAAAAATGGGAAAAAGGGGATCATGAAGTTGTGCAAATGTATGTTTTTAATTTTCGACGTCGGATTCGTGATCAGCGACCCCGAAAACCCCTGAGTACAAACTCTAAGCCAATTCAAAAACGTGTTTCGACTTTTGGTCGTATTTTTGGGATTTGGGACCACTCTGCGCCCCCTCCCGCCCCCGCAATTTTGAAAAAACGTCATATCTTCCACAGTCTTGCAAACAGATGGTTTGTACCTTCTAGAGATAGTTAGTAATTGTCGAAATGTATCGAAAAGAAATGATAAACATCGGAAGAGCGGTTCTCAAGTTATGAGCAACCAACACAGCACAATCTTAGAGAGAGAGTGAGAGAGAGCGAGAGAGACAGAGATAGAGATAGGGAGAGACACAGCAGCAGCACTGCATTCAGCTTACCAGGTACAGAGTATGTTATAGTCAGGCTTGACCGACTTTCTCACTTGTTCCATTTAACTTTTTCATCAAATATGTTTGCCAAATTGAGATGCCAAATGTTGTTGATTTAGAATTTAATTTTAAAAATATTTTATGAAAACCAAAATGCAGGATATAGAGGATTCAAACAGCATTAAAATTGATTTGCGCATTGGGGGCAGAACTTAATTTAGCAAAGCTACCATAAAGAAAAAGAAAATACAAGAGGATACAAATACTCATTAAAGGGCAGCTTAAACCGCACTTCAAATTTATAATGTTTTGAGCTTACTATCAAGCTTGGAAGCTTCTTTAACTTCATTAAGTATAAAAGTCTTCAACTTTTTGGAAGCACCGAACTAAAAGTTATTTTCAGGGCAGTAAATTGCATTTGCATAAAAAATTATTAGTATACTGGCCTGTTCCCGTTTTCAATTTCGATCAAATCATGCGGAATCGGAATATTTAAAAGTTCTCGCTTCGAAAAGCTGACTGTGTTGTTCGACTTTTATTTCAAAATCCCAATTACCTTCAATCGTTCCAATCGGTTGATGTATGGAAAAATGTAAGGCCATACTGATAACACCTGATACGATGCGTTTTCGTGTATGACAAACAAATTTTTGAGAAAAAATTAGTTCTAGGGTCTGCAACTTGGATTCCAAGTTTATCACTCATACGTACTGTTGGCCCTACATTTTTAATTATTAAGTAGTTGGCTTAGGCTTGGTTTAAAGTCATAACATTGGACAAAGAGTTACAAAGACCATTGAAATTTTTTTGTTTTAATTTACCAAGACAATGTGTAAATAATATTTACTAAATATATATTTATGCGAAATCGTATATTACTGCAAAATTTCTACTATTCTGCGCTGTTCACTTCTAGTTGAAATCAAGTTTGGCCGTACACCAAGAGCCTATCAAGCTATCTACCAGGAACCGTTGCGCATCACGGTTGCGGCCGTTCCTTCGCATGGACTACTTTTACGGTGCTGCTTATAAATAAAGTATCGTCCATTTATATTGCGGATTACTATACTACTGTGGGCAAAAATACCGAGAATTTGTTTATAAATTAAAAAATCATTAATTATTCTAGTCAAACCATTTCATTCCTTTCAAAGTAGCCTTTCCCCAAATGCATAAAACACTTGTGTAAATGTTTTTTTTTTTTTCAATTTTGAAAACATGCTGCATAGTTTATCTTCATTTCGGGTTCTATCAAATGCTCACTCAAAATGGACCTCATGGACCATGCTGACTCCAAACTGCCACATTAGTCGCACTTTCCGAAATGGACAGACTTAAAAATGTAGTCCCATATAAGAGCTTTGATGAGTTTTCTCTTCGTTGGAAATGGGCTCGCTTAGTCAGAATTAGGTCTTAGTTTACCGACCAAAAACACATTTGATTCCTGCTCCATATTTATTGAGTATCAAAAAAACACAGTCACATTTTCTTCCTCTTTTCTTGGGGAACTTTGGTTTATACTGAAATGACTACAATAAGCGACTTTCAGTAGTGTTTAAGAATCCAGCTTCGTCGACTCAGATCGGCCATATTAAATCAATCATTTATAAATTCTTGACCGATCAAATGGTCTTTGGTGTTCTCACCAACCATTTAAGCTGGCAGAAAAACTTCTTCCGTTTCAGTTGCCCAACTTTGTCAAGTGTTAAAGTCGCCACAACTTTTAGCAATAGCAACAAGTTTGCAAGAAGCCAAAAGTCTCCAGCTCTTACCCCCATCACATGCCACATACCCACACACACACACACACGCACACACACGCTCAAAAGTTACACAGACTCAGACTCGCCTCTGAACGCAGGCACAAACAATTGACTTTTGAGCACCGCCTCCTCCGTCCTCAATGCATTCTCTAAGTAAAAGGCAAAAGCTAACCATATGAGACATGCTCTCGTACTTGTTACCAGCTTGTTTGTTTCCTATACCTCAAAATAGCGCCACATATGGTAGGAACGGAAGCGGCGGCAACTTTTTCCTCCGCCTCGCTTTAAATGCCTGCAGTGTTGTTGTTTAATGCCAACTCAGTAAAAAATTAAGCATAATAATAAGTAGACGAGCGGCCACCTAAACTCCTAACAGAGGAGGAAAAAACTGTAAAGAAGCAAACACCGCCAGCTGCCCCGTATTATTATTATAGGTGCTCTCTCTCTCTGTCGCTCTCTCTACCCACCACTCTTGCTTTCGTTTTGCCTTCTCTTTCGCTCTTGGGGCCAGACTGCGGCATGCTTGTTGCTTCACTTGTTGACAGGACGCAGGCGCATTAGTCAATGGAATCCACAGAGGTCCGTGGCGTATACGCCGTGTGTACTGTTACAGGTGGGTGGCTGGCGGTCGGGCCTTGGTCTGATTCTGGTCTGGCGTGCAACAAATGCATGCAGTTTGGGTTCTTTTTTCCGTGCAGTCAGGTCAAGTGCTGCCGCCTCACTCCACTCTGGCTGGGCGCCATCATCAACTGGTTGCCGTGTGGATGCCATTTATGGAAGGCAGCTTCAACAGGCTGCAGGAAACGTTTTTCATCCCTTTTTGGTTGCGACACCGCGCCCAAGTTGCCATAGATACCCACTCCGCCCCCGTTATGCCTCACTCAACCACTCTGGAGCGTCGACGTTGGCTTCGCTGTCGCTGCTGGCACAGCATGCGCTACCTAGACTTGCTGCCCGATAAATTATCAAACTTCATAACAGTCACAGTCTGACTGCCAACGGTACTGGTCCCTCCAGTTGTGGCCTCCAGTTCCCCCAGTGTTACCCAAAAGCATCATAACCAAAAAAGAATTGGCCAATCCATGACTAAATATTCAACAGAAATGTGCAATTGTTCCCATTGACATCAACAAAAACTCAAGGCAAAAGCCAAACCAAAAAGTTAACCAAAATCGTAGCATACATTTCAGCGCCGCTGAGAAGCGCGGAAACAGGGCCGAGCCAGGGCCACCATATGGCTGGGTAAGTAGATAAAACTCAGGTTATTAACTTTAGCTTTTATCATATTAAATATTAAGTGTAAGCCCAGTGTTATTTAGTGTTTGGTTATCGCACATCCAGCCCATAAACAGGAGGAGGAGTCAAGGAATTTGTGTGGGAGTCGTGTGGAGTGCAGTGGGTGGGGATGGGGGGAGGCCAACATATGGCAGCAAATTTATGGCACAGATAGACGTGAAAGTTCAGAGGAAACGTGCCATTAAATTTTCGTGTCTTTGACAGCAGACCGAAAGCCAAACAAATCAAACTGGCAAATTGAATTGCAAGCTTCGTGTCCTGCCTGAGGGCTCTCTGGTCATTCCTGTGTGTGTGTGTGTGTGTGTGTGTGATTGATCATTGTGATATATGGTGCCAACACCTAAACGTCAGCTTTAATTAATGTCCTGGCCATGGTTGACATGGGTTGAGAATAAAATTAAATTTCATTTTAAATTAAAACTTCACTCTGGAGACGGCAGACAGCTAAGAGCCATAAACTAGAAATGGAAATTTAACACCTGTTGATAACCCACTAACACACACAGAGAGAGAGAGAGAGAGAGAGAGAGAGAGAGAGGGAAAGCGAGGTCTCATTAATTGGGATTGGGTGCAGCAGTTGGCCAGGACTGTTTCTAAATTTATGACCAAGCTCATATGCAACGCAGTCCCAGGCCCAGGCCTTGGTCAAACAAGGCCACAATGCAGCAGCAGCAGCAGCAGCAAGAAGGGAGCATATTGGCATTTTATGCTGACTAAGGCAGGGCAATAAAAGAAATTAGCAACTTTAGGGCTTACGCCAGCACACAGACGAGGTCAGCATAGCGTAATGAAGCATAGCTTTTTCAACTTAACTTGATTAAAATTTAATTTATTTATGTAACAAACTTTTACTTGGCCGAGAAAGTTTTACACAAATATTTATTTAATTTTATTTATTTTTTTAAAGGAATTTAAGTAAAGCCAATTTAAATGTTAATTAATGAATTCCAGAATTAATTTAATTAAGAGGTAGAGCTGTGTATTGCATTTCATTTTCGAGTGTATGCATTTCGTTGACTTGATCGTAGATTAAATATTTTTAAATGAAAGTCTGAATAATTAATATCAACTTTATTGGGAATCAAAGAGTTGACGCAGAATAAGTTAGATCTTTCCTTGGAAGCTATAAAAATTATTTAAGATCATCCGTTGTGCTGAAAATGCACAAACCGTGGTTTGCTTATAAATATATGCGCGCTATTTAAGATCTGAAATAAAATATTCTAAATCAATTGCAACAAAATTGGGATCAAAATACATAGTCAGGTCTGTTCCCGTTTTCGATTTCGATCAAATCATGCGGAATCGGAATTGTTAAATGTTCTCGCTTCCAAAAACCGACTGTCACATTCGAATTTTATCTTTATAATCCTAATTACCTTCATTCGATCGTCTGCATGGCAAAAAGATTCGACGGAATTCTTTAAGCGTCTCTTAGAAATCACAAGTCTTACCAATTCCGATTAATCGGATTCGGAAACGGGAACAGGACTGATTGAATAAGAAGATATAGATATGTTATTAGGGTATTCCATAAAGCTTGTTGGATTAAAATTCTATTCTATAGAATCAGTTTAAGCCATTCACTTAAGAACTCCCCACCAGTTTGCTTCACTCTAATCTTTCTATATATCGCTCACTTACTTCAATACTGGCATAACTCAAAATAATCCATTTTGAGAAAAACACGTTTGAAGTTCTCAATGGATTTAACCTAAAAAAAAATGGTTCTTTTAGTTTCAACTCAATTAAGTAAAATATTATAAATTTAGAATGCTTATTAATTAACATTGAAAATATGATGTTTTAACTGAAAGACAAAGTATGCTTGGTCAATATCGACTGCAGGACAACTGAGATATGGCCGTTCTTGCATCAACATGAAAATGAACCTGGAAAATGATATTGCGACATATTCTCATCTCACATTGAAAGTAGAAGAGATAGCAATACGAAAATTTTTGCATAAAATAGTACAGTAAAGCGCGCAGATTTCTGCATCATTAAGTCAAAAATCGAATTTTTTGAGTTATGCCAGTATTGAAGTAAGTGAGAGATATGTACTTTGATTTTTATACCCGTTACTCGTAGAGTAAAAAGGGTATACTAAAGTCGTGCAAATGTATGTAACAGGCAGAAGGAATCATTTCCGACCATATAAAGTATATATATTCTTGATCAGCATTAACAGCCGAATCGATATAGACATGTCCGTCTGTCCCTCCGTCTGTCTGTATGAACACCCTGATCTCAAAGATGGTAAGAGATAGAGGTTTGACATGTATGGAACTAATGCTTCTTTTATCTGCACGCAGATCAAGTTTATTTCAAATTTTGACCACGCCCCCTCCTGCCCCCGCAATTTGGAAAAAACGTTATATCTCCTACATTTTTAAAGATAGACGATTTGTACTTTCTAGAGATAGTTAGTAATTAGCAAAATGAATCGGTTTGCAGAAGAAATGATAAAGATCGGATAAACGGTTCTCAAGTTATGAGCAAAAACTGAAAAAAATGTTGCATACTTTTCGGATGGTCACCCTAAAGAACGCAGGAACACTGTTAAACATGTTTTTCATGAGTCGAAGTCGGTTAGAGCCGACTTTAACTTATGCTCTCGTTTCGAATTGAATTGAAGTCTTTTAACACTCAGAGTTTTAGAGAAAATTCGGTATTTCTTTAAAACAATATTTTCTTTATTTGTGTCTTAATCTATATATATAAAACTGTTCAACCTGACTAATTGACTGACTGGTGACCGTCGCATAGCCTAAACCATAAAAGATAGGAAGATGAGATTTTCCCAGTAGTTTTATCTTATGCTGAAAGTGAGTACTAAGAACGGATTTTGGAAAATTCTCTCGGCAAATGTGGAAAATTCGCGGAAAACTGTTGTATGAAACTTTTTTGTTTTTCATCCGATCAAGTTTAAACTCATTTTCAAAGATCTATATGAAAATTCGACAAAAACTGCATACCAATCTTCCGGAAAATTCACCTTGCAGGGTGGAAAGTGGGTGGTCAAGGTTGTATGGGCAAAACTTTAGTTGCCAGAGATTAGCGCCAAACTCATTTTCAAAATTACACATAAAAAACATAAGTTGTAAGCATAGTACGCGAAATAATTTGACACGTGTTTTCCCGATTTTGGAAAATCCGCACACGAGAAAAATGGCCGGAAAATTCTGAATCCAAAAAAGTATTTATCATACGATTGGCTTGAAACTCGGTTTTTAAGTATAGAATACGAAATAGTTTAAAATGTTATATTCCGAAGTTGGAAAATTTGACCTGACGGTCAAAAAAATTCCCGGAAAATTCTGCATGAAAAAAAACTATTTTTCATCCGATTGGCTTGAAACTCGGTTTGTAAGGACAAAATACGAAATAATTTGAAATGTGATTTTTCAATGCCCACGAGGAAAATGGCCGGAAAATTCTGCATGCAAAAACTATTTTTCATACGATTGGCTTGAAACTGGGATTGTAAGGTCAAAATGAGAATTTATTTTGTTTTTAATTTTCCGATGTTGGAAATATCGCCGGGATGCTCACTGTGAAGTGAATGGTATGTGGGTGGGATGTGGGTGGAAAGTTGTCTTGGAAGTGGGTGGTAAGTGGATGTAAAGTGGGTGAAATGTGGCAGGAAGTGGGAGGGATGTGGGTGGGATGTTAATGGGAAGTGGACGGGAAGATGGCGGGAAGTGTGTGGTATGTGGGTGGCAAGTGGGTGGAATGTGGGTGGGATGTAGGTGCGAAGTGGGCGGAAAGTGCGTGGTATGTGGGTGGGAAATGGGTGGGATGGAAATGGGAAGTTAATGGGATGTGTGTGGAATGTGGCGGTAAGTGGCGGTAAGTGTGTGGGAAGTAAATGGGAAATGGGTGGGATTTGGGCGGGAAGAGGTATGTGGGTGGCAAGTGGGTGGAATGTGGGTGGGATGTAGGTGAGATGTGGGCGGGAGGTGGGTGGTATGTGGGTGGGAAATGGGTGGGATGGAAATGGGAAGTTAATGGGATGTGTGTGGAATGTGGCGGTAAGTGGGTGGGATGTAAATGGGAAGTGGGTGGGATTTGGGAGGGAAGTGTGCGGTATGTTGGTGGCAAGTGGGCGGAAAGTGGGTGGGATGTGGGTGGGAAATGTGGAGAGGGGGGGGGTTGGGGGGGTTGGGGGGGTGTTAGTGGGTGTGCGTTGGGTGAGGTTGTATATACTTTTGAAGGCGCAGCGAAGCGTGACGGGCTATTTGCTAGTCAGTTATAATAATATACATTTACATATCCAAAATGGATGATACGTGGCCGAATGGATTTTTTTAAGAAAAGTTTTCCAAACGATCCACTAAAAATATGAAGGTTTTTCCTCTCTCTCCGCGCTAAAAAAATTGCCCAAATACTTCAATTTGTTTTTTTTGAATTTAAGAAAAAGAACTTTTCTGAAACTAAAATTGAATATATAAAAAGTTTTGCGATTTGGAGACCGGACTTTCTAAAAGTAAAAACGAAAGCGAAAACTAGGATATTTTAGATTTTTTAAAAATTTGCCTTTTTCCCGAATCAAGTAAAGCTTTATGGCTAAAAGCCTAAAAATGCTTAATTATGATTAAAAATGGATCTAGTTTGAGTTAAAAAGGAAATTTTTGAATCTTTTTCTATATTCCAATACAACCTATCTGAGTTCTTAAATATTGTGACTGACAAAAATAACTCAGTTTGCTGTGAAATCAGATATTCTATATTTCATATTGTCAGAACATGTGTTGTGCTTCTTAGATTGACCCAACTGAGTCAATCAAATGAGATTTCGAACAAATATAAATTAAGGCTTATAGATCAACTAGAATTAATTTTTATGAATACAAACACTTTTAAACAGTTTAAAGAGCAGAATGTTCTACATATAACAGCTGCCTTATTTATACAAAGTATTTTGTCGAAAATAATATTAATGTCATCTAAGAAACAGGTCTGTAAAATAATTATTTCATAGATACTAGAAAAGCTCTTTCTAGTTTCTTTTTATAATATTTCGAAATGTTTTTTCAATATAAATATTAAGGGAAAAGTCTGAAAATTATAAACGCTTTTAAACGGAGTGCAAACAAAAATTTGTAATAATTTTAACAAGGTTAGGAGCAAAAAGCAAACAAAATGATCGATGGGAGAATTCTTTTGCATAAGGCTAATTTCTGCTATCCATAGATTTTTTAAATATTTGTCAAAAAGACACTTCAACTTCAATTTAAATGTAAGCAAATCACAGCTGGCAAATAAGTGTGACCGTTTTATCTTAATTAAATTTATTTAGGTATTATCAGTGTGAGCATGAGTGTCCACTACACCCGCTGTCATTAGTGCGGCTCAATTTTTATTCTTGTACAAGCAGACCGCGGGTCTTGAAAAAATCACCTGAAAAAATTTTTAGCCACGCTCTTTGTATTTGACTCTTTCTTTTGAGATAACAACAACTACTTACTGTTAAGCACCGATGGTCTCTGGTTCCCTCCGGGGCAAGGACATTTCGGTATTTACGCCAGAGTTGCCCAACTAAAGCCCCGGGAGCACGAACTTACTTGCCAATTCTTACCGAATGCTTGCCGAAGTCAACCTTCATTGTGTGTTAGAGAGAGACACAGTCACGTTTTCGCGCACTCTGCTTGGGGAACCCTGATTTACACGTATACAAACCGAACGCAAAGAGAAAAGAGAGCGAGAGCAATTAAAGTTAAAGTCTTTGTGAGTCTGGTAATCGTAGACGAAATCCAGATGAGGTGCTGCTCAACGCAGAAACAACCATTATGACATACGATCAAACACGACACTCAGTCGCAAAAACTTGGAAATTTTGATTGGACCGCAAAATTTCAAGTTTTGATGCAGTCAAGAAAACAGACACTCTTGCAGATCTTTGATAAGTTTTATTAATTAGTACCTTGGTTACAAAAACCAGAGGGTTCAAAAGAGAAAATGAAATGAAAGAAATAACAGAGCAAATTGTAAGTTTATCTGACAGGAAGCAGATATCTGAAGGAAGAAAATAGGCCCTAAGACTATTCGGAACGAAACGCTTCTGCCTTCACACTGTTCGAAACATGACACATGATAGTCTAGTAGTCCTGCTTTTTGTTCTGTTTTAAATTTGAAAGCTTGTCAAGTTTATATGTCTTGGGTTCATGTATCGAACTGTGTGAAGGCAGCCTAAGTTAACTAACAAAATATTTCCCACACCTTAGAATATATACGGGATGAGACATGATAATAGTTGATTGTCGAGTTACATTAACTCTCACGCTTAAACAATCGTAAACAGCTGATAAGATGAAAATATATTTGCTATATATTTATTATCTCAGTTTATAGTATATAGTAATATCTTAGAAAGATTTCGAGACTATCATTGACTTTGCACCATGAATAATTCATCTTCAATACTGACATAAGAATTAATTCTGGTTAAATCCGTTCGGTTCGGTTTTTGGTTGTGACCCTTGGGCAAAATTTTAACGATTTTTAAACTTATCTAATGAATTATTTTATTATTTTATATAATTTTTTTACTATTTTTCTTCAATTTTCTTAAAGTTCATTTTATTAAACTCCACATAGCCAAAGGCTACTTCAAACCGTAAGTACCATTTATATTTTTAGTATATAAATCCATTGCTAGTTACTTTCCAATATTATGTATCGTTAAAATGCCAAAGCTGTGTGAAAACATCAAAATTCTTTCAATTTTCCTCGAAAAAAAATAAAGAAAGAAGAAAATTGAAAGCATGTAAGAAGAAAACATTTATGACCATTAAATGGCTTTAAGTGCCAATTAATGTTTGACTTACACACAAACCCACAAAACTGACCGAAAACGAACCCACCCGACTCACAGCATGGGGAAGGTTACAGCTGCCAGACACACAAAAATCATCTTATGACACAAAAGTATAACGCATTTTCAATCAATAAGTATGTACTTATCGTAACTTTTGTGCGAGACTTTTAAAACATCAATTATATTTACGTATTGAAGCGTATTAATGTGTCCCCCGCATTAAATAGTCGTAGACGAGGATGTGTGGAGGTGTGGAGTGGGTTTATAAGTATATCATATAAATGGCACACCTGATCCGTAAGCATATAAAGCGTTGTTGACCGGTGCCTAAGCCAATTAGAAGCGACTAATTAGTTAGTCCACTATATTTCCATGAAATTCCGTAGTTCATTAGCCTTTCTTATTCCTTCAATTTGATGACGGACATGACAGACGGACGGGATCGTGATGTGTCGCAATTTGCGTATACTTGTTCCACTGACTCCCATAATTAAAACTGCAAACAAAATGCTGATTAAGTGCTATTATGCTGCCTTCAAACCAACTGCTGCAAAATGTCAACAAATTATTAATTTAGTCTCTTTTTTCCCCAAAAAATATAAAAGAAGAAAAACAATGGCCAAAAGGATATCAATTTGCCATTCAGTAAAGGGTTTACTGTGGCCTGAATGCATTTTTAATTAACATGACATTCAACACCCAGCGAGGGCAGCAGGCAAGAGGGCACTCAGTTGACTCTGTTGGTCTGTCTGGTGGTTTGAAGCTGCTGAATGTGGCAGTTAAATTCTTACTCAGTTATACAATAACTTTGAAATATTATGGAAATTATTTGCTTATGATTGTGGTTTTTGGTCAAAGCATTTTTGGCAAATTGATTTTGTTCTTTGTAAGACTTTATTAAATTCAGCCAGACATTCTTTACGCCTTTCAAATTTTACAGAAAATAAATTTGGCAGAAATGGCAACGATGAAATTTATTTTGACTCAGTTACTAGCAAATGCTAAGAAAAGTTAAAGATGCAGTGAAGTGCCAAATACAACTTAGAAATCCTCGATTGAAAACCAAGATTTATCATGTCCACCTATCCACCATCCTACAGTTTTCTGTAATGCTTCAGTAGAAAAGTCTTATGAAATATTTAGATTTATTTTGTTAAACTATTAAAAACAAACAAAATATTATACAGCAGTAAAAAATCTCAGTTGGCAGAAATCTCCAGTATAAACGATCTTTATTCAAGATTGTGATTATAGATCTTAATTAAGAATATTTAGTTTATTAATAAAATATATTCTCGGGCTTAGATGTTCCTATCTCTGCTGCGTTTGGACACCGTTTCTCTCGGTTTCAAAACTTTTATCTTGGTTTCAGATTGATTTTTTCTCAGTGTAGATTAAAAAAAGTTGCAAAAGTTGATAAACCTGGTCCAACCTAGCCTCGGAACAGCACTGTAGATTCTCTTATTATACATGTTGGTTATTCGGGGGCAACAGGCATCTTATCTTTTAGGGAGAAGCTACAATTAGTGCCAGTTCTGATTCAGATTCATGTCTGATTCTTAATTTTCATTCAAATGAGGTGAGTTGATTAAAGGCCTTACAATTTTCTATCTATCGAAAAATCGCCTCCGCGTCAAGCTATGAGTAATTGCTTGGTTATGCAATACTAAGTGGATGTCTATATATTTAATCTGCTCTCTTAATTTTTTCCTAATATTATTGCTGTTGGCATTAAATAAATTTAAGCGCACACTTACTTTTTTAAAGAAAAATTTTCACTTGACAACGAGAATGAGATACACATTTTTTTTTGCCAGCCTTGCCAGCTGCAGCTGCCTAGCACTAAAAGATCATAAGGAAGAGAGAGCGCCAAGAGAGCGAGAGAGAGTGAGCACGAAATCTCTCGGTCGCCGAAACGACATTTGAAAATCGAAGGCTGCTAAGCTTACCTTAAGTTTCTTTGGCATAACGTTTGCTCAATTGTTGGCTGGGAAATGATCTTGTCGTTTAAGTCCTACAAGTATGTATCTTTAGTCCTAAATACAATGTCCGCTAATTTTAAAAGAATTTGATTGCGATTTGTGATTTATAATTCCCGATATCATCTGCTGAATGTGGTGATTGCAGATCCTGATTAGTAAATTTGGCTATCATGATTGCTGAAAAGGAATCGAGCAAATAGTATGTTTGGTAAGAAAGACTAGCTTGTTGGGTCCAGCATAAATTCATACTAAAATTTTTAGTGGACAATAGAGCTGGGACAAACATCGATGCTGTGCGGTTGTCGTGGGTTCAATCCCCCCTCGGACCATCTAGTATTGGTTCTTTAAAATTGCTCATCCATGGTTCGGGGTTCAGGTTGGTCAAACTCCGTTTCTTAAGCATTTAAAGGTTTTGTTACCATGGAGATGCCTTAGCTGCTAATTGCACTTATGCATTAGTCCTGGCATGATTTTTCATTTGGTTGGCGTAAACGTTTTTTATTCTTACATTATTTTCGCGATTTATAAAGTCGTCAGATAGGTTTAAAAATTTATCTATCACAAAGTCGGTAACGTATATCGGTTTACACTTTGAGTACTTAACTAAAAATCATTTACTAGTAAAATCAATTTTGCAATAGTTGAATTTAGTCAACTTAAATATTTAAATTGCATTTTTTAAGTTGATTGTTAGTCATGAATAAAATTCAAATTTACCAAACAACTATATAGTTACATATTAAGCTTCAAGTCATTCTAAAAAGTTAAATTGATCAACAATTAGTATTCAACATTCAATCAAGTTAAAAAAAATGGCCACACTGCCGCTAGCGCACTTCTTAACGACTACTCAGAAAAAAAGTCGAGATATTTACAATTTTTATACCTGTTACTCGTAGAGTAAAAAGAGTATACTAAAGTCGTGCAAATGTATGTAACAGGCAGAAAGAATCATTTCCGACCATATAAAATATATATATTCTTGATCAGCATCAACAGCCGAGTGTCCGTCTGTCCGTGCGTCTGTATGAACACTTAGATCTCACAGATGGTAAGAGATAGAGGTTTGACATGTATGGGACAAATGCTTCTTATACTTGCAGGCAGATTAGGTTTATTTTTAATTTTTGCCACTCCCCCTCCCGCCCCCGTAATTTAGAAAAAATGTCATATCTTACACAGTTTTGAAGATAGATGATTTGTTCCTTCTAGAGATAGTTAGTAATTCGTAATATGTAATCATTTGCCGAAGAAATGGTAAAGACCGGATAAGCGGTTCTCAAGTTATGAGAAAAAAGTGATAAATGGCCCAGTTAAAAAAATGTTGCATACTTTTTAGATGTTCACCCTAAGGAACGCAGGAACACTGTTAAACATGTTTTTTCATGAGTAAATGCTATATCGAATTTGGTTAGAGCCGACTTTAACTTACGCTCTCGTTTTTTAATCTTTTTGGTTGAAAAATCAATCTCAACTTCCAGGATATTCTACACAATTCAAGCGTTTTAGAAAGGGTCCATGCCTTTTGAACTTGTATCATTCCGAATGTGGTTACTTCATTCCCCTTCGAGATCACTTGTCCATAAATTGGAGAGCGATGGGGATGGTGGTGTGCGATGAGATGCCGTTCTATTCGTGTTCAGTGCGAATGATCGTGGGTTTGAGTCCCAGATGCGTACAAAATGTTCTATATTTCTTGGTTTTTAAGAACTCTTAAATAAAACAAAACTGGTGTGGGCTTTGAAGGGTAAAAAACTGTCCTATGGCATGTGGTACGGCGGAGAAAAGAAAGAAGAGTTAACTTTCCCGGAATCAGATCAATATTATAAAAAATACTTAAAATGATCCAGCTATGGGATTGATTTGTGCATGAATTTTTTGATTAATTAAATCTTTTATCGGATTACCCCGGGATAATAGTAATCCTTCCTCGGATTAAAAAAGTCGGATCAACTCAATCCTTTTTGGGATTGGGTTAAGAATATACGGGACTACGTGGTTTGTGGGCTTGATTTGATCACATATGTATTGATTTTTTTTTTGAGTGTACTAAACTAAAATTTCGGTCGTCCCTTTTGCCACATAAAGCAAATCAAAATCTCCCATAACCGCTTGTAAAAGAAAAATATTTTCCCTATGTAGAATCAAAATGAATACCATAGTGTCTATGGCCATTAAGAATGTTACACATTCTCCATCTCTGCTAAATATTTGCCATCGATGCTTTGTGATCCACTTAAATTTTGGCAATATTTAGGACCAAAATACATACTTCAATAAATGATGAAAAATGCAAAGCTCCACTCACAACAAAGCAGGCCCTTGTTGTCCCACCCCCTTCCACTCCATGCCCCCTTTCTGACAACCCTCAATGAGCCATAACTTAAAAATGCGGACCCCCAAAATCAAAGTTCTTTTTTGTTTTTCGGGTGCCTTTTTTGCATACTTTGTTTACTTTAGCAACAACGAAGGCTTTTTATTATTATTATTATTTTTAGAGAGACTGTTGATGTTCCTGCTGCTCTTTCCTCGTTTATTTTTTTGCATAAATAAATTTGAAATGAAATCATGTGTCACATTAGCAGCAGGATATTTGAGTATGGGATGCCTCGTCATCGAATATCATTTTCATTATGTATGTATGACCATGATGACAGGCGGGGAAATGCGCGAAAGCGAATCCACCAAGGTTATATTTCGCGTATTTTGATGACATGTAAAATTTGATTACATGTCAGACAAAAAAAAAACAACAAATGAAATAAAAAATGCATTTTTCTTGTTCTATTTTAATTGAGCTTGACAAATAAGTTTTCAATTAGCTACAGAAAATACATATTTCTATTTTTATTGGATTGGACAACAACATGGACGAACGTGCAGAAAGATACAAAAAATGTCAATCAACAGCAACAACAACACAACCGCTGGAGCAGTAGTTGCCAAGGGGGAGGAACTCCTGCTTCGTTCATTCCATACGGTGGAACAAGAATTATCAAATCTCAAACTGGGAAATGTCTAACTTTAACCAAGGTCTCAAAATTTTATTGAAGCTGCTGAAAGTGGAATTAAGTTCGTTTCTTGCAGACGCAAATCGACAATTTTTATCGGTTAATAAGTTATGGAATAAAAAGTAATTCCCATATTCTACAGTACAGTTGTGGATTTTCTAAATTCTGCAATTCTGAATTCGTAATTCGACGTGAACTTAGATTTCTGTTTTTTTTTAGTTGACTTAAAAAATTCTTTTGAGTTTATTGTGCAGAATAAAACCCACCTCGCTTAATTTCGACTGTTTCTTTTGTAGGCGATATAAGTTTTTAAATATTTCGATTTATTCACAGTGTTAACCACTGTGCACATTGCAGTCCGTCGGCGTTGGCGGAAACGGATGCGACCAGGGCACAAAAATGGCTGTCAATGTTGGCACAAATTGTTTGTCACGCAGTGCAAATACTTCGTGCTGTTGCTCAGCTATGCGGTATTATGCGCGATTTATTTCCAACAAATGTCGAGGATGAGAAGACAAGTAAACAGCAAAACGAAGACAATTTTGTGGCGAAACAAGAAAGGAAACCCGCCAGCAAAAAGAAAAAAAAATTAAAACGAAATAAAATTTGATATTGGCAAACAGTAAAATTTTGTTGATTGTTTTGAAACATGTTTCATGTAATTAAAGTACAAAAATTCAGCATTTTAATTCGAAATTTGTAATGTTTAAACCAATTAAATTCACTTTGGGCTTAGTTCATCATCAGCTGAGTAATTAGTCTAAAATTTTTGTTCGCCCATATCATAGTAAGCGATATCGTGCCTGCGATAAGTCAATGCTCTAATCTAATATGGCATAAATTATCCAGGTGTTTCTCTAACCGCTCTTTTCTGCTTTGCTCTCCCACTTGTGCTGCATTTTGCTCCCTAAACTAATCTGATTCTATTTATTGCCACTCTCATTAGTTAGTAGTCTTTTAGTTAGGATAAATAGAGAGTGGCTTGAAATTGTAATTGCGGTATTCCGAGACTGTTGTTACATGTTCGATTTGATATAGAATAGTGTTTGTTTTGATGCTGTCAATAAATGTTCTAAAGAGAAAAATATCACTTCAATCTTATACGGGATTTACACGATGAAGCAAGCTCCATGAAGTTATCTCAGTAGGCGAGACATATACGTGTGATTCTATACATTTTGTTCAACAAATCTAGTAGAATCCCCTGGACTTTCAAGCCTACTATGAAAACTTCATGAAGTTTGCTTCATCGTGTAAATCCCGACTTACTATGCCAAAATTGAGGTACATTTTAAACAATGTTTTTTAAGTTCGAAATCAATTAACAAACTTTTCTTTTAAGTTTTTTATACCAAAACCTTTGATGCGTAAAACCCAACCAAATACGTGTGTATATTCACTCAAACTCAAAAAAACCGATCGATTTATTTTTAAAAGACAACATTTTTCTTTTGCGTGTTCTAACCTTTTAAGCGAATCGTTCTTTAAAGCCAAACCTTCTTCATTTATTCATGAATCAAGAAAATATTAAATTAACAACATGAAGTCGATCTAAGCTTACACACGTAGGAACAAAAAAAGGGAACCAAGAATGATACACTTTTAAACTAAGGACAAATAGAAATTTAATTAGGCTTAGATCATAAGTCTTTTTATAATTTTTTGGTGTTCCCTCAGAGAGCATAAGTGAAAACAAACAGCGGACTAATTTCTGACAAAAACGGAGCCTACATATATTCAGTTTATGTTAGTTAATAAATTTTAAAACAAGACACACGCACACCACAAAAGATGATGTTGGACTGTACAGCTGTTTCATAAACCTTCCAGCTTTATCATCAGCAGGCATAGCCCATTTTCTAAAAATCGGGAGAGACCATCTCAAGTCAGCATTGCTAAGAATGTTTGGAAGTTTCAAAGGCAACACAAGTGCAAAAACTGACACGAACAAACCACTTCAAATTAATGGAAGACTTTGTGTGTGTGCGACCCCAAAAAATGGAAAAAAGTTGGTCTTAGCATTCCCAAAGCTTTTATTTATTGTTATTGACCTTTACCAGGAATATGTTTTTTTGAAAAAGAATGTTAACAAAGCGGGTGAGCTATTCAGAAGAAGGTAACAAATTTTTATACCCGTTACTCGTAGAGTAAAAAGGGTATACTAAAGTCGTGCAAATGTATGTAACAGGCAGAAGGAATCATCTCCGACCATATAATTTAAAAAAAAACGTTATATCTCCTACAGTTTTGAAGATGGACGATTTGTACCTTCTAAAGATAGTTAGTAATTAGCAAAATGAATCGATTTTCCGAAGAAACGATCAAGATCGAATGAACGGTTCTCAAGTTATGAGCAAAAAAGTGATACAAGCCCCCCCGCTACGCCCCCTCCCACCATAAAAAAAATGTTGCATACTTTTCGGATGGTCCCCCTAAGGAACGCACATGTTTGAACATGTTTTTTCATGAGTAACGGGTATATCGAAGTCGGTTAGAGCCGACTTTAACTTACGCTCTCGTTTATAGTTCGTCATGTGAACTTTTTGACCTTACCCATGCCAAGGCTAAAGATGCCATAAACAATGCGGGAGAGCTAGACAACATGATGCTAAGTTTAAGAGCTTATTTTTAAATCACAAGCTCTCTCAATGGTATATAAATCAGCAAGGGCACTCTTTCGAAAGAAGAAAATTAACGGGGAGTAGAAATCTAGAAAATCCAGATCCCAGCCAGATCCAACCAAGCTAGATCCCATTTAGATTCTAACTAGATCCCACTCAGATTCTACGCTGATCTTACGTAGATACCGCCCAGATCCTACCCAGATCCCACCCAGATCTCGCCCAGTTCCCATCCAGATCCCACACAGATAACTTCACGTGACGCTGAAATCAAATTTTACCTATACTAAAATCGTCCGTACCGAAATTAAAGAAAGAAACAGAAAAAATTGCATTTATTACTTTCAAATTGGTAGCTGTTTTAGAAAGGTGCCAAGTTAGCTCAATAAATGCAGCGATGCAGATGCAGATGTGATAGAATTACCTCTTTTTCTTTAAAGCTTGGTATGGAGATACCCGCGAAATACCCGCGAAATGAAAAAGTCCATATAAAAAAATTGATTTCGTACGGATTTCGCAAGTTGCTGTTTCGTGAGTCGGTATGGAGATCACGCGCGAAATTGGCATATCGATATCACAGCGTTGCCACCCGACGTTAACGTGTCACGCGATAGTCACCCGATAGGCAAGTGATGAGAGTTGATTTCGAAGGTGTGAAATATATGTAAAACATATTTTTCGTACTCTGCATGACGGTAGACACTCATATAGATACAGTGTTGTGGCGCGGAGTTTTTAAATGAGTAGGACAACTATACAAAAACATTAAAAAGGCTGAACATCTTTTCATTGGAGGTAAAGGTGATAGCGGTTTGTCAAAAATGATCTGTAAAAGTATAGAAATTTATTGAGTTTAATTATGCTGTTCACAATTGATTGTTTTTGCTAGGAGACCATTGCAACGCGGCTTGGACTTCGGTAAAGGACAGCGCCACCGTTCGCTGGCGGCGTCCTAAGCACGCCAAGAGTTAAAGCGGTGGTGGAGTATCCATCGCAACGATGTGAAGTGGCAGTTAGCTCCACTTGTGTCGTTTTTGACCAAATTGACCAAGGTATGTGTGCCATGCATGTGAACAAATAAGTGCTCATTCTCTTTTCAAGAAAATTAGCTCCTCGAACGAGAGGTCTGTTGATGAGGAACTTGGTCCAGCACAAAGTGATTCAATTGTGAACGACGGCGATTCCGTATGTCGACCGGATGAGCCGCAGAACTTTTCAATGGTCAGACTTGGGACTTCTTTGTCGCCGCAAGTCGTGGACAACATCTTCTAATTTATGATATTGCATTATAAGTACATAACGTCGAGATTTCATCCCAACAACAGTCGATTCTGCCATTTCCGTAGTCGTGTCCAAAGAGCACCAATTGCCAATTGGAGCAAATGATACCAAGCTTAACCAAGCTTAACACATTACAGTTTTGAATCACTCTTTAAATTCCGACAAAAGGATCAATGAAAATTCGGTCACCGATTTAATATTTGTCACTATTTATTATTTCCTAGCTAAGCTAAAAATTCCATTTCATTTTAATCACAAGTTGAACTTGGTAAGGAATCATTAATGATTTTATTTATTACTTCCTTTTAACAATTATACAATTTAGCAATACAAGCTGACTTTGTTCTAAAGTCAAGAATATTTGGTTCATCGATTCTAAAACACAAATGTAAGGATTGGGATTGCAATGAAGAAAATGTTGAAATGCTTTTCCTATCATTTTTTTAATGGATACAACCATTTGTTAAACCAAACTCATTTTGAAAAAATTGTTGTTCCGAAGTCTTCGATTCCCAACCAGTTTTGCACCCCTTTTACATATTTACTCTAAGCACAAAATTGTTTCAAAATCTATTTTAAGTATCTTTCTTTTTTTGTAGTGTACATTTCGGCATTGCCCAAAACAGCAAACATTTGCTGATTATTTGAAACCATGTTTCAGGTAATTAAAATTTAATAATGTTTTAAGCAGATTTAAGATGAAAATCCTTTGCTTATTACCTGAAACTTTTTTTTTCCTGGCCAACTTTTTAATGGATTTTTATGTTTGCATTTTGCGCGCTTAAAAAAGTTTGCCAAAGTAGTTTGATTGGCTTTTGCCTGCCACCAAATTGCAAAATAATTGCCAGCAGCAGCTCCGACGGGTGTTGGACTCTCGCCCCCGCTTTCTGACGCTCTGTCGCACTGTCGCTGTGTCTGGAGCGAGAGGTGGAATGATTGCGAAACAACTTAATTTCATTGAAAGTGATGCTTCCCCCAACCGATATGGTGGGCATGTTCATTACACTTTGTAAATGCAACAACAGCAACAAACGATGACAGCAAGTTTGTGTAATGTAATTAATTAATTACAGTGGAACAACATTGCTATCTGCACTGGTATGCGGGAACCGTGGCCGGAACAGGAGTTGGAGCAGGAGCAGCGGCAGCCATGCAAACAAGCAGCCAGGAGTCGACCCCGGTACGGTGTAGCAACTTCAGCGCCACTTTTATTATTAGCCCGAGAATTCCGCCTTGTCCGCCTTATCATTTTCCTACTGGCACGCTTAGTTTCGTGTTTGCCCGGTAACTTAATTACAAATTATAGTGCAATTAATTCTGCGGCTGTGGCATTATTAAGCGCGCTTCAGGCGTAACACAAAACCGCCAAAAGGCAAACTAACCATCCAGCCAACCCCAGCCCCAGCCCCAACCACCATCCACTCAGCGGGTAAGTAGATGAAAATTATATAAAATCGCAAGTGACCGCACAGATATTAGATTTCCCCCACGCAGGCGGAAAATACAAATCTGGAATCTTAAAATGGCCACGTGTATGCTCGTAGCTATAACCTGATATACGAAATGTTATTGCTTGAGAATACACGTAGTTAACAAGATTCACTCAACGACTCAAGTGAATTTTAAGTAGCATTTAAGTAGTTTTAAGCATTTAATGAAATCAACATATTTTTTCACAGAATTGCGAAATATAGAAATAAAGTGTTTTAGTCAACATAAAGAAGTTGTTGAGACTCTAATGGTTGGTACACTATCCTCTAGGGGCTACACACTTGTAGGCCCCTCCACCAGAGCGGCGGAGCTAGAATTTAACTTTGGATGGGTGGCTACGGTTTTTATTAATAACTGTTTATTTATTGGTGTGATAAAAGTCTTCATTTAAATATCTTATGAGATCATTGGCGGCAGTAAAAACGTACAAAGCGTTTAAACAAATAAGTGCTGAGTGCTCTCCTCATACGAGGGGGCTGATGATAAGGAACTTGGCCCAGCACAAAGACGTCGATACTGTATGTCGAACGGATGAGCTGCATAACTTTTCAATGGCCGCACTTGGGACTTCTTTGTCATAGTAAGTCGTGGAAAACATGTTATAATCTATGCCGCTGCTTTATAAGTACATAACAAGATACCCCTTTCCCTAGTCGTTTCCGAAATTATTATTATTGAAAAATTACAAATAAAGATCACGATGAACCTACAATCGATTTCTTTATTTGCGATTTATATATGTTTTCCATCTGCCTTCACATGGAGGTACCTTTCTCTTGTGCGAAAAATTTAAAGCACACACGGCAAGAGATTGAGAGAAGCTTATTTGTTTATTTGTTTATTTGTAAAGACATAGTTAACAATTGTCTGTCAACATTAACTGGGTTACATAGTGTTAAACCTGCTTCACCAGGGGGAGTTTTTTATTGATATGCCCCGGCTCACATCAGGTGGATGGAGAAGGCAGGTTTAAGGGCGTGGAGAGGATAAAAACAATATAATATTACATGAATTAATATACTGAGAACATTCAGTTGACCACAAATGGTACAAGATATTATAATTAGCACATAAAACGCGAAAAGGATCATGCTTTACAAAATTGGTCCTACACATGCTAAGTGCAAGAGGTTGATAGATTGTCCCTTTGGGGCTGTGCAGCCAATTTTAAAATTTACATTTACAGTTCTCACAGAGCACGAATTTCGATAATAAAATTTAATGATTTGCGCGATAGCCACTTTTCAGTTTAGACTATTGAAACACTCCTTGAACATGTACACACAATGGCAGGTTAACAGATTTTTGTACACCAGTTAACTGACTGACTATCTGACTAAGAACCGATCTCGATTTTACACTGTTATTTGTTAGTTTATGTGATAAATAGTATAACACATAAAATATATTGACAGATTTCTCTGAACATGGCAAAAATCTGGCAACCTGCCAGTGTGTGAGTACGTTCCCTAATACATACAAGCAGTTCAATAGTTGTTATTACAATTCTAATCTTTTTGTGATTTCATGAATAGCTAGAAATGTTTTCAAACCATCAATATTAAGCTGGCTCAAGGTCTCCATGCGCTTATTTGCTGTCAAGTTGTTTTGGAATTCCCAAACGAAACGGGAGATCTTGGGGCCAGTACAAGCAAGCGAAGGCCGCTGATGATATGGTAGAGATGCCATTGAAACAGCTGTACGCTTTTTCGATTTGGATCAAATCATGCGGAATCGGAATTGTTAAATGCCCTGGCGTCCAAAAACCGACTGTGTTACTCGAACTTGAGCTTTATATTCTCAATAACGTTCATTTGATCCTCTAGATTGTAAAAAGATTCGACCGAATTCTTTAACCGTTTTTTAGAAAATCACAACTCTTACCAATTCCGATTGATCGGATTCGGAAACGGGAACAGGCCTGATAGTCTTAACGGGCGCGATCAGCCTGTCAAGTTTTTGTACATAGCTTATACGCAGTGTTGTCTATTATCATATAATTTTTTCATTCATAAATAGTCAGCGTTGATTTTATTTATAAAACTATTCAAATGAAAAATAATAAAAGTCAATAATAAAGGTTATTTCAAAGGATGACAGCTATTGAAATAGATAGATAGATAGATGATGTTTATTTTTTTCATATTCATATACATTGTTCGTAGCTGCAGATTATTTTACGTATTCAAGAAATAAACATTTATAAAGCTTAGTTTGTAACCGTCAGCCTTTCCTCTGTTGTTTAAACAACGTTTACAAGTATTACAAAAATCTATTATTAATATTACATTTGTATTAGAAATCTTCATTAATAATATTTTTTCTATATATTATAGCCCCCTCAGTAAATCTAGCCAGATTCTTCCATCACATTTCTCCATTTAACGCCATGACTACCTCTTCTGTTGTGAGTGTGCCTTTCTCAAACCAACGCAGACGGAATTCTCTTAGAACAGGACATCGCCCCACAAAATGCTGCATGTCTTCCAACTCCTTGCTGTTACATCGTGAGCATATGCCACTGTTAACAGTCCTTCTTGGACAGACATTCAACCATAGCGGATCACCTCTCGCCTTCATTATCCAGGTTATGTCCGTTGGTCGGAACAGCTCGTTGCAGTATGACCGTCCTACTTCACGGTTTAAATCTTTATTTATTCTCAATGCGCTTCCTGAGGCTTTGAGTAAATGTTGGCTTCGGCTCTCTTCTTTTAGCGCAGTGAGAAGCTGTAAGTTGCTTTCGATCCACCCAGCGTGCAATGCGTTGCTCTTCATAGAAACTCCATTTTGCCGACACAAGTTTTGAAGTTTAGTTATTCCATTCCAAGTTATTGCGCATCATTTTCTTAGCCAGGACATGCGGATGTCGAGATTTTTTATATTCAAATAGTGCTCGTGCCAAGTATTTAAGATGAAGCGTTAAGCTGTAAATGTGTCCATCTTCTAGTCCAGCTTCTATTGCTAAAATATAATTAGGCGTACAGTCTGGCAGCTTAAGTATCCTTTTGATAAAGTAGCGTTGCAATTAATCTGCCTCGTCGCATATTTCTCCTCCCCATATTTGAGCTCCGTAGCACTGCACCGTTCTATTGAAATGAACAAATAACTTCGATCTAAAAATTTGTATTCGTATGAGTAATATTTTTCAAAAACTTTAAGGCACTGTCGCGTTCGGTCTAGACCTCTTGCCTTGGCAAGAATACCAAAAAAAAGCGGTAAAAAAGCTTAATAAAGAAAGAAAAAAGACAGAATTCACGCTGCCCGCTGTTTCCGAATTTTCCTAGCAATTGATCGTAGATAAAAGCTAGATTTGACGGGAAAAAAACGAATCTGGCAACACTGGTAATGCGCGAGCATAACGAGACCTTGAGCCAGCTTAATATTGATGGTTTGATTATCATAAAGGTCGTTAAAGCAAACACATGTGTAAAAATGTTATATATGTAAACTTCTCGTCAATAAACAATTAAGTAGGTAACTGTATAGAGAATCTTTTGATTATGGCCTTCATAATTGCAGCAATCTCGTAGTAGTTTAGAAACTTAGCGAGGTTGGTCCTCAAATCGATTGAAAAAAAGGCGTAACTAAATTTTAGCAATATTTTTAGAAATTTACAAACTCCGAATTCCGTAATATATTCACTCTAACTGGGAGCGGGATCTTTTATACGTGCTAATACATTTATCACTCCCAACTTATTCCTCTACTCCTCCTCTATGAACTTGAAAGTGTCTATAAAAATAACGAATATATTCATTTCACAATAAAAATTTTTTTTTTTTTTTTATTTCAGAATAAATCTTTTTTATAGAATAATACCTTTCAATAAGCTGTTGGAGTACACAAAACATTTTATTCTTTTCTAGGAAATCAATCTTATTCGAAATTTTATAAAATCATAAACGCGGACATGTGTGTACAAGGAAAATGGTATAATAAAACGATACATTAGTTTGGAATATATGTAAGTCCAGAGAAATCTGTCAATATTTCATTGTCTTGAGGGCCAACTTTACTTTTTCCAGATAGCTGTTATGTGTCTGATAAAATAAAATTTACTCTGTTTTTTTTTATTCTTGCTTAGCAGATACCAGTATGTAGAAGATGTACAAATATGCCACACCCCCTACCGCCCCTGTAATTTGAATAAAACGTCTTAACCCCCATAGTTTTGTAAATAGATAGACCAGCGGTAGGTAGCAAAAATAACTGAAGGGTACAACATTATTTTTCGTCATAAAGTGTTTCTTGTAAAATCTATTGAGTTGTGGGTTGCGTGTTCTGAACATATTTAGTAATGAAAATTATTTACTGCTCTGTATCCAGTTGAATAATAAAGATTGGATAAACGTTAGTAAAGGTTTGGGCAAAAGATAGTTCACAACGACAGTTTAGCAGCAGCACAGCTTATACTGCTACTGCAGGTACGGAGTATATTACAGTCAGGTCTGACCGACATTAACATTGTTGAGAAATTTTAATTGATGTAGTGTCATTTCTCTAGTATAAGAATCCTATAAAAAGAGATTTAATAGTTTCCCGAAAATCTTTCTTTTGTATACATGTGTATCTAAAGCTAAGGTCCCACTGGCAAAAAAAAATTTGAACACATTGTGCAAACAAAGTTAGCCTTGAACTGTAAATGTTTGCGTAAATCAAATTTGTTGTTCCCACATGAGCAAATATTTACTGTTAAAAAGTTTGCGCAAATATTTCCCCTCCGCAAATAATTTGCGTTAATTAATCACACAGTGTTTGGCAAATTTTATTACACATTTCTTTGCCCAATCTAATAAATTTATAAATCAAGTAGGCTGATTTGTTTGAGCAAACAATATATTTCAGGGACCGTAATCATTATAAGTGATATTTTTAAATTTAATTTGATTATTTATTAATTTTTACTATTTTGTTCATTTCATAATGATTATTTTTGAGTTTTACTAAAAAACTCTGATTTTAATTGTTATTGTCTGAGTGAAAAAATAATACTTACAAAATAATGATTATTTTGTGATTTTTATTTTTTCGCTCAAAAATATCGCTCACGGTGCTATTACGACCATACGAAAAGGAACTGAAACAAAATAACTATATATTCTTAGGATGTGAACCAAGGCGAAACTTTGAAGCCAAATTTTGATTAAAAAAAACTCTTCCTTTAGGCGCGATTTTGGTGGTCAATGTGGCACTGGCGATCTGACACCGGATTTTAAGAGATGTCGGCGAGATAAGACGAAAATAATTTGACCAAGTTTTCCAATTTTTGCATAGTTTTCAAGATATCCGCCCACAAAAGTATAAAATTTCACATAAAAACTTACAAAAAAAAAAAACAAGGGCATAGCCTGATTTGTAGGGGAACCGGCCTCCGACGCTTTTAATTTTTTGAGTATGCAGTTTCAAAGTACACCAACGGAAAGTAGTTTAGCGATTTTTTGTACACTTCTAGTACAAACCCTTGACTTTTAACAGCGATTTTTATCATATCAATCACAATCCTTTTTCGAGTTATCTATCCATTAAATAATTCCAATTTTTTTTCTGGTCAAAGATGGCATGTATACACTACCCCGGAACAGTTTTTCAGTTTTTTAAAATGCTATCCGTTACCTACAAAATTACGCGAAATTTTTAACACCATTTATTTAAGGCATCCAGAAAGGGTTTCACTTTCATATTTTACATGTCCAATTGTCGATCCTAAATACAATTTCTGCAATTTTTTCAGAATTTTAAAAGTTGAAGAAGGTGGTTAAAATTAATAAAAACAATAAAATGTATATACCTAAATTTTATTATTCACTTTCGTTTGTATATTAATCAAGTTCAAACCATTTTACCGTGATTTACGAATCATTATATTAAAATCTATGAGGATTAGTAGCAGTATTGCAAAAAACTTAAATGCCAATTTAGATTAAAATTATTTCAGATCTAGTGCATTAGCGCACATCTTAGCTAAGTGACCCCCATGGTAGTTAAATTAATAATTACTTAAGCAATTGCTTTCAAATAACTGCACTATGATTGTGATGTTACTGAACCGCAAAAAAATACCATGGATGACCAATGGTTAAGAGAATAGACGTGTGGTTACGATAGCTTTAAAACTGACGGAGGAGATAGCATAGAAACAGACGGACGGACAGACGGACATGGCTATATCAATAATAAAATTTAGGTATATACATTTTATTGTTTTTATTAATTTTAACCACCTTCTTCAACTTTTAA
Organism: Lordiphosa clarofinis; assembly: GCA_018904275.1. Taxonomy (NCBI): domain Eukaryota; kingdom Metazoa; phylum Arthropoda; class Insecta; order Diptera; family Drosophilidae; genus Lordiphosa; species Lordiphosa clarofinis. The sequence goes on along the minus strand of JAEIGQ010000070.1, from coordinate 628,022 downwards.
AATTCTGAAAAAATTGCAGAAATTGTATTTAGGATCGACAATTGGACATGTAAAATATGAAAGTGAAACCCTTTCTGGATGCCTTAAATAAATGGTGTTAAAAATTTCGCGTAATTTTGTAGGTAACGGATAGCATTTTAAAAAACTGAAAAACTGTTCCGGGGTAGTGTATACATGCCATCTTTGACCAGAAAAAAAATTGGAATTATTTAATGGATAGATAACTCGAAAAAGGATTGTGATTGATATGATAAAAATCGCTGTTAAAAGTCAAGGGTTTGTACTAGAAGTGTACAAAAAATCGCTAAACTACTTTCCGTTGGTGTACTTTGAAACTGCATACTCAAAAAATTAAAAGCGTCGGAGGCCGGTTCCCCTACAAATCAGGCTATGCCCTTGTTTTTTTTTTTTTGTAAGTTTTTATGTGAAATTTTATACTTTTTGTGGGCGGATATCTTGAAAACTATGCAAAAAATTGGAAAACTTGGTCAAATTATTTTCGTCTTATCTCGCCGACATCTCTTAAAAATCCGGTGTCAGATCGCCAGTGCCACATTGACCACCAAAATCGCGCCTAAAGGAAGAGTTTTTTTTAATCAAAATTTGGCTTCAAAGTTTTGCCTTGGTTCACATCCCAAGAATATATAGTTATTTTGTTTCAGTTCCTTTTCGTATGGTCGTAATAGCACCGTGAGCGATATTTTTGAGCGAAAAAATAAAAATCACAAAATAATCATTATTTTGTAAGTATTATTTTTTCACTCAGACAATAACAATTAAAATCAGAGTTTTTTAGTAAAACTCAAAGTTTAAGAATTATTACTGAGGAATATGTCCAAAAAATCATTAAGTCGAAAATCATTGCAGATATGCATTTTAGATGCAAATAGAACCAAATTGGTATAGTTCTTTTATTTGTACGACTTTTCTAAGTATATGATTTTTTACATTAAAAAATATAAAATAATCATTATTTACGGTCCCTGATATATTTATTTTGAATTAACACAAAAGAAAAGGCATAGGCATGAACAGTCACAAAAATAACTGTCTAATGATGTTATGCTGCGGAGCTGCATATTTATGGGTACTTGAACAAGAAGAACCAAAGAAGAAACAAGCTCTCCGCAGTGTGTGGGTTAGGCCATGGCTTTCACGCCGCGAAAGCGAAGGTTGCTGCATAAAGCCTGGTATGTCCTGGTAATTAGTAAAACTCGACTGCAGCGAGCTTTGTGTGATTGTTTGTTTTTTTAATAATGGATTGAGCTATATAGTTGTTTTGCTGCATCCTGCCAAGCAATTGCACACTGTTTCGGCTATCAGTATGATGGGAAGTTGTAACCGAAAGTTCAGACGACATCAGCTGCAATATTAATATTTTTTTTATTTATGTTTATATAGAAAAAATAACATATACCCTATATAATTAAATAATTTTTTAATTACGAACTTATTTTATTTCTTGGTCTTGTAATTTATATGAATTTTACTTGCTGCTACAGCTTTAATTTTGTATTGCGTAAGCCAAAAAAAAAAATTTTTTTTCTAATATTTGCCTTGTTTGCTCTTACAATTTGCTTGTAAGAGCAAACTCGCAAACGCGCAAACAGAATTTGCCGAGGGTGTTCCCATGTGTTCCCATTAGGCAAATATTTGCTTCAAATTATTGGTGCACAAACATAGGCAAAGGCTACTTGGCAAATATTTGCGAGCAAACTATTTGGTGTTCCCACTAATATTTTAAAATATTTGCGCAAATTATTTGCCTGTGGGACCTTAGCTTAAGGCTGCCTTTACACTTGTCACATGTTTCTAAAGAGACTCTCTGACGATAGTGTAGTAGCAAATCAAATATTTGTCATTTTTGATGAAACAGAACTGATTCTATTTGTTAATTAAACACTTTTCTAAACCATATTATAGATTTCCTTGACCCGACGAAGTGTACTTATTATACAGTTCCTATTATACTGTTCCATAGAATTTGGTAACATGTGCTGACAATGACAGCTAATATAATGTACACGCTTTTTGAGTTGCCAACAGCATCAATTCATTCATACACTTTCATTGTACTATCGAACTATTTCATAGATTTTATCGAGAACTTCTGTGGATACACTTGCATTTTAATAAAAACTATTCAAGCTGGTTAAGCAAAGGAGGCTGAGTAATTCTAAGGAAGTTCATACACATTTTTATTGCCTTTTCCTGTTTTTTTTTTATACCCTTGCAAAGGGTATTATAATTTTGCCCAGAAGTTTGCAACGCACAGAAATATTCATTTGGCCCTATAAACTATATATATTCTGATCAGGGCGACGAGCGAGTCGATTGAGCTTTGTCCGTCTTGTTGTCCGTTGTCTGTCTGTCGTCTGTTTCTACGCAAACTAGTCTCTCAGTTTTAAAGCTATGGAGCTGAAACTTTGCACAGAGCCTTCTTTTTACTGCACACTGCTAATATGTCGGAACCGACCGGATCGGATGACTATATCTTATAGCTGCCATAGGAACTATCAGTCGAAAAGTGGGTCTTTGTAAGCTTTGTAAGAAAAACTTTTTGTTTTTAATGTAAACGCCTCCCACTTCAGCAATTATTAGTTTTATACGCTTTTTCACAGATTTTGAAGTTTAGGTCAAAATCGGATGACTATATCTTATAGCTGCCATAGGAACTATCGGGCGAAAAGTGGGTTTTATTTAGAAAATTTTTTTTAATCTCTGATGTATTAAAACATTTGCAGGGTATATAAACTTCGGCAAAGACGAAGTTAGCTTGGCCTTCTCGTTTTGTTATGTTCCCGATGAACGAAATATTGCCATGACACCAAACATGCGTTCTCATACAATGGCAACTACATTCACGCTTTTCTTCAATACATTTTCTTATATTTTAGTATCGAATTTTACACAGCAACATGAATTTTAATATTGCATAACAAAGGAAATATGCACATATATATTAACGAATAATTGAACTGATTTTATGCAAATGAGATATTACGAATATCAAATATCAAAGAGTGTATATAGACATACATGTGTTATATAATTTGGCCTTTGGCATTTAATTGGGAGAAATTAATTTGTAAAATTATGTTTGAATTATAGTTTTTGATTTAGCTTAAATGTTTGCAGTCGAAATCAAGGCTGGGGGCAGTAGTTGGGTTGAATCAAAAGGAGCTAATTAAAAGGAGAAACACATACAAATAATTTACAGCCTAAAAGTAGGCAGCAAATGTTTGACTTGTTATTAACACACTAGGGGGAAAATGAGAAGTGTGCTTGTGTGTGTGTGTGTGATTTGCATTAATGAGATGCAAATTATTTGTTTATTTTTATGTTGTCACTTAACTGTCAGAGCCAACAACTTGGCAACGGCATCTTTTTATTGAAAAGTTTCTTCATGCCGAAACAAATGAGCAAATAATAAGCAAGCCAAAGTAAGAAAAGAGAAAATATTGATAAAGCAGAGCGCAAAGATGTTAATCAAAAGGCAAGCACGTTGCTCATAAGTAAGTATATAGGCAACATAATAAACGTGTACGCGAGTGTATGTACACTTGGAAAAATAATTAAGTAGCAACGGAGTCATAAGAATGGTGAGGGTGAAGGTTCTTGGACCAGGTATAAAGTTCTCTTCTTTAGATAAGAACATATTACTTAGAAATCTAAAATAACTTCGAATTTTCCGTAGCTTACTTTACGTGTTCTTACTTGATGGGATTTGTGAAGCTGTTAACGTTAACCCTGTTAGTCCCGACAAATAACTTGAAGCAAGAACATGGTTTGCTAGATTTCTAACTCTAACAATCGCTTTTTTTGTCGTAGTGTATGTGAGCTGCTTCTTTTGCAAACAGAGTTACCTCTCCCCCCCTTTGCCAAGTCGCACACGACAGGGTAACGCCGTCTGATGTTTATTATTGTAGGATACTTGGCTTGCTCACATCAACGAACTGGAAGGAATTCGCAGTGACAGCATAAGTTACTGAAAAGCTAAGCCCGGAGTGTGAGAGAGAGATGAGTATGCCCTGTCAGACATTTGCATTGTTTTATTTACATACTACGCCACAAAGTTTGGCGGATGAGAAGGAGGGCTTCGCGCCGGGAGGGCGGCATATCGATGATGGGCGCTTGCATAACATCTATCAGGCATTTAAAGCTGTCCCCACCTCATCATCATCATTATGATTAATTTGCAAACAGAAATATGCAGATTAAGTTCAGCATTGGATAATGCATAATTTGTTTATGTTTAATTTAAGTGAACTGGGATATTAACATACATACGAGGGTTGATCAATAGGAAACTCTCATTAAGAAGGAATATGAGTAAATATTTACAATGCACACTATAGGAAATTTTTCATTCCCTTTCCAAAGGGGTTAAAAACTTAAAACTATATTTGTCATTAGTTCACAAATAAATTTATCTTCAATATTGCTTACCAAAAAAAATTAAGAGCAGATTTTACTGCTGCGTCTTTCAATTGCTAAATATTAATTAAAACAATAGTTTTGAACAAATGTTACGATGTTCTTATCGCCGTTAAAGCAACCCTTTCTTCCGAAATAATAGTATTCGACAATGTTCACAACATTGAATTCGTGTCTATCCGAATAACATTTCCCGATTTTAATAATTATGTTTCTTGCTCTTACATTCCCCCTCGATCAGACACCAGTACATATACGCATCATTTATCTGCAATATGTACCATACAATCACATCTTAAAGATAATGATCACTTAGTTGTTTTAGGCGATTTTAATCTGCCAAGTCTGGCTTGGATGCCACTTGATGATTCAAATGTCTTAGTTCCAACGAGTCCGCATGACTTTGTCCATGGTATCATAGACCTTTCTTTGGGTCAAGTGAATTCTATATATAACAGCAATGGCAAGCTTCTAGATTTAGTGTTTGCCTCAGAGTTCTCTAACCCATGGGTCAGTAGAATCGACCCTCTTTCTACCCCTGAAGATGCCTATCACCCAACTCTTGAGGTAGTGTTGGAAATTTCTACCTCTTCAGTGACAGCACCTGAGCTTGGGCCTAGATCAAATCGTCTTTTCCGTAAAACTAACTTTATTGAACTAAATCAACATCTTTCGCAGGTTGACTGGTCCTTTCTCGATTCTGATGCCAGTCCAGAATTCAAAATTGATTTGATTGTACCGTTCGCTTAATTTCGCATTCGACTTGTAAGTGCCTTGTCCCTCATTATCCGTAGTACATCGCAAGCCACTCTGGTTCACTAGGAGATTGTCGAATCTTAAAAATGTGAAAAACAGACTACACAAAAAATATAAAAGGACTGGGCAACTGGACGATCATTCCCGATACTTAGCCGCTCAGTCGGACTTTTTCAATCACAATTCCGAATGCTATTGAAACTACCTGCTGAGGTGTAAAAATGAGTTTAAAGAATACCCTAAGCAATTCTTTTCATTTGTGAACTCTAAGCGTAAAACTTCTCCTTTTCCTCCCCCTCTTTGGTATAATACTATCACGGCATGCAACGATGTTGCCATATCCAACTTATTTGCTGATTTTTTTCAAACAACATACTCTTCTTATGCTTATAATACTTCAACTAATTACCCTTACTCTATTCCGCACTCGACAGGCATTTTCATGCCTGTCGTTGATGAAAGTATTGTGTTGGAAAATCTCGAATTCGTAAAATCTTCCTTCTCTTCTGGTCCTGATCAAGTTCCTAGCTGTGTTCTCAAACATTGTGCAAATGCTTTATGCGAACCTCTTTCTAAAATTTTTCAATTATCTCTGCACCATAGCTTTTTTCCTGATATCTGGAAGGAATCATTTATTATACCACTTCATAAAAAAGGAAGTAGAACTGATATTCAAAATTATCGTGGGATAGCAAAACTTTGTGCCATACCCAAACTTTTTTGAACTCAGTTGCAGCATCAGTGTTGCTCTCTAATGTCTCCATCACAGCACGGGTTTATGAAACGCCGTTCTACATCGACAAATCTGCTCGAGTTTACTTCAATAATTAGGGACGGATTTAGGCTGAAAAATCAGTCGAATGTTATATTCACAGATTTCAGCAAGGCATTTGATTCAGTCAATCACCTTCTGCTCTTAAAGAAATTGTCACTTTTGGGATTTCCCAACCTCTTGGCCAATTGGATATCAATGTACTTTGCTAACCGTACGCAGAAAGTCTTATTTAAAAACACCCTCTCCAAGCAGGTTTATGTTACCTCTGGAGTTCCTCAAGGGAGTCCCCTAGGTCCGTTGCTTTTTGTCTTATTCATAAACGACCTTCCTTCCGCCATTTTAAACTCTCACGTGTTGATGTATGCAGATGATGTTAAAATTTGTACGCAGCTAACAGAAATAAATATTTTAAAAACAGTATTTTGACAAATCTTTAAAAGTTACGCAGATTCCAAAATCTTTAGTCTTGTACTTGAAATTGTTTTGGACGAATATATTTTTCAAAACTTTTTTCTTCTTTTTATTCGGTTACTCAAGCTACAAATTGTAGAACAACCTTTTCGAAATGGCCGCCTTGAGCCTTTTAGTGATGCCTAAGTCTCTCTGACCACGCATCGATCGAAGTGCCCAAACAATGCCCACATACAAATTCTGTTTACTGACAAGAAAATTTATTTTCACCATAGAGGAATCGTTCAACAAACTGAACCTTAAAGCAAGGTTCAGAAAGGTCACCATCCGGCTTATGTGATGGCTTAAGGATTTTTTGCACCTGACAAATAAAAAATTTCCAATAAACTTGGTTTTGGACTGTTTTCCCCGGAACTATCTGCTGTCATATTTGAGACGAAATCGTGCATTTTTGGATCGGCCAGCACATCCAATGTAATATATGGATATGTATGTCTAATTAAACATGAGGAAGGTAAACATTAGCTAAGCCAGTGGTGCCCAAATGTCATTTTCCCTATCCCGTGTGATAGGAGTCATAATTCTGCCAGCTTCGCAGCCGACACATGCATAGGGAGAGAATATGTGTGCTCTATTAAAAGCACGTAGCCTATATTTGACATAATCCCAGTGGGACTTGACTGCATGCTAGAAGCACATCTGGCATAGAACTTTTGCCACTGAGAAGTAGTTGCTAAAACCTGCAATTCTCCATTCGCTTTTGTACAGGGGCGGAACGCAGCATGAACTGTTCTAATGAAACGGCCTTTTGCACGAGTTGTAATTGTAGGTTCAACTTCGTAAAAACGCTCGGCTCTCCATTCCAACTTTAGTTTCCATTTGCACGTTGTCAGATGACATTCTCTTGGCAGTGGTATTTGCACGCTTGCTTGCATAGTTTTCCAAAAAGAACGCATTTAGAACGTTTGCTACTAGAAGGTATATAGCATGGCATCCTGCACCAGTGCTTTTAGAAGAGCAATTCCAAAGGAACGTATCCGTAACCCTAGCTTGAAAAATTATTTAAAAAATGAAGTAATGCAGAAACCTCATCTTTCTTAGTGAATAATTCATATTATATTATATTTTTTTATTACATTCAGTATTGGGACTACATACATACATACATTGTTTAGTGCAAAAAAAAAAAAAACAGATTGTATGCCGTCTTTCATACTGCAAAAATTTGTAGTGCATTCTTCCTTGTAAAAAGAACAGTGCCAGATGGCATTCTTTTTGGAACCACGTTTCGTAAAGTCCGACTGGTTGAGCTAAGCTCACTCTTTCGCGTTCGCTCTCTTTTTTTTGTGCCTGTCAGCAATAGAGCGGAGCAATGCATGTATGTAGAATGTTTATCGTTATCGTATCGTATATGTAATGCACATCAAATAAATTTACATTTACCGAAATTTGTACAAGTGAAGAAAAACCGAAATTAGCCCGCTTATTTGTTGTCTATGTTTCAGAACTGATAACCAGTTATGATATGGTATATATATAATTTTTTATACCCTTGGAGAGGGTATATTAAAATTGTCCAGATGTTTGTAACGCATAGAAGGAAGCATCTCCGACCACATAAAGTATATATATTCTTGATCAGCATGACGAGCTGAGTTGATATAGCCATGTCCGTCTGTCCGTCTGTTTCTATGCTATCTCCTCCGTCAGTTTTAAAGCTATCGTAACCCAACTTTGCACGAAGTCTTCTAGTACAAATACGCTGCACATTTGTCGGAACCGGCCGGATCGGATGACTATAGCATATAGCTGCCATAGGAACGATCGGTCGAAAAACTATTTTTAGTAAGAAAAACTTTTTTGTTTTCAATGCTATCGCTGTCAACGCTCGTATTTATAAGTTTTCAATGATTTTACATAATTTCACCAAGGCTTGTCGAAATCGGACCACTATATAGTATAGCTGCCATACAAACTGTCAGGCATATATCAAGCTCCAAGGGTATATAAACTTCGGTCGAGCCGAAGTTAGCCTCTATTTTTTTCGGTTACGGTTACAAATAATTTGGCTTTTTTTAAACGCTGTTCAAAGGAATTACATCACCTACATCACCAAACATCTGTTTACCTCTCTTGAATATTGATCATACGTTTGGTCTCCACAGCATGATAAGTATCAAGACCTTATAGAAAGTGTTCAAAATCAATTTCCTCTGTTTTGCGCGGCGCGGCCTAAACTGGGAGCCTCGAAGGTGTGTGTCATGGTGTCATATTCATACATCAGCTGATCTATGGCGATATTGATACGTGTTACCCTCTCAGCCTGCTCCAATTTGTTGTGCCTACAAGAGTTACGCGGTCGTATCAACCTCTTGTACTTAGCAGGTGCAGGACGAATTTCCCACTGCATGATTATAATATCCTTTGTTCCATTTGCTGTCAACTGAATGTTCTCAGTTTATAAATTCGTATAATATTATATTGTTTATATCCTCTCCACGCTGTTGAACCTGCTTTCTTTATCCAGCTGATGTGAGCAGGGGCATAGAAATGGAAAAACTCCCAATTATGTCCAAGTATGTCCCATGAATGTTTCATGTATGTCCCATTTGTGTCCCAAGTTTGTCCCAAGTATGTCCAAAGAATGTCCAAAGTATTTCCTAAATATGTCCCAAGTATGTCCCGAGTATGTCCCAAGTATGTCCCATTTGTGTCCCCAGTAGTCCAAAGTATGACCTAAATATGTCCCAAGTATGTCCCGAGTATATCCCAAGTATGTCTCAAGTATGTACCAAATATGTCCCAAGAATGTCCCAAGTATGTCCCATAACATAATATAAAAACTACAAAGTATTGCGTTCACGTACAATAGTGTCACCAATTACGTTTCTTATAGGCATATTGTAAATGGTCCAATGAACGAACGTTGTAAAATAATTCTTGTATTGAACTGAATTTACCATCTACCTAAAAACCTGAGACCAATTGTAGTTTTCAAGTAAGAATTCCGTGGATGAATTCCCTAATCGTAAGCGATTAGTAGAGCCTCTGTAGCCCGACAGCGATTTAATCATCAACAAAAATATAAGTTGCAATCAGTGCAATTATAAGCGACTTTAAAGCGTTCACAGAGAATGCATGAGAGATCCTATTAGGTAAACCTACACGCAGCCTATTTGAAGCCCTGAAATTTGTTATTTGTTTTTCTAAAAAATAAAACGCATGGTACTAAATTTATTTACCTATTTCAAGTTTCGTTTTTATTTTATTGGGTATATTTTTTTTTACACAATTAGAAATAACATTTAGCAATAGCAAATAGTCATAGCTATGGGTTAACTACAATTCAGTTAATATACAAGTATCTGTATAATATGTGTATACATATTTTAGGGTGTACATAGAAATAATCCGTTCATTGCTTATGGCATAACCCCACACACTCAACTTAAACGAAATTGGCAATAAAACAATAATAATAATATTTAAAAAAATGTACAAAAAAACACAATTTGCATTTTATTATATTTACTTAATCGAAACGCCCCCGGACATATATCATACAAATTACAAATATTGCGCATAATTGTTTTTTGTTTTATTCATATGTTTTTGTGTATATTCACAGGTGTGTGTGTGTGTCTGTGTGTGTGTCTTTTAAAAAGAGTAAATCAAACAAGCGGCAAATGGAACAGAGCTGATAAGTAAACAGGGCTAGCTGGCGGCCATTGTGCCATTGTGTTTGACGCAGCTTACGTCTTTTTTATTAATTAAATAAAAAATTGCATTTTTGATTAAAAATATAAGAAATTGGAAAATGTCTAGCTCAAGCATATCTCACACACACACACGCCCACCCACCCAATCACACGCACACACTCAAACACACACGCACACAGTCGCACAGCCAGACCATACTCCCAGGCGTGCTGTGAGACATGGATGATCTCTAGACATAAGTACACCAGACAAATTATCTAAAAATTTACTAGCTCTTTTATGTGCAACTTCTGGGTAGGGGTAGGGGTAGGGGTAGGAGCAAGGCCCCACTGGGAGGGAGTAGCAGCGTAATGCGTTGCTTATTCTGTTGTTCCTGTTGTCACTTGATTTGATGTATGTGGTGGAGTTTTCATTAGTTGTTCCTCCAGTGTCGGCGCCTTGTGGTTTGTACCCACGTTGAGTTGGCAATTTGACGTTGACGTTGAGCTGTCGCCTTCTATAAAATCAACTGTTTGCCTGCCATCCATCATTGGACTGGCCTCCGTCTCCGACGCTGCTTCTTTGGATTGTTTTGACGTGGTGGCAGCTGCTGCTGTTGTTGATGTTGCGTCCAGTAGCGGACAGATTTGCTTTTCACCTGCTGCTGCTCCTGACTCCTCCTTCCTCTTCTGTTCTTGCTTTGGCAAATTATTTTCTAATTGCTTTGCCTTGGCCTGGGCATCCTCAGGGATTACTGCTGCTGCTGCTAGCATAGTTTTATCCGACATATTTATAATATCCGCCGCCACGGAATTTAGATTTTCCAGAGCCTTGGACACGGCTGGCTGTTGCTTGTCTTGAGTTGCTTCCGCCGCTACTGCCTGAGTTGCTGCTGCATCATTTATGTCCGCTTCTGCTGCTGCTGAGGCTGTTGTTGTTGGCGCTTCGCTTCCCTGATTTGTTTCGACATCTAAAATATGCAAGGCATTGGAATGGCAAAGTGAAAATAAAACAGGAAATGACAGGCGAAACATTTACAGTGAATATTTTTCAAACGAATTGAGAAATAATTTTATGCGCATTACAGGGAATTTGTAAACCCACACAAAAGCGAAGGACAGAGGAACGGACGGAGCAGAATGCCCAGAATGTTTTCATGTTTGAATTCAACCCCCCGCTATTGACATTTATTGGTACAAAAGTCTCATGCGAGGGCTGTTTGGAAAGTCTGCTTTTTGTTCAAGTTAAGTCTTCTTCAAGTTTGGGGTAGGTTTTGAGTAGAGCCCGGATATATATGGTAAAAAGAATATGAGTGTATTTTTACAAAATATTCTAAAAGGCATTTGAGTATATTCTCTTTCTTTCTCTCTATTCGGAAACAATAGGGGCCCAGGTTCAATTCCCAGTAAGAACCGAACATTTTTTTTTTAATTTTTTTTAATACATTTTAGTTTTGTAAAAATTTCTTTCGTGACACTTAAAATATGAAGATTTACAAAAAAAAAATTGTTCAACATACTGTCTCCCACGTAAGTTATTAACATCGTCGACCCTTTTTGATTATAGGCAAAAAAGCTAGCAAAATGCTAAAAGACTTAGAACAATTTGTGGCAGCAATTTTGTCCTTAAGGGAATTTAAATGTGTGAAAGCGAGATAGACAGTTGTTGACTTCGCCGCACAATTGTACAAAAATACAATATAAAATGAGTTGTCTTCAAGATGACCCTATGCACCAAAAACCAGGGATACCCATTCTTAGATGTCCTGGTTATTTGCACCTAGAATACCTAGCTCACAGTCAACACCCACTCACCCCCACCGCCACCCCATCCACACCCAACAAACTCCTTTTTAACCCACATCACAAAGAACCATAAGGTCCTAACCTAACTATCCTGTCATCCACCATATCAACACACAAATCAGATGTCAATAACAGGCCAGTGTGGCCTTTCTTGTTGAAAATACCACAAAATTCGAGTGGAAATACTAAATTCTCCACAAACTTCGGGATTTTTTTGGTATGTTATTTAAGTATGCGCCGAATTTGCCGTGAACTTTTTTAAACAGGCTCTAGGTTATTAAGTATACAAGACACGCACAACACCACAAAAAAGGATGGTTGACCGTATAGCTATTTCATGAATACCAATTAAATCTTCAGCTGTCTGCGCCTGTCCTTAGTGTGTTGGCAGAAGGTACCTCATGACTAGGGTTGTCGAAAATACATATAAAATATCAATATATCGATAATATTTTTAAAAACTGATATATTTATATCGTAATATTTTTTTTGTCCAAATATCGAATATAATTATTTTTGGGATATTTTATGATAATTGTGCATTTGTCATCTATGATCTGGGTAGCAAGCGCAAATAATTGATAAAAGCAAATTACAGCGACATAAAAAAGGCACAGCCAAGTGTAATTTGTGCGGAAAAGTAATTGAAACAAGCGCTAACACGACCCGAGTGTTGACTTTATGGAAGCCCATTTTCGATTGCGATTTAAAAAAACACGTTTAAATGCAAGAGTCGCAAAATAGTGGACTAAAGTTATATTTTAGGTTACCACAAACAGCATGGGAAAGTAATCCCTTATTCTTCTGGAATTCCAGAGTAGACCCCATCATCATGGTTTTCCTGGTAGCTCAGTGTCTTTGGAGCGCTTCTGTTATAAAATGCGTCATTTGAGTCTCCCGTAGCCGTATAACGGATTTTCATATTTCGCAACTCGTGTTTACTCGAATCTCATATAAAATACTGTTATGTTTGCTCAATATAGAATATCAGACCTGTTCCCGTTTCCGAATCCGATTAATCGGAATTGAAAAGTGTTGTGATTTCGAAAAAAAGGATGAAAGGATTGAGTCGAGTCTTTTTGACATCCAGAGGATCGAATAAAACTAATTGAGATTTTAAAGTTAAAAGTCAAATAACACAGTTGGTTTTTGAAGGGGAAAACATTTAACAATTCCGATTCCGCATGATTTGATCGAAATCGCAAACGGGAACAGGCCTGTATATCTTTATATTTTGGGGAAGCAGGAAAAAAGGAAAAAAAAAATTTTAATATCATTACATATTTCATCATTTGATATTTTTTCAAATGAGAAAATATCATCGTTACGATATTTTAAAAATATTCGACAACCCTACTCATGACAGAGCGGCTATGACCGCTCGGGAATCCTAATGGTAGGCTATTAGCAAAATCCGACATCAGTAACAAACGCCAAAATCACTAAGGCTTTCAGAGTTTTTGATTCATGTTTTGCGAAGAACTTCGCATGTTAAAAATCACGCAGAAAAGTGTGGCTTAGTCTACCTTTGGTACAGAACAGGGGCCGGCCAAACACACATGCTCATTTTTACGTTGCGTGTGTGTATTTAGCCATGCGAGAACGCACTCATTTAGCACTTCCTTGTTAAAAAATGGAGTCTAAGCACGTAGCAGCGCTTTACATTTCGATAGCGTCGCACCGGACTCTGGTACAGAGTCATTCTGTCCGATAAAATATTCTTTTAAGCATAAAAGTAGTAGATACGATTAGGATTTTTACGTAAATTTGGTTATCACGTAATATGTTTAAAAAATGAAATCAACAACAAGTGCACTGTGAAAAAATAAGCTGACATAACCAGCCCAGTAACAGGTCATGAGATTAATTGGTTACATATATTCAAGGTATACTAAACAAGGTAGGCGCACTCGCTCTCTCACAACTCCTTATATTTGTGTCAACGAGATCGAGAGAGTTATATATTTCAATACAAAAGCCTACTAAGCTACTGAGTAAAACACAAAAAATTCGTCCGCGGAGATGCTTCGCTTACAACAGTTGCTTACTGACTGAAATTTAACAAGTTGTCAAGAGAGTGAGAGAGCGAGTGCTCCTACCTTGTTTAGTATACCTTGCATATATTTGTTGTTTTAGAACAGATAAAATAAAAATAGAAAATAGAATATCTGTCTTGGTAGCTGTGGTGTGCTGGGTAAGGTATGAGACTGAAAATCAAACAGACCTGGGTTCAAGACAACTATCAAGTTATCATATTATAATAAGCACACAAAAGTGTGTTCACTACAATTAAAGATTACATTTAATTTTTAAACAGATGACTTGATAACCAATTTCACGTGAAAACCCTAGATTTTTATTTTATATAGTTGTTTTTTTTCAATTGAGTTTACAATAATAAATATTAATCAAAGGTATTTGGTACCATTTTTTTTAATATAATATTTAGTATTGTTTAAAAAAAAATTAAATGTTTTAAAAAATAAAAATTTCTACCCCTTGTGGGGATCGAACAGCTAGGATACGGCACTTACAATTTCGAAAAAAAAAAAAAATAATTACAGTAAATGAATATACTCATATTCTTTTTATTCTAAATATGCCAAATATGCTATAGCATATTTATCCGGGCTGTAGTTATGAGTGAGTGAACAATAAAGAGTTTCTTTCTAAACCAAAGAAGGTGAACTGACTCATCAAACTGCCCTCTTCTATAGCCACATATGAAAGGGATTTCTTTTTATTTGTCAACTGCAGTTAAAATTTAAATTTATCTTTCGTGCGATTTCACACGACCAAAGGGCCGTGTTTCCCGGGCAACCAACCAGTCACAGTTATGCCACCAAAAGTTAAGAGTTTAAGCCTCCGGTGGCAGTGAAAGGCAATGAAGTGTGTCACAGGACTCAGTCAATTAAAAACGCACATCACCAAAGCTCACCTGATGCAGGGCTCACAGTCTGGTTAGCAGTTGCCTCTCCCCTTGCCACTGCTGCTGCTCTGGCAGCTGCCGCCGCCATGGCCACTTGATTACTCAAATTTGGTATATCCGCCACATTGATGCGCTGCAAACGTATACTCATCCGTCCATTGCCACCCTGACCCAGGAATACACGTCTTACAACCACATCGCGACGCTGCAACCACTGACCCAAAACGGGCAATCTTCTCAAATTGGCCAAAGCTATGGCCACAGCGGCAGCGGCATTATTGCCCGCTGGCCTTTGCTGCTGATCCGCCTGTCCCTGACGCTGGGCCGCAATCTGTTGAAAGAGGCGCGTCACAATGAGACGGGCACGTTGCATGGTTGCTGGCTGAGCTCCATTACCAGCCGCTCCAGCAGCAGCAGCAGCAGCTGCTCCAGCTCCACCACCCGCCTGTGCCTGGTTGCGTGTTATAATATAGACATGACGCTGTGCCATAATGGCGGGCAGCTCATAGTGATGAAAGAAGTACACCATCGAGTGCTGCGGAGACAGAAGAAGTGGGCGAGATAAAGTTGAGCTGGGGTAGGTTACGTCATGTACTGGCACGTGAGCTCCTTCAACAATCTCCACGTGAGCCAAACATGGAAAACAATGCGATGGGTAATTTGTCATGCAGTTGACAGGCGTAAACACACACAGGCGACGGCTACGCCTGCTTCTACCAATATTGCACAACGCATTCATTATTCACCATAGTTACCTGTATGAAGAGATAGGACGAGAGCAGGGCCAAAGTGCGGTACTGGCCACTGAAGCGATACTGATACGCATAGAAGGCAAAGTGATACAGATAGAAGAACCTGCAAGTAAACAGAAGGGCAAAAAAAAATCATTTCAAATGTTCAAACTGAAGCGCCTGAAACTTGATAGACCGAAAGGTACACATATACCGCCTGCTGAGAAAAATATAAAGTGCGTTTAAGGACTTCAATTAAAAGCAATGGATTATAAACTCTTAAAACGAAAACAAGGAAAAAATGACTAGGATGTTGTTCACAATCTTCGAAAATCATCATCATTCCGGCTTTAAACTGGCGTAGTAAATATGATATCTCACAATAAAGCCTAATCTTTATTTGGTTCGTAGAAGTTGCTTCCTATTAAGACAAAGTTTTGCATGTATCTGAAGTAGAACGCACTTGGCTGGAATACGAAATGCAGGGGCTCTCATGGGTATTCTCCAGGATTGGTTGTAAATATCTACTTTGTGGTGAATTTTCCTTGAACAAAAGCCACACTGCTGAGGTCCAATTAATATGCTTTTAACCAACTTTAGAAGTTGACAAAGAATGTATGACTGACCCATTTATGATTGATTCATTTTCATATTTATATTTATACTTGTACTCGTACTCGTACTCGTACTCATACTCATATTCATATTCATACTCATATTCATAATCATATTCATACTCATATTCATACTCATATTCATATTCATGTTCATCTTAATGTTCATATTCACAAAATGAATTTTCATATTCATTTATATTCATATTGGGTGTTCTAAGCGAACAGAGACAAGATAATCTAAACAGAAAAATAAATTCACCATTTAAAGTTAAGCCCAAAAATCTGGAACATAGATGGTTTATACATAAAAGATTTCATTTTTATTCCCCTAGCAACAAAAACAGAAAATACAACCGTTAACAGCGAGTCTAGAATGCACCAAATGCACCTGCTGCGCTCACTTCGAATCGAGTTAACTGCGACGCAATTTAGGAGACTGACTGAAGCAATGGGAGCACAGCCTTGCGCTAATCACAATGACGGTCACACCGTAGTAAGACAAATTGAAGCCGACGAAACCGCTTTAATAGAAAATTTTACAATATAAATAGAGAATGAAAAAAAAAACACTCATTTACAGCATAAACGACTTATACTCTTGTTCCATTGTAACAATGTAGAGGTCAATCGCTTGATAATCTAATTTACAGCAGTCTTTCTGTGTATTTGATCAGAAGAGATAAATGTCTATTCAGCAGATTATCCGCGAAGGGTCTCTACTCACTGTCTACTCACTGTCACAACATATTTTTCGCTAAAAGTCTAGATATTCAATCGATAAAGCTGCCGTTACACTTGTCATATATGTAGCTTTAAAGCAAAATAGCAAAAGCCTATAGGAACTTATAATTTTGCCGGCATCGCAGCCAACACTCGTATAGAGCAGAGTCTGGCATGTTCCAATCTACCGTGTATACAACGCGAATGAGCATGCGTGGCCCCTGATATAGAGATAGAGAATTCATATGTTCTATAAATTCCTTCTCTGTGCTGTTACGAAGCGTATGTTCGGCTTTTTCTTCTCTCAAGAGGCATTTGTTCGTTTGCTTGTTGCTCATGTTGAACTAATGTGTCGATTATTTCATGTTTTGATGCTAGGCACACAACCGCAATTCTTGATTATGTGGGTATAATTGAAACGACCCAGTCGGACTATGCAGCATGTGCTTACCAAAATAAGTAAATTTGGTGGCATGAAATTTCAGAAACATAGTTACTACATAATTTTTTGGCATGTCATTAGCCCATTTATCATCATGAAAAACTCACGCGTTCTTTTCTCAGGTATTCATAAGGCTAAAAGTCGGCCTATTGTGAAACGTCTCAGTCTCTCTTAGTCGTGAGATTGAGCACGAAGTAGAAAAACGAAGTCAGCTCCGAACGCTTGGAGAACGTTGACCAAACGAGACAGAGAAAAGCGAAAAAATGTTTAATTCAGTGAAATTTCGGCTTATGCAGAAAAAAGACGCGTTCCCACAGAATATTTAAATAGCAAAATCAGGGGCTCATCTGAAGTACTGAGTTCGTAAGTAGAAACGCGGAACTCGAAGGCTGCCGCGTGACGTCACCCAAAGAGTTAACGGTTACAACAACAACCCCTGAGTTTCTCGGCGTTTCTTAAGACAAACGAAACGGAACCTTCAGGTATTGGCATGCCTTCTGGCGTGAGAAATTGGCATGAAATATGGACTTCTGTCATGCATCCAAGTCCGACTGGGAGAGCCAAAGAGAGAGAGAGAGTGTATTGGTGTGAAAATAACGAGCCGGGATTTTGCTTCGACCTAATCGCTTCAAACTCTGGTGAGCGACTGACTGCTTTCTGTTCACTTGGTCTTAGCTACAATTTTTTAGCTGCAGCTCTACGGAGAACTTTATGAAGGTTAATAAATTGAGATAAGATAAGGGTTGGAGCTAGATAGAGCTTACATTGCGAAAAAGTAAGAGCAATATCGCTAGGAAGGCCAGACGGGAATACCTGGAGAGAATTTAAAGCGACGGCCAAAAACAAAGTTCGTTGAAAGAGAGGAGTGTTTGATGCCCTATGTCCCACACGGGATTGGAACTAAAAGAAGGGTTTTAATGACCTGTTATTGATTTAGTTAAAGTATTTGGCTTTTAACAGCGCTGGCTTAAGGTCAAAGGTATGTTACATAAAGAAAGCTCAAAACGTTTTTAGGAATAGTGATGGTATGTCGGGACAGGCTTTTTCGGAATTGTCCCAAATTTACTCATCAGCAGACTTTGTTGCTTTTCACACTTGAACCACATGCAAGTTTAGCTATCAACTTGCCAAATAAAGACTTGGGAATTTCAGATGGGAGAAAATTAAGCTCTGATTTTCTGTTATAAAATTTCAGCCTGAAATTATGCAATGGGTTTGAAGGTGTTCCTAATACTTGTTGTGAGTTGAAATGGTGACACGTCTATAAAACACACAGTCATTTAACCCAACAACACAATTCAACATTCCGTCAATTCAACACAAACAAATTCAACACAAAACAAAGTCTTCACAAAACCATTTCAACACACGTCAATACAACACTAAGTCATTTCACCCAACACAACAATTCAACACAAAATTATTTCAACACGTCAATTCAACACAAAACAAATTAAACACGAACAATATTTACAACGCCTGCATTTGGATGAAAGTTATTCAAGTGGTAAACAAAAGAATGTTATCTATAGTGCTTTCAAATGTGCATTAGTGTATGTATCGAAGGATATTCAAGTCAGGTTCGACTGACATTGCCACTCGTAGGATTGAAAATATAATTTTTTTTTTAAATTGTTGTTATTTTCCAGTGTTGAAATTGTACTGTGTTGAAATAATTTTGTGTTGAATTGTTGTGTTGGGTGAAATGACTTAGTGTTGTATTGACGTGTGTTGGAATTTGATGATGTTCAATTGCTTTGTGTTGAAATTGATTATGTTGAAATTGCAAATGTGTTATAATTGTGCTGTGTTGAATTGGCGTGTGTTGAATTGACGATTGTTGAATTGACGTGTGTTGAATTGGCGTGTTGAAATTGTTTTGTGTTGAATAGACGTGGAACTGTTCAAATATCTATCTCTGATGAATGTGTTGATTGTATTAAATTATAATGTTGACTTATTCGCAAGCTTCTTTATAAAAGGATTTCAATCCAATCAAGCATTCAAGACGGGAATTAAGTATAACAAATTTGTTTTCCGTTCCTGGATATGACCGATATACTGATTAATTAAAATTTTGGGCTAATTTTCAAATAAAGATAAACTAAGAACATGCCCAGGGGCTAATACACATAGATATGTTTGTATGTATACCTGGTTAATATTCACTTTAAACATGCCAAACATTCATGTCTCTGGCATTTACACCCTCATCAACCACCATCCGGATAGATAGAGTAGAGCTGTGGATGGCGTGAGAAGGGAGGGGAATGGGGGGAACAGCACCCAAAATGATTACCATTCAATAATATTGTATTTAGGCAAGCCAGAAAATAAAAAGCAGAAACATATTGGTTTCTGTTTTTCTGTTTTCTCTTTTTTTTATGGAGCGGCTAAAGTAAATGCCAAAATAAAATATAAGCTAAGAAGAAATGGGTCAGACACATAGCCATGACATAAGTGTTCCACACAGTAGAGTCTCAAAATATCAAACTGCCAAGAAACGACAACAACAATAGCAAAAGAAAAAAAAACACACTCAAGAGGATTTAATAATATAAATAATTGCTGGCGCTGTTAGTTGAATTGTTGTTCGCCAAAGACAACAAATAAAAAACACAATGGATGGCAACAGTTACAGCAACAGCAACAGCGTCGCACAATGACGGCTCATTGATAAGCAACAGCAGGACAACAACAAAGCCTGGCAACAGGACATTTGGCGTGGCCAGCAGAATTCAACTTTAATTTATTTTTATAACGCCGGGGGGGAAGGGAAGGGAAGGGTGATCGGGTTTAGGCAGAGAGGGGCATGGCCATGATTGAGTTATGTTATTGAATTTAATTTGAGTTGATTGTGTGCACACACACCCACGCCCACACCCGCACTAACACACGCACACTCCACTCACTAAACCAACATCAATAACGACAACGACAAATGAAGACACACGACTCTTATTTAGTAAGCCTTTCCAGGGCAATGCGCAAGGAGTAGCTGGCAACACATTATGGACACATCGTGCCAAACGCTTGCCAGCAATTTCCTCAATTTCCCTTCAAACAAGCACAGAATAGGAGCAGTTGGATAGAGGAAGCTAGGCGACACGTAGACAACACTTATCGCTTGTTCGTTTCCGTTTCATTCGTTTTCCTAATGTAGCGTAGCGTTGACAAGCAGGGCAACCCGTCCCAATAACGTCTTTTACGGTGGAACAGTGTGACCAAAGTCAAAAGCAAAGGGAAACATTTTTTGAAGAGAAGAGATTACTCTCCTTCCTCCGTCTTAAGATATGCCTAAAGAAGGCAGCTGCAGATCAGCAGCATTCTTTCTCTTCCCAATGCCGAATTTTCGAAATGTTGAGCTAAGAAATTATTTTGTATCAAGAATCTTTCGCTCAGACTTATGACCCCAAAAACTCACACAAAAGTGCTGAACTCCTAGTGCCTCCTTCAGAACTTACTCAAATGATGACGCACTTAATCATTTTCAAGCAACATTTTGTGCATCACAATACCACCGTGCGCCGTCATGTTAAAACGGATGTGCGCCAAGGAAATGCTATTGGCATTCATATCCTTCAATCCTAGCGGAAATGGTGGACAGGGTATGGCCTGAAAGGGAGCTGCATCAGGCAGGGGACAACTGTTGCATGTGTGCGCAGCCTGTGCATGGTTAAATAAGCACAACCCTCCCCCCTCCTCTTCTCTTTCAGTTCAGATAACTTGCCTGTTGCAGGTAAACGTCGTCTCCGCTGATCCGATCTGCGTCATAAGTGTTTATTTGTTGCAAGCAAACAACAGTGGCAAGTGAGGTGGAGCGGGCCAAGGAGGAGGCAACTGCTGTGTATATGATACGTAATGGTTAAAGTGCTCAATGAGCTTGTAAGCACTTGAGCCACACACGTGTGTGTGTGTGTGTGTGTGTGTGTATGGGTGTACTTTTAACAGCATTTGCATATTGAGTTGCATATCCAGTAATATGTGAGTGGAGGGCGTTTAGTCCAAGTGATTTGGCTAAAGTGAAGGAATATAAAAAAAGGGAACCACCTGTGTGCCTGCATAAATGCAACTCATCTTTAGCTGAAGAGAGGAAGTAACGTGCTTAACCAATCGGAAATGTGTAATGTATTTGTAAACCTGAAGGAAACATTTTTGAGCCTTCAAAGCAGGGATTGTCTACAAAAGCGAGGCCAAACATT
This sequence comes from Lordiphosa clarofinis, assembly GCA_018904275.1. NCBI lineage: Eukaryota > Metazoa > Arthropoda > Insecta > Diptera > Drosophilidae > Lordiphosa > Lordiphosa clarofinis. The sequence goes on along the minus strand of JAEIGQ010000070.1, from coordinate 606,498 downwards.
GAAAGTGAGAAAAAAAAAACAACGCAAACCAGCTCTGATCTCTGACCGTTGGAAAGCTGAAAAGCTGTTTTTGCTTTCTTCGTACAAGCCTCGACATGCGTTCGGCTCGTGTTAGTGTAAATATGTTCGGCCCAGCGGGCCAAGATGGTCCATCTCTGCTTCAAAGTAAAAATATTCATGTTCTGCTTCAACTTAAGAGTCGATTTTGTCATGGCCATCGTTTTAGTCTAAGAATTTTTCAATATTTTGATGTCAAGGCGTTTGTTTCAGAGATAACATTTTCGTTCGACCCAAATGTGTTCAGCTGATCTATTTTTTAGCTACGAACCCAATAAAAATATTTAAGAAATAGCTGTTCAGCTCAAAGTCCCCATAGATCTTATCATTCTCAAAAAATTCCCACCCCAAATTTGGTATGTATTTTTAAAACAGTGTGACCAGAAACTCCCAAAAGGCGGAATGTCGCGAACTAAATTTTCATCCATCTGAGTATAGGCCTTAAAAATTCAAAATTAAAAAGATTTACTTTTTTTGCGAAATAATTTTTTTTTTACATACGAAGTACAACTCATTGTTAAAATTTTTAACTGAAAAAATTTGTTTCACATTCGAAAGAATGTATCCTATAGTTTCCAAAGAAAAATCGGGTTATATTTTGTAAACTTGATAGATTTCAAACATCTCACTCACGAGGCTTTGATGTGAAACATGATGCTAAGTCAAAATCTCCAGCTCTCTCAATATACATATATGGGCATTTCCACAGATAGGTCCACCGCGATCGACAAAATATTTTTTTCAAAAATTATTTTTCTCAACATGACATGAAAATCAAAAATTAAAATAAATAACTTAATTAATTTATAGCTTTTCTGATTCCTTACTAAAAAAAATATGCCTGAATACTGACGATAAATCTATTTCACTGTTAGCTCTTTTTATAAGTCGCATGCTAAGTGTCGCGTTGTTCATTATATTAAAGTTCATAAAAACAAAACTAATGTAAATATTTAAATATCATTAAACTCAATTGAAAGCTGCATTATACCCACTTATTAAAAAGTAAACTGCTAACTATTAACTATTTTAATCGTCAAATCGACTGAGACTACCTTTTGGACTAAATATCCCACCAGATCCCACCGAGATCCCGCCCAGATCCCAAAAAGGTTAACAGATCCCACTTTAATCCCTCCCAGATACCAACCAAGTCTCTTCCAGATCCTACCCAATTCGCACCCAAATCCAACCTTGATACCACACAGACTCCACTCAGATCACTGGCAAAACCCAACTAGATATTACCAATATCCCAAGCAGATCTTTCCCAGAACCCATCCAGTTCCTCCTCTTCAGCATCTTTCCCAATTCTTGCCCCACGCTATGCTCCTCTGCCTATCCTCTTGTGTGTTACATACACTGAGAAAAAAAATCAATCTAAAATCTAGATTGAAAATCTCTTTTTAAAGAATCTTGCATTCTTATAAAAAAAAAAAAAAAAAATCTTGAAACAAGATTAAAAATCTTAAAAACAAGATTTATCATCTTGCAACTTATGAACAGTTTTCTGTAAAGCTTCAGTAAAAAAAAAACTTTATGATATACATAAAACTCGCTTCTCCTGGGACTCGAACCACAACCTTTCCGCTCCAATGAAGCTTTTGCCATTCACTTAACTAATCTGGCTGTTAGATGTAAATTTTTTTGCGCAGCCAGTTGCAGTATATAAATCATTGTCGTGCTGTGTTCTTATACTGCGACTGGTGGCGCCTTACAAATGGCGCCCAACAGCCGAGCGGGCTGAGTGTAGTCAATCACTCCGAAATACTCAATTCAAGTCCCAGTAGCAGCGGATTAATAACACAGTTCAACAAAAAAAGGGGTCATCGCGGGCCGGGGAATAAGTTTGTAACCGTTCGACGGAGGCTTTTAAGCTGAATTCAAGTCAATTTTCCAAATTTTTCTAGCACGTCAAGTTTTTAAGATATCATTGGTCAAAGTTGTTAAAAATGCCTAAAATGGCAACTTTCAAAAATATATTAAAATATATATAAATATATTTATCGGAATAATGCGTGTGAAAATTTAGATAAATAGGTTGATCTTTCCTCTATCGAGGGCCATAAACTGAATTTTTGATTGATGGTCAAGAAACCGTAAATAAATTAAAAAGGAAGATGTATATTTAACATGTTACGAGCAAACAAACGAGCATAATTTTGTGTCAGTAGGCTCTTTTGAAAATCAGTTTCTAATTGTTTTTAAATTTTTAAAATGCAGTCGAATGGGCAACTTGGACAAATCATGGGTTCCACATTCGATATGTACTCGCTGCCGCCGGAAACTCCAGCTCTCAATTAAAGAAAATAAAATAATGAAGCCATTCATTGTCCCAGCACATTTGAGAGAGCAGAGCAATCATCTTACAGATTGCTACTTTTGCCTATCCAAAGTATCGGACCATTCGAGAAGAAATAAAGATCACTTAAAATTTCTCACTGTTTCATCTGTTGATCTGCCATCTTCATCTTTATCAAGCTGTCAAGGTGATGGTAACTTGAGTTCATGTCCAAGCTCTTCGACTTTTCATCCGATTGATGAAGAAATTCTCGGGGATGAAGTCGGAAATGATGATGATGTGAAATCAAAATCAAGTCAATCTGGCCGCAAATACGCAGATTGATGAAAGAAGATGGGGACTTCCTGAAAACCTAAAGTAATATTGAAAAAACCTGACCGACTACTGTTGGACGCTAATCTCAGAAGACAATGTTTCATACAAGAGGAATTGTCAACAGACGATTTGGTGGGAAAATGGAATTTCTTGTCGAAAAGCCCGATACTTTGGATAGGCAAAAGTAGCAATCTGTTAGATGATTGCTCTGCTCTCCCCAATGTGCTGGGACAATGAACGGCATCATCATTTTTTTTCTTTGATTGAGAGCGAGTACATATCGAATGTGGAACCCATGATTTGTCCAAGTTGCCCATTCGACTGCCAAAGACCCTTTCGTAAGCCGTTTGGACCGATTGGTTGATGGACTCTTTTTGACATTTTGGAGTGTACCTTGCGCAAACATAGCAAAAAGAGTTCGGTGAGTTTAAGCACTCTCGCGGCATTTAAAAAATTTAAAAACAATTAGAAACTGATTTTCAAAAGAGCTCGAAACATGTTAAATATACATCTTCCTTTTTAATTTATTTACGGTTTCTTGACCATCAATCAAAAATTCGGTTTATGGCCCTCGATAGAGGAAAGATCAACCTATTTATCTAAATTTTCACACGCATTATTCCGTTAAAGATGGCTTTTTAATATATTTTTGAAAGTTGCCATTTTAGGCATTTTTAACAACTTTGACCATTGATATCTTAAAAACTTGACGTGCTAGAAAAATTTGGAAAATTGACTTGAATTCAGCTTGAAAGCCTCCGTCGAACGGTATCAACCTTATTCCCCGGCCCGCGATGACCCCTTTTTTTTGTTGAACTGTGTAATTAACATTTATAAAAGTAATCAGAAACAAAAAATTGTTAATAACTAAAGCAAACACAACAAAAAAATATAAAATGCTTAATATAATTTTTTTGTCCAAGATTAATGGATTAAGATTAAAATTGAGAATACAATCTTGGGTTAAGATTATCTGGTCTTAGTCAATTTCTGACACCGTTTTTCATTGATTCAAGATTATAAAATTGATTTTAGATTGATTTTTTTCTCAGTGTACGTTCCACAAAACAACAACACAATATATTCCTGACGTAAGCGTAATGGGTCGCTGACATTAAATTTAATATTTTTTTTAATCTCCACTTACAAATATCAAGAAAGTATTCAAACAAAACAGATGTTAAAACAGTTGGATGAATGGCATTCAACATGCGCGCGAATGTTCCAGCTTTGGCGATATTTGAATTTTGGAAATGACTTACTTACCAAAATTCAATTTTCTCAGAGAAGGCCAAAGATGGACCCGATTATTTTTTCAGGACATAAAATTTTTTTGTTTTTTGGACCATTTTTTTAGGTTACAAAAAAAATATGAAAAATATATTTATGAAATCTTTAAAGAACTAAGAATAGACAAAACAAATACTTTTAATTGCCACATAACCGCATAAACGTTTCATATTTACGAGAGACAATTTCAAACAGATATTTTAAGGCCCTATTTTATGAACCTTCGTACCTTCTTAAGATATTTATCAGAATAATTTATAAACCGAAATCAAAATTATTTAGCAATTTGATAAAGAAATGATAAAGATCGGATGATTGTTGGTCATATGCATTTTGATAGGAGTTCTTAGGGTCCACGGTGAAGGCACTGACTTCTCAAACTGCCCTCGCTTTTTATGTAAAACCATAATGAAATTCAATAGGATTGATCAAATGTCAAATGTATTGACGACTTCTGTTCATACAATTACTACAGAAGGATACAAATACCAATTACGCATTGGCAAAAAATGTGTTGCCTACTTTTGAGCGTGCAGAAATATTTTCCAAATGCATTTAATGAAGCTGCTGCATAAATTGAATTAAATTGTAGAAAAGTGCAGAATTTGTCCACTATCCAAGTGAAATCGGGGCAGTTTCCTGCATAAATTGGAACACACAGACACACACACACATAACAAAGTGCGCATACGCAACGTTAACAAACAAACAAGCAAATAACAAACAAGAAGCAGCCACTACGATGCCAGCGTATAACAATGAAGCGATTTTCCCTCGTTATGAACACTCATCAACTGCACCTTGGAACAACAACAGCAACACAGCCATCCTTTGGGGCTGTAGCTGGGTCGTGGGGCAGCAGCGGCCACTTCTGTTGACGGAGGTCGCGCGGGTAAACGGACAAAAGTTATGGCAGAAAAACAAACTTGACGCAATTATACTTTGCGTAACATGATCTCAATCAACACGAAAAACAGCAGCAAAAAAAAAAAAAAGGTGGAAAAGGGGGAAAAATGTTACGGTTTCCAATGCCATTGGAGCTGAGGTGAAACCCGCCGACACTGAGGCCACCTTTGAGACCCCAAGACCGAGGCCAAGACCAGCAACAATAACAAGCTGCCAGAAATACATATCAATTCATATATATAAAAGTGAAGGGATGTAAGTATAATTCAGAGCCAGAGGTGGACAGGAAAGATTCAGATCAAAAATTAATTTCAGCAGGGAACTTGTTGCGAAACAGTTTGTTTTGATTCAAAACTGTTTTCGATTTACTAAAAATTAAATTATATATTTTCATTTAATTTTTTAGGACCCGAGCAATGCCGCTTATAAGCGAGCGTATATGTATGTCTGTATATTTGTAAGCATAACAAGCGTGTAAACAAGAGGCAAGCCAAAAGGCGTGCCAGGAAGCAGCTACTTGAAACTCCTGCTCCCTTTGACTTGGCACGCTGATAACATTTGCTCTTTGAAGCCGCCGCGCCTGGCAATGCCCTTTGTCTGGTTCAGCTTTAGTTTCCTTCAGCGCGACAAACAATCTGCGCAAGACTCAAGTCAGATTCATAGCCGGCAGGCAGAAATCAGGGAGTCAGAGTTTGTGCGTTTTGCAGCTCATTTAATACGTGTCGTCTGCCCCGTGCTTGGCAACCAGATTTAAGCTTAAAAGGCAGCATTACGCGCAACGCCAGCAGCCACAGGGCAGCAGCAGCGGGGGGGAAAGGGGTACGCACGGCTTATTATATGTATATTTGCCGAGTGCCTGCTTGTTAAACGGCGATTAAGACAGCCTTTCCTTTGATGAGTTTAAAGTCCTTGACAGTCAATTAGCGGGCAAAGAAGGTGAAAGTTGCTCGCTAAACTCACAGAATACCCAGCTGCAATTTGCATTGATGGCAAACTTGGCGAACAAGTTTAAGTACACAAATTAGTCTATGCAATAAAATTAATACGAGCATGTCCAAACAGTTTAGGTTTTCGGGGGAGGGGCAGGGGGGGGGACCGAGGAAGCGCACAAAAAGCGCCGCCAGCATGTTTGTCTTTTATGGAAACTTCAATGCCAGCTTTTTTGCTCCCCGACCAATTTCACCGCAAACAGGCGAGCAAATAAGGAAGGAAGGAAGGAAGGAAGTGAACAAGCAGTCGCCCCGGCCCTATAACCCATAACCGCAGGACCAACAACAGCACCAAGAAAAAGTAGTCACAGCCAACCCTCTCGACTGCTCCGGGCACTCAATAACAGCAAAATTAAACCATACGAAAGTATACACACACACACTCATACGCACACACACACATATATGCCTTCACTGATGGCTGCGTATGGCTTGTGTCCATATGTTTCGACTTTTCACAAAATTAATTCCTACTAAAGGCTTATTGAAGCCAAATCTTTGGCTCCAGTTATCTATAGAAATATTGAAATTTCGTTTGCTATTCTGTGCATGAATACATTTCTGTTGCCTGCTTTTAGGCTGCAGTGGACTAGCAAGAAAAAGCAATCTAATGGCCCAGGTTAAGGTAAATGTAATTTTCTTTAGAACACACGAAATCAACTTTTATGAATCGAAAGAAATTGAATATGAAACTTAAACCCATCCAGACAGTTTCTTTTGTTGTCCAGAATGAAGTACACAGAAATTATGGGACTTTTTTGGCTAACAGAGTTTAATTCTACAGAAGGCGTTGTATTATAATAATTAAATTAAAAATTGGAAAATTATGTACCTAAGATAGTGGTACATAATTTCAAACAACCTAAGTGTTCAGTTAATCTCTTAGATTTTTATAACGTTTTGCTTATAATAATTATTTCTCGACAGATTATGGAAGATTTAGTTTATGGGATAGGATGGGTCGTTTTCGAAGTGAGATTCAATAATCGTTGAGTAGGATACTACAACAAAAAGAAAATACTTGTGTAACTTGGTACAAATGTTTGAAAAATACAGTCGCGGTGCGGAATTAAGGATCTATACTCACAATCCACTGAATGGGTGTTCCAAAATGAATAGTATTCCATCAAAATTGTTAGCGCACAAAGCACTTTAATGCAAACTGATGTATTTTTTATGCAAAATGTAGGAAGATAAATTCAGAGTGTTTGTGAGTAGCAATTGAAAATTTTTGGAAAAATCACCAAAGACTGATAGTCCCTAAGGGCACGTGCACACATGAGTTTTAAAGATGAACTGAAGGCTGATGTTGACAAATAGTCAAACTCCCGTGCATGCAAGCATTCGCAACATTTGGAATCCAATGAGTTTGTCTGAATTCCATTACAGCAAAATTATATTTGCAAGGTTTTTGTTATTCGAAGTCGGAAGAGGCTGTTGAAGTCTGCAAAAATCTTATTTCTGTGTGGACAATAAACAAAAACACATTAAAGTTTCAACCAAAAGTTAAGACTAAAATTGTACTAAAATTATCAACATTTTTAATTGAACCTGGTCACACTTAAAGTAGAATAGGATAGAAATTTAAAAGGAGGTCCTCGTATGGCAATTTAAAAAAAAAAAACTTATAGAATACTGAATTTTGACAAGAATCTGGTTCAAGTTCTGGTAATGGTGATTATAAATTTATAATGCTGAAGATAAATCGTACTCTTTTAATTTTTCAGGCTGATTTTAAAATTTTTCCTACACTTAAAAATGTTATTGCTTGCAATGTAATTTGTAGCTTGACTGATGCATTGAAAACAGGGACTGCAAAAGACGACCAAATATGAAAACAAAGAAGAGTAACAAAATCGGTCTCTAGTTTGTAGTGTACCTACCAAAGTTTGTATTCGCTGGAGAAAAAATTATAGCCGCACCTGGATTTTTTAGTGTACTCATAGAAACAGTGAAGCTAAAAAAAAAGGTTCAATCCCAATACTACACGTTTCATTCAAAATTATCTGTCTCAGCGGTCCTTCTACGTCTGCAGCCCCGATGGCTCAGAACGTTCGCTCACGCGAGAAATCACAGCAGGAGTCCCTCAGGGATCACTGCTAGCCCCTATCCTTTATAATATATACGTAGCCGACCTTCCGGATTTCGAAAGAGATCCAAGGTCCTCCTCAACTGCGCAAATCCAACCGTTGATTTACGCAGATGATATCCTGCTCCTGGCGTCCGGAGCACGGATAGCCAGTGCAGAAACGGATTTAAATAATTATTTATGTATGTATTCGCATAGGACTACTTCGCTAAGTGGCGTTTGAAATTAAATGCAAATAAATGCGAAGGCTGCATATTCCGAGGTCCGGTTCAATCGGATATATATCGAAATGCACGTACCTTTAATCCAAAAATTTATATAAATGTTAGGACCCCAATAGCAATAAAGTCCGAAATAAAGTATCTAGGTGTCATATATGACCAGAAGTTAAACTTCAAGAGTCATATAGAACATACCCTTAGAAGAGCTAAGATCCAACTTAGCCACATGTACTATATATTCAGGCCTTTGGCGGCGAGTCCGACCGTCCCTAGGCCTGAACTTATTAGGACAGGCTCCCTTGTGTACAAAAAGCTAGTACAACCGATACTAGTTCAAGGACACATAGCATGGTTCAATATAAAATCCAGGCAGATGGAAGATCTCTTCGAGAGACGGATCATCCGTCGAGACCTGGGCAGAGGAGCTAGAGACCCTCTCACGCTCCATTATATTTCAAATAAAGATTTGTACGAAAACACGAAAACCAAACGTGTAGATACACTTATATACCAAATATTAGAAAAGTTCGGAGGTAGCAACAGCAATAGCCCAAATACATTGATCGCAGATGCTGTGGCTCAGAGAAGGCTGCCGGCCAACTACTCTGTCCACCATCTGACGATAAACAATATAGAACATTTGAAAGAATTAGGAATTATGCACGATTCGGAGGGCAATCTCATTTTCTATCATAGAAAACGATTGTCCCTAGATCCGAATGATCTAGTTTTTAATATAAATCAGTAAATATTGATCCCATAGATTGGCTCAACTTCCCCGTCTCTTCCTTCCCCTGTAATTACCTCCCATATTTTCTTTCTCTTTTCTCTCTGTCTCTTTTCAGTTATTAGTTTTTGTAGGTTGTTTTATTAGTTTTAGTTACAAACAACAAAAAATCCTTATTGTAATGCAGGTTTTTACTCGGATTATGGGTTTTCCTGTAGCGTATGGTTACATTTGACATGTAAATTTTCTTTTCTTTTAGAATCATAAATTAATTCTCTTTTAATCCTAGATCTATCCTTATTAATTCACCCTTATTGCCTTAGTCCTCATGAAGCACTTAGTGCCCTGGACCACATTAATTTTCAGTATTTTAGTTAGTCTTGGAGTAGTCGCCCAAGGCTGAACCATAACTTAGATATAATAAACATGTGTTATCTTTAAGTTTTCGTAGACAATAAATAACTAAAAAAAAAAACTAAAAAGCTAAAACAATTTTTCGATTATCGTTGGAAAGAGCGTTAAAAATGAAAAAAAATAGATGACAAACATCAACACTCTCAATGCTTTTGTTTTTTTTTTGCATTTTTGTTTTGTGGCATGTGCATAATTATAGCAGTACAATTTAATTTCTTATTTTGTGATTGCTAACTGAGATTTTATTTGAGTACACTTGGTTGAGTCACTATTTTTAAAATAAATTCACCTTGGGCCAGTGCTGTCAGATGTCAGTTGTGAAAGTGTTCGCGCCGACAAAGTTGTGAGAAATTTTTGGAAAAACCAAAATGCATATGGAAATAAAACCCGGAGGACGTAGCCGAATTAACTAGGCAACTGACTGGACAAAGATAAAAAGATTTTAGAGCGAAAAGCAAATATTAATTCGTCTTTCTAGATTATTCTCTAGGATGGGAAAAAGTTTAATTTGGACGGAACTCATGGGTTTACAAACTACACAAGTTTACAAAAAAAGGCCATTTTTTGCAACAGAGAACTTTGCAACCGTTCCTTATGTATTTTTGGCCGTTTTCTTCCAGCACGTCAGGTTCACGAGATATTTGCATTAGAGAGGTATCCTTACATTTGTTGGTCGTGTGGCCACATTAAGTATCCTATTTGAACCAACTTTATTTTAATGTAAGCTGCATTGAATGACGTTAAAGAAAAACCAAACACGAAGTTTTGATTTTGCTGATAAGGTACCAATTTTTGATTTGAACATTAAAAATATGGGTTTTTTCAAAAAATCGATTTTTTTTGCAAGTTTAAGAAATTCTGTAAATTTTTCTGCTAATATTAAAAATCTTAGAAAAAAATAGTTGGTAGTCCTTTGTTTCTTCTTATTTCAATTATTTTCAGTTTTTCGATTTCATTGCGATTTTAAAAGTTATTGTCCAAAAACCTTAAAAAATTTTGTAATATATTAACATTTTTTAACAATATTAAGCCTTAAAATGTCAAAAAAATTTTCAAAAATCGATCTTAAATAATTTTTTAATATCCATTCTTTGGTTTAAAAATAACTACCATGTTATTTTGGCCTTTTTTCGTAAAATTGTGCTATTGGAAAGATTTCAGAAATGTAACCCTGTACTTTTCTAAAAGAAATTTTGGAGGAGGATTTTTGATGGTTTGGGCTGCGTTCTGCGAGTATAGATGCTTGGAACTGGCATTTCCAAGCACTTATAATATTCCAGAAAGTACATGGACATTCAGCCATTGAATTTATTGGCTTTTCTTCGCGGTTGAAGGGGTTAAAACTTTTAACTTAAAAGTTCATTTTCCATCAATGCACGCAACACAAGGCAATAATGTTCGGTTTTTGAAGTGGCCCGCGTGCTTCCCGGACATGAATCCGATGGAAAACCTGTGGGCGTTGCTAGTCCGAAGTATTTATGCTCAAAACCCCGAGTACCATAGTACTAAGTGGCTCAAATTGTAAATTATTAAGGCGTGGAAAGAACTGTCCCTTAGTGATTTAAAAACCTCGTAAATAGTACACCAAGTAGGATCTATGAGTTAATTAGTGCTAAAGGAGTTTACACTCATTATTAAGGTAAATAAAAATATACTAATTTGTTAATATTTTTCTATAAATTACACTGTGCAACAGCCAAAAAAACTACCAAACTACACTATGCGGTATCGATAGTGCTACCCGAACTGAGTAAAACCATTTCAGCGTTTGGCTAGATTGGTAGCACTTTTATTTTTATGGACCCTCAAAGTTTTTGAAATTGGGTGTGATAACAAAAAAAAGGGTGTCATCAGATTTGGGAATACAGCTCATTCAGTTTTAGTGATAGCTGCAAACAGTCTTCGGCAAAGTTGTAGCTGACAGTCCGCAGAATAAATTTTTCTTACAAAGATTTTCAAAAAAATTATATTTTCCGGGAGTTTTTCTTAAAAAACTTTTTTGAAAAATCGATTTTTTTTACTTTTTCGAGTATATCTTTTAAAAAATCAAAATTTTTGGCAAAAAAAACTTGAGAACATAATGAAGAATGATAACAAAAAAGTGATTTTTATTGGATATACACACTTTTGGGGCCGAAATAGAGGATGTGGAAGAGTTCAGATTGTAAAACCTTGTTCAGAACAGATGTTTGTTACCTCAAAAAGCTTAATTTTTCCCAAAGAATGTATGCCAAAAATTTTGATTTTTTAAAAGTTATACTCGAAAAAGTAAAAAAATAGATTTTTCAAAAAAAGTTTTTTAAGAAAAACTCCCGGAAAATATAATTTTTTTGAAAATCTTTGTAAGAAAAAATTTATTCTGCGGACTGTCAGCTACAACTTTGCCGAAGACTGTTTGCAGCTATCACTAAAACTGAATGAGCTGTATTCCCAAATCTGATGACACCTTTTTTTTGTTATCACACCCAATTTCAAAAACTTTGGGGGTCCATAAAAATAAAAGTGCTACCAATCTAGCCAAACGCTGAAAAGGTTTTACTCAGTTCGGGTAGCACTATCGATTCCGCATAGTGTTGCATGGTAGTTTTTAAAAAAGTTGAAATTTGTTGCACTGTGTTATTTAACTTAGTGAGGTGCGGCTGTAATAGTGCACCACTCACAAACCGAAAATGTAAACTTAAGGGTTAATTTTTGCACTGAGAGTGTTGATGTTTGTCATTTGTTTTTCTCTTATTTTCAGCGCTCTTTCAAACTGTAATCGCAAAGTTTTTCCACCTCTACTCTTTCTATGTGTGTATCTCTTAGACCTTTTTGAACATACGGACAGACGGGCAGACCGGCATTTCTATATCGGCTCTGATGTTAGTGCCAATAAATGAATGAAGTGATATACAAAATATCTACTGAAATGTGCAGAACTTGATGTCAAAACTGTAACTGTTAATTTTTTTTCAAATACCGGTTCTTAAAAATTAAAAAAAATAGTCGTTCTGTTTCTGGTTCCTATTTTCAAATAGGTTTATTTCGGTAAACGGTTTCGCTTCCGTTTCCCTTTAGAAACTCCTAAATTTATATTAATTCTCTGAGACATCTCAGCAACAGCAATACCATGAGCCAGCCACTGGCCACCCCCCTCATGCCCGTGCTTATTTAAAATCATTTGTGTGAATGAATCTTTAATGAATATAAATACTGACAAGTGGTCGTCTAGGCTCCTCTAAATGGCCACGAAGCGGGAGCGAACAACACTGATAGCCTTTTAATTCAGCGCAAATTACGCAAAATCAACACCAGAAAGAAAACAAGAGCTAAACAGGAGGCCATAAGGATAGTGATTGGGACATGCCGGCACATGAATTCATAATCAAGACCATAAACACTGAGGCAGCGGGCGAAGACAGACGACTGCCGAATAAAGGGAATTTTCAAGTATCTATCTCTGAATTATTGATGGCGTCGCGGTTAGCGCATCATGGTAAATGATGATGCCAGTTGGACTGAGGGCAGCCAGCGAAGTTGCCGAAAATAATTTCTGCTCAATTATGCAAAGTGCGCGCAATAAACCGCAAAGTAGCCCAAGGACTTGAAGGACGAAGATGGGGTTGTGCTGGCTCTACCCAGACCGATTGTGTTTTGACGTGCGTGGTCATTAATGTTTATCGAGCTCTCTTTCTCACTCACGCTGTTGTATGTTTTTCACTTCTTTGCCATTACAAAAAAAAAACAAAAAAAAAACAAAGTTTATTTAAATGTTTGCTAATGGCGCGGCTCAGTTGGGTAGCGCTTGGGTTACGCTTGTTGACTTAAGTGATGAAATTCTCTGTTTGTTGGTGTGTGTGTGTGTGAGTGTATGACGGGCAGGGGGATGGGGTGTTGGTCGATTTGTTTTGGCCCCCGGGGGAGGCTTGCGCAAGCCAAGTTAATTTTCAAATAACAACCCAGATGGAAGCGGATGGACACGAGAAGAGTGTAAAATACAAACGAAATGAACTGTTAAGTGCTGCAGATGATGATGATGATGGGGTTGTGGCTATTATATATGAACGGACCAAGAACCAATACCGATAGCAACGCTGGCCAGGAATGTGTCTTAATGTAATTGAATTTGTCATATGTCTGCTCTGCTTGGACGATTGCCAAATGTAGTACGCACCTGAGCCAATGGCGCTTGGTGATGGCCGTGCGACAGCAAATGGCATCAAATTGATCAGCAATCCACACTATCAATATAATATAGAATGCAGTGGTCGTATCATTAAAGAACTCCGACATAATGGCCTCCATGCCTAAAAAGATTGAATAAGAGCGATTTAGTTGAATTAAGCTTAATTTAATATTTTAGCTACAACTTACCAACGAGCGCCAATATGACCGTCAGCAAAGGGGCAATGGGAAAACGGGCAACCACATTGTACTCCAGCATTTGCAGCAAATCCACTGGGGAAATAAGAAAAAGCAATACGCAAATTACAGGGTTGATAAACATTTAAATTAAACCATAAAACTTACCAATAAAGACAAAAATCTGATGATGTGAATAGCGCAGAAGCATGGAAACTGAAAACGTCTGAAATTAAATGAGAAAATTGATAAATATAAATTTATTAGGGGTACAGACAGTCGGTGAACCTAGGTTCGTGGAACCAGGGTTCTGGAATAATTTTGTTGTTTGCTTAATTAGAAAAATATTGTTTCTGAAGAAAGTTATAGGGAATATATTGATGTTTTTGTTGGACGTTTATTCCGATAGGATATTTTTTGTGCCGATATAGTCGATTACACAGTGCTACAGTGCGAAATAACCTGGGTATTGGCATAGCCTACGCTGTAGAGCAGGTCGCGTATAGCACTTCCTCATACTTGGTTTTCCTCGGGGACCCCCAAAATCTGAAGTTATGGCCCAAAAACCGCTTTTTGCTATTTTACCTCACTTAAATAGATATAACTCGCGAATGGACCGTCTGATTGCTCATAACCTTATCAATTCCGATAGCGACGAGAGGAATCTAATACATTTTAGTCAATGGTTTGACTAATTTAACGCGATGGCTGAGTAATGCGGCTTACAGATCTGGCATTTTCCATTTTTTTTTGAGAAATTTGTACTTTGACCATCACTGGTTTAACTATTTTATTCTATGCGATTTTTCCTTAAAGTTTGTAGTAAAAGCCCATTTAATTCTCCGTCGAACGGTTGTTGTCCCAATGAATTTGGATACCGTTTGACGAAGTTATTCGCGCATTTCTAAGTACACCTCGACAATCTAGTATTTTTTTTTTAGTGTGCTAACATATTTATGTTTGCTTTCACATAATTGCCCCTAAAAGTAAACTCAGTTTTGATTTGGCGCCAGATTCAAATAATATTTTTAAATACTTAAAATGCAAATATATATAAACTTCCATGTATCAAAATTTTTTTCGCAAATATTAACGGTCTCTGAATACTGTTATCTAGCTTAAAAATAAATTGAACTATACTGAGTAGATGTGGGCTGCAAGTGGTTGTTATTATTTTTTAATGAGCTGAAATTGGCATATTAAACAAAAGAGCCGTGCACAGCAAGAATCGTATACTGGTAGGCACGGTTAAGGCTTGTGAAAAGCAGATTGCTTTCGTGGCGCAAGCTTAGGCCACGCCTGGACATGTCTGGTCTAATGCAGAGAATTTAGCTGCGGGTTCTATTTAATGATAAACCCCTTTGGTACCTAAGAAATTACTTTTCAAGTCCACAATCCAAGGCCCAATGATAACTGTCTAAGCACGATTGTAGAGAACCGCGATAAAATACCATGGATGACCAATGATGAAGAATATAAAAATCACTATAACAGGATGGACGAACCATTGTCTCCAGCTCGCACGGAACAGAAGCGACTGTCGGGCAGTAATAGCAGTGGCCGAGATCGTCAGGCATATGTGGTTTAAATTTCGGGCCAAAAAAGCTGGTGCTGCTAAAATTCCTGCTAAATTGCTGAAGACTGGTGAAATATTATTAACATCTTTACTTTTAAAAAGAAAACTGTTGAATACATTTTGTCAACCATTGAAAATAAATACTATATACTTATAAGCGAGTTAAAGTCGCCCATACTGCACTTGCTGCACTGTGTGCTTATGCGGGCTGACACTCTTGGATTTATTTGTTTTAACTCACTTCAAATCGAGCCAATTACACAATTTATTATGCGCTGAGTTTTTAGACAGGATAACGGGCCGGGCGTCGCGGCCCAAACGGGCAATGCATTACCTATCGGTGCTTAAGTGCAAGCAGATGTCATTTTCTTCTCATTTTTACTTGGCGTGGTCCACTTTGGTTTTTATTTGATATTTAATGGTTCGTCCATACTGTTATAGTGATTTTTATATTCTTCATCATTGGTCATCCATGGTATTTTATCGCGGTTCTCTACAATCGTGCTTAGACAGTTATCATTGGGCCTTGGATTGTGGACTTGAAAAGTAATTTCTTAGGTACCAAAGGGGTTTATCATTAAATAGAACCCGCAGCTAAATTCTCTGCATTAGACCAGACATGTCCAGGCGTGGCCAAGGCTTGCGCCACGAAAGCAATCTGCTTTTCACAAGCCTTAACCGTGCCTACCAGTATACGATTCTTGCTGTGCACGGCTCTTTTGTTTAATATGCCAATTTCAGCTCATTAAAAAATAATAACAACCACTTGCAGCCCACATCTACTCAGTATAGTTCAATTTATTTTTAAGCTAGATAACAGTATTCAGAGACCGTTAATATTTGCGAAAAAAATTTTGATACATGGAAGTTTATATATATTTGCATTTTAAGTATTTAAAAATATTATTTGAATCTGGCGCCAAATTAAAACTGAGTTTACTTTTAGGGGCAATTATGTGAAAGCAAACATAAATATGTTAGCACACTAAAAAAAAATACTAGATTGTCGAGGTGTACTTAGAAATGCGCGAATAACTTCGTCAAACGGTATCCAAATTCATTGGGACAACAACCGTTCGACGGAGAATTAAATGGGCTTTTACTACAAACTTTAAGGAAAAATCGCATAGAATAAAATAGTTAAACCAGTGATGGTCAAAGTACAAATTTCTCAAAAAAAAATGGAAAATGCCAGATCTGTAAGCCGCATTACTCAGCCATCGCGTTAAATTAGTCAAACCATTGACTAAAATGTATTAGATTCCTCTCGTCGCTATCGGAATTGATAAGGTTATGAGCAATCAGACGGTCCATTCGCGAGTTATATCTATTTAAGTGAGGTAAAATAGCAAAAAGCGGTTTTTGGGCCATAACTTCAGATTTTGGGGGTCCCCGAGGAAAACCAAGTATGAGGAAGTGCTATACGCGACCTGCTCTACAGCGTAGGCTATGCCAATACCCAGGTTATTACAATTTTTGGAAATTTGTAGCACTGTGTTATCGATATTTTTATAAACGATATATAAAAAAAAATGACTATGGTAATATGTCATAAAAAGACTGTCGATTTTGTTCTACACAAAACGTATAGAAAAAACGAAATCTTAAGGAAATTTCGCCTATGGATCTAAAATTAATTGTTCCTTTCAAAATGATAAAGTTACGGTAATTCGCAAGTGGTACGGTAATTGTCTTTCTTATACTGTATTTTATCGATTAATAAGTTTAAAAAAAGACAAAATCCTTAAATGTCTTTATTATTTAAAGGTCGATTTGCTAGGGCAAGGAACTCATCTTAGACCCATGGTTTCTTAGTAGGAATGTCGAAAATATTATCGATATATCGATATTTTTGCCCAAAATTTCGAATAGCATTATCGCATATTTTTCCGAAGCGATATATCGGATATCGAATATTTTTTGGTGACATTTTTCGGTCATTCTGTTGCGAATAACTGTTTCTTGTGCTCTGGACATGTGATGCAAAATGCTTCAGTTATTTTATTAAAGTGTTGATGTGGTAAAGCAAAAATTCGTTATCGTGAGCTTGGTAATTCCATTATCAGTATTGCTACAAAGGCGATTTTGCAGTATGCAAATGAAATCAAATAAAGACCGTTTAGCAAAAGAAGTTTTTATTAAATTTTGCACTGCTCGTCGAACACCTCTTCAAAGCAATAAAATGTTGGCCAAGTCCCACACTTGAAAAAATAATTGGTGAAAAAATCTAAATCAAAAGCCTCAAACATTATGCTGTAATTAAATTAACAACTTTATATTAAATGAAAGCATTTGAGAAAGGATAAAACCGCGATGTAGATGATGAGATTGTCACTTTTGTGCATTTTTGCAATAACATTAAATTCCTAAAAAAAAAAATAAGCTATAACATTTAATATTTCTGTGGCAATATGGAATATCAGTACAAATTCAAAATTGATTTTTAATACCAAAAGATTTCTCAGTGTCAATTCTAATAAGTACTACAGACCACAGTATGTACAAATGTTAAAATAACAACTTGATTTATTCAAAAAAGACAAATGATTAGTGGAATTAATAGTGGAATTAATATTTTTAACATTTTTCAAAATATTGTCAAGGCAAAACGCCGCTGTAAACGGTAATGATAAGCAACATTGTTGTAAAAAACATTGTTGCTAGAATCTTTGTTTTCAGCAATATTTAGCAGCAGAAAATGATTTGTTGCCAGCAACATTATGTTACGGTTTGCAGAAAAACCCATAAGAGAAATGTTTCCTATGTCCAGTTGTACACAAAAGTCTTATTTATTTGTAAGTAAAATACCTGGATCGATTCATTAATATTTGAACTAACATTTGTAACATTTTTCTAAATATTGACAATTATTACTAAGGCTAGAATGACACTTAAAATTTTTAAGGACAATTTTAGTCACAATTTTTTCATTTATGGGCAAAATTCGTTGGTGTAAGCGAGTCAGAGTATACTTGAATTCTCCGCAGAATGCTTCAGAATAGGCTGCAAATTCGACCTATTAACAGAAAATTGCGACAATAATTGTCTCAAAAACTTAAAGTGTCATTCCAGCATAATAGTTTGTCAAAATTGGTTTTCTACCCAAGAAAAAGTTACTCACGCACATAAGAAAGGGCTAAAGGCACAATTGTTGCAAGCAACATAGTTTACAGCAACATTATTGCTAGCAACATTAAGTTAAGATTTGCGGAAAAAATCCAAGAAAAAACGTTTACTTTGTCGATTTCTACACAAAAGTATTAGTGGGATTCCTGAAAGTGATTTGACAGCTGACAGCTGTTCCATACAAAATGAGCACTGTGCCCAGAAAGTGTTAGGATAATAAGGTCATACTAGGAAGTTCGAAGTTACAAATTCTTCCACAATTTTATACTGCCCTTCCTCTTTGGATCGACCAAATTCTATATGTGTGTAAATTGTATGAAAGCACATCAAAATGAAATCAGGGTCGTTCCACCAACTGCTTTGCTTTTGCTTTCACGAAAGCAAATCAAAAGCAAATCAACTTTCAGGAATCCCACTATAAAGTTAATAATTGCTTTCCTGTAATATTGGAAAAACACATTTGTCCTGTTATTCCCTGTTGTCATATCTAGTAACTTGTTCTTTAAAAATAAAATTGATAAATATACTTAAAAACTATATTTTTAAGCGCAATCAGAATGTAGTGCTTATTTAGCGTCAAAGTACGCCTCAATAGACCTATTCAATGTTAAGATGCGGGCTTTTATAGAAAAATATCGATAATATCGATGTTTTAGACACCAAAATATTTATATCGAAATGATAGTGTTTCAATATCGCCAAAAATATCGATATAGATTTTTTTTAAATATTCGACAACCCTATTTTTTAGTGAGATTTTTACACATATGGTTCTTAGTTGACTTAATTAAAGTTGTTCTATTTTTTACCCCTGTTCGAAATGAAAAATCTTTTGAAGTCTTTAAAATTCTATCTAGTTTCAGAAAATTTATTCATATAGATCTTAAAGTTATCCCATTAGAAAGATAAAATATAACGGCCACTAATAGCAGTGGTCACGTTCTTCAAAAACTTTTCAGTTTTCTTTAGAAAATAACGATAAATCGATGTTTTGGACACAATATATCAAATCAATATAAAAAGTTTTCATTTTCCATATTATCGATATTGGTATTTTGAGAAATGTCGACAACTCTAAGCAGTTTTAGTTCTAACGACAATCAAAAAAACATATAAAAATTGGGATTGTTTGTAAAGTGTGGGAACAGTTATCTAAGAACTTTCTAAATGTGTAGTTATATCGTAAAATAGCAAAATTAACATTTATTGCAGCCAGAAAAAAGGTAATCGGCCTTGTTGCCATAGCCACTTTAAGAAAAGTGTTTCGAATGTGGAATTGATTTCGAAAGACTTTTCCGGATTTAAAAGTTTTGAGTAAAAGTTTTGGTCTCTTTATATAATAAATATTTAATTTTTTTGACTAATAAATTTTGCGAAAAATAAAGTTTAGAAGCTAGCAAAAGCGAAAAATAAAACGTGAAAAATTCGTGCTTGAATTTCACATTGCGAAAGCTCCGAATATTTGAAATTTTGAGCTGTCAATTAATATTCCGCTGCGTTTTTTGTAATTATTGTTGTAGTTTTTTTCGTAAAATATTTTTTGCTTCAGTTTAGGTTCGGTTCAGATTTCCCAAAAATCCCAGAGTCTCTGACCACTTAGAAATTCGACTCTCACAACGAATGAGAGACGGAGAGCGTAGTTAAAGGTTGCTTCGGTACCTCTATTCTTTGCGGTCGCGGCAAAGCGGTCGTTTCCTGACACAGGCAAACGGGGAACAGATTTTTACGACCTTTGCTGATAACTTAATCTTTTTACCAATCGTACTCAACTATTAGTGTTTGAAAAATTCTCATGATTGTCTTTGTACGATATCGATTGTACGATTCTGTGTAAATAAAAACTATGCTGATCGCAAGCTTTTTTCTAAGGGCAGTAACACTTTTAAAACATTTTGCGAAAATATATAAAAATTGTATACTAACAAACAACAGCATCACACAAAATGCAGCCGGATAGCTACTCCAGGCAGCCCACCACATGGATCCAAATCGGTATTGTTCCCCAGTGATGACATTACGTAAAAAGCCCTTATCCTCTTCCTGTATGGCAATAAGACGCACAGCGGCCATTAGTAAGTCATCATAGCTACAAAAGAACAGTGTCTGTTTATACAACTTCTCTCCAAATCATTTCAGATGCTTACCCCAGTAATCGTTTAAGTAAATAGCGTGTCAATCTATCTCCGAAACAAGGATGCGTATTGGGATCCAATTGTACAGTCAAGACGGGTATATTCAAACGTTTGCGAGTGGCCGAGGAGAGACGCAGTAGTCCATACTCTAGCGAATACTCCACTATATACTGCTCATCTGGAAAGCAAGAGGAAGTTCATCAAGCCCCGTCCCTCATTCCAATCTTTCAACTTATTTACCATCTTCATCGTCCGCTTTCAGTTGTATGGCATTGGGATGATCATAGTTGTCTAGTATATTGATGGCATCGAAGTAATAATACAAGGTCTCATTGCTATAGGCAAGGGTAGAACGCACCGGCAAGCCCAGCTTGCGTAAGATGCCTTCATACCATTTGAGTCGTTTATGATTATCATACGTTTGCGGACCCACGCCATAGTAGCTAAAAGAGCAGCCGATTAAATGTTTAAGTAGCGAAGGTATACTATAAGTATGCTCACTATGAGTCCTTCAGCGAGCGCACCAAATTCTGATCACGTTTAATCTCCTGCCAAATGGCACGTTTCTCGGCCAGATGAGGTATGATTTCCACTCTGAAAAAATAGTTATTATTTCAATTTCTATTTGTAATTTAACCAGCGCACCTGATTACACCCTCTCGGGGCCAGTTCTGTGCCTCCTGCAGACAAGTACAAGGATTCTTAATGAAGGCATTGTGTACATAGACCAGAGTAAAGAAGAATAACACAGCCTTGATCAACAGTAAATACTCTATGGCGAATTGCACTCTCCTGAAATAAATCAAAGATTCAAAAATACAGATGCAAGATAGATAAGCCGATGTACCTTACCTGGGCACCAACTCTGCATAGGTGGCCGCGGCTCGTATGTAAATTGCATGGAATAACTGATCCCGCATGTTCATCATGTTATTCTACAAGGAGAGTTTGTAAGAAGACAGTGGGTCACATAGATAAGCGTAAATTGGGAAACCCACCTGACCAGCTCCTCCTCCAACAGCCAGTAAGCGATTACGCATACCATTACCATTATTTAAATTAACGGCAATTTCGGCAGCATTGTCTCGCGGCGCAGCGGCCATGGCCAAAAAGATTGGCTTTTTTTCTAGTCTTTCAGGGTTTCTTAGAGGGTTTACTTCCGTGTTGTGTGTTTTGGTTTTGGTGGCTTCTTTCGCAATGTCTGAAGCGAGCGCCGGAGCCCGCCAGATGTGTGTGTCTGTGGGTGGATAAAGCTGTTGTGGCTGCTGTTGCTGGGGCGGCCGTTGTGGCCAGTTATTAATTTGTTACCAGTTTTTTTTTAGGCTGGCGACCCGATTATTTTAATTTATAACTAAAATCACCTTTTGCTGTCTGACCATTTGGTTAATTTATTAAAAATACCAAAGCGCTTGAGGATGAATGTACTAAAAAATACCAAAGCGCCTGCATGCACTAAAAACTGTCAGGGCTGCAGTTCGTTTAATGTATATCGTTATCGTTTATTTAGACGCTCATGTTAAATAAAGTTAATCAAGTTATGCAGTTGCTGGGGAAAGTACTACAAAAATTAACAAGATTAATTTAAAGCGAGCTAATTTTTGGATTTATTAGGCAGCTTTGAAGTCCCCAATTGAATTTGGCGAGAAAATCTTGATGTTTTCAGTCACAGCCTAGTATAAACTAGGGGTGGGCTCGTGAGCAAACTTTTCCTCACTTCACGAAATAAAAATCTGTTAATTCAAAGCGGCCAGCGTTTCTTAAGAAAACACAAACTTCCAATGTAGTTGCAACTTCTCTATAAAGGCCACAAGACATCTGTTGGAGCTAGGGTCTGAACACATCTTGGATGAACTTACTTGGAATTAAAAGCAAATCACTTTCACATATACCAAAATAATGTAATTTTTATTTCGTGACTTACATTCACGATGTTTGACTTTATGTACCCACTGTAACACGAAACGAATGTCAAGCGACATTATCGTAAAACTATCGCACTTGAGCTCAAAAGTGATACCTCAGGCGAAAGTATCGTCAAATTATCGCATTCGAGCTTAAATATGATATGTGAATCAGGGGAAAAATGATATTGAAGAACAACGAACCACCGATGTTGTTCTTGTTGTTTTTTGCTTTCGTTTTATGCGCGTTTAAGCGAGCGACGCACTACAAAAATCCGACACCGCGTTTGTTGTATGCTCTGTGCGTTTTTACGTTCCTTTTTGTATGTTCCGTTCTTACTTCCTTCCTTCTTACGTTTTCTTAGCCTGATTTTCAACTGACCGACAATCGATGCAGATGTTTTTAGTTAAGCCTAGTACGCAGAACGACAGACAATTCCTTTCGTCACAGTATTTCACATTAATAGGTGGCTCAATTGTGGACGACGGCGATTCCGTATGTCGAACGGAAGAGCTACAGAACTTTCCAATGGTCAGACTTTGGACTTCTTGGTAGCCGCAAGTCGTAGACAACATCTTCTAACCTATGCCGTTGTATTATAAGTAGATGCCATGGTCAAAACACTCGATTTAGCCCTTTCCCTAGGATCTTTACTGCACATAAAGGCCTGTTCTCAGAAGCGCGGAAAATAAATTTTTATGACGCACTCCATATAAAAAAAACAGTGGCGGAAAGTTTCCGCGGCTGAATTTATTTTCTGTGTTCTGAGACACGCTAAATAAATGCCCAGTTGGCCTATCGATAGTTGACGTATCGATATCGGAGTGGGTCGTGAGTGGATTGAAAGAACAGCTGATTTGATTTGTGGAAATAGCTGTAGCTATTTATTTTGACAAGATAAATTGATCGAGTCTCTCGGGAAGCTTCAAGCATTGCAGTTCGTTTGAGGGAGGGCTCCGCGTCTGTCTTTTTCAAGACACGTGTTTGCGCGTTCAGCCTTTGTCAAGGCACGCGTCTTCCAGTACATAGAACATAACCTGTTTTTTACACAGGAACAATCAGTCATGGCAATTTCCATTTCCCAGAAAAGTGGGCGGCCAAATAAGACCACAATACCTACGGGCATCGTGGCAACCTAAAACCTCGAAAAAAAAGAAAAAAAAAGATAAATTGATTATGGAGGAAAAATCACCTGAGCGCAAAAGGAAACGGATTGAAAGTTTCAGACGAGGGGAAGCCCCAAGCTAAGGGCCACAAATAAGCCCAACAAAATGACGAAATCGGCACTGAAAACAGTCTTCAATGCCAACGTTTGACGCTTGGAGACGCCTCGGTCGGTTGGCACGGACGGTTGCGTTCGAAATCGGAGGAAATCAGCAGGTGATAACCATACCAACCCGGTATGGTGGACAGCAGTTTGAGCTCCAGCGGCTCCCGAGTGGGAGGACTTTGAATTTACGACAAATAAAACAAAAATTTTAGATGAAAACTAAAAGTATATTTGCCAATCTCTAGCTTAGCGTTTCAGTTGAGTGGAAAACGGTTTTACAGCACAGGTCCATGATTTGCAGATACTCCAAGCAACCTTCCTGCACACGATAGCAGCAATTCTGCCAAGAATGAACAGTCAACCAACTTGGAATCAAGCCTTAAAAATGCTACCACCCACCCCCCATCTTGTCGCATATCTGGGCATCCGTCAGGGCCTCATGATGCACTATGTACTCCAGAAACTGCTCCATCTGGCCCACACTGTAGGCCGATTAACCAATCTCTTGTACAAACTTCTGCAAACGATTATAGTTGCCTGAACGGTAAACATCCAAAGAAGCCTCCAATTGGTAATCCGGGACTATGTCCGACATCTCAAATAAATTGACCTTGTTGATGACATGCTCGGCCCCCTTGAGACGATAGCAGGACTGCAAAGTGGATCACCGCCCAATACCTGTACAATTGTAGGCCTCCTCATCAATCTGCACCTGCTCGAAGTCACAAATTGGTCTCAAACGGGCAATTATTTGATCCTCGCTCAACGCCTTATAACGGAACTTGGTGCAACGCTACCGGCATCAACATATATGTATTTCTGTTATTTTGGCAAAATACACCATTTAAATTTTTTTTTGTAAACAACAGAGCTCCCAAAAAATGCTCCCTTTTCACAGGCTGTCAGATAAA
Source organism: Lordiphosa clarofinis (assembly GCA_018904275.1). Taxonomy (NCBI): domain Eukaryota; kingdom Metazoa; phylum Arthropoda; class Insecta; order Diptera; family Drosophilidae; genus Lordiphosa; species Lordiphosa clarofinis. The sequence continues at coordinate 581,930 of JAEIGQ010000070.1, read as the reverse complement.
ATACAGTCACTCTGAGACACTTTGAACTAGTGTAACGAAATGACATCTCACCTCAGACTATTCACTAAGTGCTCTTTGCTCAATCAATGAGAGATTTTTTTAGCTTGCTTTGCTCATGTGTTTCCTTGAGACACTTTGCTGCTCAGAATTTGTCGAAAGTGTCTTACAAGCATGTGTGTGTGACTCAGTAAACTAAAAGTGTGTATGCATGTATGTGTGCTTTTGTAAAAGGCAAAACAATACATCGACGCAGCTGATTGTTGTTAATTAGCCTATAATGGCATTAAGAGTTATAAATTTTTCTGAGCCTTCATGTCCGTCTGTCCGTCTGACCTTCTGTCCGTCCATCTGTATGAACACCTAGATCTCAGAGATGGTAAGAGATAGAGGTTTGACATGTATGGGACAAATGCTTCTTTTATCTGCACGCAAATCAAGTTTGTTTAAAATTTTGGCCAAGCCCCATCCCGCCCCCGCAATTTGGAAAAAACGTTATATCTCCTACAGTTTTAAAGATAGACGATTTGTGCCTTCTAAAGATAATTAGTAATTAGCAAAGTGAATCGATTTGCCAAAGAAATGATAAAGATCGGATGAACGGTTCTCAAGCTATGAGCACAAAAGTGAACCAAGCGCCGCCCTTCCCACCCTAAAAAAATGTTGCATACTTTTCGGATGGTCACCCTAAGGAACGCAGGAACACTGTTAAACATGTTTTTTCATGAGTAACGGGTATATCGAAGTCGGTTAGAGTCGGCTTTAACTTGCGCTCTCGTTTTTTTAATAAAGTGCATAATTTTCAAATTTTACAATACCTTAAATTCATCGCTTTCCACCGAATCAGGTATAGTATTTACTGGCCCTCATGTCAAAAATTTTGATGCGGTATTGACGGCTAAACGCTAAGAAGTGTTCGAATCATTTAATGAGGTCAAAGAGTACACCGGTGTGCGAAAAATGCAAAGAAATAAAAATTGCCATCGAGGCAAATGAACAAACAATAATTGCGCCGAACGTGAAAATTGGATCCACGACGGCAGGCCCTTTTTACTATAAGCCTGCAAAGGGTTTCGTAAAATTATAATCCAAATAAATACATAAATGCCCTGCAAATGGCTCCTCGCCTCGAGAATTATGGATCATGTACGAGTGAAAGGGTTGTCCATAAAATAGCATATAAACAACGACGATCTAAACCTAGACGGGATGATTGCTCGGTCGAAAGAAGCTTTGTTTCAGACTGCAACCGTCTTCGTCTCGAACTCGAACCGTTCTCGTCCAGCACTCGAACCGTCAGAGCCCTGTCTCACTCTAACCCATCAGCCAACATTGGTGCAAACAAAACACAACCGCGAAAGAGCAAGACAGGGCGAGGTCCGAACCTGAGCGCCAAAGCAGCGCAGCTAGCAGCAAAGAGGCACGTCGCAAACATTTTATCTAGGTTTACCTCATCTGTGATATAAAGGTTATGGTTGCACGCAAGCTCATATCGCTTAAAATTTTTTTGGCGACCAGACTAAATAAATCAGTCCAAGGAATTAATTTGCAAATAATTAAATATACGTTGTTGAAGACTGAGATCGTCGTGAAAAAGTTAGGGATGATCCAGCTACTTATTGCCTAAAAATAAGAATTTAAATTATTATTCATCGAATATTGTATATTTTTAAACATATTTTAATCCTAGTAGGCCAAGGTGAGTGTATAACACAACAATAGAAAAGACACTTTGCTCGGACACTTTGCTTGATTTGCTCAGTTGCTTATGCTCAGTTGCTGACACCCGAACGAAACTCTCCCCATCAAACTGTTATAGTCAGACAGCTTCGTGTGTTTCTCTTATCGATTACTATGAGACAGAAAATACTGGAAAATCAAAATCTAGTGTTCTGTTCAGAGAGTGAGCTACTCTGTTAAATTTTTTCCTGTCATTTCGGTGAGCAGACAGTATAGAAAAATTTGGTTGACCATATTTTGCGAGCTCTGGTAAACAAAACAAAACAGCTGTCCACCTGTGTGGCCGTTTCTGTATTTGGCTTCTTTGGCTTATATGTGGGCACACTAAAAATTTATTGTGGAAGCTAAATAAATTAAGTGCAATTTAGCGTGCTAAATTTTCCGCGCTTCTGAGAACAGGCCTTAATCAGTTTAAGAGTTCCCGCCAAGTCATATTTTAAAAGAAAACATCTAGAGATGAGCGCTTGCCATCGACGATGTGCAGTGATTTTGCACACTTTTCGCAAGTATCTCCATACCAAGCTTTAATGGGAATAAAAGATGAGTATATGTCAAAAAAGGCTCGCAATCGATTGGTGAAGTGAGTCGAAAAATATATCGAAGAAAGTTCGCATAAAACGATCGAAAAAGGCTTGCAAACGACTCCTTTGCAAGCTATAGAGAATGAAACTTTATCTGCCACAAACTGAGCAATTTTTGATTAATTTGCGAATCGCTTGCGAGTGTGTTCCCTATTGTATTGCATGTTGAAGTTTCGCTTAAGTGTCGTTAGCGATATTTTTCACGAGCTTTTGATTCAGTGGGACATTCAAATACACTTCACGCGTGCATCTCTAGGGGCAACCGTTTTCTAGAACTAGTTCAACCAACTGAACCACCAGGGCTACAGTCAATTTTGTTTTTAGTTTGCAGCAGCCCTAGAGGTTTATCCCCACACAAAACAATTGTTATTGTTAAATTTTAATGAAATAAGGTGCAGGACAATGATCTGCCGTTTGTGCCTGAACAGCTCTAATGACGCGGACCCCATACACATCTTTGAAAGCAGGGGCCAATCCCTAAATGTTGCTCCTTTGATATCCAAGCACTTTTGGTTTGAAGTGAGCTACACGAGAAGAGTAAAAGTGTCCAAAATCTCATCCAAATATAATTTATTCCAGCCCAAAAGTGATGATCCCATTTCCACAGTCATCTGTGTGGCCTGCTGGTCAAGGCTAAGTGATTTCCATGAATTCTACGAGGCGGTGGAGAAGGCTCATCGCCTTTTGACTGAAAGATTCTCTATTAAAAATGAACAGAAGGAGGCTCAGCGTGTAAATACACACCTTCATTTGCCAGAGGAGCATGGATCAACACAGATACCTCTAGTGACGGATGAATTAATTTTAACGTCTGTCTTAGAGGAGGAGGAGGATGATGAAGATGAACAAGCTGGAATTGGCGATGTCAGTGAAGGCGAATCTAATGAATCCTTTAGCAATGAGCAGTTTCTAAATGAAGTTCTCAATCACCAAGAGCTGGATTTGGTAGAAAATGAGCCCGAGGAAATGGAAATGGAGGAGAAAACTGAAACTGTAACCGAAGATCGCCGTGAGACGCGAGCCACAGCCAAAAGCAAAGCAGCCGCAGCTTCTGTAAATCCCCCTGAGGATACAAAGCCCGCGAAACGTCGCGGACGAACTAACAAAGTCTCTGAATCAGCTCCCAAAAGCAAACGCTATTCGGACTACAAGAAATCCATGCTAGAGATTGATCAAAAAATTTCAGCTCACATGCGACTCACCTGCGATGTGTGTCACGAGGGTCAGGAAACGTTTCTTTTGCTGTGTAAGCATATGATGCAGGTGCATCACAAGAAGGGCTATGCCATTTGCTGTAATAAAAAGTTCTATAAGCGTTCCTTTCTCACGGATCATATAGACAGACATGCCAATCCTGAGAAGTTTAAGTGAGTGGTAAAGTTTAGGCCAAACCATTTAGCCAAGTCCAAAGGGGATTTCCTTAAGAGCAAAACTAATCGACTTTTAATTCCAGATGCCAGGAGTGTGGGAAAACTTTTGCCGACAAGCAATGCCTACGAAATCATGAGCTATTGAAGCATCAGCCTGAGGAGGAGAAGACATTCATGTGTGAGCATTGCCCCAAGCGTTATACCAAACAGTATTTGTTGGATCAGCATCGTATCATACACAAGGAGCGCAATGTCCCCTGTAATATATGTGACAGACGGTAAGTTGTTCCTGTTAAGCAAATCTTTGATTCATTTAAATCCTTCCTTTCCTTCAATACAGCTTCCCCAATGTCTCTTTGCTGGGCAGTCATTTCAAACTGGTTCACGGCAACTATGGCACCATGTGCGATATCTGTGCCCAGGTCATACGCGGCCGAGCTGCCTTCCAGCGTCATCAGCTGGAGCATTCGGGCGTAACCGAGCCCAAGGTCCAGTGTGATATTTGTGGTTCCTGGCACAAGAACAAATATAGTCTTAAGAAGCACATACGTCGTCATCAGGGCTCCTCGGAGGAATGCACTTGTAACATTTGCGGCAAAGTCTCACCCAATCGCAGTGCCATGCTGAGTCATCAGCGCTATGTCCATCTGGCCGATCGCAAGCATGAGTGCAGTGTCTGTAATAAGGCTTTTAAAAAGGCCATCACCCTCAAGGAGCACATGACCATGCATACGGGTGAGGTCCTCTACAAGTGCTCGCATTGCCCCAAAACCTTCAATTCGAATGCCAACAAACATTCACATCGCAAGAAATGCCATCCCAAAGAGTTTGAAGAGGCACGCAAGGCACGCTCCGAGAGGAGAATGGCCAGCACCTCCATTGATGAGAGCCAAGTGCTTAAGATCACCACCATCGATGATGAGGGAGAGACGCACAATATTTTGCTAACCGCCGCCACCAGTAATGAGGACCTGAAGGACGACAGCCTGGAATTTACCATTTGTCTCAGTCCGCCGACTCAGCCAAAGTGAACAGAAATCTCACAGTTAATTTTTGTGTGTGTTTTTATTAGTTTGTAATTTCCTTAGGCTAGCATTGTATAGAGATTTAAAATTAAATAAGGGGAATGTTTGTGACTTGGAAACGGCTAATACTAACCACGCTCGCATATAATTTCCACAGCATTTGGCTCCATCAGCACCGATTCCAAACAACGATGCACTGCAGAGCCTAGGATTTCGTCGAGTAAAAAGTTGACCAGGCTGGAAAAGAGAAATGACAAAGATTATTAAAATATCAAAAAATTCAATTTCATATTCCCAGTCGGTATCAGTGCCGTTTCTCAAGCTCTAAGCAATTAATTGGACGCTTTGCTCTAAAATTTCAAAGGTACATTTACATATTTCGGTGAAGAGAAAACGTATGATTTGCAGTTGTCAGCAAAGCCTTCTGATAATTTTTTGGTTCGATTTTCGTATTTCATTTACTTTTTGAGAAAATTCGCCGTTTAAAAGTCTTTTTTTTTGTGCAAAGTGAGTTCAAAGCTCAAATGAAAATCTTTTCAATAAGACTAAACAAAAGTTTAGGTTTTCTCATTAGTTTTAGATTTTGATTTAATGGTTGAAAAACCCATTTCTTTCCTTAATCTTTTATTTGTGACCAAGTGGTTTTCTCGGTTTATGGGCTTTTATTTAAACCAGTGGTGCCCAAACTCACACAATCAAGCTATTCACTTGTGTGCGTAGCAGCAAAACACGAAGAAAACGTCATGACGACAAGCATGAGCAACAAGCAAACGAACAAATGCTTCGTGAGAGAACAAAAAGACGAATGCAAGCGTCGTGAGAGAGCAAGCGGCCGAGAGTCCTATTTTTAGAACGCATGTATTCACTCTCTCTATGCGTGTGTCGGTTGTGACGCCGGCAGAATTATGAGTTCTTATCCCATGGGATAGGCTTTTGGCATTTTGGGCCCCACTGATTTAAACGCACGGTTACTATTTACATTGGCAATACGGATTTTTTCTGTCCATTATATTTACAGCGTCTCTTCATTAATGCTTTTGTGTCGTTCAATCTGTTCTCAGATTAACAAGTGTCTTAAAATACCTTAACTCTGAAATTCTTAGAGTTCATTTAACTAAAGCCTATATTTTGTTCAGTAAAAAATGTTTCAAACATTTTTAAAATTTTTTTGTCAAAAAATCATAAAACGTCCTATATTTTTTTATCAAATCAATAATATCAAAAATATTTATTAAATTAAAAGCATATGAAATTAAAATTTTATTGCGAACTTAAGCTTTACTTCCAATCTTAAAATTAATATAAGGGCACAAAATAAGGATAACAAAAATCAATTAACAATGGATCCAGCCTACGGACTTATGAACTTAAGAGCTCGAGTATGCGATTAGGCATTGGGAACTCAGATCTAGGTATTTCGGCAACTTCCTCGGTAACAGCTCCTCAGTTGAGATAAACACGACGTGCAAGGTTACCATACATGTTTTGAAACTTGAATGGTCGCATTATCTTGCTGAAATATGGTGTCTGGGTCTGGCCTTGCTCCAAATAGTTAACACTTCATCCAAAAAGAGACCCAAAACATCACAGACCCGCCACTAAAGTTTTTGGAGGACAAAATGCGCTCAGACGCTTTAATGTCGTGTCCTTAGTAAGTAAAACTATCAGGCCCATTAAAGTTAACCTTTTTCTTTTCACTCTTTCCTCCAAGACATTTGGCGTTTGCTGGCGGACGAAAGTTCAACTCAACTGAAGAGCTTCGAAAAGCTCTTAACGAAAATATAACTCCAAATGCCGGATTTTGAGTTCGAAATCATGATTAGAACGATCCGTTTAGGTATTCTCGAGCTCATAATTAAGTCTGGATCTTTAATCCATTATTAATTGATTGTTTTTTATCCTTATTCTGTATCCTTTTTTGTCAACTAGTTTTGATTTAATTTTGCAGAACAAACTGATTTATTTATTGATTTAACATGTTTTGACAAAAAAAAATTTTTTAATTTTTAAACATACTTGTATTTGGTGGATATTTTCCAATTATTTCAAAGGATACATATTCAAAAATTAATCATTAGAAATCCAGTTATAAGCATTTCCAAACCATAATCGGAAAGCAAATAAAGGGCCCTTCGTCTGGGTTATCTTCGGATGATTTATGGAGTTCTTTTTAAAATATCATATAAGCATTTTCGCGGGTCGCGAACGTACGTTCGTAAGCTTTTGATGTACAAAAAGACATAAAACAACGAGAAGTCCAAACTAACCTCGTCTTTGCCGAAGTTTTTATACCATTGCAAATGTTTTATTATATCAGAGTTTACGAACGTTAGCATTAAAACAAACAATTTTTCTAAATATAACCCACTTTTCGAACGATAGTTTCCATGGCAGCTATAAGATATAGTCGTCAGATTTTGACCAAAACTTCCAAATCTGTGTAAAAGCGAATTATATTAATAATCGCTGAGGTGGGAGGCGTTAACATTAAAAACAAAAAAGTTTTGCTCACAAAGACCCACTTTTCGACCGATAGTTTCTATGGCAGCTATAAGATATAGGCATCCGATCCGGTCGATTTCGACATATTAGCAGTGTGCAGTAAAAAGAAGACTCTGTGCAAAGCTTCAGCAGCTTAAAACAAAGAAACTAGTTTGCATAGAAACAGACAGACAGACGGACAAAGCTCAATCGACTCAGCTCATCGCCCTGATCAAGAAATGAATATTTCTATGCGTTGCAAACTTCTGGGCAAAATATTAATACCCTTTGCAAGGGTATAATAAAAAGGACACTGGTAAATTCGGGGGTTCTTAAAAGAAGGCAGGTTGATTATGCGTAATCTGTCCTCGTAAGCTGGAAGATGTATGGCAGGATCACAGTTTAAATCTCGGAGAGCGAAAATTTAGAACTGTTTTTAAACCGATTGCAGTTGAACTTGATATTTTTTGGTAGTATGACCCATGTTCAAGTATTGGTCTCATTAGTGAGACATTCAATCGTTTAGTAATGGTATCAATCATATAATCAAACTCACATGTTGAGGTATGAATATTACTGAACGACAATAATGTTGTAGTTGGAAAATCTTTTGGTGAAGAGAATTAATATAGAATGCCTTTCAAAGACCAGGGAAATCTCCCTGTTGAAGAGATAAGTTGAATATTGACTCGGCACAAAGTTTTAACAAACCGCTTGGCAGGCAAAAAGGAAGCAGGATAAATACTATTTGCACCTACAACAGGGCATACAATGCAGGGGGACTTCGGATGATTTAAGGAGTCCTTTTCAAAATACCATACGCGAATAGAGTGGTCAATACTTATAAGTCTGTAGGACAGACTGACTGTCTGATCGAATTACATATTATCAACCCAATGCGAAAACTGCTTTTCCTAGAGATGTTAGATTTGGTATTGACCTTCGTTTAGTTATGCAGGCACGCACTATAAAAGAAAGTTTGGATAATTTGAAAAGATTTTATGGGGCACATAAATGAGCTGTGGCGATAAAAAATATTGCGGGCTAAGCTATTTTAGGAAAAGTGGAGACCATAGGAAACAGGGAAAAACTAATTTGAAGGAAAGGACGATTTTGTCTAGTAAGTTCCTCTATATGATTTTGCAAATCAGGGAAATCGATTAGAAATTAGGAACTACTCTGCCCACATGTTGTGCTACACATCAAGGCATACTAAACAAGGTAGGCTAACTCGCTCTCTCAGAACTCCGAATATTTGTTTCAAAGAGAGCGAGAGCGAAAGAGTAATATATTTCAATACAAAGCCTACTAAGCTACTAAGTAAAACACAAAAAATTCGTCCGCGGAGATGCTTTGCCTACAACAGTTGCTTACTGACTGAAATTTAACAAGTTGTCAAGAGAGCTAGAGAGTGAGTGAGCCTACCTAGTTTAGTATGCCTTGCTACACATCATAAATTAAGTTAGGTACTCACATGAGATATATAAATTCGTATGAAGGTTTCCCCTAGAACTAGATTTTCTACCGATGGTTTGTTATTGTCCGATCTTATTCAGTAGGAGTACAAAAGCTGTTCACGATAAATCAGAGGGATTGATACACATTTTATAATGCACTCTGCAAGGGTATATAAGAATCTATGGTCCGGAAGTTGGAACTAGTCGTAAAGTTGTAGGTTTAGTTAGCAGATCAGATTATTGACATATCGATTCTAAGTTTCAGGTTCAAGGCTTGGTTTCATTCCATTTTTGGATAAAGGTTTAAGTCTCGGCTTTAATTTTGTTGAAAAGAACATTTATTCGTTTTGCTAATTACTAACTATCTCTAGAAGGTACAAATCGTCTATCTTCAAAACTGCAGAAGATATAACGTTTTTTCCGAATTGCGGAGGCGGGAGGGTGCGTGGCCAAAATTTGAAATAAACTTGATCTGCCTGCAAGTATAAGAAGCATTTGTCCCATACATGTCAATCCTCTATCTCTGACCATCTCTAAGATCTAGGTGTTCATACAGACGGACGGACGGACGGACGGACGGACGGACAGACGGACATGTCTATATCGACTCGGCTGTTGATGCTGATAAAGAATATATATACTTTATATGGTCGGAAATGATTCCTTCTGCCTGTTACATACATTTGCACGACTTTAGTATACCCTTTTTACTCTACGAGTAACGGGTATAAAAATCCGAAATCAAAATTTTACTCTTTGAAGCATGTCGATCATATCATAAATAAATTATCTTTTTGAAACAAACAAACTTTTATTGGTGTGACCATTCGTTCTTTGTGAAAAAATCCATTAAAGTTAAACCAAGTGCTACGCAATTCTGTGCTTTGTGCTATGTCTGACCCCAATATTTAAAAATAAAAAAATTAACAAATAAACTTTACCGTAACTTTTTAATAATATGGATATCATTCGAACGGGTATTAACTACGATTTGAATTATTTAGATTTATTAGATTAGATTTAGATTTTGTGGTTGATCGTCTAAAACAAAACAAAATCATAAATGACGTTTTTTGAGTTTTTTTCGTTTACTATTTGTACTTTCACTTAAGCTTTTAGTTATGATGGTTATCGATTCCGATGCTTATATTTATTATTATTCATTGTTAATAATAATAGATTAAAATAGAACGAGAGCGCAAGTTAAAGTCGGCTCTAACCGACTTCGATATACCCGTTACTCATGAAAAAACATCTGAACATCTGAAAAGTATGCAACACTTTTTAAACTCGGCTATTTTTCACATTTTTGCTCATAACTTGAGAACCGCTCCGAATCCGATCCTTATCATTTCTTCGGCAAATTTATTCATTTTGCTAATTGCCAACTGTCTCTAGAAGGTACAAATCGTCTATCTTTACAACTGTAGGAGATATAACGTTTTTTCTGAATATTGGGGGCGGAAGGGGGCGTGGCCAACATTTGGAATAAACTTGATCTGCCTGCAAGTATAAGAAGCATTTGTTCCATACATGTCAAACCTCCATCTCTTACCATCTCTGAGATCTAGGTGTTCATACAGACGGACGGACGGACGGACAGACGGACATGTCTATATTTAGTATACTTTAGTATACCCTTTTTACTCTACGAGTAACGGGTATAAAAAGAATCAGCAAACGCTTTACAGAATGTTTTTCAAAAGCAAATCAGACAATAACTGATGCAAATAATTATGAATTTGGTGCATTTATGACGATGGATGTCCATTCAACAAAAAACCAATACTTATTGACTTCATCGTTTTATTAACTCCAAATTAAGGCCTATACTCAGATAAAATAAATTTTTAGTTTACTACGATATTTCACATGAATAGAAACAGTTTTAAATAGCTTTGAAATCTGAATGATTATGAAAAGGTGCTCTATTAATGTGAAATATCGTAGCAAACTAAAAATTTATCTTATCTGAGTATAGGCCTTTATCATATAAAGTTTTTTATACTTATTTTAATGTTCTGCAAGCTAAAACTCACAGTTATCCAAGCAACATTAGTGTAAGTGAATCACCCGCTAAAGTTGATCCACAAAGTTTAGTAAATCATTAAGTTTCACGTGTACTGAATCGTCAAATAGATGTTCTTAATCAAACTAAAGAGTCTGTTTTTGAATTATTTGATGATTTATTAATCATTTTATTAACAAATTTTCTGTTCAGAATTATTTTAAGAAATAATATACTCGTGTATATAAGTTAAAATAATGGGTGGCAAGGGCGTCAGGGTGTATAACCACGGCCATTTTTTTCAGAGTACAGTTTCAATTATAGGCCTGGAAGACACCTAGAACTATTTTTGTCGCTTACTTCCATAGAAGTCCGACCACTGTGCATTGCCTTGATTGCGATGACCGATATATTATATGTCTTTTAAAACATAACTGGGGAACAAATTGTACACCCAAATTATCCACTTTATAGATTCGTTCCAAAGGGATGGTATCAATCATACAATCAAACTCAAATGATTGATTACGTATAAAAGTCATACACTTACACTTGCCGAGATTAAGAAGAAGGATATTAACCGAGCACAGGTGTGAAGAAAGTTTAAATAACATAATTTGAATGACTACCTTGGGGGAAAACCAGATAGTAGAATAATGGAGCTGAATACTTAGTATTGACTTGAAACGAACTCGTTGAGAACGATTACTAAAATATGACTTTATCCAGTTAAGGAGGATTGTGGGGAAGCCGTGCTCACACTATTTATGTACTTTAAGCTCATGATTGACTGAGTCAAAAGCCGTGCTGAAATCAGTATAATCCCCATCTGACTGCCTGCATTGTTTACAAGAGTAGTAAATTCCAGTAAATCCGTAGAAATATAATGATTCTTGATGAAACCATGTTGAGATATAAATATGACTGAAGGATAATAATGTTGTAGTTGGAAAGCCGGGATGTTTTCAAGATGCTTAGGAATGTCCGATAGTTTCTTTTGGTGGAGAGAATTAATATAGAATACCTTTCAAAGACCAGGGAAATCTCCCTGTTGAAGAGATAAGTTGAAAAGTGAGTCGGCACAAAGTTTTAACAAACAGCTTGGCAGGTTGTCAGGTCCGGGACTGAAAAAGGAAGCAGGATAAATGCTATTTGCATCTACAACAGGGCATACGATGCAGTGGGACTTAGGATGATTTAAGGAGTCCTTTTCAAAATATCATAGGCAAATAGAGGAATCAATAGGACAGACTGACTGACTGATCGACTGACATATTATCAACCCAATGCCAAAACTGCTTATCCTAGAGATGTTAGATTTGGAATTGACCTTCGTTTAGCTATGCAGGCACGCACTATAAAAGAAAGTTTGAAAAGTTTTTATGGGGCACATAAATGAGCTGTGGCGATAAAAAATATTGCGGGCTAAGCTATGGAGACCATAGGAAACAGGGAAAAACTAATTTGAAGGAAAGGACGATTTTGTCTAGTAAGTTCGCAAATCGGGGAAATCGATTAGAAATTAGGAACTAATCTGCCCACATTTTGTGCTACACATCATAAATTAAGTTAGGTACTCACATGAGATATATAAATTCGTATGAAGGTTTCCCCTATAACTAGATTTTCTACCGATTGTTTGTTATTGTCCGATCTGATTCAGTAGGAGTACAAAAGCTGGCCACGATAAATCAGAGGGATTGATACACATTTTATAATGCACTCTGCAAGGGTATATAAGAATCTATGGTTTAGTTTAGTTTGCAGATCAGATTATTGACATATCGATACTAAGTTTCAGGTTCAAGGCTTGGTTTCATTCCATTTTTGGATAAAGGTTTAAGTCTCGGCTTTAATTTTGTTGATGCACCTATCAACCGTCGATTGGACCACATTATATTTTGTTATCATTTATGCGTCCCTTTTTAAATTTTCTTGGACCACCTAGCACACTTTAGAACAGCAGCTCTGACCATGTTCAGGCGCAGTCTCACCAAGCTAAGAAATGTCAATTAAAAAGTGAGGACAGAGATTTGTTTATCTTCTGCAGAAGTCATTTTACCCTAAGACTGCAGAGATCGTTTCGGTCGTGTCTGCCTTGCGATTCTGTACAGAATTTTTGTTGATTACTGAACACGCAAAAACCCATCAAAATCCTTATGGAATATTGAAAGAATACTTACTTTTCATCGCTCACAAAACGCCAAAGATTCATTTGCAAATAATGGGCATCCACTTGGATCTGCTGTAGGCCATATTTGCTAAAGGTGCGCAATCGTACACACTCCAGCAGAGTCTGAAACGATAAAAGCAGCCATAACCCCAGACATAGACCATTTCCAATCACCTGAACAACTCACCTTGAGGCCTATTTTGATGATACCCATGACAATGGAGGCCTTGGTAAACTCCACTGAGGTGAATATCTCCACACGTTCGGAGAACAAACGATGTATGTTACTCACATAGCTGGACTCCAGCTGTGAGGGTGTATAGTTGGACCAATTGGAGCGATATTGCGTTTTGGTGGCGGTAAAATTACTAAAATAAGTTTTGCGACTGGAATCACTGCTGGCGGTGGTGCGAAAACCAGCTGCATTGCCAGAACTCTCATAGAGACTGGCCACCACGGTTTCAATGTGTCCCAGTTCTTCGACCACACGCTTCATGACAGCACGCACCGAACGTGGTTCGAGACAGTTGAGCCAATCGCGTGTCTCCACGCTTTTGCGTAACATTTGGGAAATATTTGTGCCCTGCAAGCGGACATAGGCATCTAGTAGGGATTGGGCGGTTTCACGCATTTCGGCACAGATTTCCGTTTCGTGGGTTAAAGTGGCACTGTTCTCTGAGTCGATTTCGTAGAGATCATCCACCAAAGCAATCTGGAAAAGGGAATTATATGACATTCACTCGTTGAGATTTGTTGGTTTCTTACCAAAATATGCACGCCCTGCTGTTCTAGTTCCAGACAGGTTTTGGACAAAACCAACAAAAGATTGGGTGGACTAGAGCTGGAAGCATTGGCAAAGCCACACATCACCTTGGATATGTGACGGAGAAACCCTATTAGCAAATTCTCCCTAATGCCCTCCACGCACAAGGCCCCCTTATGTTCCGCCTTAATGTTAAAGGACCAATCGGTGCGTAAAAAGATTAACAAATCCTGCAACACACCCTTGATCTTTTCCACCATGGCCACATAAAGGTTACTGATTAAATCTGAAAGATTTAGCCCTGCAGCCGCATCGCTTTTCGCCGAAACCAAGGACAAACGCACAGAACTCAGGCTGTCGGCAAAATGATCCTTAAGATTTTTGGCATGAGCATCACAGAGTTGATAGGCGGCTCCTATTATAATGTCCACTGTGTGCCGTTTTACCTCCAGACCACGACAAATGTTACGCATGGCCTGTAGACGACGATGCAGGCGATCCAAGGCCCTCAACATCACTTGAGTGTCGCCATAGCCTATGTCAGACTCCACACGATCTTGGACCAGGGTCAAATACTTGTCTATGTTTTGATTTAGGAAAATATTCAGCTCATTCAAGGCATTCTCCTGGAAGTCATCGCGTTCCTGCTCATAATGCTTGGCTACAAACATGTCAAAGTAAGAGGTCACCACCAGAGCCAAATCATTGAGGAAACCATCTATGCCCATGTCCACAAACTCCAGCATATCCCTTTCAGTTTGATCCTGCAGCATGACTATCTGTTCATGCAGCCTTTTCCCCGCGCAGGTCAACATCTCGCTGGCCAAATCTGAAGTCTTTTCATTCAACTGCAGCAGCAGTTCCCCAATCTCCATCAAGGATTGCGCCGTATTGCCTGCTCTTTGAAAGTCTCGACGCAGTTTCTCCTTAAGATCTCCCATTATAACATCACAATCTCTTTGTATGCCATCAAATGAAGGTTGCCTGCCATATTGAGCGAATACCTTCTGGGCATGTGTGTAGTCCTGCACCGCCTGGGCGTAGTTTTGCTCCTCAATCAGTGACTTTAGTTTGGCAGGCAATGTGGACAGGAATTGCAAACGCTTGAGTAGGGAATGCTTCTCGGACAGTCGACACAACTGAGAGCGTGTGCCCTGCAGTGTCCCAGTGATCTGTTCACTAAAAGTGGTTATAGATTGCATTTTGGTCATTAACAAATTCACATCCGATTCCATTTGCTTGAAATCATTCTTCATCTTCCTTATGGTATCCGTGGCTGAGATGAATTTGTTGTAATTTTCATAGACCAGGGTTTGCATATCCGAATGTAACGTTTGGGTGTCCTTTACCACAGCCGCCTCTGTGTCCATGATTTGCTTAAGAGAACAATCCTGGAGCAGCTTCTCCAGATACTTTTCAGCATCAAAACTGGAACTGTCCATGTCAAAAGGATTGGTTTCATCCATTTTCGTATTTTTTTGTAGGTAATAACAATTGGCGATTAACAGTGTTGTAAGTCGTTAAATTTTTTGGTCAGCTGTTTGTTACGCATTACAATCGATAACCGTTATCGTCGGGGCGCGCTTTTAACTTGAAAGCAAATTTGTGCTTACAGTTTGAAACTGACAAAAATTAAATTAAAAACGTTTGAGTTTGAGCTAGCTCAAGGCAGTTATTTAATTATAATTATATATAACACAGGCCAACAAAATGACCACTTTTGTGAGGTCCTGCCTAATTTGTATTAAATTCTGATATCGTTTTGTGCACTGATTCCAAGACTGATCTCGGTTTTTCCCTATGAAAGAGAAAGATATCCTCGTGCGGAAAGGGCAGCGACACTGAGAAGGACGGGCCTGAGAATGAACAGGAATCGCCCATCAACGAGAACATTGACGATGAACCAGCAATCAGTGCTAATCGTCGTATTCGCAATCCATTTATAAATTTCTTGAGAGACTTTCGCAAAACCTATTCAAATGTATTTAAAGGTCGCGAATTAGTGCGCGAGACGTCCCACCGCTGGAACATATTGCCTGAAAGCACGCGACAACAATACAAACCGGTAAGTTAATCTAAGGGAAATTTATTCCAATAAACTAATGTGTTTTCTCAGGAGTGTTATGTATTTGGGAGGTTCAGTAGTAGTCGGCAGCTGTAGTCCTTCGCGTAGTTTAACACAGTCCCATATCGGAGACCTGCAACGAGCTAATAAAGCTTACTAAAGATTTCGTTCTATATCTGTTGCTGTCACATGTTGTTTTTACTTGTTTTTCGCTCGTTAAATTTTATAGAATTTCATGGGAAAATGCAGGCCTACTAGGTATCATCTATATACATATAGTGATAAGACATTTCATATGATCATCGATCTGGAGCCAAAACCATAATAGTTAGAAACTTCAAAATTTCACAACAACTTCCTATAGTGATCGGACATTGTACTAAGAAAGCATTTCCTCAACGCAGCTCCCATTGCTCTCCAAAACGAAAAAAACCTTTAAGTGCTGAAAATATTTACTAGAAGTGTGTTTTCCTGATATCAAAAATAACAAAAAATTATATTTGTTTAAAAATACAATAAAAATACAATTTGAAAACAAAAAAAAATCTTCGCTCGCGTCAGGCCATGATTCGAACCCACTGACATGGGCGGCTGACTCTCTCCCCTCGCGCCACGAAGGCCATTTCCAATTCGGTGGCAGACCACTTATAATTATGAAGCGCTCAGTCCGCAGTTCTTTTATTTTCTTATAATGTGTTATCTATTATAAAGATAAAGATGCTGAAATAAATGCTAAATTGTTTGAATGGAATCTTAATATCTCTATACTAGCGATACTTTGTCCTTGGTTCCTCCCAGGGGGGCGAAACATTTCGTTATTTACACGTACACGACCCGAACGCTTGCCGAAGCTGAGACCAAAAGAGCAGGTTTTTAAACACCAATACTCTCTCACTTTGTGGCCTATATCTATAAAAAAAGTGTACTGACGGGCTGACTGACTGATTCACTGCACAGCCTAAACGGTAAGAGATATATGGCTGTAATTTGGAGAGGAGTTATGTTAGTGGGGAAGGTGATTACTAAGACGGAGCCCACGAGGAAAATGGCCGGAAAATTCTGCACTCAAAAAACTATTTTTCTTCCGATTGGCTTCAACCTCGGTTTGTAAGGAATACGAAATAGTTTAAAATGTGATTTTCTGATGTTGGAAAATTTTACCCAAAGGTCGGAAAATTCTGCATGAAAAAATATTTACCATCCGATTTTCTTGAAACTCGGTTTGTAAGGACAGAATACGAAATGATTTAAAATGTGATTTTATAATGTCCAAAAAACCGCCCCCAGGTTGGCTTAAAAGTCGGTTTGTAAAGATGTAATACGAATTAATTTAAAAAGCGTCTTTCCAAAGTCGGAAAATTTTACCCGACTTCCGTAAAATTTCCGGCAAATTCTGAGAGAAGAAAACTATTTATCATCCGATTGGCTTGAAGCTCGGTTTCAATTGATGAAATAGAAAAATGTGATTTTCCAATGTCGGAAAATCTGATCCCAGCGAGTGAAAAAGCGCATAAAATCTGCATGCAAGAAAACTTTTATTCATCCGATTGGCTTAAACGATAGAATACGAATTAATTTGAAGCATGATTTTCCAATGACGGAAATTCCGCCCCAGGCGCGAAATTCCAGGAAAATAATAATACATGGAAAATAACTACTTTTCATCCGATTGAGTTGAGACTCTGTTTGTAAGGATAAAATTCGCAATAATTTTAAGTGTGATTTTCCAATGATGGAAAATCCGACCACGGTCTGATATTGGTTCTATACTGTTAAAGGCGCAGCGAAGCGCGACGGGTTATGTGCTAGTGTCTTATATGTCGAACTATGTGAAGTCAGACTTACTCGTGCACAAGCTATGATTCGTAACAGCTCAAAGCAGATTTTTGATTTCGCTGATTTTGCTACTTTTTTTGCGAAATGTCTTAGTACGAACTATTTTCGTCCTTGCCTTAAAACAATACACTATTTTCTATTCTACAGACATTTTTTGGACCTTTTTTTAAAAAGAATCCTATTTTAAAACGCTAAAAGTTTTTCTAATTCTGTTTTATTATTATGTTTACTGCTTCGATAAGAGGGCTGTTCAAAAAGTTATTGGCCGTTAACAAAAATTGTAGTGCTGGCGGCCACGATTTCTCATCTCCAGCTTGTGTGAAACAAGTTTTTCTTACTGTCTGTCTGTCCCGTTCATTTCATGTACAGCATCCTTCTTGAAAATACCTTATAGGTATTTGTCAAACACTTAAATATCCATAACTTGGCGATATCACTCCGGTCATTTTCAAAAGATTACAAATTTAAGATCTAGACCAGAAGGGCCAAGATTGCCGTATAGACACTAATACAAACGATAAAAATATTAGACGATCAACAAGAACCACAAGGAATAGAAAACCGTTGCTTTTGTGTGTCTGTGCGAAATTATTTGGAGCCGAAAACAGAAACTTTGCTCGGAGAAAAAGAGATGTTCTTGCTCTACACAGAGAAAACAAAGTTGGCTACACGGCGCGTTTAGAAACGTCAAACCTAAACGCAACGTATTTCGCCCTGTTAAATTGCACACGCTGCGCGAAGTGTAGGAATTAAAAATCTAAATGCAAATGTAGAAAAGTTAAATGCTGCAAAAGCAAAGTCTACACGACATTTGAAAATCAGCTTGCTTCCCGTAATATTTCTACATTTTTTATGCAGCAATCTAATTACCACACGGACGTTTAGGTTTTCAACATTTACGTTTAGATATGGAAATGCTACACGCGCGTGTGGAAATTCTAAACGAAAAATGTAGCTCTACATCAGTACTGAACTCTTATATTTTTCGTTTAGCAAACTGGTTTCCACACGAGGCGTGTGGGATTTCTAAATGTACGTTTAGATTTACAAAGCCTTAACGCTGCGTGTAAAAAATCTAAGCGAATCGTGCGCGAATTTCAGTTGCCTGTATATAAATAGCGATAGCGTTGAATTAGAACTTGAGAATTACAAGCAAGCAAATATTGGATTGTGCCTTTAGCATATTCCATACAAGTAATGTCTTAGAGGCCTTGCCTTACACGCGTGACGTGGCGGAGACGTGTAAGCCATCACTCCAATCGTGTTTCAGTCCAAGGGGCCGGGATTTCAAATCTACCAGAGTAAGTAAAAAAAATGTAAATTTGTTAAAAAAAAAAAAATTAAAAAGCTACACGAAAATGTAGGATTTCTACACGTTTCGACCGGGATTTTCAACCCATTACTTTCGTGTAGCTTTTTTGCACGCCGCGTGTTGAAATGACAAAGCCACACGCGCGTGTGGAAAACCTAAACGCGCCGTGTGGAATTCAGAAAGCCACACGCGGCGTTTAGAAAAGCTACACAAAAATAGTGGGTTGAAAAACCCGGTCGAAACGTGTAGAAATTCTACATTTCCGTGTAGCTTTTGAGTTTTTTTTTTCTCTGTGTACTTAAGAAAAAGTTGTGAATGTTTTCTTTGCCTAATTTGTAATTAAAACACAGTCCAATATATTTTGAGATGTCGTCGTCGTTCGCCATCAGGGCTGTATAAGAATAACACTAGAAAACGTAAATTTTGTATACTTGATACAAAGCAAAAAGTTTTCAAAATGTTAACATACAGAGAGCAACAGCATCCAATAAGTCAGCTGCGGAGTATATGTAAAATTTTCTGTGTCCGTTTTGTAATTCAGTCTTATGTCTGTTTGCGTGTTGATTATGTGTAACATTTTGGATATGAACGGTTTGTTGTATTGGTGTTCCTGTTGCAGAGTCCACCATTTGAGAAATCTGGTGCATGTCCGCTCTCAGCACAGTGGGCGGCAAGTGCTGATTTTCGGATTGATGTCTCGTCTCGTCGATTTATATCAGTCTTATGTCTGTACTCTGATACAGTGGGATTTTTAAAATCAAATTACTTATTTTTAGCACTCAATTTTGTACTTTGTATTACAAAAAAAATTTTGTTTTCTGTAAATCAATTTACGGACTATGGACACTATATCTTTGTTGTAGCAATCTGAATGAATTAAATGATCGAAAAATGTTGGTATATATACAACAAATTGGTAGATCTTGGTTTTTTGTTCCGTCGGAGTACTATTTTTTGGGGCTTACAGTTCTTCCAAAGGCTGTATATTGTATGTGAGAAAAATTATTGGGCTTAAGACATTTAGCTGTTCGTTTTTTGTTGTTTTTATGAAAATCCGGATCGCTTACATCCAAGACTTTTGTTATGTATTTCCGTGCTGTATTGACTATGATGTTTTTGGGGCGCTTTGAGTTTCCTAGCTCTACGTATAGCCATAAGCCAGGGCTCCACAATGCACACACAGTACATGACTTCGGCAAGCATTCGGAGTGAATTGCCGAGTGCGTTCGACCCCCATTAACAACCTGGGGATCGTAAAGGCAATACGTGCAGATCTTTCTTTGCGCGGCATGTTTAATGGGCTTGGGCACCCCTGGTCTAAATATTATATATATTTGCTAAGCTCTTAACCCATATGAAGTCGTCTAACTTTTTCCCCGTTGAAATTGAAAACGGAAACATTAATAAGATCCTCTACCCCTCAATTTCACCCCATCCAGTGCCAGTTCTTAAGTGGGTCTTGAAGTTATGTGTTTATGCTCTTGACTCTTGTTTGCCTTTCATTTGCTGTCCACTCACGCAGCAGCAGCAGCAGCAGGCACTTGTCCAGTAATCTACCCGCCCCCCTCCTTCTCCTCCTCTCCATCCACCGTCGGCTCCAATCCTCTGCACATAATCCGTTTAATATGAGCACTGCCCGTGCTCCAGTTTACGCCAGTCCTGCCAGCTAAGTGCACAGAAATTAATTTAACGACTTGGCGCACTTCAAAAACTGCACCGAACACATGAAGTGGGGGAAGGGGAAGCGGTAAGTGGGGGGGAAGTGTGAAGGTGCCACTTGCCCGTTCCTGTTGCGCGCGCACTAAGCGGGAAGACTTTTGTCGTTGACGACGACGACAATGGTTACTTGACTGGTGACCTTGACACGTTCGACGTTCCTTGCTTGTCCTCGACGTGTCTTTTCTATATATTTTCTTTTTTTTTTGTGACTTTCGCTTGGCTTACGTAAATTCAATTTTCAGTTTGATGAAAGCAAAGTTCTCTCTCTGTATGCGTGTGTGTGTGTGTGTTGGCGCCTGCAGGTATGCAATACCTTTTGCCTAAATGTGGGGGCGGGCTGTGTGATTTGCACAATCTGCACACAACTTGAAATTAAATTCGGCCCAGAAGCAGCTCAACTTTTTGGCGAAAGGTCAAAATGTTAATGTATTTGAAATGAGGCAACAAACGAAGGCGAAGGTACAATGGGAAATTTAAACATTATTTAGCCAGAGCCAGTCCCAGTCGCCCCATATGTTCAGAGAAATCTGTTCAAATTCCCTTGAATTCCACTTAGGCTGTTACTTGATTACCATTTATAAGAAAAGTCTTCAATTGTTAATAACACCAAAAAAAATTTTAAACACTTTAATTTTTGCCAAAAAAAAGGCAAAATTTTCCTTAGTCCAAACCAAGTGAGGAGGCAAAAACCTGATGTGAAACTTTTACTTTTTGTCAGCCCTCAAGCCCAAATGGAAGTGGAAAACTTGTCCATGTTCATTCATCTTCACCAAGAAGCCTCCGGCCAGACACAACAACAAAAAAAAAGAAAGAAAAACCCTCAGCCTACAAGTGGGCAGAACTAATGTGATTTGCCACACGTAACTCAGGACAGACACAGACACAGGCGGGGAGCAGAGGCAAATGAAGTTGATTACTTTATGTTCGAGTGGTTTATTTGAAGCAATTGCAAGTGTTTTTGTACATCATTTCGTATGCATGACGCTCATTTGCCATGATCGGGATCCAAGACGCATAGCATGGACTCGGGATCTGTTACACAGTCTAAAGCAAAAGAAGAATTTCATTAGGGAATTGAAAGTTATTGAATAGCAAATGTGTTTACCAGCAGCAACAACCCAAATTGTCATCATTAAAACTAACGCAGCCAGCACCAGATTTTGCATGATGTTTACGCTTTAAGAAACTGATTTCGAATGAACTCCAAATTAAACAAAAAATACAAAAGCGATGACCTACTCTTATCAGCAAAGCAAATACAAAAATGATAAGCGGTAGCAAAACAGAAATTAACCTTGGGATTTTTACCTACACAGTCGACTTTCGGAATGCGCGGACTTACCTAATTTGGGTTTTCACGCAAAATTTGATGCAGATTCTTTGACCCATATTCAACAATTTCTTTTTGAAAACAATTGGGGTATTCACTTTGTTGAGCACTTGAGCACTTGAGCAGTTTTGCCTGACTAGTATTGTGAGCAGCCCTCTGTGCACGAAATTTGTGCATAACTACGTTTGAGATATGATTTATTTTTACGGTGCCGAGTAGTAGTCGGCATCGTGGCATCGTACGATTATAATCGAAAAACCGTAAAAAATAAAATAAAAATAAATGACGACTTATTAAATCGCGAAATAATACCAAAGAGGATAAAAATATTAATAATGTCAAAAAAACTTTATGCCCAACCAAGTAAAAAAATCATGCCTACATTAATGCATAAGCGCAATTCGCAGCTGAAGGATCTGCATGGTAACAAAACCGCTAACTGCTTAAGAAACTGCTTTTCAAGGGCACAAGTGACCACACACAACTACATTACCATGATTTTAAATATACCGAACCGCGATAAATACCATGGATGACCAATGTTAAAGAATATAGTGAAGATCATAAGGAATGTTTCAAACCACTTTTTAGAACTGACAAATCATCAAATCGCGAGAAAATACCGTTGTGGTTCAAAAATATAAATAATGTCAAACATACTTTACTTCCAACCAAGTAAAAAATCAAGCCAGGATTAATGCATAAAAGCAATTCACATCTAAGGGATCGCCGTGGTAATAAAACCGCTAAGTGCTTAAGAAATTGATTTTCGAGGCTAAAAATGAGCACACATGAGCACTACATTACCATGACTATGATAATACTGAACCACGATAAATACCATGGATGACCAATCTAATATGAAAATTTATATGAAAAAATTTTTGGAAATTTTGAAGAAAATTTCTTCTTCTAATTTTTTTGTTAATGGTCATCCATGGTATGTATCGCGGTTAGTCACTAGAGGTTGGTCATAATCATGGTGATGTAGTTATATAAGATCTATTGTGGCCTTGAAACTAGTTTCTTAAGTAACACTAGTTTACAAAAATAAAAAAAAAAAATGACCCATTTCAGCTGAAAAATTTTCTAAGTATAGTTTGGAATGGTGATCTAAAAAATCGATTTCAAAAATTTTTTCATGGCTCCGTTTTTGAAATATTAATTTTTTTAATTTTTTTGGTAGGTACTCTTACATTTTAAGCCATATCTCAGTACATAATTGTCAGATAGAGTCAAGTAAGAAATAAATCGAAAGGTAATGAAGCTGCCAATAATTGCGTGGAGCATTGTTTTTAAATCGGTTCAGTAGTTTGAATTCAACAACCAAGAATATTTCAAAAAAATCGATTTTTTGCTCGAAAATCCAAGAAATTTAATTTTTAAACGACTAGAAAAAATATAAAAAAATACAAAAAAATTATTTTTATTTTTTCTACTTAAGAATCGCACTTTTACGAAGAAAATAAGGTATTGGTGAGGAAAATCGTTACCGGCAGCGAAATAACCTTTCGATTCTTATCTTGCTTGACTCTATCTGACAATTATAAAGTGAGATATGGCTTAAAATGTAAGTGCTCCTACCAAAAAAATAAAAAAAATTATATTTCAAAAAACGGAGCCATGAAAAAATTTTTGAAATTGATTTTTGAGATCACCATTCCAAACTACACTAAAAAAAATTTTCAGTAGAAATGGGTCTTTTTGGCTGTAAACTAGTGTAATTAGCGGTTTTAATTCCACGGATAACCCTTAGCTGCGAACTGCGCGTATGCAATGATCCTTACATGGTTTTTTTCCTGTTTGTTTGACATTATTACTATTTTTGATCCTCAACGGTACTTTTCCGCGATGTGATGAGTTGTCAGTCACGAAAAGTGGTCTGAAACATTCCTTATGATCTTAACTGTATTTTTAACCATTGGTCATCCATGGTATTTACCGCGGTTCGGCATTGTCTTAATCATGGGAATGCTGTTAAGTGTGGTCATTTTTGGCCATGGAAAGCAGTTTCTTAAGTAGTTCGCGTTTTTATTACCTCGGAGAACCCTTAGCTGCGAATTGCGCTTATGCAATGATCCCGCCATGATTTATCACTATGTTTGCACTGTCTTTTTTTTTATTAATATTTTTTATCCTCTTTGGTATTATTTCGCGATTTAATAAGCCGTCAGTCTCGAAAGCTGCAGGTAAAGGGCGATTCCGAACCCTGAAAAGTAAACATGAGTACGGTGCCAAATTGACAGCTAGGTAATCGTACTCATTTGTAATCATACTCGGCGAGTAATTATCGATTACTTTTTATTTACACGTGCAGGTCTCTATACGGTACAAGTGCCCGACTTTTCGTAGTCAGGGCCTGGGTCGAGCAAGCTGTGCACAATTTGTTCAGAGTAAATTGTTGTTGGAAATGTTTACACTTTTCCCCAAGTGCTCAAGTGCTCAACAAAGTGAACACCCTAAATGTTAAAACGTTATAGATTTAAGTTAAGTCAACAATATCGAATATATTTATAAATAATTAATAATTATTAGCCTGTCCTGAAAAAAATAATAAGGCAGCAAAATAAGGATACCAAAAAATAAAAAAATAGTTTTGTCCAGCCTTTGGAGAATGCGATTAGGCATTAATCTAACCTTGATTTGGAATTCAGAATCCAGTATAGTGGTCCATTACCCAACTAACAGCTTTTCGGCGTGGCAAGGTAACCCTCCACATGTTTTCAATTGGATTCTTTTTTCGGAGAACGCGCAAGCTTGATATTCTTCTCAGTAAACCACTTACGACTGGCCCTTGAAACGTAATTGGGCGTATTATCTTATCGAATTTCTACCAAAAACTGTAATTTTTCGAGTTTTGGTTAAAATTATATATGCTAAAGGACCAATCGAATGAAGTTGGTATGCTCTAACCGATTGTTTATTTAAGTCTAAGCTACTCTTTCGTCGTTCATCGCCTACTCAAATTCGTTATAGCTTTCAAGAAAATGTTGAAAAACAGTACGAAATTAGGGGAAAACATGATGATTAAACGACATTTTTGCAATTTTGAGTTTAAAAATGTGACTATTTTGATTTCTTACATAGAAATTATTAGTAAACCATGTCAAGAAAAAAAACTTCCTTTCAGACGTCAAAGCGAAATTTCAAATAGTTTATGAGATATTGAGTTGAAAGTCCCAATCAAATGCTTAAATCTTCAAAGTGCTATTAAAAATAAACACGTCATTTCAACACGTCAATTCAACACAGCACAATTATAACACATATACAATTTCAACATAATCAGTTTCAACACAAAGGAATTAAACATCGGCAAATTTCAACATAGTACGATTTCAACACAGTACAATTTCAAACAAAACAATTTAAAAAAAATTACATTTTCAATCTTGCAAGTGGCAATGTCAGTCGAACCTGACTTTAATATCCTCCGAAAGTGGATGCACATTTGAAAGCACCAGAGATAACATTCTTTTGTTCACAAAATCTCATCCGAATGCAGACGTTGTAAATATTGTTCGTGTTTAATTGGTTTTCTGTTGAATTAACGTTTGTTGAAATTGTTTTGTGTTGAGCAGACGTGGAGCCTTAATATCCTCCGAAAGTGTACGCATATTTGAAAGCATTAGAGATAACATTCTTTTGTTCACAGCTTGAATAAATTTCGTCCGAATGCAGACGTTGTAAATATCGTAAAATTTTTGCCTGCCGCTTGTGTCACCCTTCTTTCCCAGGATGAATTTGTTTGTGCTAAATTTGTAATGTGTTGAAATGACGTATGTTCAATTGACTTTTTCAAATTTAAGTATTGATTATACCGGGAATTGGTTTATTAAATCGGCGGGGGATGAAGCTTGCGGTTGTGGGTAAATTGCGCCGCAGGCTCTTCTCTACCTTCTATCTCTGATGCACACACTTGCATTATATTTACTATCACTAATAAAAGTCACCGTTACTCAACTTTAGGTTCCATTCTATTCAACACAAAACAATTTCAACACATCAATTCAACACACGTCAATTCAACACACGTCAATTCAACACACGTCAATTCAACACACGTCAATTCAACACACGTCAATTCAACACACGTCAATTCAACTCACGTCAATTCAACACAAAACCGTCTTTACAAAAACAAAGTCAACACGCGTCTATAAGTCATTTCAAATTTAAATTTAATAATAAATTAATTATTTTGTTTTCTGTTGTATTGACGTGTGCTGAAATTGTTTTGTGAAGTCTTTGTGTTGTGTTGAATTTGTTTGTGTTGAATTGACGGATTGTTGAATTGTGTTGTTGGGTGAAATGACTGTGTGTTTTGTAGACGTGTCACCGGCAGATACTATTCGATGCATAATTTTTTCTGATACCTGCTCAGGATTTCATTATTCAGCTGAATGTAAACAGTAACTAAACAGTGACCGAACAGTGAATCATTAATGACTGAACATTGATTGAACGGTGATTGTCTGTCACTTAGTAAAAAAGATTATCGATTCGCCGAAGAAATGATAAAGACCGAATGCACTATACTCAAATTTTGACCAAAAGAAAGTATGCTGCCGCAGCTGTCTTTTGCCCCATCACAGTAACATCGCCATCAATTTCCATATTTCTTCTACTTACACTGAAAATTGCAGTCTTAAATTTACTGAAAATAGCAACGAAAAAGTTTTATTTATACAACAAGTTTCAATCGCGTTATGATTCTAAAACTTCGACCAATAACTTAGTTTGTGTTCAAAATTTCCCAATTGCGCAAGTGTCTTGGAGTCATAATTACCGCCAAGTGCCGACAGTTTTATCAGCTGCAAATGCAATTTAAATGCATTAAAAGCTGAGCTCGGCACATTTTGCCACCAACAGCCTTGGCCATAAATCTGCACGCAAAGTGTTTCCGGCATCAAGCCAAAATGGCTGCCGCTCTCTCAGTCTCGGTGGACCGCGGGGGGAATGGAAGTGCTTTAATAATGCCACCGTATGCACCGACCGCAGGTGTTTGGCTATGGGAAACGGATATGCATCATATGATGCAAACAGCATTTTTTCCTTTTTGGGTATCCTTTAAAACGAAGCACTTTAAGTGCGCCTGCTACCCTGGAGGGGAGGCGTGTGCAACTTTGTATCCATTTGCCTGTAAAATGATGCAGCAAAACTTTTGGGCGTTCCATCTAGAACACGAGCACAATTTCTGTCTCTGTCACTTGGCGTTGGCGTTGTCAATTTTTTATTGCCCTTTGGCAGCTGTGTTTGACTTTTTGCCGAGGAGGGGGGCGAAGCAAGGGGAGACCCAGTCAGGTTAGCAGGTCACGTGCTCTTCAGACATTTTCTGCGATATATTTTTAGCTTGTGCTGCTGCGACAAAATCAGAGTGTCGAGTCTTTGGATGCTGCAATTGAATTCAAATGAAGCCACCAACCAAGGCAGAGCCACACGATAAATGCCAAGCCATAAATCAGGCATAAAAAAATTGACATTAATTTTGCCCCAGAGAGAAAGGGAGCAGAGCAAGAAGCTGGCGTGGATGGGGCTTCAATATTCAATTCGAAGGCGCTGGCAAGCTTGGCGCATCGATCACGCATGGAATATTCAAGTGACAATCTTGCTTGCGCTCACGTAATGCCAAACAAATATGCTCCACCTTCCACTTAACCTTCATGTTATATCCAGCTAATCTCTCAGGCGGAAACCGGGGAAATGTGGGCGGTGTACATTGGGGCCAGCGATAACCAAAATGTGATAGTGTGAAAGCCTGGTTACTTAAAGTTATAAGCAAAAACTTGTTCAACTTTGGTTCGGACTAAATATTTGCATATTTTAAATTTGTCATGGATTTACCTTTTGTATTAATTGTCCCACTGTGCCGAGTAGAAAGAAAGTCTTTGGCCGTGCCACATAATTCGATTGAATATGCATTAGTTGTTCAGGATTCTCATTGAAATTTGCATATGAAATTAATGTTTGTTCCGCCTCAAATTCAATTAATTACAATCTGTGGTTTTGCTCCGACTAAATCCTACATTAGCAACCACAACGACTACAACAACTGTTGGCCACTATTTAGCGTTGAAATTTGTGCACCGAATTGAAATGAAAACTTTTATGGTTAAATTAAGAGCAACCACAACCACACACAAAAGGATTGAGTCCCCAGCAGGTCCCTTTCATTTTCTGTATATTTCTGTGGTGTCTATTTTATGCTCATCGACCTCCCCTTTGTACCATAAATTATCGACTGCTCTTGACGAAAATAACCAAGCAAAAGCAATACAAATTGATTGCCTAATATGCCATGTCCTTTGTGCTTGTGCGTGTGTGTGTGTATGACAGCAGGGCACTTGATGCTGTTGCTGTTTTAGGCGAACGCTCAAAAGTAGACTATGAAATTTGCATGTTTTTGAAAGGACCGCCTGGACTTTTATGTAACCTAAATTTGTATTGCAAACCTAAACAAAGGATTTATGTAGATAGTAAAAAAAAGCAGATATACAAATTGTATGTTTTATTTGTTGAGAATTTGTAGGAGGAGTGTGGCATGAGCTGAGTTTGGAGTAGAGAATCAAACCGGAATTAGGACCGGAACCTTAAGTGGAACCTATTCTTCGAACCGAAAAGTTTCGGCTCTGGCTGCAACATCTAGACCAGCGATGGCCTCTGCTTCCCCTCAGAGGGCGAAAACATTTCGCTATTCACACGTACACAACCCGAACGCATGCCGATACTGAGACGAAGACAGCAGAAAGCCATCATTCGCTCGCCAGAGTTCAAAGCGATTAGGTCGAAGCAAATTCACGTAGCTTTTGTTTCGCATACTTTTGGTCTCGCTTACGTTGAGCATCGCTGATCTAGACTGCAAAGCTGGCACTTACATTTGAGGAAGCTTTACTTCATTTCATTAAATCGTAAGATTTAACGCAAAAGTCTGGTGAAATAATTAAGTGTCGGGTAGCAATGAATTCAGTAAGCTTATTGGGCATAGCGAAAGTAATTCCCATTTAATTCAACGATCATTCCGAAGCACCCGGACTTTTACTCGACGCAAATACTGTCTGAACATGGGTGCTTTAAGTCATATTTATATGATTTAAGCATGAGACATAGAAGAGACTGATGATGATGACTATGGAAAGCGCAGAAGACGTCCTTTTCGTCTGTCCTTGATTCTCTGCTGAACGGAAAGAGATAAGCATAGGCAACGCGTTTTGATGTAAGAACATGTAAGATCGTTGCAGTCGAGTAGCCCGACTTCATAATACCCTGTACAATTGACAAACCCACACACATACACAACCGCACACACACACATACTAAAGTACTACAAATCGCCAGGAACATGAATATAGCAAAAGCCCCCGGTCCGAACTCTATACCAAATAGGGCATTTAGGCTAGCGCTGACCATGAAGCCGGAGGTCTTCGCAGATCTGTATAATAAGTGCCTATTGGAGGGAGTTTTCCCTGGAATGTGGAAAGTACAGAAGCTGGTCCTAATACCCAAACCAGGCAAAACACCGGGAGAAGCCGCGTCATACAGACCGATCTGCTTGATAGACTCAGCTGGAAAAGTCTTGGCCGCATCTGGTGATCTTTCCCAGAACCAGTACGGGTTTAGGAAGGCGAGATCTACAGTCGATGCCATCCAGAAGGTAGTTAGCACTGCGGCGAACGCGATTGAAGGTACCAAATGGAGATACGGCAAAAAGAAATACTGTCTAGTTGTTACTCTAGATATCCGCAACGCCTTTAACTCGACTAGGTGGAGCTCCATTTTAAGGGCCCTGACAAACTCTGGAGTTCCCTTATACCTGCTTCAGACGATCCGCAGCTACTTCAGCAACAGGCTGCTCAAATATGAAACCAGTGCACGCACAGAGACGTACTAGGTCCTCTACTATGGAACGTTATGTACGACGGCATCTTGCGACTATCACTCCCCCCGAGAGTGCAAGTCGTCGGATTTGCGGACGACTTAGCTGTGGTAGTAGTGGCAAAACACCTTGAGCAGGTAGAGTGACTCTGCTCAGTGGGCTTAGAACTTGCCCCCCACAAGACTGAAGCTGTCCTCATTAGCAGCAGAAAAAAGGTGGAGACTGCACAGATTACCGTGGGTAATGCAGTGCTCACCTCAAAGAGAACGCTGAGGTACCTTGGAGTTATGCTGGATACCAGCTTACTCAGCTTCCGCGAGCATCTGGACTACGTTAGCGAAAAAGCGGCAGCAACAAACCGAGCACTTTCTAGGATAATGCTCAACACCCGAGGCCCGAAGCAAGGTCGAAGGTTATTGCTCAACAGCGTTACGAGGTCGACC
The DNA here is from genome assembly GCA_018904275.1 of Lordiphosa clarofinis. Lineage (NCBI taxonomy): Eukaryota > Metazoa > Arthropoda > Insecta > Diptera > Drosophilidae > Lordiphosa > Lordiphosa clarofinis. Next base: position 551,757 of record JAEIGQ010000070.1, on the reverse strand, counting down.
ATACTGTACGCTGCTCCTGTCTGGTTGGGGGCACTGCAGGTGAAAAGTTACAGTCGTGGTCTGGAAGCGACACATCGACTGGGAGCAATCCGCGTATGCTGCGGATTTCGCACAGTCTCAGATGAAGCCGCGCTAGTCATCGCAGGTGTGGAGGGAGGGGCAAAATTTGTTTCGTTAATAGCTTCGGTGTTGCAAATCTGAAACAAACTTTATCTGCGTACGGTCTACACCTACGTTCATGCAAACGTTTGTATTTCTATCTCTTATAGTCTTTGAGATCGACGCGTTCATACAGACTGACGGACGGACGGACAGACGGACATGGCTATATCGACTCGGCTGTTGATGCTGATCAAGAATATATATACTTTATATGGTCGGAAATGATTCCTTCTCCCTGTTACATACTTTTGCACAAACTTAATATACTCTATGTACCTTTGGTACAGAGTATAAAAATATGGTAAAAATGTGAATGTTGGCTATATAGCTCCTCCTACAACGGGCCAAGAAAAGCTTCTCTCAATCTCTTGGCGTTTGTGCTTTAAATTTTTCGCACAAGAAAAAGGGACCTACAGTTTAACGCCGGATTCGAACGGCAAAGTTAAAGAATTTTGCTTTTTCATGGCTAGTTACTTCACAGCTGGCGCCATTAGCTGGTAAAGGTGACCGTATGTGTTAAAGCTATTTTCTAAAGAAAGAAAAAAACTTTTATTATTAGATGTTCAGAGGCGGGATCGAACCCACGACCTCCCGCCCAGCAGTCCAGCACACTAACCACTGGGCCACAGAAGGCCACAATAAAAATATGATTATTTTTTTATAAAATACAGTTTTTTTCAAGCTTAAAAAATTCTGAAAAATGCTTTGATGTGTGTTCTTATTTTTGGATCGGTCCATTAGAGAATAATGTATTATTCGATTTTATTCTAAAACAAAATTTTGAATTTAAAAGTTAGTTCGGGAACGACTTAATTAGAATATATGTACAAACTTTAAGAAGATTATTCCTTTTGAAGGTTACAAACAATCGAAAACCAATTGAATGTCTATTAAATTTCAATTTCGAGCCTACTTTATGCTGTTTAAAGCAAATATCTTTCCCAAATAGTAAGTAACCAAACTAAAGCCTTTGCTAACTCCCACACACACACACACATAAGCACATACATTCATATTTGGACAGCTAACAGACGGGGCAATGTGCGCATTGTCAGGCATTCAAGCTTTCAGCCAGGCTGCCTGGCTGGCTCGCTGGATGGCAGACAGCAACAGGGAGCAACAGCAGAGAACCCACGACAACCGCGACGCCACATGAAATCAACAGTTTACCTCGGTATGGTGGCCCAGGGGCCCGGTCTGGTCTGGTTAAATGGCTTAAAACCAACCGAAACTGACAACAAATACAGCTGATGATGATGGCGATGATGATAATGATGATAGGATAGGGAGCCAGGACAGGAGCATGCACAAAGGCAATTACTCATGACAACAACATGTGTGGGTGAAGGAATATGAGTTACCATTGGCATTTCCCCCCGCACGATAGTTTGTTTTGTTTGTACAAAATCAAAGGGCCTTTGTTGATTTGGCTGCTGCCCGTTTCCCCATTTTTGGTCATCATCATCGATGCCAATTGCCTGAGTAATGTGTGGCCAACGGATGCCTCTTTTGCAAGACACTGAGCTGCCATTTTACATTGTATTTCTGAAAATTATTCAGAAAATTTTGTTGTGCTTATGATCACATCCCAGAGACCACATGACAATCTGCATGCATGATTGAACATTACCCAAAAACAAAATGCAAAATGGCATCTCAAATACGAGACAGTATATCATAAAAGTATTTTGACAAGGGAAAACAATGCACTTTCTAAAATATAAATTTACTATTGCTTATTCTATGAATTTGTAGTTCCTAAAAAACTGATCAAAACTCATTTTTGAACCGATTCTTGCCTTCAAAAGAGTAGTGCGTATTATTTTTCAATACATAATTCTACTGGTACCTCTGCAAAGTTTCAAACTAAAATTTAAGGTTTCCATGGACACTTTTTTAATCATTTCGCTCATCCTAGGCACTTAATTACTGTACCCACTGTCCTTTATTCGGTCCACAATGTTGAAAAGCATCATTAAAAAATATTCTCATTGCGTTGTCTTTAAATATGTTTCCAATTGTAAAATTTCTTCAGCAAATCCTGACCAAAATCAAATTCAAACTTTAAGACAGAACACTTTTCTAACCAACTGTACGCATACGTATTCGCATTCAAATTGCAGGAATGCTGTGCATGTGTATCACTAAGTTGGGACCTAGGGCATATTTTGCACCAATTTCCATACAAATTTTCAAAATGGCAAGCAGTTTTCCTACTAGTTTGTATCCTTCTTTCCTTTCCACCCATCAACAACTTCGCATGAATGAAACAAGCAAAACAAAGCACAACAAAAGCCACATGCGATATAAGAAAAACAAAAGCCGAAAGGTGGCAGGAGAGCAACAACAAAACCAACAACACCAGCCACTGGGCCTGAGAACTAGAAGAAAATTAAAAAGTAAACACAAAAATTCACGTGCTTGGCATGCAGGAGCAGGCGAGTATTTTGCAGTTGGTAGTTCGGGTTAGTGGGGGGGGGGGAGGCGGTATTAAGGTAGGTAGGCAGAAACCAACGAAGCTGCGCAGTTAGTCAGTGAGAGTGAATAAACCAGAGCGCATGAGCTGGCCCAAGAGGAGAGAGAAAGACAGAGAGAGAGAGAGAGAGGGAGTGAAAAACAATCTGAGTGTTCCATGGGAATTCCTCTCACACAAGTTTTGTTTACCATAATGATGACGTATGTATTTGTAGGGTACCATTTTAGGCATGGGCGAATTCCAGAAGTAAAGAATTGAGTTTTAATTGGGAAATCAGAATGAAAAAGCTTAAAAAAAGAAAGGGGATGAGTTTTTACAGTAATTTTAACTGAGTTCGGATTTTGAAAAAATCTGTTGAAAAATAAATTTTTGTGTTTTTTAGGATCAGGTTCTAATCCTTTTTTGTAAAGATCTATACAAAATTTAACAACATCTCACTGGTGACAAGGGTGGTTAAGGTTGTATGGGCGAACAATTAATTCAGCGATTACAAAAATAGGGAATACGTGACTTTTAAATATGGAAGTCTGCCCACAATGTCGAAAAATTATCGTAAAATTGTTGTGAGGAACTCGTTTGCTTAACATTCTCCAAACCTATTTACTTAGCTTCACATAACAAAATACAGGGTGGTCCATTAAAAAATTTGGAATTTAATTTTGCTGTAAAAAAAGGCTCGATAAATTTAAAAGGTTGAACATTTCTTGGAAAAACTATTGACCACCCCTGGCTGACTTGACATTGTTTTTGGTCGAGCCCACCGGACGAGTACGTACACGGGTTGATTTATCCAGGAACAGTCTCACGAACACGCTTCACGAATTGATCCACAAATTGATTTGTTTTTGTTTAATGGTTGAAGAGTAAGAAATATTTTTATTTTCGAACTTCGCACAGTTTGAGTAGAGGAATCACCACTATGGAAATATGTTTTTAATATTTTCCAACTTTCTTTAAGCGAATAGCATTCCATTTCGTAAATATCAAAGCTTTTATTATATATTAGTCGCTTTCCGAATGACATTTGACTTTTTAAAGTCAAATTATGAAAAGTTTAAATTCCAAACACTAGATGGACCACCCCGTATAACCAACAGGATTTTTCAATAATGGAAATCTGAAATTTCGTGTTGTTCCTTAGTTTCAAAAATTCTGTTAAGTCACTGTCAAGTCCCTGTTTAGTCACTATCAAGACACTGACAAGTCACTTTTAAGTCACTGTTGAGTCACTGTTGAGTCACTGTCAAGTCACTTTTTAGTCACTGATTTATCTTTGTCAAGACACTGTAATGTCACCCCCACTTACCCTTCACTTTCCTCCCACTTCCCAACACTTTGTCCCTCTTTCCATCCACTTTGCACAACTTACCCTCCTCTTTCCCCCCTCTTTCAACCTTCGCGTTGACCTTACAAACTAAAAGAGGTAGAGCCACAAATGTAGGTGTATACCGTACCCAGATCAAGTTTGCTTCAGATTTGGCAAACTCTTCCTCCCTCTCTTTCTAAGGCCCACCGTTCACAGACAGCGGAGGGGAGAGTAGCATATCAGCTTTGGCAAAACAAAAGCACATAACGCGCCCGCACACCAACAGCTTAGCTAAGCGGAGCGTTTTTTATGTAAAATTCGTAAGCTTCGCTGGCTCTGCTCAGCTCCGCGTTCTATGTGCGAGGGGCCTGTCAGAGACATAGTTTTTAGGTTTATACATTGTGACTTAATGTATATTAAGTTTGGCCCAATATAAATCTATTATGTGTACCATATAAAGATCCGAACAAAAACACCGAAGATATCAGAGAACGGCTCCATTCGATTGCAAATCGCTCACACATTAATCAACACACGAATAAACTGGCGTTGCGATCAATGCTTCGAACTTGCATGCGCAACATGCTCGCCCTTGAGTTTTATTCAATTCAATTGTTGGCACTCTGAGTATAATCAAGCTCGATTCATTCCATTCAGCTCGGGTGATTTGATAGCTTAGCTTGACGACGATTATTCTTAGCGAACGAAAATCATCTCGTATGAATAAACACATGCAAAAACGCATATGCTAAAAAAAAGGGCGCCCATGACCATTGCGCCAGCTGTGTTTTGGTGTTGTCGCGCTCTGACCTGCAACAACAACATCATATGTGTCTCTCTTCTCTCTCTCCTATGTCTCTCGCAATGCGTTGGCCTGAGGTGGCTGAGTTTTGTTCGATCGAACACACAAGTGTCGCATCAAAAAGTTCTACTTCAACCGTTCGATGCGATTGCGGTATGAGTTGAGTCTGTTTGATTGAAAATATTTGTTCGGTGAACAAATATGAACAAAAATGTTGGATCAAAAACTCTGGCACAACCGCTCGTTGTGTTTGTGGTTTGAGTTGAGTTGAGTTTAGAGTTTTGTGACATGAATAAATTTGAGTAAGAATTTTTGTGCGTGACGCAATCAAGAAAAAAAGTGATTTTTGCAGTTCTCTGGAAGATATGGAATATGCAATTCAAATAAACTTGAAAATAAAAATAGTTCAAAGTCGAAGGAACCTAACTACTTGGTACAGGGTATTTTGCTGTCGGGGTACTCGACCGCAACACTTTTCCTTTTTTTATTTGAATCTTACAATTGAGACAAATTGCGTAAAAGTCTCCTAAAACCAACTGATTGCTTTGCAGTCTAGTTGTTGCACTCAGAACCGAAACTTAACCGGTACACTGTTAAGGTTCTTTTCGGACTTTTCGGTTCTAAGCACAACGGTTCTTGGATACTGTATATCCAGTTCTGAGTTTCAACCGGTTCTGTTCGGTATGCGACTCCGGTTCGATTCCCTGGTTAAGAATTTCATGAAGATGGGCTACGGTTAACCATAAAGTGTAGATAAACGGACCAAAAAATTGCAAAATTTGTTAAATTTTATAATCGGGGGTGCCACGAAAATCTCTAGAGATTTTGACCACAGTTGGTTTGCAAGTCTCTAGAAAAATTCGTTGGTGCCACAGAACTTCTAGAGATTTCATTTTCTAATTAGAAAATCTAGTAAGAACACCAGATGATCCAATTGATGTTCCTTCTCTAAAAACAGTGCTGAATCTCTCGCAAAAAAATTTGCCTTATTTTAGTTGTGGGTTAATTTGATAATTAACTGAAATTTTTTGATTGTGTTATATGTTTTACGATGCATTTTTAAATAATAATTCAAATTTAAGTCGTATTCTCCATATACATTATGAAAAATTAAAAAATTTGCTGGCGCCAAACATAAGGTATAAGTTTCCATCCCTCAATACGCTAGCTGTCATGTAGAGGACGACCGTCAGAGGGAGCTAGTAAGAAAAGAGGTTTTCAAACATGAGAGATTTGAAACCAACCAAAAGGAATTTCTTTGGCATCTAAGACTTTGAATTGGGTTGGAATTTGGTTGGAAGAGGTTTCTGTGGCACCCCTGAATAAGTTTAGATTATAGCGAATATTTAACGGTTGCCAATTTAAGACAGGTAAATAGGGGGTGTCAGAAATAAGGGTAAATGGAAAGTCTAGATCAAACGGATCAAAAAATCGCGAATCTTACAAAATTTTATGATGAATTGGATGGTGAATATCGAAGGTCCGAAAATCGATTAGCAACGCATGCCGGGTAACTGCTAGAAGTGACTTAGCTTAGGAAAATCTACTTAGATAAATGCGTGCGAAGTCATGAGCATATGAAGTATCATGGTACTCGAGTATTTATGAAGGAAATCAGAACTGGTATTTCGTTGTAAAAACTTGTATATTAACTGCAGTAAATTAGGTTTAAGTTAAGTTAAGCAGTTGTCAATATAACTCTTGTTTCTTTGTATAAAAGGGTAAATGTGCTATCGTCTAGGCGTACACTTTTATCCTTCTCTCTATCTCTCTCTCTCAATCTACTTAAAATTCCACCTGCCTGGAAGAGTTTACTTTGCATTGAAATGAGAGCTTAAAATCAACCTGTCCCCGCGCTCTTTTCCTCAGCGTAACCAAATGTGCGTATTATTTATGCGTAGACATTCTGGCGCCGCTTTTAGCCACTTTAAGTCAGAGAGAGATATAGAGAGAGATATAGAGAGAGAGAGCGCACTTTTTGAGAGAAAAGTCCGTTAAGGGAGACCGAGAAACGTAAATATTTGCAACGCTTCGCTCAGACGTGTGTGAAGTGTCGTGGCGAGCGGACCGTGCGCTGCGCTGAAGAATCCTTCGCATACCAGCAACCATATTCTATATTCCAACACACATACACAACCATACTAAAACACACTCGCACAAAAGTTGAGCACGCGCGCGCGAAAAAAAAGTAAAATAAAACGAAAAATGTGAAATGGTGCACAATAAAAACAACAAAAACCAAAAATTAAAGCGAAATTAAAGTTGAATTAAAACGGGAAAATCAATGCTGACGCACAGATACACACACACACACAAACACACCGACAGACCACGTGCACACACAAGCACCTAGGCACACACACATTTACACAGGAGAAAGCCTCTAACCAAGTGAAAGTAACCAAATTAGCAACACATTAAGAACAACAACAACAAGAAAAAAAGTAGCTTGAAATTGAGAGTAAAAGTGTAAGAAATTTGACATTGCATACTTTTGGGCTGTGCAATAAATTTTTAATGCAACTCGGCCTGGTCACTCCACTTCCTCCGACTCTGTGTGTGTGTGTGTGCGTGCGTGCGTGCTTTTTTGCTTGTTTTCAAAGTCGGTCATAGTTTAAAATACACAACAACAATAAAACTTGGCCCGCTCCGTGCCTTCGGAGGGCTAAGAAAGGCATGCAACAAAAACTGGCGGCAACATCAGCAGCCGCCTCGACGAGATAAACACGCAAAACAAAGCAAACTGGGTCAGTGTGCGAGCCGGAGCCGTTGCCGGAGCAGGTGGAGCGGAGGTGGCTCACATCCTTTGTATGTGAGCAGAAATATGTTGCATACTTAATGGCGCACAAAAAAAGGGTAAGTCACTTGAAAGGCATTTGAAAAATGTTTAAAGGGGCCGAGGGATACTGCATTTATCAGACAATTCTGCCCTTGAAAATGCGCAGGCAATAATTGTAAGCAAGCTCAACCAGGCACCAGGATACGCATTTACCAGGAAAAGTAAACGCCGAATGCCGAATGGAGCAATAACAAAGAGCAACAGGAGGGGTGGAGGGGCGGCAGCAGCAGCAGCAAAATGCCAAATGGAATAACAGTAAAATAAAATATCCTTGTGAAAGTTTCGCTTGCAGGCGGCCACACCCCCCTCTAAAACACATTCCTCCCACGCAGCCCCGGCTATACCTCTGTCTGTTTCTCTGTTTGTGTGTTTGTGCGCCTGATGTGGGTCATAAATGTTACTCCATTTTTATGGCCAACTTGCACACGACGACGACGACTGCGATGTTGAAGCAGAAACAGCAAAATGAAAGAGCTGCCAGCATAACCAAATGGCGGCTCCTAAGGGCAGAACAGAACGTGGACAAAACGGAAAGGGTACTAAATGGCCAAGCTTGTGCTGCGAGGGCTGTTTTGGTTAAGCATAGGGCAAAAGCATCTAAATATTCATTAGAGCAAAGTTTCTTTTGGCTCCCAATTGGAGATGCAAAGTGCTTAGAGTAATCTGGGGAAATTATTCCTTGACAATTTTATTCCATCTACCATTTATCTTTGTAGTTATCTTGGAAAACTTCCGTAAATTAACATATTGTAATTTTTCTTTCAAAATTGGCTCTGCTGAAGAGCGAACAAGCTAATCTTTTATCGTTTTAGTATTAGAAGCATTCGCACAAAAAGATCGAGTTCAAAAGTGAAAAAAATTTGGAAGAGTTCAATCGGAATAGAATTTCTACAACTTATTATACGATATTACAATATTTATACAATATTTGAGCGACTGTTTATATTCTCAACTCTAGAACTTTTCGTACCTTCTGTAAGTCGTTAATATTAAGAGAAGCGCATTCTAAGTTTAAATACAAATCTTCAATTAAGAACATCATAAACTTACAATTCAAGCTACAAAAAGTCTTCGTCTTCTTTATTGGTTATCACAACCGTTTGACGATTACACGAAGTATCGCCCTGTTTAAAACATTTATAAATTTACTTATAAGGTAAGGTAGCTTCAGTTATCCCTATTCACAATAAGGATTCAAAAAGTGATGTCTCAAACTATAGGCCAATTTTAAAACATAGCAATATATCTAAGCTCTTTGAACGTATAGCCTCAAAGCATTTTAATTTTCTTATAAACTCTTACATTGATCCCAATCAGCATAGTTTTTGCCATGGCCGTTCTACGGTCACGAATCTAACTGTATTTAGCAATATTTGCATTTCTGCATTTGAAAATCGTTGTCAAGTCGATGTGATTTATAGGGATTTCTTGAAATCTTTTGATAAAGTTTGTCAGAATGCCCTTTTATCTAAACTTCCAAGCTTGGCTTTCATTCTTCCGTCCTCAATGGGATTAAATTTTAGTGGCAAACGTTCTTACCCCTACCTAGCAACATCTCGACTCCCTCAATGTAGTGTAGGGTCCGCTGCTATTTACAATATTTATTAATGACATCGGTTTCCTACTTAATTCACATAATCTAATGTATGCTGATGACTTGAAAATTTGTAGATCTATAAAAAATCTTAGATATGTTGAAGCCCTTTAATATGATCTGAATCATGTTTCCGACTGGTGCGCGAGGAATTTGCTGCCTTTTAACTTTTCCAAATGCTTCTATGTAACTAATGGCAAACGTGAGCTGATGTTTCTTACCTCTTATACCATTGCTCATCACGCTTTAAGGCGACAGTACTCTAAATTTCAGTTTTCTGAGCATTCAAATTATATCCTCCCCAAAGCGAAATTCTAATCAGTTCCATGATCCTTATACACGGATGAGTCTGTACTCTGCCTTAGAGCGTTCCAGAGTTGAATATGTTTCGCTTATCTGGAATCCTTGCGCTGCAGTTCATGAGAATAAGCTGGAGCGTCTGCACTTGCCAACTTAAATTTTTCTGAGCCTTTACCGCCGTATTTGAGTAGATGTCGCGTCATGCATATTTCTACCCTTGAGGATAGGAGAACAATTGCTTCCTTAATTATTTTAAATGGCATTATAGTAATCCAAATTCCCTTCTATGTTCCGCCTAGATCTTTGCGTGCCATGGTTTCATTTAGAGTGGGGACTTACAGGGCCAATTATGCCCTTAATGATCCAATATTAAGAGCTCTTCTTACATACAATCGTCTTCCAGTTGGCATGCGGTTCGACTTTGAAATTAACAACGTTACAGTTAAGCAGTTACTTAGGGACTTTTTCGTATGGTTTATTTATTAGGTACTGTTAATTTTAAGTTTTATTCTAGTAGCCAGTTAAGTTTATGCGTTGGCGAAATACTCTAAATAAAACACTTTTTTTGGTACCAAATGGTTCGGAGAGATTATTTCCTATTTTGTCGGAGTCTTGCGTATTTCTCAACGTCATCATGCAAAGTCCCACGTACTTTGCTGGTATACCAAAAGTAGACAGGGCTGCAAGGAAACTCGACCTTATCAGTGTGTCGCAGGAAGCGTATTGAATCATATTCTTTGGAAATACTCACCCATATTTATAAAGAATTTTTATGTTTATTGTGTCCAGAGGGAAACGAAGAGTGAAACTTAAAAGTCTGCCTTTGACTGTTTCATTTTTGATCGTTTCGCTTGGACTTGTGGTTTTTCTCTTGTGTATATTCTCGCTTGGACCGATGGTTTGCAAATAGTTAAAAGAGAGCAATTTCATAAGGAATTGAGAACACGAAAGCGAAACCTGAATAGAACTGCGTTTGATTTACTTTTCAAAAAGTCATGATACTAAGAACATGCCTGTATATCTCGAAACAGTCTTAAGTAAAGTATTTCTTAAAATAAGAATTATAAAGTACTTAGCGTACTATTCACACTGTTTGTACTAGATTCAAGTACAAAAGTTATTGGTTGTTTTTTCTGAGGGATTGTCTGTAGTGCAGCGGGTAGAGTGTATAACTGCTGTGCAAAAGGTCGTGAAAGCGAACATTTATTAAAACAAAACCTACACAATCGATTGCCTTCACCAGATATTGTCAGAAAATTTTAAGCAGACACGCCAAGAGATGGAGAGAAGTCCGATTTGTGGGCTTTTGTTGGGTATAAAATTATTTGTTATTCTTATGTTTCGGAAAGCGAAAAGAATAGGTAACAAAACTACGAAGAGGACAACTGCTGCAACAACAAAATTATTGCTTATGTAATATGCTTTCGATCTGAGCTTGGTTGTTGTAAAATCCATTGCTTTATGTGTTGAGAGAAGAAACAGGCCTGGTTTTCGAGGGTATATTTAAGTAAATACTTTCTTACTTGATTTTGCTTAAAATTTAATACTAACTATTTATTTCTTTAAAATTTCTATAGTAAATCCTTGAGTCTATTTGTCTGATCGATAGTGTATTTCAAACATTTCAGTAAGTTCTTTTACGCTTTCATTTTGCTCTGCTCTGTTCTCTATGATTTTCTTCCTTAACCTCAATTCGTTAACTTCAGCTGCTGTGCTACGTGTTTGATAAATAACGAAGTTTTGGTTTGAGATTTAGCTGGCCAATGGTGCAATTGCATGGCTGCAGCGAGCAGTTCATGTGGCGTGACCCTTTCCCCTGCCACCCCATATCCTGTTGAAGTGGCAATTAGAAGGCAACTTGGTGACAGTTTCATGACATTTGCTGTGGTTGCCATTTTATATAATGCCAGTGACAGCTTTTATGGCGAGTATCTCGTAGTCTCCGTCTCCGTCTGTGGAAAACTGTCCCATTTGTGGTTGACTGTCGTTGTTATTGTTGTAGGCGTTGCATGACCTTGAAAGGCAGAACAGAAGGAGGTAAAGGAGGCGCGCATAAAGCGTTGGAATGCAAAATCCATTGAAAGCGCACGACTGCAGTTCAAGGCTACTTTTACGTTACGCAAGCGACACATGCAGATGTGTGCCTGTGGCTGTATGAGTGTATGTGTGTGTGTGCACATCCTTGAAACGGGCCATGTTGCCATGTTGCATGCACTGCGTTGACATTTGCCCAACTGGCGTCAGCAGAATCTTGTTATATAATTACATGCAACATTTTCCATGTTAATATTTGATAGAAAATTGAATTTATTTGATTTCATCCTTTGAGACTGCTCACTGTGTGTTGTGCCAAGGAATTCAATGTCATTTCCGTTGCAATATATCATTGTTGGTGGTTGGCCTCCATCAAACTGGGGTTTGCCTTTGCCCCAATGTCATTGCATATGTGAGTGGGTTTGTTTAATCGAAACGCGGCTTTATTGTGTGTGGGCGTGGCATATGTGCGTGTTCCCGTGTGCTGCTGCTCCTTTCCTGACCCTGACTATGACATAATTGTACGCAAACACACACACACTATTGTAAAGTTATCAAAAGCATTTTTTATGTTGCAGCCACATTCCATGTTGTTGGGTTGGTAATCGGTTATGCTAAATCTATTTGTATATCTTTCTCTCCTTTTCAATTTGAATTTGAATTTGGCTTTGATGGCCATTAAATATAGAAATGGATATTTCAAATGCAGACACAATTGTCGATTTGCCTGGCAAACAACATACACTTGGAAATAATAGGGGAGAAAGTCGGCCAGGCCCGACTAGAAAATACTCTGTACCTGCGTAAGTAAAATGTAAAATAAGCTATACAGCCCCAAAAGGAAAAGCCAAGCTTTTTTCAAAAAACTTTTTTTATATTAGATGGTCAGAGGTGGGACTAAAACCACGCTTAGCACAATACTGGCGCTCCTTTCTCAGACATCTGACCGAATTGAGCTGATGCGTGCATACTATATGGAATATTTGGTTCTTTTCGAAAGGATTCGCGTTTTAAGTTCACCGGAAAAATGATTATGGTTGTTATCGACGTTGTCGTTCAGTAGTCTCACGTTGTAATCTTGCTTTAGCACTTTGCCGATCACGAAATTTTTTTCATTTTTTCTGACAACGCCGACCAATGCTTCTTAAGTACCGTAATATATATTGAACTGTAAATGATCATTATCTTGTAGTTTCCAATTGTCAATAATTTACAAACAAACGAAAAATGCGCAATTGAAAATTGTAAAACATTTAAAAGAACTAAACAAATCAGAAAGAATTTACGCTGAGCTGTCAAATGGAATGACCTCCTACTGCGGGAAGTGTTGAACTGTAATTGAATTGAACTGAACAACAAAATGTACGCCCACAGCGCCTTCTGTTACATTTCCAATTTGGTCCAGTCGTTTTCAAGTTTTTTGCATTAAAACAAACCACGATCGGTATTTGAATAAGGAGACACGTCTATTAAACACACAGTCATTTTATCCAACACAACAATTCAACAATTCGCCAATTCAACACAATGAAATTCAACACAAAACAAAGTCTTTACAAAACAATTTCAACACATTTCAATACATCATTAAGTCATTTTGCCCAAAACAACAATTCAACCCAAAACAAATTAATTAATTTAGAATTAAATTTAAATTTGGTTTGAATTGAATTGTCGAAGTGTTAAATTGTTGTGTTGGGTGAAATGACTTATAGACGTGTGTAGACTTTTTTTGTGAAGACTTTGTTTTGTGAAGACTTTGATTTGTGCTGAATTGACGTGTGTTGAATTGACGTGTTAAAATTGTTTTGTGTTGAATAGACGTGGAACCTAAAGCTGAGTAACGATGACTTTTATTAGTGATAGTAAATAAATTGCATGTATGTAGATAGCAGAGAGACACTAGCTGCAGGCAAAAATTTTTCCACATTCACAGTCTCCATCCCCTGCCGATTCAAAAATCCAATTCCCGGTACAATCAACTCATAAATTTCAAAAAGTCAATTTAACATACGTCATTTCAACACATTACAAATTAAACACAAACAAATTCATCCTGGGAAAGAAGGGTAAAGCAAGCGACAGGCAAAAATTTTACGATATTCAAGTTGAGAACAATAGAATGTTATCTCTAGTGCTTTCAAATGTGCATACACTTTGGGAGAATACTAAAGTAAGGTTCGACTGACATTGCCAATTGTAGGATTGAGAATTTATTTTTTTTTAAATTGTTGTGTTCTATTTTCCAGTATGTGATGAAATTAATTATGTTGAAATTGTATATATGTTGAAATATCTTGTGATATAAATGTTCTGTGTTGAATTGACGTGTTAAAATTGTTTTGTGTTGAATAGACGTGGAACCATAAATAATATTTTAGCCTTAGAAGGGATATATTATTTATTATTTTTAAAAAATTATTATTATTATTATTATTATTATTTAAAAAAGTCGAAATATATAATATAAGGTTGTCAAAAAAGTCTTGCGGTATTTCCGCTTTTCTTTGCAAGCGCGTAGTTCTAGTTGTATTCGTCGCATCGGTTCTCGCTAGAGCTTTTTGGAAAGCTCTTTTCACGCGCTAACACTTGTTTGATTTATTGTTGTTTGTTTTTAGTCGTTCGTGAGTTATAGCGTCGCAAACATGGAGTAAAATAAAGAGAAAATACGGCATATTTTACAGTACTACTACGATAAAGTCAAAAATGCATCTCATTCTGCCAATAAAATTTGTGCAGTTTATGGACCCGATACAGTTTCCATTTCCACCGCACAACGATGGTTTCAACGTTTTCGTTCTGGTGCAGAGGTGATCGAAGATGCGACACGGTCCGGAAAGCCTGTCGTCGAAAATTGCGATAAAATCGCTGAATTGATCGAAAGAGACTGGCATAGTAGCAGCCGTAGCAACGGCCAAGAGCTGGGCATGAGTCATCAAACCCTTATAAACCATTTGCATGCGATTCGCTTCTGAATCGCAACAAAATCGACCCGTTTTTGAAGCGGATGGTGACTGGCGATGAAAAGTGGGTCACTTACGACAACGTGAAGCGCAAACGGTCGTGGTCGAAAAGCGGGGAAGCTGCCGAGACGGTGGCCAAGCCTGGATTGACGGCCAGGAAGGTTCTTCTGTGTTTTGGTGGGATTGGCAGGGAATCATCCACTATGAGCTGCTCCCCTATGGCCAAACGCTCAATTCGGACCTGTACTGCCAAGAACTGAACCGCTTGAATGCAGCACTCATGCAGAAGAGGCCATCTTTGATCAACAGAGGCCGAATTGTCTTCCATCAGGACAACGCCAGGCCACACACATCTTTGGTGACGCGCCAGAAGCTCCGGGAGCTCGGATGGGAGGTTCTTTTGCATCCACCGTATAGTCCGGATCTCGCACCAAGTGATTATCACCTATTTCTGTCTATGGCGAACGAGCTTGGTAGTCGGAAGTTGGCCACAAGAGAGCCCTGTGAAAATTGGCTCTCCGAGTTTTTTGCCAATAGGGAAGCGAGCTTCTATAAGAGGGGCATTATGAAGTTGGCATCTCGTTGGGAACTCGTCATCGAACAAAACGGCGCATATTTGACTTAAATCGCATTATTATAACCAATTTTATGAACAATTGAAAATTCAATAAAATATACCGCAAGACTTTTTTGACAACTTTAAATATAAAAAGCTTTTCTAAAACATATTGCAAGTTTTTTACTTAGAATATTTTGAACTTGGAGTTATCCTAAAGATTTAAGAAAAGATCGGGCTTAGTTCAAATACAAAATTTCAAGGATTAAGGACAAAATACACATACATTGCTAGTTCCAAAAAGTGTGTTTCGTAAAATGCAAATTATTATAAGTTGAATCTGTTCTTAAAACTCCCTTCTGGTTCTAACACTTTGGTTGTTATTCATTTCCTTTGGATTTTGATATTATACAGAGACCTAGTTTCAAATACAAATTGGGAAAGCTAAGAATTTTTTAGGCTTAAGCCAAGAACATTTTGTGCTTATTTTTTGACGTATTAATTTGATTCAAAAATGTTTTGCGGTTGACTTTTAAATGAAGAGCCCTTTTGCACTTATTTTAAGAGTTAATCGGGCTGCACCTAAAACCAAAATATATAAAAAGTATGACCATAAATATATAACAATAGTTCGATATCGCGAAACAGTCTTACAACATGAAACAAGAGTTTTGTACTTCAATCAAGGGGTTTCGTGCATACCGTACTATTAACACTGTTCGTACTTGTTTCAAGTACAAAGTTCTTGGTTAGTTTGTAAAAATGTAATTAATTAGCGAATAACATAGCAGAACTTTAATTCTAGTGGCGTAATGGAATCTCCTTGGATTAAAAATGTTATTTATGTTGGTTCAAAAGACAATCCAATACAAATTAGACGGAACACCCCAGAACCATTTCATTTAAATATTCTGAAAAACAAAGAAAACTTTGTCTCGACTGGGGATCGAACTCGTTACCTTTTGCTCAAAACATGAGTTAAAAGGCCTCTTTACGGACTGAACCATGGCACACGCTTGCTGTATATCGTTTAAGATGCTACTTATAGTTTTCTGTGCACACTGGCCGGAGTTGACAAATTCTTTGCAGAATTTAGACGATGCAGTTAGAATGCTTTACCTTGAAACACTTAATAAACTTTTTATACTTGCAGGCACATCCAATTTATTTCAAATTTCAGCCACTCCACCTCCCTCTTCCACTATGTTTAAAATGTTGCATGGCTCGCACCTACCTATTATTTATATTAATTTTATTTATTGTTCCGTCACAGAAATGGTAATAATCCGAAAATCGAAATTAAAGATATATGCAAAAGAAATTTCTCTGTAGCAACGCAGTGAGATGGTGCACCAGCAAAATACACACTTAACATAATCCTTTGCAGATACAGAGTATATTATAGATGGGTTTGACCGACTTTCTGCCGTGTTTTTATCTTCCTGAAATTTACAAAAATAAGGAAAGATAAATTTTGATCAAATTTTCAGAAAGTGACATTAGAAAAATTGGTTTTTATTGTTTTAAAAAATATTTTTGTTATATTTAATAATAATAATAATAAAAATTTGTAAAAATAATAATAATATATGAAATACTCAGGGTAAGTTAAAATTTTAAAAAACATGTTGTGCATTCAGTATGAAATAGCCTTGCAATTAAATGGCAAAACAATGGCCAATAACACATATTTTCACTTGCACATCAAAGACCCAACAAATTGAAGCAGAACCGAAATACATGAATGGTTTTTCTGAGTGTTCTACATACATATAATTGCAAATGACAGTTTTTGAGTTGGAGTTTAATGTTTACCCAAAGGTTCCTGCTAATGACAGCACATCAAATAGATCCCTAAAATTGAAATCATAAATTGCCTAAGCATTCATTTATTTTAAGCTCTCAAATTACTTGACAAACATAACATTTATCAATATTTAATGGTAACCCCCAAAGGCACGAAATTTTTATTTGCATAGGCACTTATCAAATGGTTAAATTTAGGCTAAATGTAATTAGGGATTTGACCGGACCTCGGGTGGCCTGGATGCCTCCAATGAGGCCTTAATAAATGGTGCCTTTGTGTTATGATTACAAAGAGAGAGAGAGAGAGAGAGAGAGAGTGGAGGCCAGAGTCAGCAAATGCAAATCAACGGGGCAGAAAACTGCACAAAATCAACACAAAGCCACGAAACAACAAATAAATAATAAAAAATGGAGAAAGAAAAACGACAGCAATGGCGACTAGGAAAAACAATTTGCCGTAATCAAAAACGAAATCAGCAAAGCGCAAGCCGCAGCGTCGCAATGGCAAAACTAGAGCAAACTTAATAGGAAGTGAACGAAATTTTAATGCTCTAGGATGAAAATTATTTTTACATACAAAAATACGAATTTATGAAACATTTGCAGGAAACCTCAAACTGACATTTGAAATGGTCACCAGAAACTTTATATTTAAATTAATATTTCTGTAACAGTAGAGTAGAGAACACTGCAGTGTCTGACTGACCTGGCACAGAGTCAACAAGGCAGTCGCACTCCTCTTCATTCAGTGCCAGCTCCTGGCTTCGTGTGCGCCAGGTCGGGAACGGTCATCATTATACTCTCCTACCTATATATATTTGTTGTCACTTGAAAAAATATTTGTACTTTGCGCTTGATTTATGCGTTGTGAACCAGCGAATCGAGCAGCGCGAAATGCAAACAATGGGATAGAGTAGGTGTGGGGTGGGGTTAGGGGTAAGGGGGTAAAGGAAACGATTTCTGCGGTTTCTCCCCTGGAATATGCAAATGCCAGCTAAAAATAATAGAAGCTGCTGTTGCCTTTTCTATTGCTGGCATTGTTCTCCATCCTGCGGGTATATTAAATTTCTTTGACAGCAACTAGTCCCTCCTCTGTACACCCCAAACCCCAATTTGGTCCTGACTCACGACGGATGTGGCCAATTGTTGTCACTCGCAGAGCGAATGTTTGCCTAACGCAACAAAAAACTGAGAAAAACAGCGAAAAGGGTTGGCTGAATTAACAATTCAATTTAAACTGACTGCGTAGGGATACAAAAGGGCACAAAATGCTTGGTCCCGGGGAGAGGCAGGGGACACACTGGTTCAAAGGTTGACGCACACACTTGACAATGACAATCGTTTGTTTTGCTGTCAATTGTTGTTGGTGGGCCACACAATTTAATAAAGGGCTTAAAGCAACGACAACAGCACAAATATCGTAAGGCGAGGGGAGGTTGAATTGTTAGTGACTATTTGATTAACATGATTTTGGCAACAAAGTTTTCCTTAAGATCGAAATACCAAGTCATAGATTTTCTCAAGATCCCAAATTTCCGAGCCTCTTCTTCTAGGGAGCATAATTTAGCTGGAAAAGTCAACATGCTCCTTATATCCATGTTTTTTTAGATTCGTTGTTGTTTTACGCAGAGTGAGACCAGCGAGTATACGTTTTACGCATAGCTTATGGCAATACGTAGAGCAGGGTTCCCCAAGAAGAGAGCGCTAAAACGTGACTGTGTCTCTCTCTAACTCACAATGAAGTATGACTTCGGCAAGCATTCGAAAAGTAAGTTCGTGCTCCCAGGGCTATCGCTGGGGAACTCTGACGTAGAGCATCAACAACTTCACTCTCTACTCTCTTCTCTCTACTCTCTACTCTCTACTCTCTACTCTCTACTCTCTACTCTCTACTCTCTACTCTCTACTCTCTACTCTCTACTCTCTACTCTCTACTCTCTACTCTCTACTCTCTACTCTCTACTCTCTACTCTCTACTCTCTACTCTCTACTCTCTCTCTCTACTCTCTACTCTCTACTCTCTACTCTCTACTCTCTACTCTCTACTCTCTACTCTTACTCTCTACTCTCTACTCTCTCTACTCTCTCTACTCTCTACTCTCTACTCTCTACTCTCTACTCTCTTCTCTCTACTCTCTACTCTCTACTCTCTACTCTCTACTCTCTACTCTCTACTCTCTACTCTCTCTCTTTCTCTCTCTCTCTCCGAGCCAAGGTTTTGTTGTTATAGCCGTCAAGCAAAGTTTCTCTTTCTATTTCTTGTGCTTGTTGTTGCCTAAGATATATTTTCTTTCTTACCAAACTCCCCTCGGTGAAGAATACCCTTAAAAAAAGAAGAAAAACTTTTGCCATTTGCCAGGCGAAAAACTTTGCCGTCAATGTTGTCGTAGCAGGTGGGCTGCCTGCCAGCCACGCCCACATTGCGTGCACCAAACTCTTTGACATTGTCATAGTCAAAGCCAAGCGAAGGAGTAGGAGTTGTCCTTGTCTCGTATTTAGGGACAACCTTTATTAAATTTACGCTGGCTTATAATTCAAACTGTAAGCAGACAGACGACAAGAGGCGTTGTCCTGTGGGACGGGGGGAGTGGCATTCTTATTCTTTGGTTACCCCGTGGCGCAGACGTCGCCAGCGTTTTGTTAGCGTATTTAGATTTTAATTTGCGATAGAAAAACTTCTTAATAGGATTTCACTGTCGCTGCATGTCGCACCCACCACGCATATCCTGACACATAAACACGCATTAACCAGCCGCATGGAAAGGGAACTGGGGAGTGTCCTCTCTTTCTTTTGTCTAAAAATCGCCACAGCTCTTAAGGCTTTTAGTCCTGGCTCGCGTTGGTTTTCTTAATTGTTTGACATGGTTTGGTTCTGCCCCGCTTACCTCTTGCGGCTGTTGCGGTCATGTTGTTGTTGTTCTTAATTCTGTCAGGTTATCTCACTTTCTTGGCGGGATGCTGCTCCTTCTGAATTATGTAATAAGCGTAAATGACTTTGCGTGGGTATAAGAGGTGCTCTCTTTTAATTTATTTTGACTTTGATAAGCGGCAAAATGCTCGTAAATGACAGAAATTACATAATAAACAAAATACAATGCCATCAGACAAACGGACAGTCGGACATAAGGGAAAATTTATGCTGTCTAGACCCTCAGGGAAAATGTGTGGGCGGTAGTAGGGGGGGGGAGGGAGGGCGGCGGGAGGCCTAACCAATATTGATTTAATAAGTAATTGCCATCTACCAATCAGGTTTAATACAATTTTAATCACAACTTACTTATCAGCCGTCGAGAAGAACACCAAAATCCATGAATAAATGAGCAAAGGCTTACAGAGAGAGAAAATGTGATAGGGGATTTATGAATCAATATTCAACCATGTATTAAAACACAACTTTTAATTGTGGCGCCAGAAGAACTGTGTCAGGTGCTCCCACTCGCAGCGTAAGTGGGACGCTTCAGGTATTTCGACGGCTGCGGGTGGCGTCGATCGATCGATATTTAGTATAATGCTGATTATGGTCAGAGCAATCTACGAATTGGTTAATAAAAGAATTTATGATTCTTCTGATAAAGATAAAAAGAAAAGAAGAAAGAAGATTTTTTATGCTTTAAGGTTTTGGAAAACCGATTTTTGAAAAGAGCTTAACAGTGTCGCAATTGTCAGTCAGGCGTTCTTTTTTACTCAGTCCAGCTATAGAGTTAGTAATAATATAAGATTGCTGGAAGACAAACTAATGATTAATTTATACAGTGCACAGTGGTTTTTTGCTCCTTTTTCTGGCATAAACCCCAACAATTTTTTTTTCAGATTTCAAATATTTCCATACTTATATTGGTTTAAAAAACAAACGCTTTCAACAAAGTCTAAAATTCAAAGTTATTAAAGAAAGAGTGTAGATTGAAAAGTTACTAACTCTTGTTGCTGCAACGTGCGACCTTTCGAGAAAATTGGCTTTATTCCAGTTGAATTCGTGCTTAAGTTGAAGATATTACTCGAGAGAGACAGAAAAAAAATTTTTTTTTCGTTTGGTAGCGTCAAACACAAAAAAGTTTTGTAAGTCATAAATAAAAGTACGAACCGAATTTCAGTTCAATAGCGAAAAAAATCAACAAAGGAGCAAATCGGATGTATATGAAATGGTATGCCGAATCAAACCATATTTGATAAGTCGCTTAAAAAGCTTAAAATACGTGCTCACAGCGAATTTCAGATCAACATCATTAAAACCAACGAAGTTGGTGCATATCGGCCAGATCGGTTATATGGCAGCTATATCAAATAGTTGTCCAAACCAAACAAAAATTGGTAAAACGTTTAAGGAGCTAAAAATCGTAAAAAACAACTTAATTGGATTATATCGGACAGATCGGTTATATGGCAGCAAACCTAACAAGATTTTGTAAAACGTATTAGGAGCTTAAAATACGTGTACAAACCGAATTTCAGTTCAATACCGTGAAAAAGAACAAAGCTTAAGCTATTCGGCCAGATCTTCTATATGGCAGCTATAACAAATATGGGTCGAAATTAAATAAAATTTTCCAAGTCGTCCTTGGGGCCCAAAATATGATTATTATCCAAATATGGGGTCAATAACGTAAAAACTAGAGAAAAAACCACTGTGCAGTGCGTAAACTGAGGGGAGAGAATTTGCCCCACTAATACAGAATGACCGAAATGGGTAAACACACATACAGAAAGTCTTCTGTCAATTTTTAGTGTTGTCTGTTTTGCACTTGTGTCGCCTTTAGATTTCCCAAACAGACATAGCAATTCTGTAATGAGATGTCCTCTAAAAACTTACAGAAGATAGGCACAGCCTGCTGATAATGAAACCGCGATGGTCTTGAAACTGCCATACTCCTTTGTGATGTGTGTGTTTCTTGTTTTAAAAGTTATAACACACAGCTACTTAGAATAGAGTCCTAAGGAATGTGCCGAAAAGAAACTGCACACTTTCAATTGTCAAAAGCTCTCAGTGGGAGCTTTCGATCATGCCATGCGATGCACCGTTAGAAAGCTCTATTAATTCTGCATTGTTTGCATGTTCTCTTTTCACTATTCGTTTTGCACATTTCGCAATGCCTCGAATTGAAGAGCATGTTCGCCAAAAAATTGTGCACAAATGCGTTGTAATGGACGATGAAACATATGTAAAATTGGACTCCAAAACTTTACCAGGCCCCCAATTTTACACAAAAGCCAAAGGTGAAACAGTTAACGACTCGGTCACCAAAATAGAAGTGGACAAATTTGGGGAGAATGTCCTGATATGGCAGGCAATTTGCACCTGTGGCTTAAAAACCAGCGCATTTTTTACAAAAGGCACAATTAACGCTGACGTTTATCAAAGAGAGTGCATTAAAAAACGTTTAATACCATTCTATCGAAAGCACAACGTGTCGACAATATTTTGGCCAGACTTAGCGTCAGCGCACTATGCCCGGTCAACATTGGCGCTCCTTGAGGCGGAAAACATCAAGTTTGTTTCAAAAGAGGAGAACCCACCAAATTGCCCAGACCTGCGTCCCATTGAGAGATATTGGGCCATCGTGCGTGCAGCCGGCAAGTTCACCAAGGAGGGTGTGCAGATCTGATGAGAGGAGTTAAACAAAAAATTCGCTTAAAAATAAGATGTTAATTTTTTTTAAATTCTGTTTATAAAAATTGAACGTTTAAGTTTTGCTTTAAAAAAAACAAAAAGAAAAATTGAAATCGAATAAAAAACATGAAAGTTATAGTAGAAAGAAAGTGTGCAGTTTCTTTTCGGCACATTCCTTATAGATATCACTACCCTGTTTGCACTCGCTTATGCACTCTGAGTGCATTTGGGAATGTGTTTGTCTCGCTCTAGCCACTGTGATATCCTAAGTGGACAGTTAGGAAACTTCGCTCAAAAATTGAGCTGCGTAAATTTGATCCCTAATAGTCATTGCTTCATGACTTTTTGACTTGGAGCCTGCAAAAACAAAACTATATAAAATACATATACCATCGATATAGCCATGTCTGTCCGTCTGTCCGTCCGTTCGTCCGTATGAACAAGCAGATCTCAGAGATGGTAAGAGATAGAGGTTTGACATGTATGGGACAAATGCTTCTTATACTTGCAGGCAGATCAAGTTTATTTTCAATTTTCGCCACGCCCCCTCCCGCCCCAGCAATTTTGAGAAAACGTCATATTTCCCGCAGATTTGTATATAGATGATTCGTTCCTTCTAGAGATAGTTAGTAATTCGTAAAATGTATATATTTTCCGAAGAAATGATAAAGATCGGGTGAGCGGTTCTCAAGTTATGACCAAACAATAAAATCTCCCCTCCCCCACCCCCTCCCACGCACTCACAACCAAAACCGCATTTCATTCAACAACGTGTGAGCGAAAGGGAGAGGGAGAGAAAACAGAGAAACTGAGAGATGAAAGCAGCAAAAACGTTGCATCCAGCTCCTACTCTTGGTACAGAGTATGACATTGTCGGGTTTGACCGACCTTCTCACTTGTTTTCTTTAGTTTTCTGTCTATTTGAATGAATCGTGGAAAATGGGTTTTTTTTTCATACGTGGGTCTCAGCATCTCAAAACTTTACTCTTGTTAAAACATCATGATTTAAAGATCGCTAAGTGGTCCTTATACATATATGCTAAAAAATTACTCATACGACACGTGCATCACATCAAAATATTCTTTCAAAATAATCTGAAAATGTATAATGTTGAAATTTAAAAAAGCAACACCAAAGCCAACCGTTTAGTAATAAAATAAATATATCAAATACGCAACACTGCGTATGAGTAATTCAAAAAGTTGTTTTCGAAATTTAAAATTTTTTTTGGTTTTACTTTTGTTTTCTGTTCAAGATATTATTTTTTAAAAAGTAACAGATAGGAGTCATATGCAAAAAATTTCCCTTTTAAACGCCTATAAAAAGTATAAAAAAGTCCAAAAAAATTATTTTTATTTTTTTTTTACTTAAGAATTGCACTTTTTAAGGTTAAAATTCTTCTTGACATGTCTGTGCTTTACTCATTGATCCAGGTGGGTAGCACATTGGTAACTTATATCCGAATCAAACCATTCGTATTTATTCTTCTTTATTTATTTCTCTTCTTATTTACTTACCCTTTTTCTCTTGGTGTACTTAATGAATTTGTCAAGAAATACCAATTTGGGACGACACTAAATAAGTTTTGCTTTTACTTAAATTACATAGATATGGCTCCAAATGGCCTGTAATCAGGCATAATTAAAAATTCAATGATATTCATTTTAGCAGCCATTGAATTAAGTTGCCCTGAACTGAGCAGCCTGGGAAAGTGCACTTGACGTTAAGTATACGACATGTTGGCAGACATAAAACTAGCTGAGAGACTTGCGCTCGTACAAGCAACACGATAAACGTCTTAAGCCAATAATAATAATAATGATAATGTTGTTTCGACCAAAGTGCATGCATTTTTTCTTGTTTTTTTTTGGGTAAAAGGAAAAGCTGCTGACAGTCAAACATGCAAGTTGGAAATGTTCTTTTTTCTACGATTTTATTAGGGGTGGGGAGGCAGAGGGAGCTTGTCAAGTGCCTGGGGGTGCAGAGTCAAGTTGGCAGCTGTTTCCGTCATTTGGCTTCAGGTACGTAGGGAGTTGATGACGTTGATGACGATGATGATCCTCTAACTTTATGAAGGGATGGCAGAGCCACTTTACATAAGACAGATGGCTGGACAGAGGACAGCTCTGGTTTTATGCATATGTGAGGGGGCGAGCAGCAGCTGCTTGAAAAGCATAGTCTACTTTTCAGAGTTCCGGCGTTGACAGACAGCGGCCCGTGGGAGTGACATGGCCATTACTAATAATGGGCGCTGCTGAAAGTATGTCAAGATTTACGCGCATCGTTGAAGCAATAAACCAAAAATACAAAAAAAATAAAAATGAAAAAGAACAACAAAAATTTCCAAACTTGTTTTCTATGCTTTCCGTTGTGTGGGTGTGCCAGCAGAGCAGGTTCAAGCTCTTCACACTAACGACACGTCAGTCAAAGTCAACACACACTTCAACTTATTTTTTTTGTCAGTTTTTTAACACTGTCAGTCACACACATGCACACAGATGTATATATGTAAATAAATGCGCTGTCATACACACACACTCTTTGCTTTTCAACTTTGTCACAGCCATTTTGATTTGCCATCCTCACTCTTCCGTCGTTTTACACCAACTCTCTAAATGAAAATGTCGAACAACAGCTCACAAAATGTTTTATTTACGTTCCTCTGACTGTTGGCTTAAATTTTTTTTTCTATTTGGCTATTTTGCGCATTTCCGCATTGCTGACATGTCTGCCATTTTAAGCACATACACAGGCGGCCGTCTCCCCCCCCAAAGCCCAGCAGCTTCACTTCGCCCTGGGGTAATTAAAAGTGCTTGCAGTTGGTTGCTTTTCCTAGTTTTCTGGTACTCAACTGGAAGTAAATTTGCTGCCA
Source organism: Lordiphosa clarofinis (assembly GCA_018904275.1). Lineage (NCBI taxonomy): Eukaryota > Metazoa > Arthropoda > Insecta > Diptera > Drosophilidae > Lordiphosa > Lordiphosa clarofinis. The sequence continues at coordinate 526,441 of JAEIGQ010000070.1, read as the reverse complement.
GAATAAACTTGCAATGCCGTTGTTGGGAAGGAGTTGTTATTCTCTTCTTGTTTGTTTGTTGTGTTTTTTTTGTTAAGTGCATCTTAAGTTTTTCATTATTTGTGATGTGTTGTCAGGGTAAACCATAAATCATTTTACAACTTGGTAAGTTTGCTAAGAAATAATGAAAATCTTTACCGATGAGACGCACTAAGGCTTCTTTTTACAAACACGAGATCCTGCGGGTATATAATAAAGCTAAAAGTATTCGATGTAATCAATTTATGCATTCCATTTTCCACTTTAGTGTCACTTTCTCAAGTTTTCAATGAACTCTATCTGTTAGTAAAAATTATTAAAATTTATCACAGGAAAATTGTACATACTAATGTTCTGAAAGTGTTGGAAATGCAGTTCAACCACCACACAGAAAATTATTCGGCAGCGACGTCTGTGTCTCCTGATACTGTGGAAAAAGGGCGGAGCAGGCAGGAACTTATGCAGCGCTTGTAGAAAATTGTGCATCTCTTCCCTTCAAATTCTAAGATTTATTCTTATCGATTATCGATTATATTCTTAATGAAAATCGATCAAACATTCTATCAAGTTGGGTATAAATATTCTTGAAAACGAAACAATATCAACTCAAATCAAGTTTTTACGTTCTCCTAAAATTGTTCTAAAAGGTAGAACATTGTACTATACTTATAAATCTGTAGGCCCGACTGATTGGCATATTATCAAACCACAGCCACAGATAAGATTTTGCATGGTCCAACGTTTAAATATGGAGGCGCGCACTAAGAAAGAAAGTTTGGAAAATTTGTCCGCAAAGTGGGTTAAAAAGCCAAAGAAAAATTTGTATGGAGCACATGGCACTCTTAACCAGTGGTGCCCAAACACACACTATCAAGCTTTGCGATTGTATGTGTAGCAGCGCAACACGAAGTAAGCGTCATTACGTCGAATGTGATCTACAGACAAACATAAACATGTGTGTGCGTGCAACACACGTATTCTCTCTCTCCATGCGTTCCTATCACTCGGGATAGGGCAATTGACATTTGGGCATTTGGGCAAACTGTTTTGCTTAGAGCGCGAGAGAAAGTGAACGACTCTCTGAGTGTAGGTGTGTTGTGTTTTTTTTTGTACAAGAAGAGAACAAAATAAATACAAACAGCGAATTGCCTCATCCTATTAAATTAAATCTTATGGCACATATCAAACACATCGATAGCTTTAAAAATATTTTGACCGAATATAAAAGGAAAAGAAGTTACAGTTTCACAAAACTAGCTGACAAAAAACGTACATACATATGTAGCCAGAGAAACGGAACTGTGGCACTCATATAATATTTTGGGCTAAGCTGTTTTGAGCGCAAGAGAGCGTGAGCTCCTACTGGGAGACGATGACGTACATGATGCCGCCTTTAGAGAAGTAACGATGCCACCAATCGACAACATAGAGATAGACCCGCCGACCCAACAGGAAGTCTGTTTAGCCATTCGAAGGCTAAAGAACAACAATTCGCCAGGCGCTGATGAGCTGCCCGCTGAATTGTTCAAGGCTGGAGGCGAAGAAATGGTAAGGTGCATGCACCAACTTCTGTGCCGTATATGGGTTGACGAAAGCATCCAATCTTTAAAAAAGGAGACCCTGCAGTTTGCACCAACTCCCGCGGGATCAGTCTCCTCCCCATCGCATATAAGGTTCTGTCCCGCATTATTTGTGAACGTCAAAAGCCGTTTATTAATACACTGATTGGACCTTATCAGTGTGGCTTTAGACCTGGTAATCCACCACAGACCAGATTTTCACACTACGACAAATCCTGGAGAAGACCTATGAAAGAGGCATCCAAACACACCACCTTTTTGTTGATTATAAATCAGCCTTTATCACGCCGATAAGGTCAAGGTTCTTCAAAGCCCTGTCTACCTAAGGAATTCCAGCAAAGTACGTTCGACTTTGCATGATGACATTGAGAAGCGAAGCTCCGTCAAAATAGGAAAGAACCTCTCCGAACCATTTGATACCAAAAGAGGTTTTAGGCAGGGCGTTACCTTATCGAGTGACTTCTTTAATCTACTGATGGAATATATACTGCGCCGGTGCCCACATGCCAACAGAACCGGGGGATTTATTCATAAAGATCTAATGCTACTGGCATATGCCGATGATATTGACATTATCGGCAAAACCACACGGGCAGTAAGCAAGGCGTTTTCAGAGATTGAGAAGCAGTCCGAACTAATGACTTTAGCGGTAAATGAGGACAAGACGAAGTACCTAGTATCCGCGTACAGAAAGTTCTTGCGACCTTACTTTAAAGTTGTGGAGGATTTTGTCTACCTCGGACCGACGATAACCAGCAAGAAGAATCACTCTTGCGAACCGATGCTACTATGGGCTAAGTAGGGAGTTCAAGAGCAGAGACCTTGAGCGCAGAACCAAAATAGCCCTTTACAAGTCGCTTATCATCCCAGTCCTGCAATATGGCGCAGAAGCATGGACAATGACCGCAGTAGATGAAGTGGAGATTGGCGTGTTTGAAAGAAAAATTCTTCGGAAAAAATTACGAACTGTATGAGCTCTATGGGGACACCAGTCTGGTCAAGCGCAACAAGCAGCAGCGGACATGTCGCTAGAATGAAGGAATAAGCTCCAGCAAAAAGGCGTATAAGTCGAAGGCGGCTGACCGTGAAGGCGGCAAGCAGGGAAGACCACCACTAAGATGGGAAGACCAGGTGCGGGAAGACATTGCCAAGCTTGGTGTGACCAACTCGTGGCAGCTCGCACAGAACAGAATCGAATGGAGAGCGTTAATCGCAGAGGACCGTCAAACGGTTGTGATGGCCAATAAAGAAGAAGAAGAAGAGAGCGTGAGCATGAGCTGGATTACATTCTCACAAATTAGGTATGTGTGTATTACATATATGCCATGGCTCTCTGAGACAGATGACAGCTGCTTAATGTTTTAGAAAGAGGGTGGATTGGAAAGAATGCAGAGGGGGAGAATATGGAATGGAGGGTGGGAAAAGAGTGGGGAGCGGGTGAAGAGGGACGGGGAGCCAATTTGAATTGAATTATAATTGAAGAGTGATGATGCTGCTCTGAATGGTTAGTCTTCATATAAGATTCTCTACGTGGTCGTGCGGGAGAAGTATCTATTCAGCATCCACTTGACTGGCAGGGACTAACACACAATTCCGCGCCTAGAAAATTTGGTTTTGATTGTTTAGGACGGGAAACAACACAATTTCTTAAAATCTTGGGTTCAGCTAGTATTTTTATGTAGCTGCCACATAACCAACCTGGCAGATTTGCTACTTAACTCAAATTTAGTAGGTATATATTCGTATTTATAGCTTTTTATACGATTTACATAATCGGACCATCAAACGATTTGAACTAACTTTATTGGTTTTGATGATTCTGACCTTAGGAATTAATCAGCCACTGTCAAATCACTAAATGGATCTGGATTATAACCTTCATTTTCCGAAATTTCTGCCGGTTAGTTATTCGTTCCGGCTCATTCAGTAGAACCTTTCAATAAATTTAAGCTAAACTAACTTTAAACTAATTATATGTAAACGCTGCAGCAAACTTCTTTTGGGTGAAAAGGCCTAATTGATGCTCCCCAAACAACCTTTTTCAATTAATATCTCATTTACTTCCTTTCGATGGGCAAACGGTTAAATTTAATTTTACATTTTCTAAAATTGCCTAAAACTACACATATTTTTCAATTCAAGCATTCTGTTTGCAACTTAACTCCACAACTTGATTTTAGTACTCTTCTTTCATGCTAGGAATACCGCCATTTTTGTTGTTTTCTAAGGGTTGGTCCAACGCTGGTCCCCAAGTCTTTGATGGCTTGCAGGCAGCACATATTTTCTATCAAGAGAAAAAAAAACACACACATTATTATGATACACAAAAGACCTAAGTGCGGCACTTACCTGCCGCCAAGTGCCAGGTTTCCTGAAAATGGCATAGAGAGCCCAACCAGGCAGCTGGAGCAAACCCAAAGCAGCCAAGCAGCAACCAAAAGCTTGAAAACGCCAAAAGGCTTTAATGGTAAGAACGGGCTAAAGAATGAGCTGCTCCTACTTACCATGGGCCCAAGTGGGATAAGCCACTCCCTTGTAAGTCAAAACGTTCAAGTCCACGAGGGTGTACAGGAAAACACCAGTCATCAATCCGGGTGTGACATAGGACCAACACCCACGCCAATACCAGCCCGTTTCGATGCCCATCATGAATTTGATATCCGCACAAAATCGCTCAACTCCTGAAGACCACCAAATGTTCATTTTTGATCATATATATCCGAGTTCACTCACCGTATATCCAGGCCACTGCCAGCAGTTCACCAATGGCCAAGATCAAGGCCGTAAATGACACACCATAGTAATCCACCAGATTCACTATGAATTGTCCTCCCGGAGTAATGTACACCAGGCTCACAGCAAAACCAATCACAGCCAAGCCTCCAGCCAGTAACCAGCTGGGTCCAGCCCGCTCACCAAAGTAATCCCGTATCACACGCAAAATGCACGAACCCATGCCCACCGTGCTGCCTATGCCCAGGACAAACAACATAAGAAAGAAAAGGACCGCGAACATCTTTAGGTAGTTGTGCTTTAGGGCGCCCAAGGCGCACAGAGTTCTCAATACTGTACCTGTGGCACATACGCAAATTTCGCAATGGCCTCGGGATACGAAATGAAGGCTAGTCCAGTCCCACCCTTGACCACGGCTCCTATATCCGAAATGCCCGTCTCATGCGCCAGATTGCCCAATATACCAAAAGTAATGCAGCCCGCAATAATTGAAGAGCACGAGTCCATGGTGGTAATGATGACAATATCACTGAGAGTTAAACCAAAACGGATTCAGTTTAGAGAGAAGATTCAATTAAGACTATTTACCCACTTGTACACATTCTTGTGGAAATTGTTGTAACTGCCATAGGTGATCAAAGTGCCAAAACAAATGGCCAGCGAGAAGAAGACTTGTGTGACAGCAGCAAACCAAACCAAGGGATTTAGTAACTCACGCCATTGTGGCTTGAAAAAAATAAACTATGCCATTCCAGGCTCCGGGTAAGGTGACAGCTCGGATGAGCAGTATCAGAAGGACCACATATGGAAAAACTCCCAGAAAATATGCAGCTTTGCCGCTGCTTTTAATACCGCGTATTAGAACACAACCAATAACCAGCCAGGCTACAGCCAAACACAAGACCAGCTGCCAGTTGGGCAGACCCAAGCCATCATCTATATTGGGCAACTCGTGGAGTATCTCACGTCTGTGGAAAAGTAAATGAAAGTTAAGTTAAAAAAGACTTTTTAGAAGAATGAAATGAGGTCAGGCCCAACTGTCATATACCCTTTAACTGTCAGAGTTATACTTTGTTGCTTTCATTTTGAAGGTTTCGTCTGCTTGTGTCAGCGAAGATGCGTTAGGCTTGTGCAGAGAGTCCAGACCAAGGCTTCAAATGTTCTGAATTTCTGAAGAAGGTTCGGTCCAGGGGTTAATACAAGTTGGATAGTCTTAGCTTTACTTGTCGATTCTAGAGTTTTTGTTCAAAGATTGATTCATAGATTCTTAGATTGTAGATACACTTATTGGTAAAAACTAAGACATATTTTTGTTAAGAAGATAGCGTCCAGCTTACGAACCTTTTAAAATCGTTAGAACGAAGCTCATCCATTATAAAAGGTGTTTTCTCATGCGTGACTTGTTCCAAGTGGCAACGCAAAAAATGCTCAGAATGTTTTGCAATTTCACTATGAATTATCATTGAACCTTATTATCGAAATTCGTCCATTTTATGGTCTTCATAATCGTCTCACCAAACTGACTATTCTAGCTATTGTGACCAATTTTTGCAACAGCTTCAAAATAAGCGCTGCACAATGAACATTGTACACAAATCAACGTCAACGTTTCCTATCTTTCCCTCCCGAAAACTTAGTATACCGATTTTAAATATAATTTTGAAATGATAATGCTTCGATTCAGCACTATAAATATATTAAAATCCAGTCAGTTTATTGTAATAGTAAGGTCGCGCGCACACATACGACAGAAAGATGATCTGCCGGCAGAACTAAAGGCTGATCTTGACAAATAACAATGCTCCGTGCATGCCAGTGTGCACAAAAAGCACTGATTTCATCTTCAAAATTCATTTCCCAGTTCAGCTTTATCAAGCGTGTTTGCTTATTTTGGCCCTCTAAAATATCATGGTCAGCCGACAGTTCCTCTTTTAGCCGTATGTGTGCGTGCGCCCTTACATATGATGCCTGTCTTTAAGGCAAAGGGAGTGTGGTTAGGGAAATTCTAGAAGATTCGGTTTTGGGTCTCATTCGAAGAACACAAAAACCCTTACCGAACTGGATTTTTGCGGTTCGATTCTGGACTGGTTTGCCGTCTTGATCCAGAAAAGTTCATTCACACATTCTCATTTGCAACTTTATGAACACAATCACAATAGGGTACTCTCTACGTTATTATAATCTTTGCAGTTTCAATAGGTTCATATATTTTGTTTCCTTTTCGACATATTTGATAAGTTTATTCCAATTTTATGTACACCCAAACCAATTAGTATCAGTAGCAATTTAATACACGTTGTCCTAAACTAACACTGAATCTAGAAAAATATATTTTGTATCAATACAAACCTAGAGAGTATCAAATTGGTATTTTGGGTATAAATTTGACACTAAAAAATTTTGTGGTGAAAATTGAGAAATTTTATGTCAACGAATATTAGTTTGAAAATTCGAAAAGACATGCTTTTATGTGAAACCATGCCGAAAGTCGCAGCTGGCGAATCTTAACGTGTCAAATTGAGTGATTTGATTTTAGTGCAAATATATCTATACTAAGTTAAAAGAAAATGCTGTGGAGAACACTTTCCCAGACGATGTGCTGAAGATAAAATAAGGAGCTAGGACTTCTGTGTTAATAAGGTTATTTTAAGCAGATAAGAAAAACAACAAAAGTAAAGTCACGTCAAAATATCGAAGTGCCTGTTTATGCGCTTTGCAAGATGACACCCAAAGCAAGAGGTTCGAAACGAAGACTTCTGTAGAAGTGACGCTTTTCACTCAGCTTCTCTGCGAATGCGCAAAGATCTGCATGTATGGGTTTCAGCATGAGGAACACCATTACAGTGACACGGAACATGCAGCATGTTTCCTATAGCGAGAAGCCCACACCTGACAATTTTATTTCATAAAAGCACAGAAGTAACAGTTACTCATGAAAAAACATGTTTAACAGAGTTTCTGCGCTCCTTAGGGTGAACTTCCGAAAAGTATGCAACATTTTTTAACTCGGCTAGTTATCACTTTTTTGCTCATAACTTGAGAACCGCTCATCCGATCTTTATCATTTTTTCGGCGAATCGATTTATTTTGCTAATTACTAACTATCTCTAGAAAGAACAAATCATCTATCTTCAAAACTGCGGGAGATATGACGTTTTTTCCTAGTTCCGGGGGCGGGATCTGCCTGCAAGTATAAGAAGCAATTGTCCCATTCATGGCAAACCTCTATCTCTTACCATCTCTGAGATCTAGGGGTTCATACAGACAGACGGACATGTCTATATCGATGCTGATCAAGAATATGTATACTTTATATGTTCGGAAATGATTCCTTCTGCCTGTTACATACATTTGCACGACTTTAGTGTACCTTTTTTTCTCTACGAGTAACGGGTATAAAAATCGTGTTATAAAAGCAATAAGTCAAAACTCCCATTAGATCCCGCTTTCAAACAAAATCGAAATTATTGTTTAAACACTTTTTCAAAACATATCCGAAAATTAGCTGCGGATAGCTGCAGATTCAGTCTCGGTGATGATTTTTGTGCGACAATTGTCGCGACATGATATATATACAGTTCTTGACAGAACTCTCCCCCAATTTACCGAACCAATTTTTTCTAAAGTATTTGAGCCCGCTGAGCACGAAAGTCGACATGAAAAAATCTGTCGAATAGTTATCGAGATATTATCGATAAACGGGTTTTTCGCAATTTGACTTCAAAGTGGTAACCAGCGACCCCGAAAACCCGCGAGTACAAACTTTCAGCCAAATCAAACACATTTTTGAAAAAATGGAGCGCCATATTGGATCCGCCATATTATTTTTCCTAGTTTTGACTTCGAATTCGTAAACACCGACCCCAAAAAACCCCCGAGTACAAACTTTCAGCCAAATTAAATACTTCTTTCGACTTTTGGCCGTCTTTTTGAGATTAGGGAGCGCTGTGCGACGTGCTGATGATAAATTAACCCGAATGGTGCTAATATTATTTGGGCGGTAAGGGACTAGCGCTATTTTCTTTTGCTAATAAGTTCTCTAGCTTTTATCTCATGGTAAATTTAACAAGACAATTTTGTTGCTACTTTTTTATCTTTAAAGATTTTTCCATTTGGTAAAACCTTCAAAACCTCTGACCACCATGATTCGAAAAAATTAACGAAGTACGGTTAAATAAAATTTAGTTTCCCCAAAAAACTTACTCAAAATACAGCTGAGCAGGCGACATTTTGCCCGTGCTATTCACATCCAGGTTATCATTACAATCCTTGCCCCAGCTCTCTCGGCAATAGCTCCAAGGCAATACCGTTCCAATGGAGGCTACCAGAAATCTCAGGGTCAATGCCATGATACTGGAATAGTAGGTAATCGAACATGCCGTGGCCATAACCTGTCCAGCCGCCACTCCTTTCATCACTGGAGCCATATTGAAGGCCTTGAGCACACCCTTGCCACTAAATTGACCCAAGGAAATCTCCAGATAATACACTGGACGTCCTATGACCAGTAGGGCTATCAAATAGGGTATGACAAAGGTACCGCCACCATTTTGGAACGCAATATAGGGAAAACGCCAAATGTTGCCCAGACCCACAGATAACGAGATACACGAGAACAGAAATTCCAAGCCATTGCCCCATTGCTCGGGCTGCTTGGAGGGAATCTCCATTTGCACTTGCTTTGGCATCTTTTTACTTTTCACCACCAAGCTTAGAGCAACCGAACACTTTGAGGTCACGTTGCCGACTAACCGCACAGAAATTGAGATTTTGATTCAATGTCGCAGATTGTGAAATTTAAAAAATTAGTTTTTCCTGCTTATCCAGTTGAGGGCAGTTTTGTGAGAATAAAAAGCATCAGCCGCTATTTAAAGCATCTCGCTTAATTGGCTCTAATAAAAGGTGCTAAGTGAATGTTGGAAATGGTCTTACAAATGGAAATGTGTAAAGTGGTTGCTATTTATTAGGAGACTCATGCTTATTGAGAATTCAAATTTAATCAAAAAGGGGTTAAACAGGTCAGAAAAAGGTTTGAGCTTCTCTACGAACCTGGCTATATCCATTCTCTCTCTATCTCGGTTCTGCCTGTCTCTCACTCGAGCAAAGTTTTTAATAATTTTCAAGAGTTTTCTAATTAACATCCCATGCGCCACTACCAAGTGGGCTGGCGACAGACAACAGGAAGAAGTCAAGTTTGCCAGTCACAGGACCAAGATACGAGCAGGAGAGCAGGGAAACTAATGTTGCCATTGAGCCAGTTGAGCGTTCCATTACGGTGACAGTTTTAAATGGGTTTTTAACAACTTTTGCAGATTTATGGCAATTAAATGCTTTTGATAATGCTGATTTTGTCTGGTCGAGGGAGTGGTTGGTGCAATTGAGGCTAATGCAAAAAAGACTCTACCAAAATTATCGCACATAAATTGCCATTAGCCATTAGACTCTGCAATTCAGGGAGTTAATTATAGCGACAGAGAGAGGGAGAGAGACTGTAACTAACTTTAATTGCAGCTGTAAAACATTGTAACTTGCACACACGCAGATTTGAAAGTGGCCAAACAATGTGCGCAAAATGAGGAAAATAAATTTGGAAAAAACTTTTGTGAGCCAAACAGAAACGTGTGTGTACTAAATAAGTGTGTGTGTGTGTGTGTGACAATCGATACAGCAACTTGAAGCTCGTTTGCAGTCCCATTAACAAGCACCAAATGAGCGCAGCAATTAGTTTTCCTTTGTGCTCTGTGCTCGAGCTTCTTGTTTCGCTTTTACACACACACACACACACACACATAACAAGTTTACTTTTAAAATTGATTTCAACGGACTTTGCAACAACTTCCGTTTCCGCTTGTGTGTGTTTTTGGGCCAACTTTTGCCATTTTCCACCCAATCAGCCATTGTGTCATGTCATGTCAATAATGTGTCCCTTGTATTTCTTCTTCTCTTTTTAACTACAATTTCATTGAGCTTACATTTAATTTGAAATTAATTTTTAATCAGCTTCAATTGAATTAAAATTGCGTTTGCTGTATTATATCCTATACGTAAATGCATATTCGTGCGAAGCTCCATAATCTCCGGGGGCAATGCGGTTTTTTTTATGTATTGTTAATAAATTAGCTTCATTTATAATAAAAGAGTGAAAATGCGTTGATATTAATTATGCATCATGTTATTGCAGTTGTGGCGCCCAAGCGAAAAATTAACTCTCGGTGAGTAAAACTTTAAATTAAGAATAACAAACAAACATGTTGATTAGTTTTGTAAATAATTACCCTGCTCTTACTATGGAGTAAGTCATATTTGGCTGAGGGAAGTTTACTAAAACAGAATTATAATTTGTGCATAAAACATGCAGTTGACTTAACTTAATTTCGCACATGTTAATGAACTACATGTGCGAAATTAAGTTAAGTTACTTGAAAGAGAAGTCAGAAGATTCTTTGAAATCAGTTTGCGTGCTGGAATTTTTATAGATATGACTGAAAGATCCATTTTTTAAAGGTACATTGTTTTTTCTGTGAGTCCAATTGGGCTTCTAGCGTATTTAGCCCAGCCTGGGTAAGTTTTATGGCTAGCACTGAAAACAGTAACGAACTCAGTCATTAACTAAAGCAATTCCTATGTCTCAGGTCTGAATCAGCACTGACAAATTCAGTACTGAGACTTCTGACATTTCATTTCAAGATTACTTAAACTTATTTTCGAATTTTTTTCGAAAGGACTTAAGTGTTAATTCAAAGACGAATAAATATGTTTCTCAATTTAAAAGGAGTTATTTCAGTTTATATTTCAAAGGTTTTGGGGAAATAGATTGATTTTTTTGGGGGGATCCAAGTCGGTTTTGAATCGAACCAATCCCTACCATTAGAACCGAAATCTTAAATAAACAAGTAAGAGCGTTGCAGTCAAGTGGCCCGCATTTACATTTGCTTCTATTCCAAAGTGTATGCCATCAAAATGATTTCAATTGATCAGGAAATTTTTATGTTTCCATTATAAATTGCCAAAAAAGAGAAAATGGGAAACCAGGCTATGATCCATTGTTTCCATCCAGCTCCCGCACTTATAGCTAATCGTTTACCAGGATGTCCGACAGCGAAGTGAACAAAGGTATTTCCAGCTGCCCTATTCGGGGGCCAATTGAGCAAAGAGGACAGAAGATTTTCCATAAAATACATTTCCTCAATCCAAGGAGTCGATCTAAGCACTGTTTTGTGGAAAGATAATAAATATAATCGCCAGGCATCTATTTATGTTGGAATTGGACCTTTCGCTATGGCCAATCCTGATAAACAAACAGCGAAGGCAACTCGATTTGACAGAAAGCAAAAGGAATTCTTCGAAATCAACTGCCCAAAAATTATTCGAGAATATAATGCCCACATGGGTGGAGTCGATTTGATGGACAGGTTCTGGCATTCTTTCCCAAAAATATACGCTTTTACAGCTTTCACAATTCCGTGAGGAATTTGCTGCAGGACTTGTTTCTCAAAAGAAATAACCCCCTGTAAGTCGGTCTGGAAAACTTTCAAGAAAACACTCTCACCCACACTCATCGAAATTGTATTAAAGCCACTTGTATTTTGTTCAGTAAAAAATGTTTAAGAAGTGTTATAAGTTCCTACACTCAAAAAAAAGTTGTCTTCACAGCGACACAATTTAGACAAGTATCAAATTGATATCTCTGAAAGTATTAACATGATCTTTCGAGGATTTCAAATTGATACTAACGTGTATCAGGTAGACACTTTATTGTATTAATATTTTTAGTATCAATTTGACACTAGGTCCTCTTAATTTGAACTTCAATTATCAAACTTTTAGAGTCATTTTGAAACTAGCTTTTATCAACTTAAAATTATTTATTAAGTTTGCAATATAAATTCATTTTTACAAACTTAATTAAGGGCATAGAGAAAAGCAACAAAAGAGAACACAAAAAGGACCAAAGAAAACTAAATTTTTTGTCTTTAATGTATTGGAGTAAGTTAACGGAAAGGTAAATGAAAGAACTCGGTTATCTTAAGAACCGCTTAACCGATTTAAATGCGTTAAAAATATGTTATAGGTCCACCATAGAATTAGAAAATTATTTTTGACATTTTTATTAAATTTAGGACAAAAATATTATTAAAATTTTCAAAAATTTTTCGCGGTGTAAATCGATTTAACTCTTTAGTTTTTGTGGTTTTTCAAAAGAGTCAAAAGAAAAAAGGAAGGAAACAAGGGAAACAAAAAGATGTGAAAGCTCAAGTTGATAAGTGTGCAAAGAAAAAAAAAAAAAAAAGTTTAAGTATAAGAGAAATGGGAGTGTTGAAAAATATATGTTGAAGGGACCCTTGAGAAAAACAGAAAACTTCGGTGTCGCAAAAGGATAACACCGTAAAAGAATTATTTAAAAATTAATAATTTTTTGGGGCCAAAGAATGGCAAAAAAAGAAAAAATTAGAATGTGTGGACACTAAAAAAAACCAGAAGATTAAGCGGTTCTAAGAAAAGATTTTTGATTTATCGCCAAAACCAAAGGGATTAGAAGACACAAAGGAGGAGAAGAGTTTATGATGGAAAAATATATTTGGTGGAGAGTGGGGGAGTTTTGTATGCTTATTCTTATCCCTTTAAAGAACTTTATTTTTATTTAAGTTTAATTTTGTTATTTACTATAAAATGCAATGTGAATTATAAGAGAAACATTGGTCTGATTGATGTGGAACGGAATCTTGTAATTGAAGTATATGGGTGTCTGGAACGTAAAGACCGCCAAAGTCTGGGACTTACATACTTCGCAATCCTCACGAATGCTTAACTGCTACTGATTAAGAGAGCGTTTTCGCGGCTCTTCGGGGAACAGCGCATGGAGGATTTACGCCTTAGAGACCTTGAGTGAAAAAGCCGAAAACGCTAAAAACGCACTTTTGTTTTTGAACTTGATTGATTTTATCGAAAGCTGAAACAGAGCATTGGGCTTGTTAAGAGTCCTGGAAAGTTACATTTTTATTTAAATATGAGAAAAAACAACCAAAACAACATTATATTAGCGCTTATGTTACTTGTAAGTGTGCTCATTTGAATTTGTTTTTATATCTTCATCAGTCGTCTGGGAAGGGTCCTCCGTGCTTTTACTTTACTTCATAACTTATTCATTTCAAATTGTTTGCAAAAAACAAAACACGAAATTTAACGTCACATCGCCAGCTGCCACATTTAGCGTGCTTCCTTGTACAATTCATACATTTTCGAATTTTTGAACTTAAAAAAAATGATTTGTTCAAATTGATACTTCTGCGATCAAAATAATATTTTGAGTCTCAATGTAATACTATCTAGGCTTACATTGATACAAAAAAAAATGATACTAGAATAAGAATATTTTTATTAAAGCAATAACGAATAAGGATAATGATAAATCAATAAATAATGGATTTAATCTCCAGGCTTATTTATGAGCTGAAAAATACCTAACCGGATGGCGCTACTCATTAGTTCTACCTCTTCAGTCGAGTTGAACTTTCGTCCACACGCAAAAACACGAATTGAATTCAAGTCCGGAGAACGTGCTAGCAATTCAAGAAGCTTGATTTTCTGTTCACTGCACCACTTACGACTGGCCCTTGTCACGTGTAGGGCCGCATTATTTTGCTTAAATATTATATCCGGGTCCGAGTCCGACTCTTGGTCCAAAAAGTCTACTAAGAGTTCAACCAATAAGTTTTGGTAACTTTCTGAATTCATGCGACCTGTAATCTTGAAGCAAATGAAGACTAAGCCTACACTGACGACATCTAATAAATAAGCCTGAAGGGATATAACGAAACTTCAAATGTTTTAGAGGGAGGAGTTGAAAATGTGGTACTCTAAGATGAGAAAAGGGTTAACTTGAATGGGCCAGATGGTTTTAGGTACTAAGGGCATGACATTAAAGCGTCTAAGCGCATTTCGACCTCCCATAACTGTAGTGGCGGCTCTGTGTTGTTTTGGGACGCGTTTAGCTATCAAAATCGGACCACGATATGCAAGATTAGAGTGGCGGATGTACTTGTATAGTTTAATCTTAGAATAAAATCTACTAAAGAAGTCAAAATGAACAAAAGACTTTGTATCAACCTCAAAAAAGTTTACAAAATATCCGACTCGAAGGACCTTTTGAGATTTTTACCTGCATTTAAGGAGTTTAAGTTCAAATATGAAGACGAAAAGTCGAAAACTTCTTTCAAGAAGTTTGGAAATTTGAAAACATGATGATTCCAGTTAAAATCTCTGCCACTTAGGTATATATGTAAATGCATTTTTGTAACTTAAATCTTTATGATATTTTAATTATACACAGAGTATATTAAGTTAGTGCCATGGTAAGTTACAAAGAGAAGGAATGATTTCCGACCCTAAGAAGTCGATGTAGTCGTATATGACTGTCCGTCTGTATGAGCGCACAGATCGCAGAGATGGTAAAAGATAGAGGTTTGACATGTACCTGGGATATATACTTCTTAGGCAGATAAAAGTTAAAGTAGTGGCGTCATCTATTGGTCAGTTTTGAAATCCCTACGTATTGATAAAAATGCAAGCGATCGATATGGGCGTGTGCCATCGTTGACCGCTTTTTATCTTTCTGCTGAATTTTGCCTACGCTGTCTCTGTCTCTGTTTCATCCTTTTCAATGTAATAGCGAGTAATATTATAATTAAATAAAGTTTGTTACTAAAGATACCTAAACAATCGTGACTAGTTCAAAGCAATGATTAGGTTTTAGTTCGGTTTATTGAAGACTGCGTGTTGCCCGTAAGAATGAGTGTCACAGAAAACCAGAGAAATAAATCAGAGTTTGAAATGTGAGATACATATAACGGGCGAATGGAGCATCGACAGTTTTTAGTGATGTATGAACTTTATCAGTGATTGGAGCTGGATGAACTGGGACTGTAAGAGCCACACAAAGCAAGTAGTGGCGCCATCTATTGTTCAGCAGCGCTGTTTTCAGCTACTACTCCAGGTGACCGACGTTCTAACTTCTTTATCAATAAGTTCCTGAAAATCATCAGAAAGCCAAAGGACTATACCCCAAAGTCTAAGAACAGTTTTGAAAGCTGTTTAAGAACTATCAGCCATATCTCAGATATTATTAAACTTAAATTCGGGATCCGAATCAGTTTGGATGTGTAGCTGGTGAATATGACATTTTACTGATTCAAGCCTAGTTTTTAACCCAATTTAACAGATTAATAAGTGGTTTAAAATGGAATGAGATATAATATCTAATAAAGAAAGCGGCTAAGTCATTCAGCCGTTCTATCACTTTCACTTTCGCAAATAATTTGCGAAAACCGGTTTCCTAAATTCAAAATTTTTTCGAAAGTGAAAATGGGATTGTTCCCATGTGGCTTTTAAACTTGAAAATTGGTGTTAAGTGGTGAAATGAGTATAGGTTTGACATCCTAATCAGTTTAAAGTGTGGATTTAGAAAGGACTGTCCTGCTGGCTCTGGGTCTTTGTCAGCATTTGCTTGACATACACTAGATCAGCGTTGCCGTACTAGTGGCCTCTCTGATGGGTTTAAATGCCTTTAAAAGCGGCAACTGTTGGCCTCTTCCTTTAGACCATTGACTAATAATAAAAGGACACATAAATATGAAATCTCCACGCAGCCTCCTTTCCCTTATTTCACTTCTTTGCTTAGTAAATAGCCAAAGGGTTTTATTTGCCAACTAACCGCTGCATTCCCTTTTGTTAACCAATTCTATTGTGTTGGCCACTCGACCAGAAATCATATCTTCAGGCTCCCTCCCCTGCCCTGCCCTGCTCTCTTAGTTATTTGTTACTTCATAGCGCGTGCCTCAATTATGACCAAGGCAACATCCACTTGAATAAATCGGGAAGCGGCTACAAAGTTGCCGCACCAAATGTCAAGGGAAACCGAAACTCAGGTGGAAACTCTGGCGAAGTGTTTAACCCAGTTTTCGTTCGCCATTGCCAACTCTGGGTGCTGATCCTGGTTCCTTTTGTTGTTAGTTTGGCTGCTGCACTTGCGGCACGTAATTGTTGCTGTACTCTTGCCTTGCTTCGTGAAAAAGTTATTAAAATGAAAAGGCAAAAGCAAATCGATTATGCGAATAGAGCAGCAACGCGGCGGGGGGTAAGCCAAAGTCGAACAATGCGCAAAGTTTGCCACGGAAGTTTTTTATTTCGGGAAAGAAGGAGAGAGAAAAAAAAAACTTTAAATTGACATCGTCGAATGGCTAAAACCAAAGTCGACCCAGGCTATCCCAAAACAAAGTGCAAAGTTTGGTATGTGTTCGCTTTAGGATTAGGAAAATGATAAGCAACGAGGGCAGTTTGGAAAGTCGGGAACTTTGTGAACAAATGATATTTATTTTAACTTTTGTTGTAGCTTTCATTCCTTGGGGAAATTTGCTTTATAACAGTATTAGTAATTGATAAGGCTAAAGTGGCTTTCCTCACCTCCGAATCTTAATCAAAAATATTAATTTCAAAGTTGACAGTAAAGTTTCATCTGCCCTCCTAGCTTCCGCTGTCACGTACAGGTTTCGATAAAGCCGAAAGACATAATGAAAGTTTAACAACTGACATTTAAATTTGCCACACAATTTGCATTTCTTTCTACTTTATGCAAACAATAAGCGGATGTTGGTGTCTCCATTACTTGCTCACCTCGAGTCCAATTTTGGCCAAGTTGTGCCAAGTTTGTGCGCCTTTCGTGTTTGAGTTGTTGCTGTAGCCAAATTCCAAGTTGATTTTAATATGGCATTTGCCTGCACTTTTTGCCTTTTGGCAAATGCAGCAAAGGGAAGGCAATTAAATACGAAAAGTAATTCTCATTGTTTGCCAAGTATTTTTTTTTTTTTTTTGTACGTCAGAAAACTGAAAATCCTGGCACTCGAGCACGTTTTGGTATTAGTCATAAGGAAACTCATTTGGCTTTGCTTTGGTGACAGGATATGTCAGCTTAAGCTTTAAAATGGAATGACATACAAAAATGGAGTTCTAAGCAAAGCCAAATGCAATTTGCATGCGCAGGGATTGGATATAATTTGATGGCTTTCGCATTGGTCTGAAGTGGAATTTCGTATTCATTGAAAATGTCCTGCTGCTGGTAAGGTCCAAAACTTGTGCCAATTTAACTTGAATTTTGTATGCACCATGACAGCTTACATTGTGGTGGTGTTGGTGGCGTAAAGGATATCCAAAGCGGAGTAGACATTTCCCCTTTTGAGTGCGGAGCACTCCCCCCCCCACTCCCTCCATCAACAAGTGCCAAGTGCAAAGAAATGTGCAGCGTAATTGTCAGTGAATATTCTTTGGCTGCCCAAGCGGCGTATGCGCAATCTCATTGTCAAATGATTGTACACTGAGCGAAATGTTTGGAAAAATGGATGTTAAATCCCCAAATATACAAAATATATTTGGTTAACCCTACAACACGTTGCTTAACTTATGGCTGTCCTGAAAACTGAGCCCATAAGCCAGCAGTGGTTCTATATGAATAAATGGAATAAGATGAGATTGAAGCATCTCTAAAACATGAGTTCCACCAGCTTATGTAAGATTTTGCATTAACATTTTGCCGGACTCCGCTTTTTTTGACAATCGCTCAAATAATGGCTCGTTTTGATTGGGGCGAAGAAATGCTGAAAAAATACGATCGCGGTGCTACAATAGTCGCTTATAAGATCATCACAGGTGACGAATCTGTGCAAGAAATAAGACAGCAATCGACCGTGTGAGTATTCCAAATCAAACCAAATCCTACAAAGATTTTTCGCACAGGAATTACGGCGAAGCAAATGGTCACCCATATCTTCGTTCGAAAGGGTCATGTGGCCTCTGTTCCGCTTGATTCGCTTGACATTTGAAATAAAAGTGACTTGCAAGTCCATTTTGAAGTATGACAGCAACAAAGTCTGCTCATGCCAAGACCGGGAGGACCTTGAAACAGTGCTGTACAGCCAAACGATTGCGATCCAAATGGTTTTATTTGATTTCTATTGATCTGTGACCTTGAACCGGCTCACCTACAATCACTTTGTCTCTTAAGCCCCTGAAAAAAGGTTTGATAGTAAGTTATTAGCATTATTTATCGACTTGACAAAGAAATGATACAGATCGGATGAGCTCTTATCAAGTTATGAGCAAAAAAGACCAAAAACCCCCTTCCACATCCAAACTAAAGCATTTCATTTATCAAAGAAAGAGAAAGAAAAAAGACTTAAAGATAAGCGCAGCAGGAGCGCTGCATTCAGCTCCTACTCCAGGTGCACAGTATGTAAGACTGGATTTACACGATGAAGCAAACTTCATAAAGTTTTCTCAGTAGTCAAGATATACTAGTGAAATTCTATACATTTTTCAACAAATCTAGTAGACTTCCCTGACTTCATGACGTTTGGTTCATCGTGTAAATCCCGACTAATAGTCGGGCTTGACGGACTTTCTCACTTGTTAACCTTGCAAATGCTGTTTCGAAATATTGGAGCATTAAAGTCAAACATTGTTAGTTCGATCGACATACCGATTTGGTTTCATAAAGTAAGTACGATTTGAATGAATTGCTCGTAATTATTATTAACAATGTGTGAAATATTGATTAATACAAGTAGTAGTTTTTTTTTGGTTACATTCTGGAAAGTCGTGTTAGAAAAAGCAATAAGTCAAAACTCCCATCAGATTCCGCTCTCATAAAAAATTTAAATTGTTGTTTAGACACTTTTTCAAAACATGTCTAAAAATTAGCTGCGGAAAGCTGCAGATTTAGTCTCGGTGTCGCATGTTACAATAGGTATATATTAACTTTTCACAGACTGCAATCCACAAAAAACACTCTCCGAAACTTACAAAATATTACACAGTACCAAACTGCACTATGCGGAATCGATAGAGCTACCCGAACTGAGTAATACCCTATCAGAATTTGGCTAGAGGGTGTTTACTCTAATATAATCTCAACTTGATAAAAAATTTATTAGCTTGTTAAAATATTTTATACAGTATTAAATTGGCAACATTTTTGCTGATAAATTACAGAATTTTCAAAAAACCGTCCAAAAAAAAATTTTTTCTTTATTCATGAATAAAAGCTTAAAACAATTAATTGGCAGCTATTTGGGTAAAAAACTTGAGTACAAAAAGAAGAATGACAACAATAAAGTGATTTTTCTTGGAAATACACACTTTTGGGGCCGTTTTAGAGGAGGTAGAAGTGTTCAGATTGTAAAACCTTAATCAGAAGAGTTGTTTGGTATCTCAAAAACTTCACTTTTGCCAAAAAAAGTATGCGAAAATTTCTGATTTTTTTAAAGTTATACTCGAAAAAGTAAAAAAATTCCTTTTTAAAAAAAAGTTATTGGAGAAATACTCCCGGAAAACATGAGTTTTTTAAAACCTCTGAAAAACAAATTTATTTTGCGGACTGTCAGCTGCAACTTTGCTAAAGACAGTTTGCAGCTATCACCAAAACTGAATGAGCTGTTTGCCCAAAACTAATGACACTTTTTTTTTTGTAGTCACACCCAATTTCAAAAACTTTGAGGGTCAAAAAAAGAAAAGTGCTGCCAATCGATTCCGAATTGTGTAGTATGGTAGTTTTTTTGACTGTTGCACTGTGTTATCGATAAACGGGATTTTCGATGAGTTAGCCATATCAAATACGTTTATGCAGAAATTTTCCGCCATATTGGATTTGCCATTTTGTTTTTCTAAATTTTCACTTCGAATTCTTAATCAGCGACCCCGAAAACCCCCGAGAATAAACTTCCAGCCAAATCAAATACTTTTCGACTTTGGGCCAGCTCTTTAGGATCTGGGACCACTGTGCGATTGATCTTATGGCAGCTATAAGATATAGTCATAGGATTTCCACCCAGTTTTGAAAATCTGAAAACATTAAAAACAAAACCGATTTTCTTAAGATACAGTCAGCCGATTCGATCAGTTTCGATAAACTAGCAGCGTGCAGTAAAAAGAAGACTCTGGAAGTAATTTCAGCTCGATAGCTTTAAAACTGAAACAGATAGACGGACAGAAAAATTGACTCAGCTCGTCGCTCTGATCAAAAATGTTAATACAAGTTAATGGGGTAGGAAATGAATTTTTCTATGCTTTTGGAAGCTTCTGGGCAAAATTATAATAACCTTTGCGAGGGTATAAAAAGGGTAAAAAATCTTTTGTTTCTTTCCCGGTAAAACACATATGCTCATCTTGGCGTTGCGTGTGTGTGTTTAGCCACGCGAGATCGCGCTCACTTAGCACTTCTTTGTTGTTGCCAAATAGAGCAGGATGAACTCGTAAACTGTCGCTGCCGCAGAGCGCGACGGTCATAGCATCTGCACCACCGGGCTTTTTGCTTGATGAGTCCATATCAAATGACTAGGTTCTGTACTGCGATTTGCCGCAATGTTAAGTGGTTGCTTCATATGCGCTAAAATGCAGTTGTCCATGTTCAGTTTTTGAGGTCCTCAGATAGACTCCCAGACTTGGCAAAGTAAAACACAAAAACATTCTATAAATTCTACACCGCTAAGAAGTGAGTTTCCCTCCTTTTGACCTAGCTAAATTTATTTTGTTAGCAAAAGGCCCCTGCCTATTTAGATGAACTTGTAGGCTTCGTATGGATCAGTTACAGTCTTTCGTACTTATTTTCTTATAAATTCTCATGTAATTAAATTTGATTCTCTAAGTGTAACTTGAGCTACTGAAAAATATAAATAACTGAAAGCCCCTTGCCTCTTGTGGCTTTGACAGCCGCCAACTGACACTTGAGGCGGCCGTTAACATCGTTTACCATATTTACGCTTTAAATGGTATTTATTTGCAGCAGCAACTGGCAGTCAGAAGCGGGGCGTTGGTTTGTTGGGATGGCAGCTGCTGTCAAATGCGCCACTTAAGTTTTTTGATCAGAGCAGAGTCGGATGGGTTAAGGGCAGCTTTCTTTAGAATGTCATGTAATGTGGGTGTGTCTGGCCAATAAAAGAACTTACTGCTTAATAAGCTTCAAGTACAACAAGAACTTCTAATTACAATTCAGTTTCTTTCCGAAATCCTCGACGAATTTCAAGCGTGAAAACTGCCGCCAGCAACTATGTTGAATTAAGTTGTTTTGGCACTTTGTTGCGAGAGCTGTGCGTTTTGCCTTGTTTGTTTTGTCTCAACTTGTCACGAACAGCAAAGCCGAAGGATGTGTTGGTGGTGCGTAGCCAGCGAGTGTTGCCGTCGTGCTCAATGATGTTGCTGCCGTGCAGTGTCAACAGCAATAGCAACAGCACTTGATTTCATGCACAAACAACGCTCCCCACGCTTCCTCTCTCTCCCTCTCTCTGTCTCTCTCGCTTCTCTGGCCTTGTGTCAGCCGTAATTACACGCCACGTCTTTTCCATCTACTCCTCCTGCCTCACCTCACGGTGTGTTTGCTGTGCGTGTTTTGTTTCGAGTGCCATTTGTTTTAATTAAAAATTATTTAAAGTGCTTCGACATGGCAGAACCCGCAATTCTCCTGCTGCAAATGGAATTTATCGCTTGTGGCATTTTATTGTCCACCTAAATTCCATTTTTGCTGATTTGTTTGCCAAAAAAATCGGTTTTTATTTTGCGGTACGCACACCACAAAAGACACTTAACAACGAGTCCCCTAGCCGTTTGTTTGTGCCCGTAAATGAGAATGAGAAACCAACGTGGCAACCATAAAACACACACCCACACACACTCACACACACACAGACACTCTCATGTTTGCACAATAAAATTTCAACAATATACGCGACAGGGTCTTTGTACTTGAGTAAATTGGATCTGTGCAACGGGCCATAGCACAGCCCCTTCTTTGGCGGGGAAGGTAAAGCGAGATGTTAAAATTAAATAAATATTTGCTTTAAAGCTTACTGGGCAAACAACCCACACGCTGATATTTAAAACAACCAACACCCACACACACACTCACCCACAGCCGCAACAACAAAAGAAGCTTTCCGGTTAAGCCTTGTGTTGGCCAAAAATACTTTTTATGCTTTTGCCTGGCTAATGTTGACTTTCTTGAGAAATAATCGTGAGTGGGTTTTAAGAGCGTTGCTAGGAATGTTCTTTTTTGCTGAAATCTACTTAATCCGAATGAGGAAAGTTCTAAAATTTCACAGTTGTTAGCTGGAGCGGTGCTGTTTAAAAAAAAACAAATTTTAAATGTTAAGAGTGCTTTGAAGCGAAGCTGCTCATACAAATGGATCCCAGGACTTCAATCTCAGAACAGTCTTTAACAAAATTTACACTAGGTAATCTTTCCACTTATGAAAACTTCTTAGAATATATGGAATTATCTGAAACTGAAGAAGAACAACAAATATAAAATAGAGGAAATCTGACTTGCGGACAAGGCTAAGTCAACTCAATGCTGATCATTGAATGGATTGAACCTCCTTATCATGAAACCCTTAAGGCATGACCTTACCCCTACTATTTAATGCTTTTTGGTTTAGAGTATGCGTGAAAATAAAACTAAAGTAAAAAAGTTTAGTTTCAACGGGCGCGTATAGGCTTTAAAGTTTTTGTGAATAACTCATACGCAGTGTTGCCTGTTCTCATAAATTTGTTTCATTTATAAATCGTCGCCACACTTTAATTAACAAAAAATAGAACACACATGGAGTACACAGAGGGAAAAAACCGAGAGCATTGAAAACGAGCACGCATGAGCGGGTTTTCTCATTTGTAGTACAATGTTCTCACTTTAAAACCAATTTATTGAGAACGCAAAAACTCAAATTGAGTTGTTATTGTTCCATTTTTGAGAACATTTTAAACCCACCTGGAAAAAAAGATGAGAGTGTCGCTAGTAGAGTAGAAATACTAAAAACAGGATAACTTGCTAGAGAGTTCTTTCATTTTTTCAGGAAGTTTAATGCACTGATCGAAAGATGTTTCATCCCCATCAAATGATGTTTCACCCCCAAGATACCACCAGATCCGACCCAGATCTCGCCCATGTCTTGCCCAGATCCCTTCCAGATCCCATTGAGATTCCATCCTAATCCCACCCAGATCCCTTTCAGATCCCACCCAGATCTTGCCCAGGTCCCACCCAGATCTTGCCCAGATCCGTTCCTGGTCCCACCCAGAACCCACACAGATCCCGCCCGGATCCCTTCCACATCCAAGCCAAATCCCACCCAGATCCCGCCAAGATCCCACTTAGAAACCACCCAGATCTTACCCCCATTAACACCCAGATCCCGCCCAGAACCCTCCCAGATCCCACCCAGCCACATCTCGCCCAGCTCCCACCCAGATCCTCATCCAGATACCACCCAGACCCCACCCAGAATCCACCCAGATACTACTCAGATCCCACCCAGATCTTACCCCCATTCCCACCCAGATCCCTCCAAAATCCCACCCAGATCCTACGCAGTACTCTGCCAGATCTCGCCCAGCTTCCACCCAGATCCTCATCTAGATCCCTCCCAGATCCCGCCCAGATAAGATTCCACCCAAGTTTCTCCCACATACCACAAGATCGCACCAAGATTACACCCAGATCTTTTCCAGAATCCACCCAGTTGCCCCTCTTCAGCATCTTTCCTACCTCTTCACTCCCCCCCTCTTCCCATCCTCTTGTGTGTGTGTTTGCCGGGAAACTCCACAAAACAACACCACAAAATATGAATGACTCAATCAAATTTAACTCCTACTAAAATCGTCAGTACCGAAATTAAAGATGTTTCACATCATAAAGAAGCTCTCACTTTGGTATACAAATCAGCAATGGCAGTTTGTCAGAAGAAAAAACCATGATACAAATAAAACGGTTTGATGCTGCTCTCTGTGTCCTGTCTTTTCAGTACTAAGTAGCACTCACTCTCCCTCTCGCGTTTACAGCAAAAGTTGTGGGAGTACACTGAAAAAAAAAATCTTTCCATTCCGGGATTTTCGGGATCATTTCATGCCGAAAGGGTACTAAAAATGGGTTGATCCTGGAAAGGCAGAAACCATTCCCGACAGGAATAGTTTAGGTACGGAAATATTTTTCAACTTTGGTCCCGGTTTTAGCCTGGCCGAACCTGAACTGATCACACTTTTCGTACATAACTTAGTCCTATTTGAGAAAACATTCTTGCTCACTACAGAATGTTTTGTTCACGATATCCGAACTCCACTTTGTTTCATAAGAGATTACATTCTAGTTCGGTAGAGATTGATTTTATATATATTTTTTTTTATTATATACACATATTTTTTGATATTTTCTTACAGGCAACATAGAAAAAAAATTCCGCTAAAATACTCTCGTACGTTCTCGCATAGACGGGTTTCCACTTTTGATTAGGCAGAAATCGAATCGTCTTCATATTCAAGCTGCAAGTAGAAACAAATTTAAGATAAAATTGGTAAATTATTTAGATAGCTTTAAATGCCTAGAAGTTCCGAACAATTAATCTATGAAATTGTGGGAGATATGGCATATTTCAAATTGTGGCTTGGCTTTCGGCAAACACACAAAAAAACATTCTTGATCTGGCTGCCATTTTGATACACATATTAAAATCTACTCACTTCAGTCCAATTTCACAAGGTCAGCTTCTGTCTAAGATCCATGCGAGTAGGCAAGGGATCGCTTCTTTTAGGTCTTCAGCTGTGATAAGCTTTAAGTCTTAAAATTGACTACCCGCATCTGTAAATAATAAAAATAATGTTAGAGAACAGTTACTTTCTTGACATACAGTGTATACATGCACAGTGTGCATTGCACACATACAGTAACGAAAATGAAAAAACTACATGTGCACTGGCATTCACACTTACATACAAATGTGAATTTAAGGCGGGCAAAGCATTGTTTGGACCATGATGAAATAAGTATTAGGTCGAACAACGTTAGAAGAAGCAAAGAGAGCGAATTTGCTTTTGCTCTCAGGGTTTTCGATATCTCTCTCTCTTATTTGGTGGTTAAGTACGATTCGTACCAAATACAATCCTTTTTGGAATGAAATATGCCCGCTCGAACTTAAAAATTTATTCCTACTGTCGGGATCAATTCACCCTTTTTAGGCGTGAAAAATTCCCGTTCACTTTTTTTCTGTGTACGCTCTATATTGTTCTCTCGTTGTTGTTGTGGTAGTTTTCCCTGTTTTGATTTTTTGGCTGAGCCATAGGCAAAGAACTGTAAATGAAATGTTGGGTGTGGGTGTGTGATATAAAACTCTTCTCTGCATCTCCATATTGTTTTCCGGGAATGTTTCATTCTAAAATTTCGTGTATATAGGGAAGGCTTAAAAGGTCTTATAAAAATAACATTTCCTGTTCCTAAAAGTACTGGACATTTGGGTTACCTTTAACCTTACCCAGAGTTAGTTTATGATATTTATCTTGTACCATTCATAAAGCTTACTTCACCGGTTTTCGTTTAAAATTATCATAATTAAAATACAAACATTAACTGAGTGCACACATGTTTGGTCTTTATATGTAGATACGAGAGAACTTATATGCATGACCACGCCCAGGCACTACCTACTCGACTCGAGGAGCGCGTATGGTGGGGGGGCGGTGGGAGGCAAAGTGAACATACCAAAGGGATTGCTTGGCAATTTTCCCATAATTTACACTTTATCGAACGATAACAAACAACCTGCATAATATATGGCTCTTCCTCTCTCTCTGTTACTCACTCTCTAAGGGTAGCTGTTTTTACCTGGCTGCAGAGGAAGAATGTAATGTGCAGGTGTATTGTGCGGCATGCGTCGTGTCATGTGCCAAAAACCCAAAAATTCTAGTTAAACTTTCCTGTCAATCAAGGTTAACGCAATTGCAATGGCAAAAAAAAAGTGTGAACTGAGTTTAGCATACATTTTCATTCAAATGACTCTCCAAAGGACCATCAGAAAGATGGCTAAGCATGTTGTGGATCTTAAGTCGTTATTTCGAGGAATATGGGGGCCATAATAAAATTTTAATTCGCACCACGATTGATGGGGCTGCACACGCATCAATGGCTTCAGTCTGCAATACATTAAATTTTATATATATTTGTATGTATATGTAGATGCCTGGCAATTTGCATATGTGTGTGTGTGTGTGTGTCTAACATTGATTGGATTTGCGTTGACTTTTAGGAGGCAGGCTAAGTGCTAGGCATTTGGCAAATGGAAAAGCTCAAAACCGCCTTATGTGGGTAATAAGTACTTTTGGCATTAGCCTGACCCAAAAATTGCGGCTGTCTCGTTAGGTGTAATTGCCTGTAATTACAACTCCAATGGAAATGGAAATAACCTTTAAGAGAAATGCAGTTGAAATGTCAACAGCAAATGACAGAATGCCCTTTATTCAATCCCTTTAAATGCCATAAATATCCACTATAAAACTGAAACCATTGCCGCGCTGACTCTTGAAATGAATTTTGGCAAATTTAGACATGGGTCCTCCAGCTGTTAGTGTGGCATAGCCACCTTCACCATTTCGTATCTGATCGGTGATCACAATTTGTGTTATGGTCCGAGCATATTTCTGTTAAATAAAAAATCATAAATTAAGAAGTCAATTCTAGTTTCCTAATCAATTTTACCTTTTGTTCAAACACATAGTCACGCGTCACCACACGCCAAAATTTAGACTTTTCTGTGATAATTTCACGTCGTAGCAGCGTATCCCTATAGGTGCGTGCTCCCCAGGTAACACTATGGCTCCGTCCACGTCCCGCTGCTTCAGAGAAAGCCGTCAGACACACAAGTAGAAGCACCAACGATAAAACAGCTTTCATTTTGTATACTTTATTAAATTGAAATTTACAAGTTTAACGGTTTTTATAGGTTTCCCCGTGTGTTAAGACAATGGTTCCCAAATTATAAAGAACGCTCTAAATTAATACAAAAAGTAAAGAAAAGTGTTTTGATTGAACAAAAAGACAACTGTTTAATAATGAAAAGTTACCGATTTACTAAGAATGGGGTTATTGTCTCAAAATTGAGACAATTAAATCAAAAGTGTAAAGGCTGTGCGGGAGTTACCTGACCTGATGGTGAAATTACAGTAAATGGTGTTGGGTAAAGGTGACTCATTTCACTCAGATTTCTCAGTAGCCCCGATGTTCAGCTGTTGTCACTGCTTTTCAGCTATCCTTAAGACATGGTCATTCAAACTTCTTTTAGTCTTTTGTTGCTTGTCCCGTTGAACCAATCCTTAAAATGAGAACTTAACAATGTTGAACTTTTAGTATTTCCTATTCCTACAACCAAAGATTTATTTATATTAAACATGACGCATGTGAAACTAAAAACGAGTCTTTTTGGGAGCTGTATACTGAATCTTAGCTATACGTTTTCTAAATTAGCTATTTTGCTAAGAGCAAAAATTTACAGATAATTTAGATGACACATGTGAAGCAAATAACGATTTTTATTGGGAGCTGACATTGGATCCCAAAAAAAAAATATTGTATGAGATGCGGTATCTATATATGTATTGTCTTTGCTACAACACAATTATTAATCTAACGTTCTTTTTCTAGACATATATTTGTTTTTTGTTTAGTGATAGAGTCAGTAAAATTAATAGATTTGTGGAAGACACACTACTTTATACCAACTAATAACAAGTGTCTTAACTACAAAAGGGCCAAAATGGGTGTACCCACATACAGAAAGTCTTTTGTTAAATTGGCGTTGTCTGTTGTTGTCAGTTTTTGCACAGGTTTGCCTTTGGTATTCCCAAACAGGTATAGCAAAGCTTGCATGGGATGGCCTCCGCCGACATGCAGAAAACAGGCAAGGCCTGCTCATGTTAGTACCTGAAGGTTCTTGAAATAACTGTACAGTCGACCACCCTCCTTTGTGGTGCTTTTGGGTCTTAATTTTAAAAGTTATACAACCATAAATTATTCACAGACTAGCCTTATCCTATGCGGGCAATCGCTTGACACCACTCAAAATTGAAAAGCAAAGTAAATATTATCTCTAGTGCTCATTGCTCCACGAACTATTCATTTCAAGCCTGCTATACCGTTCGATGACCTAAGCTCGAATATGATATCATCAAGCCTCTAAACTTCAATATATGAACAAAATGTTCAAGATGGCTTAAATTTACTTACAAGTTTCTGAATAAAATTATTTCCGTATACTTTCATTTAAATATAAAATTTTTGTTTCCCACCGATTGTTTTGCTCTGAATCCATAGCAGGATTTCCTTAAGAGACCCACCACTGTTTGGGCAGATTAACTTTTATTAAATTGTACTTGAACATTTTTACTTACTCAGCAGGGTCTCGAAGGCGGGGCCTTTGGACTAAACACAATGAGAATGACGTCTTGAACCGTTGCGCCGCGACACGTGGTAATAGCAACACCTCTTAGATATTCCTAGCATTGAATCTGCATAAAATCATGCAACAATATTTGCTAGAATATCGCTTAAATAGGACCATTAGTTATTTTCAAGTTCAAGTTTCGTTCAAGCTCAATAATAAGCGGCAACTTAAAGTTGCTAAGTAGAAAATTTAAGCCGAAAACGGGAAATATTGCACTTAGACTTTTTTTATACCCTTGGAGAGGGTATATTAAAATTGTCCAGATGTTTGTAACGCATAGAAGGAAGCATCTCCGACCACATAAAGTATATATATTCTTGATCAGCATGACGAGCTGAGTTGATATAGCCATGTCCGTCTGTCCGTCTGTCCGTCTGTCCGTCCGTCGTTTCACAGGTTTTGTACAAATACGCTGAATTTTGGAACCGCCGGATCGGATGACTATCATATATGATGGAGTTCGTTGAAACTATTTTTAAAAAACTTTTTGTTTTCATGTATCGTTCCCAATTTCATAATGTGCCATCAAAAGTAGTCTGGAAAAAAGTCTTGGAGAAAAACTTTTTATTCAATGTTATGTCCCAAGTGTATTTAAAAGTTTTCAATGATTTCACATAATTTCGATACTTTTATTCTCTACTTCAAGGTCCGTAACTAAAATTATTTTCTACTTCGCGTCCCTAACCAAAAAAGTATTTTCTTACTCGCCCGTGTACCGTACCTGCTGCGTTAGGAACTTTCGTTTTGAAACCAGAATAAAAGGCATACTTTGATGTGCAGACTCTTACTTGGGAGCACATATTTACTCTCTAAATATGTAAAAGCAATATGTCATTTCCAAAATATGTCGAAGTGGGATAAAATATATTAAATGTAAATATGTTAAAAAAAAATAGTTAAATATGTAAAATAGAATATTTTCAAATATGAATTTAATATGACAAATATGCAAAAAATTTTGAATGGGTACTGAACCTACTTTAAAAATATGTTTTCAACTAAAATCCAATGTCTATTTATTCAATAACAATATATTTGTATATAAATTTGCAATTAAAATGCTGCAAAAAAATACCTGCTAAAATAAATAAGTAAGACCTACATTTTTTTGGTAAGCACGTTTACCAAACAATAACAAAGCGTAGCATGTATAAAAAATGACTGTCAAATGGTGTCAACGTAGAGTATTTTACGCACTAATTTTTTTGTTTGTAGTTTTGGGTATTTGGGTAAAAATATGGTCTTTGGAACTTTTTGTCTTTTTTGCATCAATACAGATAGCTCGTTCAACCACAAATTGGGAATAGCGTTGGTTTTTAAGGGCTTAAACTTCATCATTATGTACATTTATAATGTGCTCTTTGTGGTTTTAAGACATCTGCTTTAACAATTATTACAACCTTCAAAAATGGACCTAAAATGGTTTTAATATACACCCCTTAACTGTAATAAATTAAGAATTTTGGGACCAAAAACGTATTTGTTTTATGAATTTGGCTTTTCAATCAAGAATTATCAAACCATCAATATTTATCAATAAGAACATTAGTAATTAACATAGATGCGTTGAAAAAGAGCTGTGCAGGCTGCTCATATTGATATGAGAGCTCGCAACGATGTGATTCACTTCATAGCAGTCAGTCGAATCTGTAACGAACAGAGGATCTTCTCATGGGGCAGAACATATCTCACATGGGAAGAGCATCTATCAATCTCTAATGGGCAATCTAAGAGTGTGTTGGAAAAATACCTGCTGGATGCTCATAAATATAGGGCAAGAATCTTGCAGGAAGCATCCTGATAGCCTGGTTTGCCTCAAGAAAGGGTCATTCTCTGACGAATGTTGTTCACGGTCACATTATCGATGACACTGGGAGTTAAATTGCAAAACGATATATCGATTGAAAATCTAGCCTTTTAGCGGAAAATAGCTGCTTGTTCTAACAATAGCTAGATCATTCTTGACATGAAAGAATGAGGTAATTTAGCTCATCCAGCGAATTAAAATAGAAATCTGTTTTTATACCCTTGTAAAGGGTATTATAATTGTTCCCAGAAGTTTGCAGAGTCTTCTTTTTACTGCACACTGCTAATATGTCGGAACCGACCGGATCGGATGACTATATCTTATAGCTGTCATAGGAACTATTGGTCGAAAACTGGGTCTTTGTGAGAAAAACTTTTTTGTTTTTAATGTAAACGCCTCCCGCTTCAGCAATTATTAGTTTTATACGCATCTACACAGATTTCGAATTTTTGTTCAAAATCGGACGACTATATTATAGCTAGCATAGGAACTATCGGTCGAAAAGTGGGTTTTAGTTAGAAAAATTGTTTGTCTTAATGCTGGCGTTCTTAAACTTTGATGTATTAAAACATTTGCAAGGGTATAAAAACTTCGGCAAAGACGAAATACTTTTCTCGTATTAAATGCGAATTGTATAATTTAAACTTAAGTGTAACGGCAGAAATGTCATGCCTATATATATTTAATGTTCTATGAATAAAAACCTTCAAGTTATAAACATACTCTTCAGACACCGTTAGTACTTCACTCAAGTACCAAATTCTTGATTTGCTACCCTAAGTTTCTCTACATGTTGATTTCAAGTGCTTTATAACAATTGAGAATTTGTTTGAAATTTCCAACAAATATTCTTTTTATCTTTCCCAAACCCCAACATTTCGCTTTCACTGTGCATATTTAAAGTCTTTTGACTTGGTCAATCCTCTACCCTGGCCCTATACGTTGTATCAATGCAACTTGAGAGTCTTATGCAGATTTTTCCGACTTTGCCACCACAGCAGATGCACAAAGAAAATTGTGCTGACCTCAAAGCCCTCTTCACCACAAAAGATGTCTCGTTCATTTCACAGCCAATTTTGTGCGTTTTCTTTTCTTTGCAGCTGCTTCTTTAACTTGTACTTGTTGTCCTCTTTCTGGTTGCTGCAGCGTTGAAAGTGTGAAAACGGATTTCTGGTCGTGTCCTAAGAGACTTTTGTTTTTCAATTGCCATTTGCCATATTTGAGGCAATTGTTTTAGTTTGCCAACGAAGAAAATGCAATTGTGGCAGCTGCACACAGTTGAAGTACTCGTACATATGTGGGGACGTACCGTAAATTTCCGGTTTAAGTTTGACTGGAGCAACAGAGTTTAGCTACAGTTATGGCGCACCCGCTTTTACGCTTATCAGTTGCCCGAAGGAGGGGAGGGGAGGTGTAAGTGCAGTCCTTGCGCTCACACACTCTGGCTCTATTTCTTATGCTTATCAAGTGAAGCTTCCAACGTGCTAACAAACGAGCAAAAACAACCAGGAGCAAGGATAGAGAATGAGATTGCCCACAGTTGTTTTTCCGGCCAGCAATTTCTACCCTTTGGAAGCGATTTTCCCTTCTTTTTTGTGTTACCTTCTAAATCGTTTAAGTGTGGCAAGGTTAAATACCTTCACTGAATGAATGAATACATAAATTTCTAGTGCATATTGACGCAATTCAATGCCATGATTATTCAATGTTTTACTTATTTCTAAGACACCTTTGCACTCGCACGTGGTCGTAAATAGGTCTTCATGTAAAACTGACCAAACATATACGTCATTAGGATGGCCTGTGCCATCATCATATACAATATACTCTTTGGAAACTGGCAGCCCGCTGAGAAGATCAGCACATAGGACGAATGGAGTAGGATCATGGCAAACTGTACCAGTTGTGTGATGGTTATGTACTTCTTCCACCAAAGACTGCCCTTGACTGCCGGATATTCCGATGACAGATAGTAATAGAAGTACATGACGGTGTGCACGAATGAGTTTATCATGCCCACCGCATTGACGTGTCCTCCGGTGCCATAGAATCGCATCAGTGAGTAGCAAGTGGTCACTACCGAGACATGATGGAAAACATGTAGGAAACTGATCTGCTTGTAGCTCTTGCGCAGCACAAAGAACACCGTGTCCAGCAGATCCACAATTTTGTTGATATAATAGGCCAAGTGCACCATGCGTTCCAGTTGTTTCCTCTCATGACCCAACGGAAACGTTTCCATACATTTGAGATCACAAATTTGTATAATGATCAGATAGTAGAAAGTCTGAAATGAACATCATCTTAGCCAAGTTTGGCACCTTATTCAAAACTTGATACCCACCACGGCAAAGAATATGCCATTATAGGCCACCTGGAAAAGATTATAGGCCTTCAATATCCTTTTTAGATCGTAGGGTTTGCGATTTTCCATATACATTCTGCCCAGCTTCAGCACAAACATTAAATAGCTTATGACAATCAACGCAATGGGCCATGGTGAGTTGGTTAAAGGCAGAGGATTGGGATCTGGTGTATAAAATATGAAGTATTAATCGGAATCAAAAATGACCCAAATTTCACTTACCCGGGTGTGGTAAGTCAAAAATAGCGAACATCGCTTCAGCTGCTAATATATAATACGACTGCGGCAGTTCATTAAATGCGCTTGCTTTAAAGCTTCAAATGCCAAGCAAGGCAACCAAGTAAATGGATTTACAAATGCATATAGATTAGTAGGTACTCGGAATATACCAGCAAAATCAAAGGTATACGCATGTGTTTGTATGGTTTGGCACAGAAAACCTGGGACAAGCCGGGGAAATTCCACCCATCCCAAATTTTGGCATTTTATGAGACGGTCCCAAGTACTTAAAAATCAAACAGAGACGAATTTTTTGGCAAAGCTTGAATGTCGTACACTCTTTCGCTTAGTCTATGGACTTTAAAGCTTTATTTTCTCTTCTTTAAGCAATAAATTGCATAAGAATAGATTGCACAATTGCTGACCAAGCGCGGATTTAGCATTAAGCAGGCAGCCCAGGCACAAAGGTCTTTCATTGTCGGAGGCATAACACAAAAAAAAAAAAATGATTCTTAAATAAAGTATGCATATTATTTGTTTAATTAACCAGAGTTGCCATTTCCTAGTTATTTCATAAAAGTTTTAAAGTTGCTTGGAAATATCTTAAACACTTTAAGCTTACAACTCATTTAAATTTTCCAAATTTGGCTCGACCGAAGTTTATATACCCTTGGAGTATGATATATGATTGTCAGCTTGTTATATGACAGCTATACGATATCGAACTCTTTAAAATTGGGATAATTGCAAATTATAGATAGCATTAAAAACAAACAAGTTTTTATCACCAGAACTACTTTTTCGACCGGCAGTTATGTGTAATAGTCCTCTGCCGGGCCACTCGACTGTAACGCTCTTACTTGTTCAAAGATGCATTGAAGTGTAAACATATATATAAATGTGAAAGTATGTTTGTTTGTTTGTTTATTTGGTTCTATTGGGCGTCTAAGCCGCTGAACCGATCAGGAAAGAGTCATAGGTCATGTCTCAAGTCTGCGAATGGTAAAAAAACCGTGAAATTTGCTAAATAATAATAAGAGTATTTATGAAAGTTTACTTAGCTTTTATTTCAATGGTCCCAAAAACCACGAAATTCCAAACTTATTTGAGGACTGTTTATTAAAGCGCTTATTGTTTCGATAAATATGCTAAAGTTGGTAAATATAAAATTTAGATCCAATGGTCAAAAAATCGTGATATTTAAATTGTCATTTAAATATGTATGAAAGAGCAGGCATTGGTAAATAAGAGCTATGGATTAAAGAGAGACCAAAATTAATGGCGAAACTTGCCAATTAAGTGCTTAAAAAATCACAGATTTCCGAGTTTAGATTAACAAAAGACCGGTACACCGACGGATAAATAGCAGGAGTAAATCAAATGGTCAAGAAAATCATGAAATATTCTAAGATTTAAAAAAAAGAGAGCGTAGTTTAAAGTCGGCTGTAACCGACTTCGATATACCCGATATACTCATGAAAAAACATGCTGAACAGTGTTCCTGCGTTACTTAGGGTGAACATCCGAAAAGTATGCAACATTTTTTTTTAGCCTGGTGCTTGGTTCAATTTTTTGCTCATAACTAGAGAACCGCTCATCCGATCTTTATATTTTCTTTGGCAAATCGATTTATTTTGCTAGTTACTAACTATCCCTAGAAGGTACAAATGGTCTATCTTCAAAACTGTAGGAGATATAACGTTTTTTCCAAAATGCGGGGGCTGGAGGGGGTGTGGAAAAAAATAGAAATAAACTTGATCGGCCTGCAAGTATAAGAAGCATTTATCTCATACATGTCAAACCTCTGTCTCTTACCATCTCTGAGATCTAGGTGTTCATACAGACAGACGGACGGACGGACAGACGGACATGTCTATATCGACTCGGCTGTTGATGCAGATCAAGAATATATATACTTTATATGGTCAGAAATAATTCCTTCTGCCTGTTACATACATTTGCACGACTTTAGTATACCCTATTTACTCTACGAGTAACGGGTATAAAAACAAAAATTGTGTTTTCTTCTCTTACAACCAAATAGAAGCAAAGAGCGTAGTTATAGGTTGTTTTGGTACCTTTATTCAATGTGGTCGATTAAAAGCGGTCGTTTTCTGACAACTTTCTTATTTTTAAAATTATTATGAAAATTTGATAGACAGAAATAGTAGAGGGCAAGTATCTGTGGTGTAGAACAAAGTGTACCAAAAATCGAAATACACAATATTGTATAATGAGTTTAGATTATCATTACGATTTGATAGGACACCTAGGACCGACACTCAGGATAGTTGGTCATTTTGTTGGCTTGTTTAGTCAAAAGTAAAGTCCGAGCTAAAGCTCACTAAGTTAGATTAGCAGAACCGGTTCATAACTGATCTATATATTTTCGTTGTAAATGTGCAGCATCCAATAGCAAAGTAAAACATTTAATCTAATAATATACGATTTACAAGCGTTATTGCCTAGAGAAGGTATAAGAAGTGAGACTTCTCGGTCAAATTAAGTTGTGATATCACGATTATTGCATGCATTGGCTGAGTAATTATTCCCTGCTTAATGCCTTAAGACTCGATTTTCATGTCCGTCTTTTTAGGTCACATTTAACTTTGACCCTCACTGTTGACTCAATCTCGTTAAGATCTTAA
Organism: Lordiphosa clarofinis; assembly: GCA_018904275.1. Lineage (NCBI taxonomy): Eukaryota > Metazoa > Arthropoda > Insecta > Diptera > Drosophilidae > Lordiphosa > Lordiphosa clarofinis. The sequence goes on along the minus strand of JAEIGQ010000070.1, from coordinate 490,772 downwards.
GCTTAACGGAAAATCATAAGGGCAAAGTTTGAGCTTTTGCTTGGACGCTTACTATACAGCTACGGTTAATTAAAAGCGTGCACCCGTGCAATAATTGCAAACCTATACCCATTTTGAAAATAACAGACACTGACACAATATGTGTGACCAAATCTCGAACTTTAGCGCTCAAGTGGCCACCTGAGTAAAGTATTTTTGAATTTAAAACATACTAGAAACTACTCAGGGCAATTTTGTTTCTGGAATATACAGTCCCACTTAGCTCGAACACTCGGGAAAAAACTGTTGTTGAAGTATGAGTACGAGTGGAACGGTTGGTTCCACTTTAAACTAGAATGAAAAGTACTTGAATAAGTAATGAAATATAATAATTTAGAACAATAATTTTTGGCTCAATTGTTTTTCGTTTGTAGAGTGAGTCCGGAAATGTTAAAGAAAGTGTTCTGGAACGAAAGTATGAACTTTTAGCGAAAAATTAAACTGGTTCTATTACTTTTTGGTCTTGCGTTAAGTTTCGACCTGGGAAAGTTTAAGCCATATTCTAATATAATTCTAAGGGATATATTCCTAGTGCTTTCTAGTAAAAAGTTTCAAGAAAGAATCAAGAATCAATTTTGTGCTTTGTTTTAAATATGGGAACTCTTTTTTTTAAGATCAAACCAAGATTGGAGAAAAATAAAAACTCTAACGAACTTAAATTTTATCTCTCACCATACATTTTTTGATAATACCCTGGGAGCATTTCACACAATATTACATCGGTTCCACGTCTATTCATCACAAAACAATTTCAACACGTCAATTCCACAAACGTCAATTCAACACACGTAAATTCAACACAGTACAATTATAACACATATACAATTTCAACATAATCAATTTTAACACAAAGCAATTGAACATCGGAAATTTCAACATATAACTTAAAAAATTTATATTTTCAATCTTGCAAGTGGCAATGTCAGTCGAACCTGACTTTAATCTCCTCCGAAAGTGTATGCAGATTTGAAAGCACCAGAGATAACATTCTTTTGTTCACAACTTGAATAAATTTCATCCGAATGCAGACGTTGTAAATATCGTAAAACTTTTGCCTGTGTCACCCTTCTTTCCAAGCATGAATTTGTTTGTGTTTAATTTGTAATGTGTTGAAATGACTTTTTGAAATTTGTGTGTTGATTATACCGGGAATTGGTTTATTAAATCGGCAGGGGATGAAGGTTGCGATTGTGGGAAAATTGCGCCGGAGGCAAAATTTTTTTTGGAAAAAATCGCGCGGTTTTTTCTTAACAAAATTTTAACTGCAGCTAGTGTCCCCCTTCTATCTCTGATGGTATTATATTTACTATCACTAATAAAAGTCATCGTTACTCAACTTAAGGTTCCACGTCTATTCAACACAAAACAATTTCAACACGTCAATTCAACTCACGTCAATTCAACTCACGTCAATTCAACACAAAACAATCTTCACAAAAAAAACGTCAACACACTTCAATAAGTCATTTAAAATTATAATAATAATAAATTTAATAATAAATTAATTATTTTGTTTTGTGTTGAATTGACGTGTTGTGTTCAATTAACGTGTGTTGAATTGTTGTGTTTGGTGGAATGACTTAGTGTTGTATTGACGTGTGTTGAAATTGTTTTGTGAAGACTTTGTTTTGTGTTGAATTTGTTTGTGTTGAATTGACGGATTGTTGAATTGTGTTGTTGGGTGAAATGACTGTGTGTTTTATGGACGTGTCACCATTACATCGCCTGGATCGAGTTAAATGCTAACAAAAATAACCTTTCCATTAAGGAATGCGTTATCCTAATCTGTTTTTGGGTTGCCCTCTGCACTTGTGCTCAAACGCAGGCAAATAGTTGCTTTGTTCAAATATGTCTGAATTCAATCAAAGATTTATTTATATTATAGATGACGCATGTGAAACTAAAAACGAGTCTTTTTGGGAGCTGACATTGGATGCAAATTTTTGCATTTCGCTGCCTTTACGAGGATGCGTTTACTGAAACTTAGCTATACGTTTTCTAAATTAGCTATTCTGCTAAGAGCAAAAATTTATAGGTAATTTAGATGACACATGTGACGCATATAACGATTTTTATTGGGAGCTGACATTGGATCCCAAAAAAAAAATATTGTATGAGATGCGGTATCTATATATGTATTGTCTTTGATTCAATTCAATTTCATTTCGATAAGGCGTCGCCTGAGCATTGTCTTATAGCCTATTTCCACTATAGCAAATATGTACATATTTTCACATATAAAAAATATGTATCATATTTCCCATAGGAAAAATATGTACATATCTAAAAAATGTGTCCATTCACCCGGAATGTTTTCAGTGTTGTAAAAATAAATACTGGCTATTTTGTTATCGATAACACAAACCATCAACCCTGTTGCGATCGCAGGAAGGCGCTATTTTTAAATCTGAAAAAATGTCTTTTAAAATAAAGCATTTGTTTTAAGAAGTTCCTAAAAAGCAAATCTGTGACTTGGCAGGACTAATATGAATTCGTGCTCAGACATGCGGGAGGAGAACTTGTTCGCGGTAAGGTACGCCCAGCAAAACACTCATAAATTTCAACCTTAAACGAGAATTCTGTACAAGGCATGGCATAGATGACTTTATTTGAGAAGGCTCTGGTGATGGTGTCCGCCACAAGAGAGAGCGAACGGATAAACTATATCTAGAATCGACTACTTTATATGGAAATCCTGGTGCGCATGGAGAAAGCCAAGAATTTAATAAAATTGTCCTTATCTTTATTTAGCAAACGCAAATAAAAGCAAAAATAAATGCGTCAAACAAAGTCAAGCTTGAAATTGTCTTTTGTCAATTTGAGAAGTATTCATAGTGGCATAATAATAATAGTGTCTCGCAATATTTAAGTTGATTTAATTGATCTAAGCTCTGTAAAAGTTTGTTCAAAGATGTGATACACAATTAATTTAAATTCAAATTATCAACTTGCCATTCACATGTTCACGACACTGCAAAATATGTACATATCATATGGAAACGCTAAAAAAAAACATATGTACATTTCGAAATATGTGATTATAGTGGAAATAGGCTATTAATTGAACTATTTTTTCACTTATCGAAATTGAAATATGAAATTTGCACTTGAATCATGTATTTTAATACTAATACCAATTATTGTCTGTATAAATCTACATGAGTATACGCGTACAAAATATGTTAAAGACGTCTGTTTTGTTTAGTTTATTTATATATTTATTTTATATTTCAACTAATTTGGTATTTATGCTCAGTGCGGAGTGATTTACTTAAGGAACTTTCAACTTTTTTGACTATCTAAATACTTGCAATTTTCTCTCTGTGTAGAACTTAGACATAAGCAATCCAAAAATAAATTCACTGCTCAACTCATTAGCATGTCTAACATATTCCTCTATTCCAAAATACTAAACTCTTCATTCAGTATTACACAGTGCGTTTATTTATTATTTCTAGTCTCGCTTCTTATCGCCTGAACACAAATACGTTTGAATATAGAATTTCCCAAATAAATACATAAAAATTACCCCCTGCAACATATTCAAATAGAGCGCACTGTGCGGTACTCCACAATTTGCTGGCGAGAAAAATCTCACATACAGAGCATAGAAAAACAGAATTACAAATTGAACAAGTTGCGTCAAGGTAATATACTTCTTCCACCAAAGGCTGTTTTTAACTCCCGGATATTTGGCCGAAAGGTAATAATAGAAATACATTACAGCGTGCACAAATGAGTTGAGCATTCCCACAGCATTGAAGTGTCCTCCGGTGCCGTAGAGACGAGTGACCAAATACCCACCGATTACCATGAAAACATGATGATAGATGTGCAGAAAAGTCAACTGTTTGTAGCTCTTGCGCAGCACAAAGAATATGGTGTCCAGGAGATCGATAATTTTGTTAAAGAAGAAGGCAAAGTGTACCATGCGTTCCAGATTCTTGTGCTCGTGTCCCTGGGGAAAGGTTTCCATGCAGTGTAGATTGCAGATACGCACAATGATCAGATAGTAGAAGGTCTAAAAGTGGGTGGAGATGTTCCATCTATTAAATGTCAAAGCTGACTTAGAAAAGGGTACTTACTACGCCAAAGCAGATGCCATTAAAGGCCACCTGCATGAGATTATAAACTTTCAAAACCTTTTTCAAGTCGTAGGCCCGACGGTGCTGCATATATTGTTGACCCCATTTTAATACAAAAAGCAAGTAAAGGGTTATAATTAAGCAAACAGGCCATGGTGAATCGGTCAGCGGCAAAGGATTGGGATCTAAGATGGAAATGTATGGTATTAGTTCCATTTCACTGCACGCAATTGTATGTTTCGGGTTTACCGTTTTGTGGTATGCCAGAAATACCGAACATGATAACTCAACTAATGATTACTTGTGACTAATGACAATTAGTAGACTTGCCATCGTCAAATACCAAAACTGAACAATCTAGCAATCGATTTAGTATGCAATTCTTGAACTTACTGAACTCGGTTTTTGGAGGAAGGCGCAACGAAATGTACACTGAGAACAAATCTGCATACGTTTGAAATGTTCTATAATAAAGAAATAAGAAAACGAGAAAGGCAAAGCTAACTTTGTCTGTGCCGAAGTTTTGATACAGTTGAAGCGACTTCGACCAAACTTCGCAGATCAGCTTAAAAACATAAATATGACCGTGATTGAGAGCGGTAATATTGAGAAAAAACTTAATTTTATTTCTAAGTGTAGAAATTGTAAATGCAGTTCTCAAGGCCAGCAAAAACTCGAAAACAAAACCTAATACATATAATGCTTCGTCTGGTTTTGTCTCAAGGGTGCATAATAATAGAAATCATTGAAATAAACCAATCAAGCTGCAAAAATAGCATAATTCGTGGAATACGGCAGATCATTTATGATCACTTGGCAGAGATACTCACAATAAAGTAGTCCATGGTGGATTAATGAGTGACAATGCTATCGGATCTTTGGTACAAATTTAATTACATTTTCGTTCGATTAATACGATTTATTTTTCTTGCGCCTAGTCCCAGCAGTAGATCCAATACCTTGGAGTTCATTTCAACTACTTGCATAGGCAAAATATTGAAACTTGCCACTTGGTTTTTGTATAAGGAAAATTCTCGATTATTCACTAATTTGAGTAAAATTTTATTCATCTACGGCATTTGAATTTCCAATTTCAAAGTGTGTTAGACTTAAAATTGTTGAACTGCAGTGGCTGCTTATCAAAAAACATGAGTGGAATTAGTACTTACAACTGCCGGATTTAGCAATGTGTCACAAAGGTTCTGTAGCATTACGACCAATTAAGTGTGAATGTTTATACTCATTATTCAATTTTAGCCTGGCAAACTTGATTTGAAAATCGGGTAATTTTCTAAAGGTTATACAGCGACTCAGACACAAGAGCGCGTGGAACCAGCTGAGCGCACACTCAGACGGCGAAACAGGTGCAGTGTGCGCTATCGAGACGCATTGATCAGGTTCCATAAAATATGTAGGCTTATCTTAGAGTATATCAGGGGAGGAGACATTTTAACATTTCTGCTACCATTTTAGAGCTCATTAAACTAGCTTGGTCAACAATTTTGCTTAAGGGGGTATTCTCCATGTCAAGGCAGTTTTTTGGACCTTTTTTAAAAAAAATCTTACTTGAAAAAGCAAAGAGTTTTTCCAATTCTGTTTTTATGATTATGTTACAAACAGATTAAAGTAAACAAAAAAATGTTTACTGCTTTGATACGAGGGCTGTTTCAAAAGTTATCGGCCGTCAAGGTGGGTGTTAAAAAACAAAGTTTAAGTGCTGGCGGCCATGATTCCACGTCTCCTGGATGTCTGAAATGAAAAGTAAAAACGGAGTCACAATCAGAATAGATGTAATTCTGGTCTAAACCTCGAAAAAATTTTGTGAAAAACGAAACGGCAAATCGATTTTTGGTCCTTTTTTTGTAGTTTAGTGTAAAACAAAAATAGTAAAAGTTTGTAAAAATTATAATTGCGGTTCAGACTGGAATGGTGACACTTCTGCGTTGATTTCAGTTTAAATCATCGAAATCGGTTCAGTGTAACTGGAGAAATCATGGCCGCCAGTTCGAAAAACGTGCTTTCGAGATAAACGCGTTCAAGTAACTTTTTTGGGCAAAAAAAACATCAAAAATGAAAAAATGCAGTTCCAGAATGGTGACAATTCTGCGTCGATTGCATATTATTTCATCAAAATCGGTTTAGTAGAGCTGGAGAAAAGTGCCTTGGCAGTCCGAAAAATTGCTTTGAAAGTAACCAAAAATATTACAGATATTATATACTTACAGATATTAGTTGGCGATGTCAGCTGCATATGGTGGACCTTCCTCATCTTTAAAAAAGCTGTTTTCAGCATCAGCACTCTTTGCTTTGCGGGCCATTTTGCCTTACTTAGATGCGGCCGCTGCTCTAGTTTCTGAGCGGTTTAGTCGGTAGAAATAAGATATATTTATCGATTAAAAGCCGTTTAATAATCGATATCGATCTCGGCGACAATATGTTACCATTCAAATTCAAGAACCAGCCGTTATAAATATCACAGTTTTATTTACTGAAAATTTGTTTACGCAAAAATTTCACGTTTTAGGGAAAACATTGTTCGACTAAAAAGGATATCAAAAGTATTTTGAATTTCCAAAAAAAACTTTTGGGACGATATTCTCAAATATCCAAGCTATAAAAAAATGCAAGAAAAAAAATCGAAAAAAAAATTTCACATTTAGGGTGTTCACTAGCTCCCGTAAAAGTGTAAATCAAAAAGCGTAAACTCCAAAAGTTTACGACACAACAACAAAACACATAGAAAAAAATTACCAGCTTTTTGTTGCCCTGGGGTATGTTTATAAAATCTCTCGTAAAAATGTAAAAGTGTAAAAACTTGACGTGTTCAAAGTATCGCCTAAACATATAATACTTGGTATCGTGCTTGTCTGATATAGAAATTTAGATAAAGTATTTTCTGTATAGGCGTTGGCTGAGTGGATATGATTATCCACTTGTATTTTTGATATTCTGGTTCGAGTCCCGGTAAGGGATGGATCTATAATCTTTTTTTTTTTTTTTGTATTAAAAGTGCCAAAAATATAGCGGAGGTCTCAAAAGATGTTCAATGACAAACGATAAAAAAAAAATGAAGTCAGCTTACATGGATCGAACACACGACTTCCTGTTAATGAGTAATGCATGCAGTGCCCTACGCCACTAAGGCGTCTGAATGAGCAAAATAAATAGCCAGTTAAAAGCAGCTGATTTACCACAGCAATTACTAGGGTAAATCACAATCACTAGCTCATGTGGGGTAAATTTACTAATTACGTTTTTACGAGGGCTGGTGAACACCCTAATTGTATTGTATTGTAAAATGTTATAAATAGATAGCGGATTTGAAATAATTTGAAACCGATTTTAGTCCCATCGGGGAGCTGGATCTGTAATATAGTCCGTTCAAAAAACATAGCAGAGTTCTAGGCTGAACCGTGGTCTCGTCCCATAAGCAAATTGGAGTCCTCAACTCGTTATTGGCGAAATCAAGGTTTCTAAGGAAAACTGTGTGGTCGTTTGAATGTAAATGTGGAATACAAAATAGTTCGCTGATGATAAGAAGTGGTTATCTTTGAAAAGCGATCGTTGTACGGACATACCAATTGCTATTCCAAATTGTTGTAATTAATCTCTGTTGATTTGTGTTGATTACATTAAATTGTAACTCTCCACCGACCTCAAGCCAGCCAAATGCAAAACTTTGATTAAAATTAAGGTTGAATTAAACATGAACAATATTTATTTTAAAAATTAAAAAACAATTACGATATATTCTCATCTCACGAATACGACATTTCAATCTGAAAGTTTTACACAAAATAGTACAAAAGGCATTCAATATTTCTGCATTATTCATTCAAAAATAGTATTTTTTGAATTATGACAGGCGATATGTGAGCGATATGTGTAATGATTTTTGAAGTAGGCAACTCAAGCTGTAACCGCAATTTTCCATAATTTTTAATAGTTTTTTGAAAAACTTTTTTCAGAGAAAATAAATAAAAATGTTCAAAAAATATTTTTCTTCTTAAATTGGAGGAAAAATAAAAAAAAATAAAAGTTTGATCGCGTTTTGTGGAAAAACGGCCATTTTAAGATTTTTAAATAAAATTTGAAGTAACCCTCATGATATTCCTAATACTCTGAAAAAGGGTTCATGATAGGGTTGCCATAACTATCCGATGGAGTACCATTTCTTGATTCACCCACAAACAACTTTATTTAGATCATAAGAATAGATATAAACCGAACTGCGTTTTCGGATTAACCAATAAAGCCTTGATTGATGGATTGTGGTCACTTTTTCCTATCAATTGTCTTTGAAAAACATTGAGTTATAGGATATTACCAGTTTCTTTAAAACTATGTAATTATTCTTATTGTTTAGTTAACATAAAGCAACCGTAGCAGATCTCTATTAAAGAGGGAAAAGTGGATTTCATAACAGTTGGAATTGGTTACAGTTGCTCGGTTTTGGATTTCAAGCAATATTTATATGATGTTTAAATAAAAATTCTTTTAAAATATATTTTAATATCAAAGCATTATTATAAAAATTTGTTTATAATTTTAAATATTTATTTAAAGGTCTCAAATATGAACTACTTTCAATTCCGCCGGCTTTAATGCACGACAAATTTGGTGAATTTGCTGCCAAAATTGGGAACAGACCTGATTGCATATTTAAAAAACACAGTTAAAAACGGAACAATCGGAATTGACTATGTGTAAAAAATCTTTTTTTTCGGCTCAAACGATCGCCTTTAAACCGTTTAAAGTCCACTTTCTTTTGGATCGCCTTCAAAACAATAAACAAAATAATGTATGTTAAAATAAAATACGGTATTTAATCCCCGTACTTAGTATTCACTCAAAGCAGACTGTGACCAAAACAAAAAACTATTGACACAAAAATTGTGTTTGTTTTATTTGTTATTTAAATTGCATAGAAATGGGTTCCTGGTTGCAATGTTTTAGGTATAACTTGATGTTTATATTACTTACTGTATTTTCTCCTTCTTGCTGGGTTTAATTGTTAAATTTAGCGTTGAGGTTCCCGCTGATTCAAGGTAGGCACAACTGTTCCTAACAGAAGTGTGCCCTGCTTGCAGTCACTTGATAAACTAATCTTAATTTTCATTGTAATTGAAATTTCCATTTGCTTGTGCTTTAATTAATTCCATTCTCTTTCTCTTTCTGTCTCTTTAAAGCTTTAAATATTTAAGTATGGATAAAGAAAATAATAACAGCAACAGCAACCAGCTTGGTGCTGTACACATCAAACTGGAATGGGGGCAAACACTTAGGATCAAATGCATTTCAGCAAATCTAATTACGCCGGAACAATAAACTCAAATAACCATGTGAATGATGATGATGATGTGGCTTCCGTTTCCTGAAAATAAGGAAATGATGCAGGCTATTGATGCTTAGCTTTTGCTTTTCGAATACAGAACTAAAACGAAAAACTTCTCTTGGACTTGCCTGAAAACTTAATTAAAAAAGTAGAAAGAAAAACCAAATAAATTGAGAGACAAAAAAATAAAGGAAAAGGCTTAAAGCGCCTGGACGGCGTTTGGGCTGGCCATAAATCAGCACTGTAGACTTGCGGTCCAGCACTGGCCAATTAGTTAGTCCATTGAACGTTGCCTCCCTTCTGCCTCACTGATGACTGCGGCCAAAAGACGTGCGGGTAGCAGCAGCAACAGCAGCCACAATGAGCCTCAGTCCCTGCAGCAACAGCAACATCAGGAGGTGGATCAGCAGCAGTCGTCGCAGGCACACGAATACCAACAGTTGCTGCAGCACCCACATCATCATCACCACTACAACAGCAGCGGCAGCAGCAGCAGCAACAGCAACAGCGGCAGCAACCACCCACAGCAATACCACCAGAGACAACAGCATCAGCCGCATCAGGCGACATTGCGCGATTGCTCCGTTAAATTGCCGCTGGATATTCTGTGAGTATTCCCAACCAAAAAGCCCGCAAATCATTTAGGGTTACGACGATAAGCAAGAAAAAGGTCAGGTTGGCTTTTCTCCCTTGTGACCATCTCTGATGGGAGGCGAAACCATCTTGTTAATGCCAAATGGACGCACGTCTGAATGGTTTAATAAAATTTACATTTTAACAACAAAACAAATGGAAATTGCATTAAATTTAACGGGGCAATCGTCAACGTTTTCTCATTTCATTTTAATGTTTTATTTTTGGCTCACATTAACGATAGAACAAAAAGAAAATGCCAGCAAAATAAATGGGATTTTTGGTTATAATGTACCCATATAAAGGTTGCTGGTTGTAGGAATTTTGAGAGGTTGCTAATCCAATGGAGATACATGAAATCTAAAATCATTAATGTGAACATAAAGTAGGGGGGTTCACATTTTGTTCCCTAGATAACTGGACTAACAAGAAAGGGGGTCAAAATTTGAGGAGCAAATAAGTGACAGACAAAAACAGACAAGGACTGTTTAGAGACCTGAGGATATTGCTAACCTAGAGACAGAGGAACAGACTCATCTGGGAATACCAGAGTAAACTTTTCACTTCCAATACTTGCCCAGAAACCAAGAATGGGAACTCAACCAAAAATCAAAGCATTGTATATAAATCAGCATAGGGAATTTTTAAAAAAAAAGAAGAATCCTAATATTAAGTAAATGTAACAAATAACTTTCTAAAAAGCACCGTTTAGTTAAGTCACTGTCAAGTCACCGTTAATTCACTGTTTAGTCACTGTTAGGCAGTGTTAAGTCACTGTTAAGTAAAAGTTTAGGCTGTTTTTGTCTCTGATCCCCTCCTTGCACCTTTTTCACTGTAAAGTCACTGTCTAGTCACTATTATGTCACTGTTTAGTCACTGTTAAGTTACTGTTTTGATAGTAAGTCACTGTTTAGTCACTTTCTAGTCACTGTTAAGTAAAAGTTTAGTCACTGTTTTGTCACTGTTTAGATAGTAAGTCACTGTTAAGTCACAGCTTAGTCACTTTTTGTCTATGATCTATGAACTTTTTGCACCTCTTTCCATCCTCTTTCACTCATATTTCCCAGCGTCACGTGTTTAGTCACCATCAGGTCACTGTAAAGTCACTGTCTAGTCACTGTTAAGTAACTGTTTAGATAGTAAGTCACTGTTTAGTCACTGCTCAGTCACCGTTCAATCACTGTTCAGTCACTGTTTATATATTGCTAAGTCATTGGTAAGTAACAGTTCAGTCACTGTTTTCTTACTGTTTAGTCACGGTTTAGTAACTGTTTAGTCACTGATCCCCTCTTTGCACCTCTTTCCATCCTCTTTCACTCATCTTTCCCAGCGTCACGTGTTTAGTCACCATCAGGTCACTGTAAAGTCACTGTCTAGTCACTGTTAAGTAACTGTTTAGATAGTTAGTCACTGATTTGTCACTGTTTAGTCTATGATCAACTCTTTGCACCTCTTTCCATCCTCTTTCTTTCATCTTTCCCAGCGTCACGTGTTTAGTCACTATCGGTCACTGTCTAGTCACTATTTAATCACTGTTAAGTCTCTGCTTAGATAGTAAGTCATTGTTAAGTCACTGCTTAGATAGAAAGTCACTGTTTTGCCACTGTCCAGTCACTATTTAGTCACTGTTAAGTCACTGTTTAGACAGTATGTCACTATCTGGTCACTATAGAGTCACTGTCTAGTCACTATTTAGTCACTATTTAGATGGTAAGACACTGTTTTGTCACTTTCCGTCCTCTTTCACTCATCTTTCCCAGCGTCACGTGACGCTGAATTCAAATTTTACTCCTACTAAAATCTTCCTAACCGAAATTAAAGCTGTTTCACATCAAAAATAAAAAAAAAATCCCTGCGCGATCCTTAATGGTAATGAAAGCCGGGTAATCCTGGATATTCTTAAATCGATCAAAAAAATATTGCTTTCTTTATAAGCACTTTCTTGCATCCCATTTCAAAATTTAATCTCCGAAGCCATCGATTCCGTCTGATAGTTTGGAGATAACTAAGACTGTGTCGCATGAACATATTCAAGTGACTAAAGAAAAAGCTATGCATTTCAGGAAGAATAAATTCAAAGCTAAGTTAGCTCTTTCTCCCCACTTAAAGGCGCATTACAACTCTCTTTAAAAAATATAAACAAAAAGAAAAACTCTCACTGGATTGATAAAGACATAGAAATAAATAATGAAAACATGCTAAACCTATTCAAGTGACATGGAGTGTATCAAGCACATTTCGCATTTTTTTATAATATTCCAAAAAGTTTTATTCTCGATTTATTTCTGCTTTATTTTAGTCTACGACAAATAAGCGTGAAAATATATAAAATTCTAGACTTGAGTTGGATAAAGTTCTATATATATTTACAAAGCTGACATGTAGTCATCACCCCTGATTAACAGCTTTCATTCATCATTCCACATAAATGAGAACCCTTTTTTCCAAGGATTATGGCACAAATTCTTCAGGCCATAAGCCAACTTTTCTGCGCGTTTTTAAGCTTAAAGGCTGTCAACTTGGATGCGTGACAGGCGACAGCTGAAACAACAGTCAAAAAGGCGGGACAGGGGGGAAGGGGAGGGGAGTCAACATGCATATGCGTTTATGCAGATCGCAGTCAAGTGGCAGTCGCCCAGGGGGCGTGAAATGAGGCCAGTTCCCAGTCTTTCGACTACAGCTGTGGGGTGTGATGGGAGGGGGGGGGGGATTAAAATGGTAAACTTAAAGCATGTCGTCGGTAGGAAGGAGCAGCTCAGCGTCTGAGGTTTGCGAACGTGGCCGTCAAGTCAAGTGACTCCAGGCGGGCCTCCTCCAGTTTTAGCCATAGCGTGTCGTTACATTTAACGAGGTGTCGCATGCGGAAAGCAGATGGAACTGCCTGTTGCCACACGGCTTTCCCTTTGCTCTATGAAAATGCACTTAGCTGCTGGGCCGACTGCTGTCTCCTGTCTCCCAGTTGCGGCATGCTGCTGCTGCAAATGAAGTCATCCATTAGACGACGCCTAGTATGTGTGTATGTGTGTGTGTGTTTATGTGAAATAATGCTGGCCAAGTTTTCTGCGGTCTAAGCGGAAACGTTTATAATGGAATTCGCTTAACCGCTGGCGAGGATAAAGGCCAGGCCAAGTGTCGCCGTGCTAATTTCACTCACTCAGAAAAAAGTTAATGTTAGAGTTGTTGTCCGTACAGGATGGAATTTATGCTTAAAAATTAGAATACGTTTCGTTGACTCAGATTAAGTAGGAATATTGAATACATGTGATGAAAACTGAAGTACAATATTGCTTACTTATGAGCATTTCAAAATTTAGATCTCACATTTAGAAATGCCATATCTTCGCCTACAAAAATAGGAGAATGGTTTGGCACGACTTGTTTTAAAGCTACTTAAAAGAAATATACATCCCACTTACTTTTCAACCAGATCCCACACACATCCTACTCACTTTCCGTCCACATCCCACAAACCGAGTTTCAAACCAATCGGATGAAAAACAGTCGGATTTTCCGACATTAAAAATCACATTTTAAATTATTTCGTAATCTGTCCTTACAAACCGAGTTTTAAGCCAATCCGATGAAAAATAGTTTTTCAATGCAGAATTTTCCCGGAATTTTCCGACATCGGAATATCACATTTTAAACTATTTCGTATTCTATCCTCACAAACCGAGTTTGAAGTCAATTGGATAAAAAATAGTTGTTTTCCATGCAGAATTTTTCCCGTACAAACTTTTCCGACGCTTTTCCGGGTCGAATTTTCAAAAGCCCCGTCTTAGTACGCATTTTCACCACTAAAGGAAACTTCTATCTCTTACCGTTTAGGCTGTGCGATGGTTGCCAATCAGTCAGTCAGTGAATCAGTCAGGACACTCTCTTTTATACACATGGAGAATTGAAGGATATATATTATTTTCAACTTTATGCAAAAATTATTAGAAATCTCAGCGTAATGTAGCATTTCCCAAAACCGATTTTTGTCAAGCACACGAAAATCACCTAGAATTAGTACCATTCCTTCTATTAACTTGTCTGTTCTTATAAGCACAATTAGATCCGACAAAAAACATCTATGTGATGCAATAATCTAGTTTACTAGAGTCCATTTTGTACTGTTTAGATAGTAAGTCCCTGTTAAGTCACTGCTTAGTCACTTTTTGACACTAATCCCCTCTTTGCACCTCTTTCCATTCTTCTTCACTCATCTTTCCCTGCGTCACGTGTTTAGTCACTATCAGGTCACTGTAATGTCACTGTCTAGTCACTGTTAAGTAGCTGTTTAAATAGTAAGTCACTGTTTTGTCACTGTTTAGTCACTGCTCAGTCACCGTACAATCACTGTTCAGTCACTGTTTATATATTGCTAAGACATTGGTAAGTAACAGTTCAGTCACTGTTTTCTTACTGTTTAGTCACGGTTTAGTAACTGTTCAGTCACAGTTTGTCACTGTTTAGTCACTTTTTAGTCACTGATCCTCTCTTTGCACCGTTTTCCATCCTCTTTCACTCATCTTTCCCTGCGTCACGTGTTCAGTCACTATCAGGTCAGGTGCCAATAATCTAGTTTACTAGAGTCCATTTTGTAGTCTGAGCAAGAAAAAATCGGTATTACTTAAAGAATTTTAAAGGATTTTTAAGAGATGGCGCCACCAGATGCAGCTGTGGCAACTAAGTTCATTTGAAACGTTGAAATAGGAAGTCCTTCTCCAACCGCCTTATAGCCCTGACCAAGACATACTTAACTAGGTAGCCGCACTCGCTCTTTCACAACTCCTTATATTTCAGAGAGAGTCAAACAAAAATTTCTGTATTGTTGAACAAAAAACATTGGTCCGCGAAGATGCAGCGCTCACAAAGTCTGCTTACCGACTGAAATTGAACAAGTTATGAGGAGAGCGGTCTCTCGCAGCATCATTGTTAAGTATATCTTGGCCCAGACATTGTCCCTTCGGATTACTATTTGTTTTCGTCGATCATCACTTTGAAGAACTCCAAGACGGTATCGATCTGTGGATCGCATCGTATATTCGAGTTGTTATCCGAAAATTAAAAGATGAGAAAAAGCAGTGCCTGCGAATGGACAATCCTTGGAAAATTAATTTGTGACCAATTTTTCACAATAATGCGCCAAATGTCAATTTTTCTATTAAAAATAAATCTGGATTTTTCTGAGACTTTTTCAAGGGTGTAAAGCAGGGCTGCCCAGAATGAGCTTATGGCAGCGTGCAGCAAAAACAACAACAGGAAACAGAAAGAGAAACCCGATTTTTATTTGGGTGTGTCTGTGTCAGCGGGAATCGAAAACCATTCGGACACTACGAGCGAGGCTAGCCAACGCACACTACGCCTAAAGCGCCTAAGAATGCAGGGCTTGCTGGATGGGCTTGGGCACACCTGGTCGAAACATTGTTTAATAGGTCTAAACTATGCCTATTTAATGCAGAAAGACTAAAAGAAGACATAAAATCAATATGTTCCTCAATAGTTTCCTCAAAAAAAGAGGACGCAAAGTGTAACTTCCTCTCTTTGACACATGCACAGAGGGAAAAAAACGAGATCATTGCACTCAAAACAAGCACAAACGTTACCAAATCAAGAACATTTTATTAACAATATATTGATATTGTTCCATTTTTAAGAACATGATTTGAGTTAATGTTGTTCCGTTTTCAATAACATTTTAAACTCACCTGGGAAAACGATGTTTAAAAGTGTTCCTGCGTTCCTTAGGGTGAACATCTGAAAAGTATGCAACACTTTTTTTACTTGGCTATTTTTCACATTTTTGCTCATAACTTGAGAACCGCTCATCCGATCCTTATCATTTCTTCGGCAAATTTATTCATTTGGCTAATTACTAACTATCTCTCGAAGGTTCTAATCGTCTATCTTCTAAAACTGTAAGAGATATAACGTTTTTTCCAAATTGCGGGGGCGGGAGGGGGCGTGGCCAAAATTAGAAATAAACTTGATCTGCGTGCAGATAAAAGAAGCATTTGTCCTATACATGTCAAACCTCTATCTCTTACCATCTCTGAGATCTAGGTGTTCATACAGACAGACGGACGGACGGACAGACGGACATGGCTATATCGACTCGGCTGTTGATGCTGATCAAGAATATATATACTTTATATGGTCGGAAATGATTCCTTCTGCCTGTTACATACATTTGCACGACTTTAGTATACCCTTTTTACTCTACGAGTAACGGGTATAACAATTTGATTGCACCTGGACCATCCAAGTGGCTCGTTTCATTTAAGATTTTCAGAAAACACAGAAAAATTGGTTCGGACTTGAAGGGGATTTGAGCCCGGTACCTTATGCACTCAACGTATGGAATGAAGCGCTAGACAATTCAGCCGTTGAATAGTTTTGCAGATGCACGTCTAGAAGGCTACTTATGGGCTACTGAGGGCTACACAAGAAAGAGATCAAAAAAGACAGCCAACTCGCTCTCACTCGCTCTCTCTACTGTATACTAGTATCTCTCTGCTGAAAACCGGTTTTGTTGTTGCTTAAAGCATATATTATTCGATTGAGAACGACTTTACTCATTCCAAGAACATTTAAAACATTTGTTCTCAAAAATTTTCAAACGTTCTGTTCTTATTTTAAGTTGAAGGCAACTTATTTTCTGAACACTTTTATCCCTCTGTGCTTATGCATGTGGAAATCGGCTCTATGCGATAGCAGCAGCCCTTCAACCAATTATTCAAATAAGAATTTCTTAAGTCCAAATTACTTGACTTTTTCTCCAAGTGCAAGAGTCACAGTCAGTCAGAGAACATGAAAGGGCAAACCAATTAATTTCGGCCCAAGCATTGAGTAGGCGTTCATTAATTTAATTGCAGCGGATCCCGAACTAATCTATTTTTATTTTCCCTTCCTTCTGCTTTCAGATGGCTACCCAAATCGGCCATGCGTCCGGTGGGTCCCGATACATCGCACACGGACTGCATACTTGTCGTTGGCGTCTCCCGTCCAAAATTGGCCGTTGTCTTTCTCACGGTCATGCTGATCTCTCTGTTCCTTACCTTTCATGTGCTGTATGACAGTGCCGTGTATAATATACAGGCTGCCCAGGCGGTGCACGAGAGACATCGCCTATCCTTGGCGGCGTCGGCCTCAGCCTTGGCCTCCTCCTCCTCCGCTGCTTCCGGTTCCTACACCTCATCGAATCATTTGCCTGTGTTTGTGAAACCGGTGCCCAGTTCGAATCAGTTGAGCCATCCCATGGTCTTTCCCTCGAGTCGTGTGCATTTTCCGAAAACAAGTCGTCGACTGCCTCAGGTGAGTGAATGAAAAGTTGTCCCTGTCTAATTGCTGGCATTTACGTTCCACTTCCGTCTCCGTTCAGGCCCTCATAATTGGTGTACGAAAGTGTGGCACACGGGCCCTGCTGGAGATGCTGTATCTGCATCCGCGCATACAAAAGGCTGGCGGGGAAGTGCACTTTTTCGACCGGGACGAGAACTATCTAAAGGGGTTGGAATGGTATCGCAAGAAGATGCCCCATTCGTTTCGTGGCCAAATAACTATAGAGAAAAGTCCCAGCTACTTTGTGTCACCGGAGGTGAGTGTCGTCCTGTCTCTCTATCTCTCTCTTTTTGAGGTCTAATTGCCAATTAGGCTGCAGCTGGAAGTCCGTAATTATTAATTAACTGACTGCTGCCTGGTTCTTTCTGCAATCTATCAAATTAAACTGAAACGCCTGGGCCATGTCCCATCCAATTTCCGTGTCCATGTCCGTACGAATTTTTGGCGGAAATGTTTGCAAATTCATTTGACAAACGGCGTCATCTAACACCCAAGTGAATCAGTTGGTTGGTTGTTTTTTTGTTGGTGTACCCTGTACCAAAGGTAGAAAGGGTATAAGGAATTTGGGGAAATATAGAATCGGAACCGTGGGAACTTCCATTTTAAAGTCTGAATTCAGAAACTTTAACAATACTTTATATCCATAAAATACCGTTGGTCAAGAAGTGAGAGTGTACAGCGACGCAAACCAGCTCTGACCTACTTCATCAACAGCTGGCCAGCGAATGAAAAGCTGTTTGCTCTCTTAAAAATGTGTTCGGCGTTCATTAGAACTTCTGTGAATTGTGTTTAATAAATTTACAGGGTATTTCATAGTCGGTTCACTCAACTCTCCCGCTTTTTATTTGGTTTTTATTTTGCCACTATTTGCTGTTACCCGCAGAGTGTTCCCCAAAAATTGGGTTTTGCTGATGCAATTTGTGCCGCTTGAAGCCGGAAGTAGCATGTGTCACACGAAAGGACACGGCAATATTTCGTCCTGTTCGCTTTCAATTTTAACTGCCTGCCGCATTGCTTCAGCATTTCAATTTGTTAGTGCACCTGAAGGACCTGGGATAAATCTTCATTAATGTCGTTATGAATATTTATTGACACACGTCCGTCTGGCCAGAGACGGAAGGAGACGACGGCGCAGAAGAAGAAGAAGCGAAATTTAAATTTCACGTATTACGCGATTGTGTCAATTTAATGTGCCTCAGTGCCTTGAGTCTCGAAATTAGCTATAAATAATGCAGTTCCCCATGGTGTGCTTTTGGCCTGGACCCCGGGACCCCAAGAGCTTCACATGGGCCCGGCCCATCTAAATTCCATGTATTCTCAACGTTGACATTTTATTTTCTCTGGTTGCATTTGGTTCAAGCATATAAATTATGGAGGGGAAACAAACGGCAAATGTTTAATTTTCATCAAGATGAAAAGTTGTGAGCGCTGCCAACTTTTTTGAACTTGTTGCATACTTTTAGGCGCTCTCATTGAAATTGATTAACTTTATTTACTCGGCTCGTTTCGCCCATTTGCACGGCTATTTATACACTTACATACAACGTGGCAAATTCAAGGACTCTGAAACCCAGTCAATATATAAACAGCAGAGAGGGGAGAGACAAAGGAAGGCGAGGAGACGGGGGGGAGGCACAAGGAACGGCAGCCTGTCGACATTGTAAGGCAATATTTACCAGTTTAATTAAATTGTTCACAGAACACTTGCTGCGATAGTGCAGCCACAACACTGAGAAACAAGGTAAAGGAAATTTAGGGTAGTTAAACGAAGGGGTCTATAAATTTTTATAATATTTTTAGACGGGGCCGTTAAGAAAATAGTAAAACAAATAATTTGAGTTTGAACGCTCAGTTTGGTGAATTCGCTTCAATTCGGTTTTATATAAAGGAAGGCAATGGAGATATAGTAACTGAACTGAGAGAGCCAGCCAAATTGTACAGCGCTTCTTCTTCTTCTTCTTCTTCTTTATTGGCCATCACAGCCGTTTGACGGTCTCGGCCTCTGCAATCAATGCTCTCCAGCCGTTACTGCTCTGTGCAAGCTGGCACTAGTTGCTCACACCAAGCTTGGCAATGTCTTGCCGCACCTGGTTTTCCCATCTTAGTGGTGGTCTCCCCCTCTTGTCGCTTTCGATGTATGCGTAATGTAATGGAGCTTCTTCGTCCATCCTGGTGACCTATCCTAACCAGCGCAGACGCTGTTGCTTTATGCGCTTGAGCTCATAGAGTTCGGTATTCTTTCGAATGCGGCAGTCATTGCCAACTTTTAAAAGGCCATAAATCCTCCGAAGAATTTTTCGTTCAAACACGCCAATCGGCGCTTCATCCGCTGCTCTCATTGTCCTTGCTTCTGCGCCGTATTGCAGGACTAGGATGATAAGCGACTTGTAAAGGGCTATTTTTGTTCTTCGCGTGAGGTCTCAGCTCTTGAACTCCCTACTTAGCCCATAGTAGCATCGGTTTGCAAGAGTGATTCTCAGTCGGATTTCCAGACTGATGTTGTTGTCGCAGGCTATCGTCGTTCCGAGGTAGACACACCTTTCTACAACTTTAGAGTTGTACTCTCCCATTGTAACAGATTGTCCAAGGTGCGTAGAATTCTGTTTCGAGGACACTAGGTATTTTGTCTTGTCCTCTTTTACCCATTAGCTTAGACTGCTCCTCAATCTCTGAAAACGCCCTGCTTACCGCCCGTTCGTTTTTGCCGATAATGTCAATATCATCAGCTTATGCGAGTAGCATTAGATCTTTATGAATAAAGTGTATATTCCATCAGTAGATTAAAGAAGTCACACGAAATGGTATCTCTTTTGGTATGAAATGGTTCGGAGAGGTTCTTTCCTATTTTGACGAAGCTTTGCGTGCTTCTCAATGTCATCATGCAAAGTCGAAGTGTACAGCGCTTAAATCTCATTAATCTCGAAATTTGGGATCAAAAGATTATTTTTGTGTTAAATTATCTTTTCTTGGATCAATAGTTTTCATTCGTATTGCACTTCTGAGATTAAACTTTCTCGATTTAAGTACGAAATTCTCAATTTTACCTCATGTTTGAAAAGGGTTTCACTTTCTAAGATTTTTCTTGGATTCTCTCATTGAAGACCATTTTTCAAATAATTTTATTTCAGGGATGCAAACCGTTTGGAAATAAGGACTTGTTCGGTTCAGTGGTTACATGTTTTTTACATGGTTTTTGTAGCTGTAACTAAACCGCGCTGGCACACTTTAGAAACTGAATTCCTAAAAAACAATTTTCATTATCTTTCAAAATCCTTATATAAGTGCTCCTTACAAACGATATGTATAAATAGAGGAAGAAATGAAGCCTAATTACAGGTATATTATGCTACATCGATCCGTCATCACTAAGGGTTAATTCGATCCAAAAGTAGTCTCATTTGTAAAGGGTAAATCAGCAAAAAGTAATGTAACCTAAGGGCGCGCGCGCACATGAGGCTGAAAGATGAACTGACCGCTGAACTTAAGGTTTATTTTGGCAATTAACCACACTCCCTGGTTGCTAGTGTGCACAACAATCACTGGTTTGATCTTTAAATTCAATTGTAAGTTCAACCTTGCGGAATCAATCAATCATGTTTGTTTTATTTCGGCTTAATGACGTTCTAAAATATCATGGTCCGCCGCACAGTGGTCCCAAATCCCAAAAAGACGGCCAAAAGTCAAAAAACCTTTTTGATTTGGCTGAAAGTTTGTACTCTGGGACGCTGATCACAAATCCGACTTAAGCACCCCATACATCTCACAAATTTTTGCGCAAATCGCTTATGTGTGTTAGTGAAATATGGGTGTATGCGTCTCACGCACTCATTAGCGCAAATCGAGACCAAAATCAAAAAAGGCATTGATTTTTTGGGTTCTTTGCGCAAAATTTGAGTTGTAAGTGAGCGCATTGTGCAAATTGTGCTCAGTTATTAGCAAGTCGTCAGCGTGTTTGGTACGGCGCAATTATGTAGAATCCATTTTGCAGAATCCAAATCGGTTAACTTTTAGCGATTCTATACGCTGCTGAACGTTGTGTTATTTCGACGCATGACAAGTAAAGTATTAGGTACGCTTGACGCTCATAAACGCAGTTCATACCTGAGCCAACATTTCCAATCAATAAAAGTCCATAAAAATATTTTTTTTTCGACTTTTGGCCAGCTTTTTCAGATTTGGGACCATAGTGCGCCGTTTGTTTGTATTTCAGCAGGAAATGAGGAATAAAAATTTGCAAATTTACAAGTTTTATTGTCCGTAGGTAAGAGCTAAAAGGACACCGGTTCGGTTTGTGGTTCGGCTTATCAGCTGAAATTGCAGTTCGGTTACGGTTCAGTTCTGAACCGGTTTGCATTCCTGCTTTAGTTTGAGGTATTTTATACATAAAATTTAAAAACTTTAATGAAAGTTTCCTAAATCCGTCTATTCTCTAACTATAATCGATTATTTCCAATTGAGGTCTCTAGGCTCTCGGGTCTAGATCAATCGGGATAGAATTTATACCATTTTGTACTTGCAGTTTGAACTATGTTTTGTTCTTTGATGTACTTTAATTAACTACGAATGATTCTTGAATAGAAAAGCGACTCTTAGAATTATTCAAATGAGAGCAAACGTACTTGAACTATAAACTTTTAGAACTTACAGTTAGCCTACAAATTTAAGAAAACATCATACTTAGTTCAAGTACAAAATTTCTTGAATTAATTCTTTCCGATGCTTATATTCATTCACAAATGTTTATATAAAATATATATTTATTTATTTAAAGAAGTCAACATTTTTTGTGAATTTATATGAAATTTGCATTATTTCCGATCTTATTCATATTTGTGCTTACTTCTAACATAAATTTGTCCGTTATTTATCGGATACAAATGGGGAATACAGATTATAAATCTGGCAAATATGTGTAAAGATTAAACTACTTCAGAGCCGCTGCGGCTTTGTGCAGACATGCATACATATTTGTAACTGTAGCGTTGCCTTTGCTTCAGGCTAACGGCAGAACGAAAAACGATGAGAGGAGCAAGGAGAGCAAATCGGCAAATGCCCTCAGTTTGTTCCCTCTTAACACACATCTCATATTCCCGAATTCGGTATTGACATAGGGTCACTCGTAATCCTCTCAATTTCTTTAAATCCCGTTGTCCGTCATCAAATCATTCTTTTCTGGCTTTTAATTTTTATTCTTAGCATCTATGAGATCTCGTTTATAAGGACAGACGAACATAATATAAATCCTTTATAGGGTCGGAAAAGTCTTCTTCTTCTTGTTGTATTCTTGTGCACAAACTTAATATACTCTGTGTACCTTAAGTACAGAATATAACAATATACACTTTTTCATGCTTACGAAAAAAAAAGACAAACAGGTTGACTAGTGTAATAGGCGCTGCTGTGTTGGCGGCTGAATGCCTAGACACATAAATTCATTAACTACCAACTGTGCTGTGTCATAATTTTAAATTTGAAAAGGATTTTACGATAATAATTCCCGTTTTTACTTTGTCATCTGCAAGGTGCCGGAACGTGTGAGGGCCATGAATGCCAGCATCAAGCTGCTACTGATTGTGCGTGAACCGGTGACCAGAGCCATATCGGACTACACACAGTTGCGTAGCCATGCGGCTACAGCCATTCTGCCGCTGGCTGAGAGTTCTGGTAATGGAGCAACACCCAAGATGCCATCGCAATCCTTGCTCTATGCCAAATTGCGTACAGCTCAAGGCTATGACAATGCATTGGGCAGCGGAGCTGGGGCCAAGGAGACAAAGATGAGTGCACGTAGGGGAGCTGCCACAACAACAACAACCACGCCCACACCAAGCGCCGCCCAAATGGCAGCCAAGTAAGTGAAGAAGAGAATGATGACATGCAAATGAAATGCAAACTGCAAATGAAAGTTGGCCAAAAAAAAAAAAAAAAAAGGAATCCAATGCTGATGAGGAAAGTTCAGTCTTGTGGTGTCACTTGTTGACAGAGGGCGATGGTGTTTAACTTGTCTGGGATGGACTGCTCATTTGCAGCTGTTGCCAATTCAATTAAATCTCTCGTTTTGTCTTTGTGTTTAGGTCCTTTGAGGAGTTGGCCATATTTCCCAATGGCACTGTAAACGAGGCATATCGACCGCTTAGTATATCCATGTATCATGTGCATTTGCATCGTTGGCTGGAGGTGTTTCCACGCGAGCAATTGCTGGTGGTGAATGGAGATCGGCTAATAGAGGATCCCCTGTCGCAGTTGAAGCGCATTGAGGCGTTTTTGGGTGAGTTTAGTTAGGTTCCAGGAAAGAGCATTTCTAATCTTTGTCTAACCTTTGTCAGGCATTGAGCATCGTATGCGAAGCGAACACTTTTATTTCAATGAGACCAAAGGATTTTACTGCCTGCGCTATGACAACGGCGATCGCTGCCTACGCGAGACCAAGGGACGCAAACATCCGCACGTCGATCCCGTGGTCGTCTCCAGGCTACGCAAATTCTTTGCCGAATACAATCAACGCTTCTATGAGCTGGTGGGCGAAGATCTAGGCTGGCCAGAGGAATAAGGCGGAGCAGCTGAAATTGAGAAACATGGACTGATGTTTAAAAACCATTTAAAAACTCCTTGAACTAGGGCAATTTGGTGCATTCCGTTTATTTGCTGTCTGGGTAGCGAAGTGCAGGGTAAATATACATCCAGCCAGCCAGCGGTCAATCATTTGGGACTACGGACTGTGCATTTAATTACAAACAGAACAAACATTTGGTCAGGCAGAAAACTGAGTAAAAAGCATAGCACAGATTTCAGGGCAGGACGCGTTGCGCAATGTTTCTGCCTGCCAGCAGCCTGACAGTTCAATTATGCGCGTATTGAAAAAAAACTGCAATCCGCCGCCGAGTGGGATGCAAATTTGCCTTTACACCAAGCAGGAACACAAATAAAAATTTAACAAAAAAAAAAAATAGTAAAATATACTGCGCGCATTTTTGTGTGCACGAGGCCATGAAAATGTTGGGTGGAAAATAAAAAGCAATATCTACATGATGTTCGAAGGTTACTCAATTGAGTACTTGTGTGTGTGTCTCTCTTCCTCCCTCTCTGTGTGTGTGTGTGTGTGTGTCTGAGAGCATAAAAATTAATTAAGCAACTAAATGTGATTTTATAGCAAATAAGTGAAGAACTAATTGAAATTAATTGCAATTGAGTTTTTGGGGTAAATGCTGGAGAGGGAGAGAGGGACTCATTTCGAGGCAATTAAATGTATTTAGACTTAAAAGTCGGCTGAATTAAATGTGTGCATACAACCATGAAAAACTAAACATATCATAAAACGATTTAACTAAAGTCAAGGCTATATCAAAAGAAATGCTAAAACCAACCATGAAATCGAAACATATCAGCTGCAATCAGCGGCAAACCAGAAAATATACAAATATATATATATTTAGAGCAAATACTATAGTATCTACAACTAAATGTTATATATACAAAGCAAAGATCTGCGTATCTTTAGAAACATTTTGTTATTCATTTTTTTAGTTGTTACCCTCTTCTGGGCGCATCATAGACGTCTTAGAGAAACTAACTAACTAGTTGCATTATATTAACCTGTATATCTAGATTAATGCTGCACTGCCTAATAATAAATTATATATATATATATATAAAGAAATGAAAGAAGAAATATTTTGCACCCACATCAAATGTAAGATTTATTAAAAATAGTTTTTTAATACATTTTTAGTCACAATTATTTTGTATTCCTAAAACGAATGAGAGTAAACCGTAAGGCAAGGCCATTAAACTATACCGATACATATCAACAAATATACACACAAATGCATAGACTAGACGTCACTTGGTTTTTGTTAGAATATGTTACAGAACTATATTAAAGTGTGATTTTTTATTACGAGCTTACCTAAAAATATTTTTGAAAATGTTATAAAAATTCGTTACTAAAAACTTTACTAAGTTGGAAGCCAATCAATTGAGATTATTCTGTTTTAGAACCACATAATTTAAGTAAATTCGGCCCACTTTTTCATACCCAAACAGCTTAGAAGAGATTCGACTGTGGTTTTTTTTAGGCTCTTGACCATTATCCGCAGTTTTTAAGTATTATTATTAACTCGCTTCAGGACTTCCCTGGACTTGGAAGTAACTCGTTTTACTTAATGTCAGGTTCAGCTACTTTAGATTGATTGATGCTTCAAGACTTCCCTGGAGCTAATCTTTTCCATATTTCAATGAATCATGATGATAATAAGAAAATACCAAAAGACTTATGGACCTTGCTGAATCAGGAAAAACTTTATCATAAACTTCTACTTGGGGATAGTGACCTTTTTAATGGTTTGTATAAGCTTTTGTGTATAGCCGGCTCCAAGTCAGGGTTTTAAGTGTATCTTCAATTCATTCGGAATCCAAAATTTAGCAGAGCGAAAAAGAAAGATACGAACTCCGAAGAAATTCGAAATACATCATAGTCGCGTCTTTTTTTATTGAATACATACTAAAAAAATAGAGGCAAGCTAACTTCGGCTCGACCGAAGTTTATATACCCTTGGAGCTTGAAATATGCCTGACAGTTTGTATGGCAGCTATACTATAAAGTGGTCCGATTTCGACAAGGCTTAATGAAATTTTGTAAAATTATTAAAAACTTATAAATACGAGCGTTGGGAGCGATAACATTAAAAACAAAAAAGTTTTTCTCACTAAGACTTTTTTTCAGACCTAACTATTGTATGGCAGCTATACTATATAGTTGTCCGATTTTGACAAATCTTGGTGAAATTATGTGAAATCATTAAAAACCTATAAATACGAGCAATGGGAGCGATAGCATTGAAAACAAAAAAGTTTTTCTCACTAAAACTAGTTTTTCAACCGATCGTTCCTATGGCAGCTATATGCTATAGTCATCCGATCCGGCCGGTTCCGACAAATGTGCAGCGTATTTATACCAAAAGACTTCGTGCAAAGTTTGGTTAAGATAGCTTTCAAACTGACGGAGGAGATAGCATAGAAACAGACGGACAGACGGACGGACAGACGGACGGACGGACAGACGGACATGGCTATATCAACTCAGCTTGTCATGCTGATAAAGAATATATATACTTTATGTGGTCGAAGATGCTTCCTTCTGTGCGTTACAAACATCCGGACAATTTTAATATACCCTCTCCAAGGGTGAAAAAATTCACCTGGAGCCGTTTATAAACAAAAGCTTACATTAACATAATCAATACAAAAAAACTCTCCCTGTACTCTTTTTCAATATATATTCGACCTTTTCTCTCTCGTCAAATTAAATTTATAATTTTTTTCACTAGCATATGCACTCGAAAAAATACGACCGGCAGAGTTTTAGTTTCAAAGGGATAGAATTTCTATCGGTTTGTACTTAAAATTTCAAGTATGGTTTCTTCTTATATGAACTTAAACTCAGTGCGAAACATTCCCAAATTTTAAAAACATTATTAAAATGAGTTAAAAAATTCTTGAATCAAGAAAATTTCTTACAGCTAGTCCAAAAATTTTATAAAAGGTCGAACTTGGTTCAAGTGTACATTTTCTTAGATTATGGAACAAATTGACTTAAAATACAAGCTCCAAAAAATGTGCTACGGAAAATGCGAATTACTTTTAGTTGCATCCGTTTTGATAGTTCCCCCTTGATATTACACTTTCTTTATGGAGTGAGGGTAGATTTCTGGTTGTTTTGTACTTATTTTTTTAAGTATTATTTTGTTTCAAAAATGATTCAGGGCTGACTTAAGAATTTATTAGATTTCGATGAAGAACTTTATCCACTTATTTTGAGAGTATATTGGGCTGTACTTACACTCAGAGAAAAAATAGAGAATTTCACTCTTGAATCAAGAGCATTCGTTCTCAAAAGTAGGGTAAGAGTAAAAATTCTTGATTCAGGAGTAATATTCTTGATCCAAGAGTGAATTTTTGATCCCGACGTTCTTGACTCAAGAGTTTCAGTACTTGATCCAAGTACGAATAATTCTCAAAATAAAAGACTAAAAATAGTAATTGAAGGGGGTGGGGGTTTGGATGTGACAGACACGACCGAGACACCCCGGGACAACCCGTCAGACCGACGTGGTGTTTGTTAGCTCCGCGCTGCTCGCCACTCACCATCAGCCACCCCACCCACTTTTTTCTAAGATGTAATTGATTTTGAGTTAGTCACATAACAGATACAAATTTTTTATCTTACTTACTTTACTGGGACTTGAACTCGGTACCTCGAAGACTGAAACATACACAGTTGGACGAGCAGCTTAACCGACTCGACTATTGTCGATAAGCTACAAGCAGCGGCGAAAGCATATTTATGAGGCAGCGCGGTTGGTATTTGGCCAGCCGCAACAGCTCGACCGTGGATCAAGTCCCCGTAACAGCAATTATTTTTTTTGTATTTTTTCCTTTTTTTTTTATTTTTATTTCATTTTATTTTTTTTTGTGATGTTTTAAACATTTTTATTATATTATACAGACGTTTAATCACTTACTTTTGCCCAATCTTAATGTTCAACTTTAACATAATTATCGGCGCGGCACGGTCAAATGACAATGACAAACTGCGCATGCGCTGTCTCTCTTTGAAAGAGCGCGGCCAACGTTATTCTCTCAAAGTTTGCGTTTCCTCACTCCCCTTGCCTATAAAACCACATTGAGAATGAATTTGTCTCGATTCCAAGAGCGAAATTCTTGAAAATTCAAGTGCGACTAGATTTTTT
Source organism: Lordiphosa clarofinis (assembly GCA_018904275.1). Lineage (NCBI taxonomy): Eukaryota > Metazoa > Arthropoda > Insecta > Diptera > Drosophilidae > Lordiphosa > Lordiphosa clarofinis. Next base: position 462,606 of record JAEIGQ010000070.1, on the reverse strand, counting down.
TTTCAAGAGCGTTCGTACTCAAATTATTCGTTCTAGATTTTTATGAGTGTAAGAACATAACAAACTAATAGTATCTTTCATAAAGATTTTATACTAATTCGAAATATACTTAAAATATCCCGAAACGGTCTTAAAACAAGTATTTTGGGATTGAAAAATACATACTTAAAAATAGAATTCTGTACTTGAATCAAGTATTCTCGTTTTTACCGTACTATTGACACCGATTGTTCTTGATTCAAGTACAAAGTTCTTGGTCAGAACTTATCGATAATTCTATTGGGACTTAAGCGAAGTTGGTTGGTCTACTTCAGAGAACGGCTTTATTCGATTGCAAATCGCTCACGTTGCGATCAACGCTTCGATCTTGCAGCGCCAGATGCCGCCTTGAGTTTTATTCAATTCAATTGTTGACACTCTGATCAATAAACAAGCTCGCTTCATTCCATTCAGCTTGGGTGATTTGATCGCTTAGCTCGACGACGATTATTCTGAGCGAACGAAAATTATCTCGTATGAATAAAATCATGCAAAGACGCATATGTCTCTCTTCACTCCCTCCAGTCGATGCGTTGGCCTGGTTGGCTGATTTTGTTCGATCGAACAAAACAAGTGTCCACAAAAGTTCTAGTTGAACCGTCGATGATTCGGTATGAGTTGAGTCTGTTTGATTGAAAATATTTCTTGCGTGAATAAATATGAACAAAAATGTTGGATCAAAAACCGACCCATTGAAGATTGAGTGAGTTGGTTAGGTTTTGACAAAAGGGTAAAAATTTTTGTGCAAGACGCAATCAAGAAAAAAGTGATTTTTGCAGTTCTCTGGTCTACATTCCCTTGCTTCCATTGAATCGAGTTGGCACCGCTTAAAAGTGTGTTACAACCACAAAAAGTCCTTGTGAATAGGAGCACAGCGCCAGCAAGGCGCACATGCAGACAGCTTAACAGTGCAATGTGCAAGATAGAGACTCGCTGACCATCGCTGCTCTAAGGGATTCTACTAACTTGAAGTAAATTAGCTAACTTAGTCGTATATTTCGTTAAAGTGGGGTACCCAGACACAACCGAAACTTGGGCCAAAATTTAATGTTCGTGGTATTTATAACCAAATCACTTTACTTGCTAAGCTAGGTTTTGTTCGGAAGAAAAAAAATAAATTGCTAACATTTGTCCATGGAACCAATAAATATTAAAAATATTGGCAAATGATTGTCCCACACTCTAGCAAATAACAGTTTATGCTATGTTGTTCCTATTTTTACCAAGAAACTTAAGCCTTGGGTAAAACTAGCAGGTGTTATTAAACTTCCGAAGTAATGAAGATAGTTTCTGCTTCTTTGGGTTAAATCTTTCAGTTAATGGCTGATGGTTTACAAGTATTAGAAGGACGTAATTCATCTTAGTTTATCTTTTCAAGAATTTAAGAGTGATTTCACTGTCAAATAAGTTTTAAGTTTTTTAATTGGCGCATCACTTAAATAATTTAATAAATCTCGATATTTTTATTTACGTCTTCGACAAAAATATATATTGAAAATTTTCGTTTCAAAACGCAATACAAATACCAAGTGACGGTTAGTGCAACATCCAACAGTTAAACTTAAGTTAGTTAATACAATTATATTTCGTGTACTTTCGATACAAATTGTTACCTACAAAAAAATCAAGCATATCAACTCAATGTGAACAACTTAACTTAGGCTAATCAATCTAACTCGTATGTATTCATATCAGACCCAACGTTGCAAACCATTTTTGATTTGAAATGACTTTCTACTTAGTTACTAAGGGATCTTCAGCACAGAACTTGCATAAATAGCTATTAGGATATCTTAGTTTAACAGTTATTACCCAAAATGCTGATCTCCCCACAATGAACCGAAGCAAACCACAAAAAAAGAAACCAAAAAAAAAAAAAAACAAAACCAAAGCAATATCAAGTTACAAAATAAAGACTGAAGGTCCTCCGCAAAATGTTTTATCAATTGTTTTTCGTTTCGAAAACCAACAATTATCATATACATACATGAGAGACAACGAATGTTTTTAATTTGTTATATTTTTATACAGAAATGCGATAGCCGTAACCAAAATGGAAAACCTTGCTAAATAAGTCAAATATTTGTGTGTAGTTACATTTTGTCCTTGAACTACGCGCCGATGCATATCAACCAAGTTTAACTCAACTCTAGCTCCTCCATTATTGATATTGATGTATTGTCTATGTAAAACTTCAAAAACCAAAACAAAAACAACAACTATAATGTACCTTACGAAAAGCAAACTCTATTTCTTTAACTCTCAACTCTTGTAACTTATTCAAACTTTCAATGTACATACAAAAAAATATACAAAACGAAAACCAAATTGATTCACAAATTGTATGAAAAACTAAATCAACATTTTAAGCTATAAAACATTTTACCGCATGCAATGAATAAATGTACCAAAAAAAAAAAGCCAAACTATTTAGTGGGGACATCAACCAGCACCGAAAAGCTTTTACAGGGCGTAAGCTTATAAAAAGCTTTGCAAGTATTTTCGACTCAAACGCTAAATAACGAATTAGTTGCTATTTGGAATTTCTGGTCAGCGGTTGACATAGTGTGCAAGCGGATAAACGAATTAACGTATTTTTGCATAAATATGTGGAAATCTAGTATACAAAATACTCAACGCTCTGGATGCGGTAATCAGATGTTAATGGTCTTCTATAGGAAAATTTCTTTAGGTGGAATACTCGGTCAGCAGGTAAGTGAGCTTCTAATATTATGAGAGAGTGAGAAAGAGAGAGATTTTGCGTTGTTTACAAACAATTAAAAACCGGTGGAAAATTGACGGCCCACTCAACAGACCCACTTGGAATTTATAGAGCAAACACCTCCACGCAATGACGAGAAATGGCTGGAGGCAAAGCCCTACAGATCAGTTCCGGGACCCAGCCGATGGCGCTTGTTATCCTTCTTCCTGCCGGGAGGTAATTTCAAAAAATAAAACATAACCATGAGAACAACGTTTTTCACTGCATCAGTAAATATTGGATTCCATTTGACTTCTAGATTTGTAATTTAGTTTCAAGATAGTCAAAATAAATATTGATTTTTCAATTCCAACAGATTTTGACTTATATTCCATAGAAACTTGGAAATCAAAATATGTACAAATCTCGTGTCACAAACTTTATTAGAAAACTCCTCCGGAACGGCTTGACCGATTTTTATAAAAAATATTTGTTAACTATATTTCGTAACCAAACTTCATATCAATTCATCTATATTTTGTAACGCTAATTGATTTGGGTGTCCTTCTGCAGAAGATTCTTGCAAATTATTCCTTTGTCCTATCTGTGTCACAAACTTTATTAGAAAACTCCTCCGGAACGGCTTGACCGATTTTTATAAAAAATATTTGTTAACTATATTTCGTAACCAAACTTCATATCAATTCATCTATATTTTGTAACGCTAATTGATTTGGGTGTCCTTCTGCAGAAGATTCTTGCAAATTATTCCTTTGTCCTATCTGTGTGCTTAGGTGATAAAGTAAACAATGCTCGCAACACGTAGGGGTGGCTATTTGGGCCCTCGAACGAATGCAGCAACCCTTGATAAATATTGGGGCATGGATGGTTGGAAAAAAAGGGAAAACCCAGCGGCAAAGTCATAACAAGAAAAAAGCTTAAGATTTTTGTTTATATTCCTGACTAGCATATACCCCGTCGCGCTTCGGTGCGTCTTTAACAGTATAGAACCAATAAAAGAATTAGTTTGAAGTTGATCGTGAAGAGTTTAACATTTACCGAATTTGAAAAAAATTTGCCAGTAATCATTCTTATAGGCTTGAAATCAACGTTTTGCATTTTCCCCGCTATTACTTTTCTGCTGACTTTACCGTCCAATTCCCACCCACTTCCCATTTGCTTCCCAACCATTTTCCATCCCATTCCACCGACTTCTTCCTACTTCCTATCCATATTCCACCCACTTCGCTACGACTTACCACCCACATCCTACCCGCTTCCCGCACACATCCCACCCACATCCTATTCACATTCAAATCACTTCCCACCAACTTAGCCGCTACATCCCACTAACATCTCAACCACTTCCCACCCATATACCACCCACTTCCCATCCACTTTCCACCCACTTTCCAACGACTTCCCTGCCTTTTCCTAGTTGGCATCTCTGAGCTATTACCACGTCGGAAGGTAGAACCACAAATGATATCTAAATGTATCTCTAAAACCTGAGTTTCAAGTCCATCGGAGAAAAAATTGTTTTGTTGCATGTAGAATTTTCCGGTCATTTGCAGGCCTAGGGGGCAGATTTGCAGGCATTGCAAAATCACATTTTTAATTATTTTGTTTTCTATACAAACCGCGTTTCAAGTCGATCGGGTGAAAAATAGTTTTTTGTATACAGATTTTTCCTGGAATTTTCCGACCGTTGGCTCAAATTTTCCAACACCGAAAAATCACATTTCAATTTATCTTACTTACTATTTTTCCAAGCCAAATTTTAAGCCAATCGGATAACAAATAGTTCCCTGCGTGCAGAATTTTACGGCCATTTTCCCGTGGACAGATTTTCCGGTTAGCAGCTATTCTTGAATTCTTATATACGTCTTTGAAAATGAGTTTGACTAAGATCGGATAATAATCAAAAAAGTTTCATACAACAGTTTTCCGTGAATTGTCCGACTTTGTGGATAGATTTTACAAAATTTTAAAGTCACGTTGCTTATATCAAATTATGTGTAACTTTGAAAATGAGTTTCGAACTAATCGCTGCCAACTAAACTTTCGCACATTAAACCTTGACCACCCACTTTCCACCCAGATGGGTGAATTTTCCGAATGGTTGGTATGCAGTTATTATTGAATTTTCATAAAGATCTTTGAAAATGAATTTGAACTTAATCGGATGAAAAACAAAAAAGTTTCATACAACAGTTTTCCGCGAATTTCCCTCATTTCCCGACAGAATTTTCCAAAATCCGTTCTTAGTACTTCCTATCTTTTATAGTTTAGGCTGTGCGACGGTCACCAGTCAGTGAGTCAGTCAGGTTGAACTTTTTTATAAATAAAGATACCTCATTATATAGACTAACGTTTGCCGGGTCATCTAGTAGTTCAATAATTTTTATTGTATTTATTAGTTTTCCATGTTTATTCAAAATTCCACCAAGGTTGATGAAAATCGGACTATTTTATATTGTAGCTACCATACAAAAGACAGCTCTAAAATAAAGTCTCCGTATAAAAAACTTTTTTGCTTTTAGTTCTTTCGCTCTAAAAAATATTACTGACCTACACAATATGCAACCACACAATTCTGACAGGTTTGAGCCAAATGGGATTACTATAGCATATAGCTGCCATATGAACGATCTGTCGAAAAGTAGTCTCAGTGAGAAAATTTTTTTTGTCTCCAATGTAATCGTCCCCGAACCTTGTATTTATACGATTTCTATGCTTTCAGATTATTCCACTAAGTTGTTAATGCTATCGCTTGCATTCTTCTTTCTGATCAACATTATTGCCGCCACGCAATTCTGTCAAGTTTGATCCAAATCCAAATTGCAGTGGCGGTTCTAGTTCCTGTTCTTCCAGCTCCAGTCATAGATCTAGTTCATCTAACTAATTCTAACTATCGATACTTAATACTCCTGGCTTTCTAGGTATTTCACATCTCTAACTCTCTCCGCTTTTCTGTTTCACTCATTCTTACCGGCACACGCCCTTCTCCAATTAACCGGACTTAAGCCTTGTCAGTATTTTAAACTAGAGCAGAGGCTCCATCAATTGCTCAAAGTGAATGAAAATCATTTAGAAACTTCATCTACATAGTTCATGCGAGGGTTTGTAAACTTTGTCAGTTCTTTAAGTTCTTAATCATTCTCATTATGTTATTAAACATGAAACTCAAGAATATTCTGTTTTAATTTACCTCTTTATCTTCAGGCAGACTCTACAAAACAAATCTGATTCAAATGAATCGCCGATTGCGGGAGTACTATGGCAATATATATCGCATTCCTGGGCTTATGGGTAAACCCGATGTCATCTTTACATACAATCCACAGGATTTCGAAGTGACCTATCGCAATGAGGGCGTTTGGCCCATACGCATAGGTCTCGAAAGTTTTAGCTACTATCGCAAGATTCAGCGACCGGATGTCTTTAAGGGGATGGGTGGGCTGGTTTCAGAGTAAGTCTAAAACTTTCTTTAAGTTGTAATAATTTTCCATTCATTATTTACAGACAGGGTCAGGACTGGGCTAAAATACGCAACAAGGTAAATCCAGTGTTGATGAAGGTGCAAAATGTCAGACAGAATCTACCTCAGCTGGATCAAATATCGCTAGAGTTTATTAACAAGTAAGTTTTACGTGTGCAATTTTTAGCGAAGAACTCTAAGTTTTGTTTCTTAGACTGGAAACTCTAAGGGATCCCCATAGCCATACTCTTCAGGCAGACTTTCATGAGCAATTAAAAATGTGGGCCTTTGAATCTATAAGTTTTGTGGCCCTGAACACACGCATGGGTTTGCTAAGTGAACATCCCGATCCGAATGCGGCACGTCTAGCTAAACACATGTCAGACTTCTTCAATTATAGCTTTCAATATGATGTTCAGCCCTCGATTTGGCCGTACTACCATACACCCGGTTTTAAGCGTTTTCTCAAGACTTATGATGCCATAACAGAGATCACCATCAATTATATAGAGACGGCCATTCAACGCTTCGACCTGAACCAGAACTCCAAAAACCAATGTGTTTTAGAGCAGCTTTTGGGTCTTAACAAACAGGTGGCTGTGGTTATGGTCATGGATATGCTGATGGCGGGCATAGACACGGTGGGTATTACTCTTTTAGTGTAGATACCTATTCATTTCAACTCTTTACAGACCTCTTCTGCCTTTGTGACCATTCTCTATCACTTGTCACGGAATCCCTCAAAGCAATTGCAATTACGCCGGGAACTCAAACGATTGCTGCCCGATCCGAACTCAGCCCTGACCGAGGAGAATACCAAAAATATGCCTTACTTAAGAGCCTGCATTAAGGAGGGCTTACGTATTACTTCCATTACCCCGGGAAACTTTCGCATCACCACCAAGGATCTGGTGCTTTCTGGATATCGTGTGCCACGTGGTACGGGCGTTTTAATGGGCGTCCTAGAGCTCTCCAATAGTGATGAGTACTTTGCTCAGAGTTCGGAATTCATGCCAGAACGTTGGCTAAAGATGAATAATTCTTGCCCCGAAGCACGCTCCCGAAATCCATTTGTTTATCTGCCCTTTGGTTTTGGACCACGCACTTGTATAGGCAAACGTATAGCTGAATTAGAGATGGAGACTCTACTGGTGCGACTGTTGAGACGCTATAAGATCAGTTGGCTGGGTAAAGATCCACTGCAGTATGAGAGTACCATTATACTGTCGCCTTGCGGTGATATACGCTTTAAATTTGAACCTGTTGGGGAGGAGGATGACATTGCTTTGTAGTTGGTTATGCACTAACGATAATAAAAATGTGAAAAACTCAAAAAAATATGATTATTTATCATAGGTACCAACTATGGAGCTATGGACAGCTCAGAAAACTCCAGGCAACAGACCAAAAAGCTGAAGAATATCTGTCAGCGATCGTTTGTCCCCAAAAGTTTACGAGACAACAACAAAACACAGGAAAAAGTCACCAACTTTTTAGTGATCTGAGTTATGTTAAAGAAATCGAGAGCGTAAGAGAGTAAAAGATGAAGTGTATCGAAAAAAAATCATTTGATATTGAGCCTTATCGAGATTTTTGTACTTAAAATATGCGGTCACAGCAAACAAAAATTCAAATCAAAAGTAAGTATATTGTCCGTGACAGCACCTAGGAAGCCGTCATCAATTACTCCAACTTAAGCACAGTACACGCAAAACGTTTGACGTCAGACGTTTTACGGTGTGTACGGAGACAAACGAAACGTCGATCCACACGAACATCGAACTCGAACGTCGAACTCTGAATATGTGCCTGGTATTAGCAGCTGTTCGAGCCTTTTTTGCGCGCCCAAAGTAATTAAATTTATTTATTTTGACGGTCAGAAGCAAAAAAAGGGCCGAAATGAAGGGTGTAAATGTTGGCTATACAGCTCCTTCAACGGGGCCAAGCCAAGCTTCTCTCAATCTCTTGGCGTGTGTGCTTTAAATTTTTCGCACAAGAGAAAGGGACCTACAGTTTAACGCCGGATCCGAACGGCAAATTTTGAGAATTTGCTTTTTCATGGCTAGTTACTTCACAGCTGGCGCCAATAGCTGGTGAAGGTGACCGTATGTGTAAAAGCTATTTTCTAAAGAAAGAAAAAAACTTTTATTATTAGATGTTCAGAGGCGGGATCGAACCCACGACCTCCCGCCCAGCAGTCCAGCACACTAACCACTGGGCCACATACGGAAATGAAGGGTGTGCGTAAGAATAATTTGAGGAGCCTTCATGAGGAAAAACAAATTGCGCTGATTAATTACGTTGAGGCAAAGATAAGTTTTTGGAACCTCACAAATAAATATAATTTTGATGCAGACTCCAGCAGAAGTCCACAAAGATCAGCAACAACCATGTTTGGGATAAAAGCAACAACAGTAAAAGTTTTTTGATTGCACGACACTAGCTTCGTATTGCGACTGGAGAGAATGTTTCGTTTTGGCACCAAGTGCTGTTTCAGCAATTCGAAGAGGCAAATAATATTGTTGGCGCTCATATGGAAGATTTGTCTCGAACTATTGTGAGAAGGTACGTCCCTCGTCATAACGGGCGTGACAACAGTGCTGCCCCCAGTCCTCACCCTCTGTACCAAGCCTGGGGCTTGCTGAGTTGTAAATTGAGTCTTAAAGTGGAGGTCTATATCAACCGGAACTGTCATAACCAACTGTTTGCTTTTCAAATGGCTATTTGGGAGACTCTGGTCTGCTGGGGGCGTTAGTCGGGAGCCACCAGCCAGGCTCATGGATTCGTTTGCACTTTTTATTGCGTGCAGGGTACCGTGACTTTAACGTATCTATTGATGCCATTCTGTGTGAAGTACATTAGATCTTAGAATCTGTCTTCGCAATATCAGAATACTCATAGCGCAGGCAAATCTTCCCATAATTCTCCCTTTCCTCATATAAGGCAACTGAAACATTGAGCGATGCTTCTGGCATCCTCATCCTCATCTCTCTTCCAGTACGATTTGTGCGGGAGAGGTGCCCCCTGGCTACACCCTTTACTATCCGTTTTCCATAATTTGTATTTTGTTATTGATGATTTTTAACTCTCATTTATTTTCATAGGCAAATCGCATTTGAAAACCGTGTTAGGTTAACTTAAAAATCCCATTTTTGGCATTTTTTGGCTTGTCTTTATATTATCACACTTATTTGTTTTTAGGTTCCACACGCAACAATAAATGTCTTTTTTGTGCGCCCAAACAGTTTGGAGTACTCCGCACCGTGCTTTAGTGGCAGTTTTCATTCTCCAGACGAATCCAATCGAAAAAGTGTAAACAATACCAGTAACTCAAGTTCCATTTGAAGTCGAAATGCAGTCGATACAAAGCATGGGCCGGCAAAGCACACATGCTCATTTTGTCATTGCTTGTGTGTGTTTACCACGCGAGAGCGCTCTTACTTAACACTGGTTTGTTGTTGCAAAAGAGAGCAGTGTAAGCTTACTCATACTGTCGGTCTCTGGTTTAAACGAATCAATTTGACAATCGAAGCAAACTGAATTTAAGTGACACGCATCATTTGGAGAAAGCGATGTCTAATCAGATGCCGACAGACAGCAATTCATACCAAAACTTAGCTTTAATTCGGTAAGGTTAAGCGAAATGCCCATTTACTCTAGGTACTCAGACGTTCAAAATTTTGTTGGAGTCCATCTAATTACATAGCTCAGAAAATCCACTCTTAAAAATTGCTACAGCAGGTACTGAGCAACTACAATAAGCATGGACCTGCCAACTCGTTTTCTCAAAAAAAGATAATTGAGGACAAAATGAAAAAAATAAAGCACAGAGGACTAAAATCAAAAACTAAAATTATATGTAGAGCTTTGAGGTGGAAAAACAAGTGATGGTGATCAAAGTGGGCGAGTCGGAACCATTTTTATAAAATCTGGCCAATATAAAGCATTTCGATAGTGGCAGATGCATCACTTGTGGCGGAGAATTTTTAATCTGAAACATCTTTAGTTTCGGTACGGACGATTATAGTAAAAGTAAAGTTTGATTTCAGTGATTTCCTGGCAAACGCACACACACATAAGAGGACGGGCAGAGAGGGGAAGCGAAGAGATAGGAAAAGTGCTGAAAAGGGGCAACCGAGTGGTTTCTGGGAAAGATATGGGTGGGATCTTGGTGAGATCAGGTGGAATTTGGGAGCGATTTGCCTGGGATCTGGTAGGGATCTGGGTAAAATCTGGATGCGATTTGGTTGGGATCTAAATGGGAACTGGTTGTGTTCTGGTTGGTATTCGAGTGGGATCTGGGTAATTTATGAACAGGATTTGGTTGGGATCTAAGTGGGATTTTGCTAACATGAATTTGTATGTGATCTGATTGGAACTAAATGGAATGTTTGGGATCTGGGAGAGTTATCTTGGTGGGATCTATGAGGGATCTTGGCAAGATATGGGTGAAATCAAGGTAGTATCTGGTTGGGATCTAAGTGGGATCTGGGTAGGATCTGGGTGGGATTTGGTTGGTATCTAAGGGGGAGCTGGATGGGATCAGGGTAGAATCTAGGTGAGATCTGGGTGATATCTGGGTAGGATCTGTCCGGGATCTAAGTGAAATCTGGGCTGAATCTGTGTTTAATCTGGTTGGGATCTATCTAAGTTGGATCTGGGTTGGTTCTGAGTGGGTTCTGGGAGGGATCTATGTAAGATCTGTGTGATATCTGGGCGGGATCTGGTAGGGAACTGGGTGGGATCGTGGATCTCACCTTAGTGGTATCCGGGTGGGTTATCATTTAACTATGGATCAGCACAATAAACAAGACTTCCTGAAAAAATGAAAGAACACTGGTATATCTACTCCCTGAAAGTTCTTTTTTTGAAAGAGTGACCTTGCTGATTTAAATAGCATTGAGTTAGCTTGTGACTTAAAAAAAAGCTCTTAAACCAAGTGTCATGTTTCACATCAAAACCTCGTGAGTGTTAACGACACTCACACCTTTTTTTTCAGTGGCTCTCCCATTGATCCACCACCATCCAAGTTCAAACCTCCGTAGGCTCCACAGCCCACGGTCAAAAAGCCCTAAGTCTTTGCAGTCTCCACAGCCCATTACAGTATTGTTTCCTCCCGTCCGTAGGTCCGTATTCAACTAATACGTCCAGCAAATATGATCCTCCAGTCTATTGATCTGGCATGTTAATCTTCCGATGCGTTTTGGGTTGACGTTATAGCAGTATGTCTCAAGTCAAGTTCTGCTCCCCCAAATTAAAGGTCATTAATTTCCTCTGGCCTCTGAATTTCCCCAAGTAACTTCCATTATCAATTTTATAAACTCTTTTATTTTATTTGAATTAGCTCTCCCATTGTTTAAACAAACAACAGTTGACTTTTTTGCTGTTGCCTGGTCATTCCATATTGTCGGAGCTGCTCTGGAAATTATAGAACAATTTCCGCTTCGACAAAATTTAAAGCTTCTGAGTACGTTGTTTTAGCGTCAATATATCATAAATCAAACGGTCAGTCTGTCTTTTCAGGTGTGTTTAGTCTATTTCGAAATTCAGTTACATGGGTTAATTAAATTCATATGAAAGTTGAGGAATATTTGGATGATATGTACATTTGGTTTTATGTTTTCTTCCGCTCACTTTCATTTCGCATCAAACCTTGAATTGCAAGAAAAGAGGGTTTTTTCTTTTCAATTCCCGCAGATCACCCACAAAGCACACATACACTCAATTCTGTTCAAGAGATTTACTCGAAGTATTCACTAACAATATAAAAATGTACAAAATAATTGAAAAAAATTATAACAGTTTAGCGTCGGTTGCGTCCGCGAGCTGGAGCATTCCGCTTGGGATGGTATTTGTGTTGCTGCTGCTGCTGTTGATGTGGCTTATGTTCGGTCTGATGAGCTAGCGAGATGTTGGCTCTAGTGGCCTCCTCAAGGTCAGAGGTAGCGGAATGTTGATCGTCCGCCTCCGAAGTGGGCGTGGAATGAGCTGCAGAGAAGTAAGATATAGTTCACAGAGATCTTGTCATATCAAAAGTGGACTCACCCATAACAAATGGACTGGTGGCCGTTTTAAGTATGGGTTGAAATCCCATTCCCAAGTAGCTGTTAAAGTTGGTGGGTGAACCTTTTGAAAACAAAGAGATTTAGTTAAGTACGTTAGGTAAACAACTAAGCTAACCGATGGGACTATAGAAGATATCTTCAGAAGAGGTGGCAGGTGTAAGGGTGTCAATTGTGGGATAGTTCGTTAATTTTTGCGAGTCCTGTTGATAAACAGTGCATCCGCTACTGCTGTCTGTGTCGTCCGAGTAGTCTTCGTTTGGGTTGGGCGGTGGGGAAACGGAATCGGGTACGGGATCGGGATCAGTGTGGACTGTTTTGTTTAAACACATGCACAGAGTAACAGAAACACAAACAAAATACTATGGTTAAAATGTTAATTTAGCTTCAACAGATCAGCTAGGATCAACTCGGATTACCTGCGGCCGCTGTGTTGTTATACAGATGTGAATTGGTATTCATCAAAGCGGCATTCAAGAGATTTGGCGTATCTTTCCACTGTTCCTCCTCCTTTAGCTGGGCGGGTGCTAAATTTTGCAAGCCAAACAGAGACGGGTAGAGGGAGTGTCAGAGAAGGAGAGAGATAGTGGCAGACTTAGGGCAAATCAATGGCTGTGGTTGTTGTTGTTGTTTTTCTTTCGGATTGTATTTCATGACAATAGTTTTTCAAGTTCAGTTTTTCATCTACGCTTAAATTGATAATCGATACTTGGAGTTAAACTAGACTTAGTTGGCTAAGCGGAAGTGACTAAAAACAGTTTTAATGTCCATTACCAACTCCCGTCTGCTCCTGTTCGCCATTATGTTTCTCCTTATCCTTATCCTGAAGCTCATTACTGTCACCTTTCACTAGGAGTACCTTAGGTTGGTCCTAGAATTGAGATAAATTAAACAGAATAAACTGGATACTTAAACCTTTCTCACCTTTTTCAATTCTGGCTCATCATCAGAGTTTATCTGCTCGCTGGTACTGGACTCAGAGCTGGAGCTAGTCTCATCGCTACTTTCGTTCCCCTCCTCGGGATTGGGCACAAAATCTGAATCGTCTTCGGAATTTTCATTGGCATATTTGGCCATCAGTTCCGAAATGGTTAAGTTCGCTTCGGTTTCATTTGTGGTTTCTTCTTCACGTGGACGTTTCTGGACAGCGGCAGAAGTGTTCTTCTTTGGCCAAGTAAAATTGTATAAGTTTCTCTAACTCTCCAAATGGGCAAACTTACCTGGTCCACATGGTTCGTTTGAAATATACGCCCGCTGTTATTTCGCTGCACACCAGGCCGACACATGGCCAGAGAAAACCACTGCGTCAACTTGTGCATTAAGCCCTTGCCTGTACCACAGCTTACTTCCTGCTGACGTTGCCGTATCATCTTAAGGCCATGCACGCGTATGGCACGCAGCTTGCGACGTCGCGTTTGAATGAAGTAAATCACCTGCGCAGGCGACACAGGACCATTGCCAATTATCAATGCACCCACGGATAACCAAAAGCGTGTCAGACGCAGCAAAATGATTAGCATTAAAAATGGTACCCAGGATAAAGGACGTTCCAAAGGAATTGCATTTTTTTCTAGAAAAAGTCGTTGAGTTTAAATAAGATATAAATGATTTTCCTCTTTTTTTGGTTATACCTTGAGGCAGGCTCCACCTGGCGGTTTCCTCAACTATTCTCAGGGTGTTATCGCCACGCTCCATGATAACTTGACCTAGCTTAGTGCTGGCAAAGCGTTCGACCTGCTCTCGCACTTTATCATAGAAGCTGCGTGATTTCAGCATTTCGGCCACAAGTTCTTCTTCCTCGTGATCTAGTTGGTCGTGCTGACGCTGTGGCCGAACTTTCACTCCTCTAGTTTCTGTTTCCAGGACCATGTTGTTGCTAATGGGTGATATTTGTATCTTTATTGATATTTTTGTGTGTCGGTGAGTTAGTAATTCAAATAGAAAGCAATCCTAGTGAGTTCCGAAGAAGGTCAGAGACTACTTGGTCAGAGACTTGCTCGGAGTTTTGAGCCCAAGAATTATCCAATTTCAAATCAAAAGCAATAAATTTACTTTAATTACCAAAACAAGCTTTTTCCAGTTAAAAAAAACATTACTCAACATATTCTCCAAGTCGAGTGAGCGAAGTAGAGTTCGGAAATAAAATTCAAATTCAATTCGTTCGTTCTTGAATCCAGAATTTATAGTCTTGTCTATCTTCTGATATCAAACATTCTTGATCCAAGTACATATGAATTTCTCAATTTTTTTTCTTAGCGGAGTCTGTTTAGCTATGCTTTCAAATTTAGTTTATAACTTGTACACTGAGAAAAAAATCAAGAATTTTCGTACTTAAATCAAGATTTTTCAGTTTCAAAACTTCTATAAGCCAGAAAATTCTTCATTTTATTACGGAATATCTGGATTTGAGAGCGTTTTTTGAAAATCACTAAATTACTGACTTTAGGCACGGGTTGAATAAGCATGATCTAGACTTATTTATCTTAGCCAAGAGTGATTTGTACTTAAAATCAGAGAGAAAAAAAGGATTTTTAATTAAAACTGTTTGATCTTGATCGATTTTTTACGGTCTATTTCGAATTTCAGAACGATTCGTACTCAAAGTTAGTCTGCCTTCACACTGTTCGACACATGACCCATGATATCTAGTAGGGCTGAATTTCCCTACGAGATTCTATGAATTTGACAATTATTCAAATTTACAACAACAGGGCTACTACACTATCATGTGTCTTGTGTCCAACAGTGTGAAGGCAGCCAAAGAACTTTCAAGAGCAAGTCGTTCTTACTAAATTTTAGACTAAAACAGGATAAAATTAAGAGCGTTTTTTAAGACCGAATCGCTATACTTTTTTATACCCTTGGAGAGGGTATATTAAAATTGTCCGGATGTTTGAAACGCATAGAAGGAAGCATCTCCGAGCACATAAAGTATATATATTCTTGATCAGCATGACGAGCTGAGTTGATATAGCCATGTCCGTCTGTCCGTCCGTCTGTCCGTCTGTTTCTATGCTATCTCCTCCGTCAGTTTAAAACAGACCCGTCCACCTAAGGCACGCACGAGCCGAAGTCGGTCGTATTTTTAAGCAAACGCGAGCCGAAGTTATGGTTGTGTGAATCGGTGAGCACTGCCTAGCAAGTAAAATGCGTGTTGTCTGGAGAGAGCTCTCTTGTTTACTAACACAAACTCACTTTTTTTTCCTCTCCATTTGGCCGCCTCTGGTTTAAAAGCTATCTTAACCAAACTTTGCACGAAGTCTTTTGGTATAAATACACTGCATTGCGGAACCGGCCGGATCGGATGACTATAGCATATAGCTGCCATAGGAACAATCGGTTGAAAAACTAGTTTTAGTGAGAAAAACTTTTTTGTTTTCAATGCTATCGCTCCCAAAGCTCGTATTTATAAGTTTTTAATGATTTCACATAATTTCACCAAGGCTTGTCGAAATCGAACATCTATATAGTATAGCTGCCATACAAAAGTTAGGTCTAAAAAAAGTCTTAGTGAGAAAAACTTTTTGTTTTCAATGCTATCGCTCCCAACGATCGTATTTATAAGTTTTCAATGATTTCACATAATTTCACCAAAATTTTTTCGAAATCGGACCACTATATAGTATAGCGGCCATACAAACTGTCAGGCACATATCAAGCTCCAAGGGTATATAAACTTCGATCGAGCCGAAGTTAGCTGGCCTCTATTTTTATACCCTTGCAAAGGGTATTAAAATTTTGCCCAGAAGTTTGCAACGCACAGAAATATTCATTTCCGACCCTATAAACTATATATATTCTTGATCAGGGCGACGAGCTGAGTCGATTGAGCTTTGTCCGTCCGTCTGTCTGTCCGTCTGTCTGTCCGTCTGTTTCTACGCAAACTAGTCTCTCAATTTTAAAGCTATCGAGCTGAAACTTTGCACAGAGTCCTCTTTTTACTGCACACTGCTAATATGTCGGAACCGACCGGATCGGATGACTATATCCTATAGCTGCCATAGGAACTATCGGTCGAAAAGTGGGTTTTTGTAAGAAAACTTTTTTGTTTTTTATGTTAACGCCTTCCGCTTCGACAATTATTAGTTTTATACGCTTTTACACCGATTTGGAAGTTTTTGTCAAAATCGGATGTATATATCTTATAGCTGCCATAGAAACTATCGGCCGAAAAGTGGCTTTTATCAGAAAAATGGTTTGTTTTAATGCTGACGTTCGTAAACTCTGTTGTATTAAAACATTTGCAAGGGTATTAAAACTTCGGCAAAGACGAAGTTAGCTTGGCCTTCTCGTTTTTAAGTCTTTTATTCTTTTTGTTAGAAAATTATTTGTCAAACAACAACAACAACCAAAAGAAAGAGTGGGAAAAATTGGAGTTTGCCGGTTGCTGCTACACTGAGAACAAGATACCTGTCAAAAACCTAGATTGAAAATTATTTTTCAGAAGCTTGCAATCTAAGAAAATAAGAGATTAAAAAATCTTGATATAAGATTCAAAATCTTAAAAGCAAAAATCTACTTCCTCTAAATCTAAAGTTGCTATAACTAAATTTCTTATCCATAAATTTATTTTGGAAGATTTTGGAAGGTTGCTGCGGGATTTAAAGATACGATGTTTTATTTCATAGTCAAGGCATTTGCACCACCACGCTTTTTTCATTGCAAGGGCCGATTTCTCATCTTCCACATAGAGCTATCTGTCACATAAACTAACAAATAACAGTGTAAGTTCGGTGACTATCTGACACATAGCAGCTATCTGGGAGAACAGAAATCGGCCCTAAGAGCTCTTACTGTAATTGGTGATACACCAAACAACTCCCTCCCACTCGTATTGTTTCATTTTGAAGTCGAGAATAAACGATATTTACCAAGATTGTTGAACTTTGATTTTGCAGTACAACACTAAAAAAAACCGGTATAAGGCCCCTAAACTATGATAAATGGGACCTCTGTAAGCATCACCTCATACCAAGTGGTTCAAATGAAGCCGCGGTTCGTGTTTAATCTGTACTTTCGTAACACACAACGAGAACAATTTTAACTTAGTTTTTAATGGTCTAAAATCAAATTCTTAAAAATTCAGGAAATGAGGAGAGGGTCACTGTGAATTGTATTTTAATTAAGAATACATATAATCTTGAAAGAGGTTTCACTGATGACTTTTGATACCGTTTCCTCTCGGTTTCGAGACAATAATTTTGGTCTTAGATTGATTTTTCTGAGTGTAGGGCATTACTGTATTTACTCAGAGTTAACTTAAGTTGGAAAATGTATGTTGAACTGAACATTGAGACGAATTCAAGTGCTTTAAGTTGTTTGCATTGGCCGTGTTCACCAGCACAAATCGGTGCATCTAGTTTGGTGGTTGTAGAGAGCGAATGTCATGTGCAATCGTAATTGCTAATTTAATTTTTGTAATTGTGTTGGATAAAAAAAAAACAGAAAAATTCATGCACTTATGAAAATTTTAAACGAAAATTTGTAATGGATGATGTTTAATTTTTGATTAATGGTGTTAATCACAGTGTTTCAAGTTTTACTTAGACGGTTCTCAGTCAATGCCTTCACAGGCTGGGATGAAACACTTAGAAAATCGCGAATAAAATCTTTCTACTAACATCGTCGTTTTTATTTTATAAAAATCACAATATCTAAATATTTTTTAACCAAACTTACAATTTGGGTTTCAAGTTCAGCTATTTTTTTCAAAAATGTTCACAGGAAAAAACAAACAGATTCGGCTCAACCCCGATTATAACCAAACTTAGCCGATTTATAAAACCAGGAACAGAAACAATGTCCTTCTAAGGACTATGATACTAACCAAATACCTCGAAAATGTACGGTTCGGTTCATTTCAACTATGTATTTTATTTCGCCAACCGCACATCTGGCTACACAGTAGACCTGATGCAACTGAAAGAAGATTTAGAAGTGGACTAAACACTTTGAGTGAAACCACATCTAGAATTTAGTGCCTAAAATCAAGCTGACTGCGCGTGATTACTAAGTGCATATACTAAACTTGACCGCTTCTAACACTTATCAGCTAGGCATCAGCACCTTTTCACTTTTTTTTTGTATTTTTTTTTGCTGATGTCTGGGCCCAACTTATATTAGAAAATGACTAACAAAAATGTGAAAAAAATCTAAAATCAAAACAAATTAAATAATATTAAATTAGAACTAACTGAACTTTGTTCGCCGCCGCCTCCGCTGAGTTGCTATAGTTGATGCTAGGCTTGATTAGACATAAGTGATCCAAGGAGCATTCCGTCCGGGATCTAATTTAATCAGTTGGAATACTTTTTTTCTTATTATTTTCCCACACCGCATAAAAAGTTTTAATTTTAATTAAATTTAAAATGTTTTCTTTGTTAATTGCGATAAGAAATTTTTACACTTAACATTCATATTTTTAGAGCTTATTGCATTGTCCAGAAAATACGCAAACAATAAGAAAACAATATTTATTAAATTTATTAACAAAAATAATAAAATTATCAAAAAATTTGTCGGCCGGGATCAAAGTGTATCGAGAGGCACATACACACACTCGTGTGCAAAAATGTACATATGTACAATTCGATGTACAGTGTAATGAAAGCATAAATGCAGAAATTCTTGGCGCCTAGGCGAAAGTGGGGGGAAGGCGTAGAAGGCAAAATCTAACAGAGTGTTTGACCCGCCCACACAAACGCACACGCTCACAAAGCGTGCTGATAACGGTAGTTTACTTTAAATGGCGTTCAGCCAATTCCACTTACCGGTCTTTCTTTCTTTCTTTTCTTTTCTTTTTGAAATACCGCCTTTTGCCAAAAACTCTCGAACCAGTCGCAAGTTTCAAATATTTAACAAAATATTTTATTTAACGATTGTTCAAAAGTAATTTATTTAATAGCACTTGTGGCTGTTGCTGCTTCTGCTGCCAAGATGAAGACCAACAAGCTCTCACGTACGCTACTGATGCACAACTCCGAGTGACTGACCCACGCTGATCGAGCGATCAGCGAATTCGCACAAAATTGACGATCGGCAGCAGCTCGGTCGTGTGTGCGTGTGATTCGTATTATCGAATTATCAGCTAGAGTCAGTCACAGCCAGCAGCAGCCTCCCTCTATCTCTTCGTCTCTGTTGCAGTTCTCTTTGGAAATTAATTATGCGTTAAGCATTGTCACAGAGGTTCCAATCTTAGCCCTGCGTCAAAACTGAAATCTTAAAGGTTGATAAAGGGTGATTTTTCATGCGCTATCAACTTTTATCACTTTATTAAAGATTATTTCAATGGCAGCTGTAATATTGTTTCTAGGGCTGACTTGTCCCTGTACCGTGTACAGAAGAGACTTCACGTAGCCCCAAAAAAAAATAGTCTAGTGAGGGATCAAATCATATGATTTTGGCTGCCCGTGGACTGGTCCAAAACGTGAGATTAATTTCTCACCAAATTCGAAACTCAATTGGTCGATTGTTTCGCGTACCACGTGGCATGTGACACCGTCTTGCTGAAACCACATGTCAACCGGGCTAAATTTCAAAAGAAGAAAACTAAAAGGAAGATCAAGGGAAACTAAGCCACTATTTAGTCACTGTTAAGTAATTGTTTAGTCACTGTTTTGGCACTGTTTGATCAATATTTAGTCGCTGTTTAGTTACTGTTTTGTAATCTTTTAGTCACTTAACTGTTCAATCACTGTTGAGCCACTTTTAAGTCACGGTTTAGTCACTGCTTAGCAAGTGATCAGTCACTGTTAAGTCACTTTCTGGTCATTGTTATGTCACTGTTTAATCACAGCTCAGTCACTGTTTAGTCACTTTTATGCCACTGTTTAGTAAATGAACAGTCACTTTTAAGTAACTGTTCAGTCACTGTAAAGTCACTTGTAAGTCACTGTTTCGCAAGTGACAAGTCGCTCTCCCACTTAGGCCTCATGGGCCCGTTGCGATGCCATATATTCCCCGTTAACCCTTTAATCCCGAGGGGGGTCAATACTGAACCATTGTGTGGACAGAATAAAGTGTATTAGAGCTGGGATCTCTATCTCGGACATCTCCGAGAGATTGGTAAAGAAAGGTTGACCTACTCAGAGCGGGGCAGTGGCACAGGAGGTGCTGTACCGTTTCCTCCTCTTCTTCGTATTTACAGCTTCTAAAGAAGTCATGGTATGCTACGCCTAGGCGTACTGCGTGTCTGTCAATGAGACAGTGGGCCGGTCTCCAGGCACCCATATCAGGTGAATACTGAAGTGTCGGCCAATCTCGTTAAGGGATAAGCGACATTCAGTTAGTGTTTTAGAGTTATTTGTGTGTGAGTCAAGCACCTTAAGGGCCGCTTAACTATCCGAGTAGATAAATACGTTTCCTTTCTTGACTATAAGTGTGCTGAGATAGGTGGCAGCTTCCTGGACGACCACCACCTCCGCTTGGTACACACTACAGTGGTCAGGAAGGCGGAACGATAGGTTTAGGTCTAGGTTGGGGAAAAAAAAAAACACCCCCTCCTACCTTTTCATCGAGCTTAGAGCCATCTGTGTAGATATTTATAGCGCTAGCACTGCTATGAGGAAGCTTTTCCCAATCGCTTCGGCTTGTGATGAAAACGTCGTAGGATTTGTCGAACGTCGTTCGTGGTATACAGTAGTCCGTATTTGACGGTATACCCGCTTGGTAGATAAGTATTGTAGAGTGTCCGGAATTACCCCCCTCCCAGGCATCGGATCTCGCAAGACTTTTTTGACAACCGTGTATAAGGTATATAAGGTTGTTATATATTATACTTTCGATGGGAGATGAGAATATGTCGCTATTTAAATTTTACAGGTTCATTTTCTGGTCGTGTGAAGCGTCATAGTCTCAAGATCCTTCAGATTTTATTAAAAAAACGAATAAGAAAGTCGGTCAAGCCCGACTATAACATACTCTGTACCTGGAGTAGAAGCTGAATGCAATGCTGGTGCTGCGTTCATCTCTAAGTCTCTCTCTCTTTCTCTCACTCTCACTCTCTCTCTCTATCTCTCTCTCTTTCTTTAAAATTGTGCGGTGTTAGTTGTAATAGGGTGGGAGGGGGTGGGGGGAGGGTGATGTACTTTTTTGCTCATAACTTGAGAACCGCTCATCCGATCTTTATCATTTCTTCGGCAAATCGCTACATTTTGCTAATTTTGCAAACTATCTCTAGAAGGTACGAAACGTCTATCTTCAAAACTGTAGGAGATATAAGGTTTTTTCCAAATAGCGGGGGCGGGAGGGGGCGTGGCAAAAATTTAAAATAAACTTGATCTGCCTGCAAGTATAAAAAGCATTTGTCCCATACATGTCAAACCTCTATCTCTTACCATCTCTGAGATCTGTTTGTTCATACGGACGGACAGACGGACAGACGAACATGGCTATATCGACTCGGCTGTTGATGCTGATTAAGAATATATATACTTTATAGGGTCGGAAGTGATTCCTTCTCCCTGTTACATACTTTTGCACAAACTTAATATACTTTATGTACCTTCGGTACAGAGTATAAAAAAGGATAAAAACCAGTTCAGAATTACAGCTTATAGTCCGAACCGCGAACCAAAGTTTTGTCATTTTGAAATAGCCTAACCGAATTGAAAATCGCAAAATAAAAGGGCTCGTTTCGGGTTAATTGATTAAGGTGTTTTACAAATATTTCTATTCAACATACGGTTAGGTTAGGTTAGCATTGAAAAATGTGGACCGGCAAATTATCGAATTGATCCTTAGCGATGCAGAATTACTGCAATTGACCTCCGCCCTACTTGATATCCTTTTGTATTTTCCCTTAAAAGATTGAATGTAAAAAGTGTTTTTGTACCTTTAACCAGGGGCTTACCTTCCAGTACTCTTTTCGTTCCGAGGACAGCTTGACACCTATGTACTTTTGAGTGGCAATCCGACAAATCGTTTTATTACCATTTTTAAGTATTTAATAAATTATTTCTCCATATTTAAAGTAAAATTTAAAATAAATTTTGCAAATGCATTTCTTTTTTCTACTGCATGGGATGGTAAGTCTGGAAGCTATGGAATATGTTTTTTATAAAACCTTTCCAATACCTGAAACTAAAATGTTAACTTTTTAGAAAATACATTCAAACACATTCAAAAAAGCATAGCAGAATTCCAGGCTGAAACGTAGGTTTCGACGTTGACACAATGGAATTCCGAAGGTCTTATTCGACGAACCTAAATTACTTAAAGGAAAACTGTGCAATACAAAGTCCGCTGACGAGGAGCTGTGGTTATCTCTGAAACAGCAATCGTTGTACGGACATACCAATTGCTATTCCAAAAATGTTGTAATTAATCTCTGTTGATTTGTGTTGATTACATTGAATTGTAGCTCCACCGACCTCGAGGCAGCCAAATGCAAAACTGTTTTAGAAAATATTTTCTCCGAATGTTAACACTATATTAATTAAAAAAGTTCAAAAACTTTTCTTTAAAAAAATACTCAACAATTGTTTTCTCCGATGTTAATTTTTTTTGTAGTTTCATATTGTTCCTGTTTATCTTACTAGTTAAACAGTCCTCAGCCCCTTTGCCAACGCACTCAAGCATATCCCACTCAATTGGCGTTTGTGCTCACCCGAAAAGCTTTCCATACACTGCCCTGTGAGCGAGCATCGGAAAGCTCCGGCCGAGCGTTCAGTTGCGCAAAAACTCTCCACTGAAACGGTTGGAACCATAACGACAAGTCGCTGTGTCGAACGCGCGTTCTGTAAAATAAATCATAAACCTTACGCAGAGTTTGCAACTACCAATAAAGCCAACTAGCCTGGCCATTCATCTCGCGTGCGTTCCAACCAAATTAAAATCCGAAAACACATCCGTTTTAAGTGCAGTGTGTGTTAAAGGAAATAAATGTGTTTTGTGTGGTAAAAGTGCAAAAGGAAGTCAAAAGGCTATGTAGCCGTGCCACCGAAATTGTGATTGCCCTGGTGTTGGTGACCTCAGCAGCATGTGTGAGTGTTGGAGCATAGTGAAATAAAAAATGTTTTGGTTTAGCAATTGATAAGCCACCATTTGACTTTGGTGGTGCCCCTGCGCCTGGCCCCAAACCACACACACACACATGGGCCGTGGACTCCTATAAAAAGACTGACAGGCGGAGTGCAAAAATGAATTGGTTGAAGGGGTTTTGGGTTAATAGAGGGGGGGTTAATAGGTGCGACAGCTGCTCTGGTGTGTATTTTTAAGCACCACTTTTTTTCTGTTTTAGAAGTTACCCAAAGCGCGCACGTAATCCGTTATATCTCAACTTGTAGGACCCATCCAGGCAGGCCTACTTGACTCGCCTTAATACGCTACTTCAGGCTGCTGCTGGGTTAGTTCAACCGTTTTTGGAGTGCCAACATAATTCTTTGTGCTATTTTTATGCGGGTTGACTACGGCTTTACAGAAATTAGTTTGCGCATAAATTTCGCGCCAGGACCAGTGGGTGGCTTGAAAAGTTGTCGCTTGCATAAACACAAATTCAAGGAGGTGATTCCTCGCTCAGATATATGACATTCGAAATGAGAATAATAATATCCTGAGCTTAGTTGGATGTTGAGGTTGTATGTAATGCAGTATAAAGTTCTTTAAATTCAAATCTTAATCTAGAAACTATTATAAAACCATCCCCTATTGGAGGTAGATTATTTTCCCCCTATTATATATTTCTAAAGTGAAATAAAATGCACAATAGGGCCGACTTAATCCCAAATCGATTTTTTGCACATTGTCGAAATACTTAAAAGCAACATAGCCTTAAGTGGCTACACACCAATAAAAATGGTTATCTTGAAACAGCATTGGTTTTGGCATTGTATTTTTGGCCCTTTGTTATCTGACGCCTCTATTGTTAAAGCCAAAAAAATGGATTTCAGATTTAACTGACTTCATACAGCTGTTGCTTTTAAGCTTCTGAGTTGGGCTCGGTCTTAAAACTCAGAGTGTTTTTTTATTTATTGCAATATGGTAGTAGCAATTAGTCAGCCAATCAAGTTATTAAGCTTAGCTGTACATTTAGATAGATTATATGTCAAGTAGTATTTGTATATAATTTGGCATTTATTTTGAGCTTTAGATAAATTTTAATACAATTAATAGATTAATTAAGAAAATTTAATCGGGTGTGTCACAGATATCTCTAGAGAATCGTTAGCATTTCATATTAAAGCCGATTGAATTTACATGTCAAGAGCCTGAAATATGTATACCCGATTACTAGATTAGATGACAAAAGTTAAGCGATTTGAAGCCGCCTGCTCAAAGCCAAGTAGATTTAATGCGTACGGGTTAGTCTTGGCACTTCGCAATTAAAGTAATCCCAGTCAAAAATCTCTACATTAAAAACTCCTTTTACCCTAGATGATCCCCTTTTCTAAAACGTTTTGCCTTAAATTCAAAGTCTTACCAATTCCGATTCCGCATGATGTGATCGAGCATTTGATGAAACTTAAACAAGCTAAGTAGTATTTGAATATTTATTTTTATAAGCGCCTTTAGATGAAAACAAACATCAAGCACTCGGCTCGTGACTATCTCAGTCTAGAGTAGGAAGTCCCATAGGCTATGCGCACGCCGCGCAAAGAGTTAATCGCGCGTATAGGCGCTTACTCAGAGAGCGTTCAGATGTAGCTCAACGTTTTCTGTCGGAAATATGCAATACTCCTGACGAAAAAGTAATGCCCTACAATTGCTGCTATTTGTTGGGGAGATAGTAATCGAAAACACACAGACTGAAAATACTCATTCGAAATGGCAATCCGCTGGCAATTCGGCTCTAGCATACATCCGGCTAGTAATAACTAGTAATGCAGGCTGTGTGCACCCCGTTTACAAGCGGACACTCGGATTGTATGGGATTATTTCCTTCATACTGATGACAAAGTAATGTAGAAGTAATCAATTATGTAATGGCAATATGTGTTCTATGTTCTCATGCATTTTTATGCCACTTGCTAATTCGAATGCAACAACAAAGATATGTAGGCGTCATCTTCAATGTAGATTTTGCTATTGTAGGACGAATGATTTCGTTTTCTCCTTGCATTTCATGTGGTTATTGTTGCTTGCGAAATATTTTTTTTATTTGTATTAATGTTTTCGTTGCCGCAAGCTGGCTGTGGGCACCACTGGCTTAGAGTGTTTGTTCTAGCACTCCGGCTTAGATTCTTTCGCCTCTAAAGGTTTAGTATCAAAATTACAGAATAAACAATTTTGCAGAAAACTTTTTACAGAAAAATTCTTACTCGCATTTAATAAATAAAAAAAACTGAATATATTCAGCTTATAGCGCAATCGCATTAAAAGATTGAGTCAAAGTTTTTTGTTGCTACGTTTATGTTCAATGAACAGTGTTCATATTTATTCAATGAACAAAGCTCAGCGTCGGATATAATCAGAGTCATACTGGGAAACGCATTAAGTGTTGACTGGTCAGCGCATTGCTTTCTCTCTCTCTCTTATCTCTCCCGTTTTCAATATCTGATTGCAGCGCTTATGCGTATTTGTAAGACTTTGTTCGTCGTTGAGCCAAACGATCAAAACTTGCGACCTGATTGGAATAAAGACGAACATGATTATAGTGCCAACAATGGGATTGAATTAAACTCAATGGAGAACATGTTGCGTATGCAAGTTTGATGTATTGAGTGCAAAAACCAGTTTATTCGGATGTTTATTGTTGTATGAGCGATTTTAACTATCTAAATAGCTTTGAGTCTCGATAAATAAATATTACGAAAAATAGTATTTTATTTTTTTATTTTTGATGTGAAACATCTTTAATTTCGGTACGGACGCTTTTAGTAGGAGTAAAATTTGATTTCAGCGTGACACACAGTGACAATAAATGATCAGTGACTAAAGTGTGACTTAGAAGTGACTAGACAGTGACTGAACACTTTCTTAACTAACTAGAAACTATACAGTGACTAAAGAGAGAGTTAACAGTGACTAAACAATGACTTCACGGGGACTAGAGAGTGACTAATCAATGAATGAACACTAACTGAACAGTGATTAAAGTGAGACTTATAAGTGACCGAACAGTTACTTAAAAGTGACTGAACGCTGACAAGATAGTAACTATACAGTGACTTGCCAATGACTTGATAGTGACTAAGCAGTGACTTAACAGTGTCTTGACAATGTCTAAACAATGACTAAGCAGTGACTAAATAGTGACTTACCAGTGACTCCAAAGTGATTTGACAGTGACTAAAAATTGATTTAACAGGGACTTGACAATGACGAAACAGTGACTTAGCGGAGACTTAACAGTGGCTAAGCAGTGACTTGATTGTAACTTAACAGTGACTTAATTGTGACTTGACTGTGACTAATCAGTGACAGTTTGTTGACAGAGACTTGACAATGTCTAAGCAGTTACTTGAAATTGATTAATCAGTGACTAGAAAGTGGCTAAACAGACCTAAAATCGCACTTAAATAGCTATTAAACTTAGCATCATATTTCACATCAAAGTTTTAAAGCTATCGAGCTGAAACTTTGCACAGGGTCTTTTTTTTTACTGCACACTGCTAATATGTCGGAACCGACCGGATCAGATGACTATATCTTATAGCTGCCATAGGAACTATCGGTCGAGAAGAGGGGTTTTACTTAGAAAAATTGTTTGTTTTAATGCTGACGTTTGTAAACTCTGATGAAGTAAAACATTTGCAAGGGTATAAAAACTTCGGCAAAGACGAAGTTAGCTTGACCTTCTCTTTTTTTTTCTTTTTTATTTTTTTTACATACAAAAGCTTCTTACATGCTTTCCTCAAACACGGTGCGTTTTCAACTACGTTTTAATTTGCGGGTTCGGCCTAGATCAGTGGTGCCCAAATTGCCAAAAGCCTATCCTATGGGATAGGAACTCCTAATTCTGCAGGTGTCGCAGCCGAGACACGCAAAGAGCGAGAAAATACGTGTGTATCCGTCTTTTTCTTCTCTCACGAGGCATTTGTTCGTTTGCTTGTTGCTCATGTTTGACGTCATGACGTTCACTTCATGTTTCGCTGCTGTGTTTGGGCACCACTGGCCTTGATTAAGTTATTTTGTAAGAACCTTGGTTTAAAAAATGCATGCTAATATTCTTTTGTATTGATTAACTGATAAAGCTACCCTCGCTTTTATTTTGGCGCCATGTCGTCAACGGGTTAGCCACGCAATGCTGTTGCGGATATTCCTGCTTCTTCCAGTTGCTGTTCGTCATGGCGTTATGGCGTCTTTGCATGCCGCTGCGCTTCCGGTTCCACATTTCCCAGGCACCGGGACAACAACACACACACACGTCACTTGCGTTGGCACTTGGCAGGGCTAATGAATGGCCCACACATGAGTATTGCTGCTCTGTTGCTCTTTGGTCTAGTCTAGATGTCGCGTGCTATTTTGGCTTGATATTTATTTTTTAATTATGTAAGGCGGTCTCCCTCTCCCCTCGATTCTCGCTCAATTCATTTGCATTAGTTTTGCGCCAGTTTAGGGCAGAGATCAAACAGCTGGTGGCCTCGAGGTGTCTGCGTCTCCCGCTGTTTAATCTAGAAACACACAAACAAAGTCTTCTGCTTTTGTGTTATGGTTGAAGTAATTGATTGAAATTTGTCAGGACACTTGTACTTGTGCCTTGTGCATTGCATCAACTGCCAAAAGTTTTAATTAGTTGAGCAGACTTTCGCTCCGCAAAATGGGCCACAAAGGTAACCCAGTTAATTAAAATGAAAGCTCGAAAGGCCACAGCCATTAAAGTTGACTCCAAACATTCCACGCATCCTTTAATCCCTTCCACTTGCACATAATTAAGCTGACCCTTTATGACTTGAGCTGGATGGATTTGATTCTTAGGAGCAGCTTAAGGGTTAATGTGCACACCACAAAGAAGCTGTCAACTGTGTTACAGGATGTGTCAAAACAAGGACAAAATGCGCATAAATGATCATGCATAATTTAATTTAAAAGCAGCCCTCAAAAGCCCAAAAAAAATAAGAGCCAAGTCGTCTGCCAGAAATGTTGAATAAGTATTTTCATAAATTATTTACAGCTCTCTCCACACAAACTCATTTACTCAACACTCTTAAGTTGACAACCCACAAACGGAGTGGAAATATCTTTACAGTTTTTACACTCTACTAACAAAGTGAAACTCTAGTCTTAGTCTTAAATTTTAAATTTTTTTCTTTAATTTATGGCAAATGTTTGTGTTTGAAATTTGTTCCATATGGTAAACAATTTCAGACAGCTGAATGATTCTATTACTTACTACCTGTTATTTCTGTTTACGCTTGAACTGTTTGAATTGGCAGCCAAACCAGTTGGCAAATAATTCAATTTTATGCAAAACAAACAAATCGGAAATATTGTCAGCTACTTTACTTGTGTTTGGGTGTTGCTTGGTTGCGTGTTTTTCGTTAAACATGATAATCAAAGTCACAATAACAAGAAACGTTGGCAACAAAAAAACGGGCGAATTTCACCCTGTGGGGGAGACCAGGCGTCCGCCTGACGCCACTTTGCCACTTGCATTCGGCACTGACGTCACCGCTAAAAGGTTGCCACTAGCAAAGGCAACAAGGCGTAGACAAAAGCCTTTTTTACTATACATATACATTTCTTGTCGCACGGAAAACGGAAATACCAAACTAACTTGGGCCTCAACAGGTGAACCTGATAGGGAGGGAGGCAGGTAGGGAGGGAGGGGAGGACTAACTTTTGTCGTGTGTAAAAATATATATGACACTTGGCCAACTTGTGTCTACATTAATAATTGATTAGTGACCCCGAGCTTGATTTATTGACTAATGTCAGAGAGTACAATTACATTAAATAAATGGTAGAACAATATAGGCCAGGACTAATGCATTGATATGGGTACAATCGACACTTGTTGGTGACATAAAAGCATTTTTCAAATATATTCCGTCACAATAAGACATGTACACGAAAGGGATCCTAATACACTTTGTTTCGTACAGTACGCTGCCAAAGCTGATATTCCTAGTAAAATTGTATCTGGTGAGTGGCATAACGCATAGTGGCCCTTTATAATATGGAGGCAAATTGTTTGAAAATCAAGACAGATTCAGTTTAGTGGTTCTTGATATTTTGGAATCCACCAAATGGGTTAACACTGTTCAAAATGCTTAGAAATTTGGCATAAAGTCCGATATTTCATGTTATTACAAAATGAGCTGATTTTAAAGTTGTACATTCTAGAGCCCTGCATGAACTGAATCGACAAAAACATTTACCGATTTTAATTTATGGATTCGTCGACGCCCCAAATAGCAGAATAACTATTTATAACTTTTATTTAAATGGTCCAAAGACCGCGAAATTTTCAAATTTTTCATATAAGTTTACAATATTTAGAAAATTTGGTAAATTTAAATTGTAGACGGGTAAATGTGAAATGAAAGTCAATGGTTCCAATGAAAATTGCCAAAATTTGCAAAATTTTATAATTGGTTAAAATTATTGTGTTTAAAAAATGTTAAATATTTGGAAAACCAGTCCAAACGAGAGCGTAACTTAAGTTCGGCTCTAACCGACTTCGATATACCCGTTACTCATGAAAAAACATGTTTAACAGTGTTCCTGCGTTCCTTAGGGCGAACATCTGAAAAGTATGCAACACTTTTTTAACTCGGCTATTTTTCACATCTTTGCTCATAATTAGAGAACCGCTCATCCGATTTTAATTATTTTTTTTGGCAAATTTATTCATTCTGCTAATTACTAACTATCTCTAGAAGGTACGAATTGTCTATCTTTAAAACTGTAGGAGATATAACGTTTTTTCGGAATTGAGGGGGCGTGGCCAAAATTTGAAATAAACTTGATCTGCGTGCAGATAAAAGAAGCATTTGTCCCATACATGTCAAACCTCTATCTCTTACCATCTCTAAGATCTAGGTGTTTATGCAGACGGACGGACAGACGGTCAGACGGTCATGTCTATATCGACTCGGCTGTTGATGCTGATCAAGAATATATATACTTTATGGTCGGAAATGATTCCTTCTGCCTGTTACATACATTTGCACGACTTTAGTATACCCTTTTTACTCTACGAGTAACGGGTATAAACATGTTAAACAGTGTTAATGCGTTCCTTTGGGAGAACATCCGAAAAGTATGCAACATTTTTTAGGGTGGTGCTTGATTCACTTTTTTGCTCATAACTTGAGAACCGCTCATCCAATCTTTATCATTTCTTCGTCAAATCGATTGATTTTGCTACTTACTTACTATCTCTAAAAGTTACGAATCATCTATCTACAAAAACTGTGGGAGATATGGCGTTTTTTCAAAATTGCAGGGGCGGGAGGGGGCGTGGCAAAAATTGAAAATAAATTTGATCTGCCTGCAAGTTTAAGAAGCATTTGTCCCATACATGTCAAACCTCTATCTCTTACCATCTCTGAGATCTAGGTATTCATATGGACGGCTGTTGATGCTGATCAAGAATACATAGATTTTTACGGTCGGAAATGACTCCTTCTGCCTGTTACATACATTTGCACGACTTAAGTATACCCTTTTTACTCTACGAGTAACGGGTTTAAAAATGGCAAAGCTTTAAAACAAGCGAAAATTTTGGAGCGCAGTTTCTTAAATACGCGTTTGTTATGATGATTGTGGCTTGATTTCCATTTGGTTGGGAGTAAAAATAGTTTTTCATTATTACTATTTTTACCCTCTTTGGTTCATTTCCGCTTTTTAATGATTTGTCTTTCTAAAGTCTTTCGGTCCCGATTTTTCAAAGAAGATTTTTTAGTTCGACTCCTCTATGTTTGATCTGTTTGGAGTTTGATCTAACAGGAGCTTGATCTGTTTGGATCTACTGGGAGTTAGAGCTGCCTAACCTGAACCAAAAATATTTCTGACTTGATTTACTTAAACCATCTTGTTTAATCATTTATCAAAAGGCACTTTGAATCCATTCATGCAGGGCTCTAACACATTCACAAGATAAGAAATGCTGCTTATCAATGTTTTCGTGAAATCATCGGATATTATAAGCTGTGAAAAAAAATTATCGAAACATTTAAGTGGAGATATATCATTACTAATGATACGCGTATTCGGCCCATAAGAATGCAATTAAATTTCATGCAAAACTGTTTGTCATTTTTAAGCCTAGTGTTAAGAATGGTTTATGTTCCCAATGTGACTGTTTTAGCGACCTTTTGAAAAAGGCTACTTGATCGTATAGCTATTCATGAGTTTCCTCAATGGAATGTTCAGCTATATTTGACACCTATATTGAATTATATCTTGGAAATCCCAAAAGCAGGCTTGTAGCAGAATCTGGCGAAGAAGTAATCGTATCGGCTCATTTGTTGTTTGCGGTAAATTTTTCTCCCCGTATCTAACACAGGCGCTAATTGTTTGAATTGCCTAAATCCCATCAAACAGAGGCTTTTGTTATTTTGTTAATGAAACTATTTGTGGTTTAGTTTCTAACAACTGCCTCGTGGTATTTCATCTTCGCTTATAAAAGTCGTAAAATGTTTCAAACCTTTATTTCACAGCTTAGAAATAGTTTATACAATGATTTCATCAAATATAAAAATGGAGATTGGTTCATTACAAGACATGTCCGAAAATGATCAACTTCACAAAATACCAGAAACCAGCATCATCCCTTTCAGACTCCGCAGCCGTTGCCGAACCTTATACTTTCTAGGATACACTAAGCTTGTCATAAACAGCAGGTTCATTTTTAATTCCCACCCACTAAATCATGTACAGATTCGAAATGTGGGATTGGCATTCAAAATAAAATATGCGGCCACATGCAGGTTAATGAGTGGTACACGCAAAGCGTGACTAACACAACTTAATATGCAATTTTCCATCAAGAGGAGAGGCAAAGTGCCACTCTGTTAGAAGTAGTACTGAGTCAACTAAACATCAATAATTGATATAAATTGTCTATTTTGTTTGCTTAATTTTCCTGATATTTGTGAATCCAAAATTTATCTGTCTGAAATGCTTAAAAAACATTCAGTATGAAATTGTTAACATATTTGCGTTCAATTCAGAATTGTAAATAATGTAATGTAATACAAAAATTCTAAATCGGGGCCTCGCAGTCGGACCGAACCGGAGCAAAAAAAAAAGTCGGAAGGAGTTCGGTTAAAAATGTCAAGTTTGCCATTTTCCAATTTACTAAAGTAAGAAACATGTTGCAGCATTGTTAAGTCATCAAAAAGAACTAAATAATAAAAGCATAAATCATCTTCTACCATGTTTAGCTTCTGAGGGAGATAAGAAGTTATCTTAAGCTTAGAATCTAGAATGTAACTCATGACTTAAAGTTGAACTGAAGAACTGATAGTAAACTTAATAACCATTTCTTCTTTTTATGTGAAAACATAAAAGCTCCTTTAAAGTGGCTCAAGCCAAAACAAGAATGTTTTACCACATTTTTACACTTAAATTCTCACTGTACCACAATCCTTTGTCGACTATAAAGACATATTATATATCTCATATGACATTACTGGACAACAGCAAATCAGTTGACACATTAGTCCACAAACTAAATATTTTGAGCAGTTTGATTTGCTAACAGTCTGTCAAATTATTATTTCGATATGCCACTTGAAACGTTCAGCCATAAACTGATTGAGATTGATGTTTGTGTCAGATGATAAAGTAGCCAAAGCAACAGGTTAGAGTCTACAACAGGAAACAGCCTGCCTTTTCCTGTTCCTACTACCGACATTTTGTTGGGGGTACAAATTGTGGGCTGCTGTCTTGCACAAATTACGATGGGTTTTAAATTCCATTGCCAAATAAATATATTAAAATGGCAGGAGATTCCTACGATCTAGGTTAGGTTAGGTTTTTTGGGGTCTAGCCTTGTTTAGCCTTGCAATTTGTTCATAGGACTGTTCCTTCTCTTTGCGTTATCAGTATAGATGGGTGTTTGTCAAGGCTGCAGACCGGTCCTAAGCCGAACCTTAATGAAAATTTGACAGGTTTGCAGCCTTGCTGTTAGTTATTACCATCATGAACATTAGGCTCCACAGTCAGTCTGTGCAATCTTTCCTTGTTGAATTAAATTCTTAACCTTTTGTCTTGGCAGCAATTTTGATAAAACTCAATACCAAGCTTTAACCTCTTATTCTTGCCCGAAAATAGGTCAACTTTTTCCACTGTGCAAGTCATAAGTCATGTTATACTTGATTACTGCCCAGTAATTTTCGATATGGATACCATTATGATGTTGTTGCTGTTGTGGTCTTTTATGACCACATTTCATGGCTTTGGTCATAAAATGATTCAAATTGGCCGATTAATTCTGTAATTTGGTTATAAGAAACAAAAAGAATCCAACTGCATGGGCCATTAAATCGTTGAGTCTTCTGCAAAAGTTACTGGCAAAACTTTTTGCCCCAAAAGTATGCCAGACTTTTAATTAATTTCCAACACTTGCATACACTGGTGTCCCAACTATTAGTGCCACTTGAATGATAACAGTTGTTCAAGCCCCCCACCCCCCCCACGTACATGTAATATTTATAGCGAGCCAAAAACGCTCCCTTAAGTACAGAGTTAGCTCCAGGGAACAATTGAGGCTAAAAATAGTCATTATTAAATAATGTGTTGAGAAGGTGTGTTTCGAGCTATGAGGGAAATCTGCAATTTCCTCGCGCAGGTCAAACTAACAATTTAATTAATTAGAACGGTTTCAGTTTCTGTTGTTGCTGGCAACTAGCATTTGTGGCGCAAGGGGTGGCTTATGCAAAAATGGGGTGCTGACCTTTACATATAACATTTAAAGTTAAGACAGTTTTATTCGTTTCATTCATGCTAAAATAATGTTGCAAGAAGTCAAAGCTTGGTGCGTAAAGCTTTGCACACTCGGGCACGCCTCCATTTGCATTTTATGACGCCACCGATGGGCGCTTTTCCAATTTGTGTAAAAATACAAGTTGCAGCATCGCGCGGCACAAAGCATTAATAATGCAAGAGCCGCAACCACTCAACCAGCCCACCAGGCACCTATCCACCCACCCAAAAGTAATTCAATGCCAAGCACACACATACACACACACAAACTAACTGAAATACATTGCGCTCTCTTCCTCTCAGAGTGTGTGTGTGTGTGTTTGTTAACAATAACAAATGCCAAAGCACAAAAGTTTCAGTTACATTCGCTTTTGCTTGGCGAAAAACATTATCGTAGCAGTCTTTTAGGGGCCCTGCTGCAGTGCAGTTCGTACGCGCACTCGGCAATGGAAATTGAATTTGAAAATGACGCTATAACTAAGTGAAATTTATACGTTATGTAGACAAATAATATTTTGGTGTTTGCATAATAATCAAAACCACAAAAGTGAACGGGTGTGCGCATTGGTACATGCCATTTTTTGGGACTGTGATGCAGTCGAAGCACTGCAAGTCCCCAGAGACAGCCATAAAGCATCAAACATTTACGCTGTATCAAAAGCTAAATAAAATATTTCCAGCCACTGGTAAGAACCGAGGGAAATGAATGGTTTTTTATACAATTCTGCTTTCAGAATAAGGGAAGCGAGGAAAAAATAAGCATTTACAAAAAAGACAAATTGAATTGTTTTTCAAAAAAGTTTTTCTCCTTTCATATTTGTATTTATTTTTTGATATATGGAAAATAATTTATTAGCCATGTTTGTTGAAAGGGAACACACACCGAATACAAAACTAAAAGTCAATCTTACATTTTATTGAGAACCGAAATAAAGTTAACGGATATTTTTTGAAACTGACTAAAAAAAATAAGAACCCCGAGCTTTAACATCATCATTACAAGACGCAGCAAGTGCCAAAAAGCGTATAATCTAACAGAGAATTAAACACCTTCTGTGTTCGGCATGGGCCATCAAAAATGTTGTCGCCCAGGAATAGATGGCTGAATTTCTGAAAAAGTGCAAAGTTAAAGATCCGGCTTGAGGGACCAAATGATCTGAAAGGGGGCAGTACGGTTGAATGTGGGTGGTGTACTAAAGCCTAAGCGATAACCAGAAAAAAATTAAGTCATTGCTAAGTTTACTTCACTTTTTTATTCCAATTACTCAATTTGACTTCATTTTTTTTTAACAATTGATTACAACTACAAAGCTCAGATAAATGACTCTTCTTTTAGAACTTAAAGCACACGCCTTAAATATTTATCGATGCTCGATCAGAACTGACTGGGCTTAAGTTTATTGTTTATCCCTTGTTTATTGTAACCTATCCTACTACACAACTTCGGCATAGAGCATTATCTGTCAAAAAACTAACAATTTTGGGAGGGTATAAATTCCAAATGTTTTTTTGTTACATGTTTGTAAGGCATAGAAGGAAGCATCTCCAACCACATAAAGTAAATAATCTAAAATGTCTGAAATTTTCCTTAAGATCGATTATTCAATAGCGAAGTGATAAGAATATCACCTTATGTCATATATTTGGGATGTTGCCTACTTTCAGGCATTTCCTTAAATGCAAAATCAATTTTCGTTATATTTGGCTTCAGCATGCGCTGTCTGCTTACTTTAATAAGTTACTATCAATGTTAGTGCTCTGGTAATTAATATAAAGCAAGGTTAATAAACAGTTCTAGCGGGAATATCGACGCTTATAATTTATAATTACGGTGTTTTTTATCAGAATTGTTTTCTAAGGAGATCGAAAATTTCGATTCGAAATCGTATCTTTTTAAAAGCATGATGTCCTTTGGCAGTTTTCAGACCCTGCATAATATTATATTTAGACTTTAATAAATTATAATCACCAACACATGGCTGCAAAATTTGACTATTGGCAGGTTGTAATAGAAGTGGTGGCTATTCCAATTCATTTGAGTCCTCGGTTGCTCTTAACACGACTCTGTTTCTCAAAATCCTTCCACACGTCGAATTTTTCGGTTATTTGAGCTTAAAATTGCTATGGGAACAATTTTAAAGTCGAATATTTTTTTAGCGAACCTCCCATAATATCATCGAAGCGAACTATTTCTTAGCTTTCAAATTAAATATCGCATTCAGTTTTACGATTTTTCAACCGAAGATCCACTCATCGAAATTTAATTAAAGCCACCTTTATTTTGTTCAGTAGAAAATGTTTAAAACATGTTTTAATATTTTTTTTTGACAAAAATTGGTAAAACGAGCTTAATTGAAGGTAAATCAACAATATCAAATATTTTTATTAAAGTAAAGGATGCCTTGTGAATTTTTTATAAAAAAAGTTCAATTTTTACTGCGAAATTTAATTAAAGCCAGTCCTAAAAAAAAATAAAAAGGATGCAGAATAAGGATAAATATAAAATAAATTAATTATGGATTTAATCTCTAGGCTTATTAATGAGCTTGAAAATACCTAACCGGATGGCGTTAATCATGATTTTGAACTCTGAATACGGTGTTTTGGTCCTCTTCAGACGAGTTGAATTTTCAAGGTTATACCACATGATTTCAGTTGGATTCATGTCCAGAGAACGCGCTGCCCTTACTAAAAGCTGTATATTCTTCTCAATTTACCAACCACGACTGGCCCTTAAAATGCTCATTATCTTGCTGAAAGTTGGTGTCCGGGTCCGGCTCTTGCTCGAAAAAGTTAATTAACATTCCATCCACTTAGCTTAAATAGCCCTCAGTATTCCTGCCACCTCTAATCTTGCATATCGGGTTCCGATTGTAATAGGTAGTACGGTCCCAAAACATCACAGAGCCGCCACTACAGTTTTGGGAGGTCGAAATGCGCTCAGACGCTTTAATGTCGTGCCCTAAGTAACTTAAACCAACTGGCCCATTCAAAATAACCTTTTTCTCATCTAACATTTTTCCACTCCTCCCTCCAAAACATTTGAAGTTCAGCTATACGATAATTTCATGCAAAGTCCAGAACAAAATGTAATTCATAAATGGCTTATGAAGTGATGAACGATTTTTCAAAACAGATTCTTGCCTTGAATCGCTGGTACTCTTTTTATAAACTGAGCCTCTCAGCCTTTTGTAATCTAAGGCCTACACAGAGAAAAATAAAATTCAAAAGCTACACGGAAATGTAGAATTTCTACACGTTTCGACCGGGTTGTTCAACCCACTATTTTTGTGTAGCCTTTCTACACGCCGCGTGTGGCTTTCTGAAATCTACACGGCGCGTGTAGGTTTTCTGCACGCGCGTGTGGCTTTGTCATTTCAACATGCCGCGTGCAAGAAAGCTACACAAAAGTAATGGGTTCAAAATCCCGGTCGAAAATTCTACAGAAAGAAATTCTACATTTTCGTGTAGATTTTTAATTTTTTTTTATTTTAATCTTTATATTTTTTACTTACTTTGGTAGATCTTGAATCCCGGCCCCTTGGACTGAAACACGATTGGAGTGATGGCTTAGACGTCTCCGCCACGTCACGCGTGTAAGGCAAGGCCTCGAAGACATTACTTGTATTGAATCTGCTAAAGGCACAATCCAATATTTGCTTGCTTGTAATTCTCAAGTTCAAATTCAACGCAATCGCTATTTATATACAGGCAACGGAAATTCGGGCACGATTCGTGTAGATTTTTAACACGCAGCGTTAAGATTTTGTAAATCTAAACGTTCATTTAAAAAATCCCACACGCCACGTCTGGCAACCAGTTTGCTAAACGAAAAATATAAGGATTCAGTACTGATGTAGAGCTACATTTTTCGTTTAGAATTTCCACACGCGCGTGTAGCATTTCAATATCCAAACGTCAATGTAGAAAACCTAAACGTCCGTGTGGTAATCAGATTGCTGCATGAAAAATGTAGAATTATTAAGGGAAACAAGCTGATTTTCAAAATTCGTGTAGTCTTTGCCTTTGCCTACGTAGCACTAAACTATTCTACATTTGCATTCAGATTTTTAATTCCTACACGCCGCGTGTAACTTTTCCACACGTCCCGTGTGGCTTTCTGAATTCTACACGCAGCGTGTGCAATTTAACAGGGCGAAATACGTTGCGTTTAGGTTTGACGTTTCTACACGCGCCGTGTAGCCAATTTTGTTTCCTCTGTGTATCAGTCCGAAAATGAATTATTCGAGTATGTTCCAGAAATCTCTAGAGATTTTCGTACAAACGATTTGATTTCGAACTAGACTAAGGGCCGTTTTCTCATGTTGCTGTTTTTGCAAATCTAGGTGGATTTGGTGCATTTCGAAAAACAAAATGCACCAAATCCACCTAGATTTGCAAAAACAGCAACATGAGAAAACGGCCCTAAGAGGACTTTATATGTGAAATGATAAGAATAATGACGGCTACTAGATCAAAGGCTGGTAAAACCGTACGCATTAAATGTACTTGGCTTTGAGCAGTCAGTTTCACATCGCTCAACTGTTGTCATCTAATCTAGTAGCCGGGCATATTTGTGGCACTTCACATATTAAGGCAAGCAGTTTTAATTCGAAATGAAAGCGTTCATACCAAAATCTCAAGATATTTCCCCCCCACGTATGTAAGTTATTTTTTATGATAGCTGATGAGTGAGCATTTAAGTTAAAAGAGAGCAGCCAGTTAAGAGCTTTGTTCAATTGGCGAATAATATATTAATAATAATATATTTAAAATTTAAAAATTTCAAGTAAAAAATTTCATAATTATATATTTATGTGACAAAGTGTATACACCAAACAAAAAAAATGATGATATTTTTTTTCAAATCAATTTTACTCCAAAATCTCGAAGTCAATATTTTTCCCTTTTTTCTCCAAAAGTGTATATTAAAGAACCTTTGACCCATTTAAAATTTTTCATATTTATTGCATATTGGGCGCACACACCACCCTCTTTTGGGTTTTTTTTCTCCTATTTTAATTGAGAACAATCAGCTGTCTAAGTAATTATGTGGTCCGCAATCGGCCATCAAAATGATGTCATATGTAGAGTGTGTAATGGGAGAGTGAAATTTGTGCAAAAACAAAAACCGCACCTCAGGCAGTCCGAGGCATTCAAAGGTATTCAGTCTGTACGTCAATCAGTCATACATGTGTGATTCTCCGGTTGTGTTTGCTTATTGAATCGTTTGTTAAATCGATTGCCAAATCGAAGTGCGTGACCCATTCTCTTGCTATCTGTCTGTTCCAGCACGCATTCACTACGCTGACCGGGAGGAGCAACCCGGCGGCAGTCGTCTGACAGCCACCGTCAGTGTTGATGCCAGCTCTTCACCACCGAGACGCATCTCGCCGCATGGTTCACCACAGCTACCACAGCGTCTGGGCAAACATCTCAGTAAATCTGCCTCGGAGTTGAATGGTCACGATAGTCACAGCAACGAATCACCGCAAATCTCACCAAAAAGAGCCAAAAGTGCGGCCTCACAACAGCTGGTGGCAGGTGGGGCCGGTGCTGGTCCAGGGGCCAGCGTGGGTGTTTTACAGAAGACACATGGTTTTTTCAATAATCTGAGACATCGCTGGAGTCGTGCAAAAGCAAAGATCGCTTGGGTCGCAAATCTCCCAGTGATTTTCTGGAAGAGAGCACTGACTATGCGGCCGATTATAGTTCCGAGAGCAGTTCCGTGACGCAAAGTCCGCGACATCGAAGCACCACAATTGGTTCCCCGTTGGCTAAGGAGTTTCGGGCCACGGCCAAAATGGCTCAGGCTATACAACGTTTTGGTGGTTCCATGGAGGGTCGCATAGATGAGCAGCCCGAGAATGGGAATGGCCAGACACCGCAGTCTACCAGCCAACAAATAGATGCTTTACAGGTAAGTAGGTGGAGGGTTGTGAATGTGTCATACATTGCTTTGCTTGCTTGGGGTTTGCTATTTGGCCATTGGCTTAGTTCTGGACACACTAATGAAATTTCTAAAATTTCCAATTTATGCTACTCTGCTCTCTGCTCTGCTCTCTGCACAACTGTAACCATTCTTAAACCGCCAAACATCAGGCGGATGAACTGCGTCGCAAGCGTGAGGCTCAATTACGTCAATTCGTCTTCTTTCAGCTGCGTGTACATCTCAAGTCTGGAAGCGACCTGGTGGCCATGGACAAGAATGGTGAGGTCACACACCTATTCCTACCACTTTCCCTGTTTTGTATTAAATGTGTCACTTGACACAATGCACACAATTTTCTGGCTCTTTTGTTTTTACACTGATGCTGACAGGGCTGAGTGATCCTTATGTTAAGTTCAAGGTTGGCGGACGTTTGTTGCACAAATCGCGTACAATACACCGCGACCTGAATCCAGTGTGGGATGAGGTGTTCATTGTGCCAGTGGAGGACCCGTTTCAACCCATAATTGTTAAGGTAAGGTTGGGCATAAATTACACTTAGGAAAAAAGAAACAAAATTAAAATTTTAAATGTACTCAAATTAAGTATGAATCATTCTTAGATTCTAAAATGACCGCAATGTAGTACAAAAATTTTTTAAAGCTAGAGTTTCCATTATCCAATTTTATATAAATTAAGAATATTTTGTACTTATTTTAAGAATACAATTTCTTGGTGACACTTCTATAAAGCACACAGTCATTTCACCCAACACAACAATTCAACAATCCGTCAATTCAACACAAACAAATTCAACACAAAACAAAGTCTTCACAAAACAATTTTAACACACTAAGTCATTTTACCCAACACAACAATTCAACACACGTCAATTCAACACAAAACAAAATAATTAATTTATTATTAAATTTAAATTTGGTTTGAATTGAATTGTCGATGTGTTAAATTGTTATTGTTTTGTTTTGTGTTGAAATGACGTGTGTTGAATTGACGTGTTAAAATTGTTTTGTGTTGAATAGACGTGGAACCAATTTTTTCTTTCAAGTGTTAATCGGATTAAACTAAAATATTTCCCTACCTTAAAACAAG
This sequence comes from Lordiphosa clarofinis, assembly GCA_018904275.1. Classification (NCBI taxonomy): domain Eukaryota; kingdom Metazoa; phylum Arthropoda; class Insecta; order Diptera; family Drosophilidae; genus Lordiphosa; species Lordiphosa clarofinis. The sequence continues at coordinate 421,471 of JAEIGQ010000070.1, read as the reverse complement.
CTCAAAAATATTTTTACAGTACAAAATAAACAAAATTTATTTGATACTTAAACTCTAAAGAAATTGAACTTAAATTTAGAATTTCATTCCAAACTCAAGTTCAAGTTGCTTCCCCTAAAAAGCTCTTGTTTTTTTCCTGAGTGTACTTGTCTCTGTCAATCAATTTGCCACAAACCAAAATCAATTTCCGTTCATCACTCTCTCACTTTATATAGGTTTTCGACTATGACTGGGGCCTGCAGGATGATTTCATGGGCTCGGCCAAAATCGATCTCACTCAATTGGAATTGGGCAAAGCGGAAGATATTAATCTACAGCTATGCGATACGAATCATGGGGAGCGTGGCATGGGTGAGATACTCATCAATTTGACACTGTGGCCCCGCAGTCAAGAGGATAAGGAAATGGTAAGTGCCACATAAATCCATCAGGCAATTTGTTAAATATTTTATAAAGCCTCGTGTCACACAGAGTTCGCACACAATTACGTGTATCAGCTGAACTTCCGTGTGCCCTTTCCAGCCACCATTCATTCATTCATGTATTTGCATAAGCGATTATCTCACCCACCTTCGTCGCTCTCCATTTGTGGGCTTTGTGTGAAGTTCTGTGATTGCTGACAAATTTATTAATTTCTAAGACAAAGCTCATGAGGAAGTGACAAAAGTTAAGCATTAACGCTCTCACCCCGAACTAGACTGCCACTTAGCTGAGCGACTTTTGATTGCTTGTTGAGCGGCTGTCGAAAAACAATTGCATGTTAAAGGCATATTAAAGCTACTCCAAAGTCAATAGATGACACAGTGCGAAATACGAGGAAATGAAGCAAAATTTAAGCCAGTCGAAGTTTGTATACCCTTAGCTCTTAAAGCTCATATTTTTGCATAAAATTTTTCATTTTTATTTGGCGTAGTCAAGCAAGAATTGAGAACAAGGCTGTTAGAGAGATTTCCTTTCCCAAGCTATGTTCACAAAAGGAAATACATTTTTCGATAATGGCCAAAATTTCACATAATTAGTTTAATTTCAGTGTAAAGGTCAAATATATTTACAGTCAAACGCATCTCATTTGCCGAGTTTGCTCTCACGAGTTAAATTTAAGAACAATCGATGGCAATTTGTGATGCCTGTCCGCATAGTTTTAATTGTTAGAACGTTTGTCAATCAATCAATCAAATGGTGTCAAATAATGTAAAATTGCTTAATCTTATCACAGAATGCACTCTGTCGTCCACGAGTGGCCAGAAGTGTAACCGAAGAGGGCACCTTCTCATATAAAATTGTTAGAGCAAATGATTGGGCAGATATTGTCGAGGAGTTTAAAGGCCAGTTTGAGGGGAAAGTGGTCTAGTCTTCGTATCCAACACAGAGCAAAAGGAAAATCCGGACAAGGAGTCATTGGAGAAGACGCCGGACTAGCGCAATTTGACTATGATGAATTGTGTTTAGCTTCACAAAGTGGTTTCAATTCGACACTGAGAAAAATGTCAATCTAAAATCTAGACTTAAAATTTCTTTTTTGAGCATCTTTCAATCTGATGAAAACAAGATTGAAAAACCTTGAACAGCTTAGAAATCTTAAAAACAAGAATTATTATCTCACAACTTATTAACAATCCTACAGTTTTCAATACAATACAACATAGATTTATTTTGTTAAAAAAACAACAATATTTGGATTGCATCCACCCCTTCTGGGTCTCGAATCAGACAATTTTCGATCTTAGATACTTAGTTTAAGCTTTTGGCAAGGCCTCTTAGCCCGCTCTGCAAGCAGTAAAAGGACTTAGCCAACAACCATCTAAAGCAGTGGTGCCCAAATGTCAATTGCCCTATGTCTTGTGATGGGAAGTCATAATTCTGCCAGCGTCGCAGCCGACACACGCATAGAGAGAGAGAAATAGCACGCACACACATTTGAGTGTTTGTTTGTAGCCTATATTTGACATAATGACGTTTCCCAGCGGACCAGCAAGCGAGCATTTTGCGAGACTATCGCAAAATTCTCACAAACGAGCTCGCATGTGAGCAAAGAACGTAAGTCAAATTTTTTATCGCAAAGCACTCGCACACGAGCTTTCCTGCGAGAGTTTTGCGATAAAAGGTCGAGTGACGTGCAAAAATAAACAATGAAATAGAAAGAGAGAGGGAGTAAATAATTCAGAAAATCTTGTATTCGGCTCGCTAGAAATATTACGAAAGTATCGCAAAACGCTCGCTAACCCTATTTCTTGCGACTATCGTAAACGAGACTTTCACTGCCACAAACTGAACGACATATGAATCATATTTCTATCTTTTCTTGATCCGATTGCGAGAGTTTTGTCGGGTTAAGTATCGCAGTTCACTCATTTGCGATATCGTTTGCGAGCGTTTGGTCTGCTGGGTTACTTCGTGTTTCGCTGCTACACACACAATCGCAAAGCTTGATAGTGTGTGTTTGGGCACCACTAATCTAAAGTAACAAAAAATTCATATGCGTTCTCTCCTCTCTTTCTTTCCTAGCTAAAGTTTTGTTGTTGTCCCTCCTTTCTCTTTCAGATGACTCTCGCAACTACAAAGTTGCTTAACGTAGTCCGCACTCGCCTCGCTCGCAGTAGCCCGAGCGCTTTTCGTCATTTACGGCGGCACACAGACACACACAGAAATTTATTGTAGTTGTTCTTGCTTAAAATGCATTTTTTGCATTAGTATTTCATTCCAGCTTAGTCTGGGCTAGGGTTGTCGAAATTTCCCAAAATATCAATATCTATAATATCAAAAATCCAAATTTTCAATATCTATATGTGACAGTAAATCAGCGATTGCCACCTGATGCCCCCAGGGGCCGAAGACATTTCGCCCAAGTTGAAAGAAGAAGAAATACACTTTCAGACAGCATGAACAAATCATCCGCCCTAGCTCCCCAATAAGCTATAAATGCGATTTTAAGTTGTATTACCAAATGTCAATACCGGCATACAAAATATCATATCGGCATAACCCTTGTCGCCCAACAAAAGAGATATATCGATAAAATATTGACACCCCTAGTCTGGGCACCTCTGCTCTAGATATTAGATGGTATCAGAAATCTTGGCAATCACCGTCGAGCTAAGTTGTTATACTGTGACTGGCGTCGGCTAAAAAGTGACGCAGCGAGCTAAGAGGCCATGCCGTGTGTTCAGTCACCCGAGGTACTGAGTTCAAGTCTCAGTAGAGTGGGATTAATAATTCTCATTAAGAAAACGTTTATAACTAAAGATTAGAAAGAATCCTATCATCCTTCGTGTCCTATCATTCTAAGAGATTGAACTAAAGAATTTAGTAGTTTTTAAGTGTAGTAGCTTTCTTTCACAAAACTTAGTTCCCCTGAAAGTTTTTACTTTTTTCATTGAATAAAATTCTTCAGCGAATTATTCAAAGTACCTTAACCCACTTGCTTCACAAAGTCACCATACCCTGTCCACTATCAAACAAAAATTCATTGCCAAACCTTCACACCAATTGGGTATTGGCATTTTCGTCACAGCTTTCAGTCATTGTTTGTACCTCAATCGCAGGCAAAGTGTTGCTTCTCGTAATTGGGATTATGTTGGGCTCCAATTGGCCTGGTTATCGCAATGCACCACGCATGTTACTCAAACGTCTGCGACAGCAGCGTAACGATTTGCAAGATCAACTGGAGCAGGCGGGCGAAGAACTAAAGGAGGTCAACTTGGGGCGCAGCTTAAGCTACCTGAAGTGACTCAATTTGAAGCTAGTTTTGGTTTTTTTCCCATCCATTGCAGCACTTTCAACGCAATTCCAAATTGGCCGAGTCATCGAAGCGTTTGAAATCACAAATCTGGAGCTCTGTGGTGACCATTTTACTGGTGAAGGCCAAAGATTTGCCGTTGGCCGAAGATGGTAGTAAGCTGAATGATACGCACTTTAAGTTTAGGTAAGGTTGAGTTTGAGTCTTCTTACTCATTGAACTAACAGAAAGGGGGTTATGTTACAGATTGGGCAATGAGAAGTACAAAAGCAAGTCTTCCTGGACTGAACGCTGGCTGGAACAGTTTGATCTGCATTTGTTTGATGAGGATCAGAATTTGGAGCTGGCTTTGTGGAATCGGAATAATCTGTATGGCAAGGTCAATATTGATTTGAGTGTGTTTCAGCGTGAGACCACGCATGGTATATGGAAACAGCTGGAGGATTGTACGGGTGAAGTCTTCCTGATGCTAACGATAAGTGGAACAACGGCTTTAGAGACTATAAGCGATTTGAAGGCTTTTAAAGAGGATCCCAGAGAGGTGAAGTTAATACGCGAACGTTATGGCTTTCTACGCTGCCTGCAGAATCTACGAGATGTGGGTCATTTGACGGTGAAAGTGTTTGGGGCCACGGGACTCGCAGCGGCAGATATAGGTGGTAAATCGGATCCATTTTGTGTGCTCGAATTGGGCAATGCACGACTGCAAACCCAAACGGAGTATAAAACGTTGACGCCCAACTGGAACAAGATATTTACTTTGTAAGTGTGTGACCCAAGGACTTAATGAATGGTTAGTAAAATAATTTCATTAAAGCAATGTCAAGGACATAACCCAAGTATTGGAGATAACGGTCTTTGATGAGGATCGTGATCATCGTGTGGAGTTTTTGGGTAAACTGGTGATACCGCTGCTACGCATCAAAAGTGGAGTCAAACGTTGGTATACGCTGAAGGATAGAAATCTGGGGGTACGAGCCAAGGGCAATTCACCACAGATTCAATTGGAATTGACGGTGGTATGGAATGAAATACGAGCAGTGTGCCAGGCACTGCAGCCCAAGGAGGAGAAGCTAATACAGCAAGAGGCGAAATTTAAGAGGCAATTGTTTCTACGTAATGTTAATCGTCTCAAGGAGATCATAATGGATATACTGGAGGCAGCTCGTTATGTGCAGTGAGTGAAATGGGAACTCAACTTGGAATTGTTATACTTTTGCAAAGGGTACTATAATTTTGCCAAGAAGTTCAGCAACGCATAAAAATATTCATTTCCGACCCTATAAACTATATATATTCTTGATCAGGGCGACGCGCTGAGTCGATTGAGCTTTGTCCGTCCGTCCGTCTGTTTCTACGCAATCTAGACTCTCAGCTTTAAGGCTATCGGGCTTAAACTAATATGTCGGAACCGACAGGATCGGATGACTATATCTTATACATAGCCGACATAGGAACTATCGGTCGAATAGAGGGTCTTTGTGAGAAAACTTTTTTGATTTTATTTTAAACGAATCCCACTTTTGCTATTATTAATATTATATGCTTTTAAACAGATTTGGAAGCTTTGGTCGAAATCGGATGACTATATCTTATAGCTGTCATAGGAACTATCGGTCGAAAAGTGGGAAACTTTTTTGTTTTTAATTTTAACGTCTCCCATTTCAGCGATTATTACTTTTTTACGCTTCTACACAGATTTGGAAGTTTTGGTCAAAATCGGATGACTATATCTTATAGCTGTCATAGGAACTATCGGTCGGAAAGTGGGAAACTTTTTTGTTTTTAATGTTAACGTCTCCCACTTCAGCGCTTATTAATTTTTTACGCTTTTATACAGATTTTGAAGTTTTGGTCAAAATCGGATGACTATATCTTATAGCTGCCATAGGAAATATCGGTCAAAAAGTGTGTTTAACTTAGAAAAATTGTTTGTTCTTAAACTCTGATGTATTAAAACATTTGCAAGGGTATAAAATCTTCGGCAAAAACGAAGTTAGCTTGGCCTTGTAATTTTTACTCAACTTCTGGAAATTCACCTAGGAGCTGCTTTGAATGGGAGTCACCCATAAGATCGAGCATAGCCTTTGTATTATGGATAGTAGCCTGTGTGTATGGCGATTTGGAGACTGTACCTTTGGTTCTACTATTGATTATTCTAAAGTAAGTTTGATGATCTAATTGCCTTCTAGTCAGGATATTCACATTCCAATTTAATTCCAGAAAATGGCTGATACGTCTGATCACAGGCACCACAGATGCCAATGCTGGTCACTATGATTATGATTACGATGAGGATGATGATGATGATAAGGAGAAGGAGGAGAAAAAGTCAATTAAGGAACGCCTACAGGCCATACAGGAAGTCTCCCAGACCGTACAGAATACCATAGGCTATTTGGCCTCCCTGGGCGAGAGCACCATCAAGTGAGCATCATTTACTTCTTGAAATTCTCATTTCATCTTCATATTTTCTTATTAGCACATTCAACTTTTCCGTCCCCGAGCTGACCTGGTTGGCTGTTGTTCTACTGTTGGGTGCCATTTTTGTCTTGCATTTTGTGCCCCTGCGCTGGCTCTTGCTTTTCTGGGGCTTTATGAAGTTCTCGCGACGCATCTTACGTCCCAATACCATACCCAACAATGAGCTACTGGACTTCCTATCAAGAGTACCCGATAATGAGGCTATTGTAAGTTAATCTAAATAACTTTCAAAAGAACTTTCCTTACTCCTACTTTTCACTTTTCACCCTTTTTAGAATCAGTATCGCGAGCTGCCTCCCTCCACAGCCACCGATCAAACTCGCAACAATCCCAAAAAGAAACTAAAGGGCTCATAGTCCATAACCAGCGCTGATGCGGCATTGGTCCCGCCACCGTCCAGCGCTTATGTAAGCAGTAGCAGTGGTCCACATCAGTTAATGCAGCGTTTTCGCGCTAATACCAACCAACTGAAGCAAAAATTTGGCCAGGCCAAGAGCCTTAGTCTGAGCCAAAGCGAGTTCAATTAGGACACCATTCGAAACAAAGTTCCAGAAATATGCACCAATATATAGAATGCTTTACAACTATTTACACTCAAACTACTGTACATACACCAAAAAAAAAACAATTGTACTTTAACATTGCATGTACCTAAAGGTTACCCGTATATTTACCAAATTATTTTTAAATATGCTGCAACCGAGCAAATTCCTTTGCCACAGAATTAATTATTTATTGTGATATTTTCAAAGAATTTGCTACTTAGGCATTACTATATGTGACTTATCCCAAATATACACACACACTTTACCTCTACACACACGCAATTCCTTTTGCTCCGAATACCTAATTATAAATCAATTGCTCCACTTGATTTTAAGAAGCTTCTCTCCATTTTTATCTATGATTAATTGTTTAAAAAACATTTTCTAAAATTTATATAAAGTGTCTAGGATAATCAGCTACAAAATGGCCATATTGTAATCCACTCCGATAAATTTAATACATTTTAGATAGTCGAACTATTTTATACCCCCCACACACACAAACACAACAGCAACAAAGAAAGTTTTTTATATACCAAAAAAGCCACTCAATTAATTAGCATTATAAAAAATTATTCACCAAAAAATTAATTTTTATTTTCAAAAAAAAACAACAAAATAATATAAAAATATTTTTGGATTTCGCTCAAATGATAACAAGATAGTTTTATTATATATGGCTTTTAAAGGGGAACTACATACTTTAACAACATTTGTAGTCACAATGTCTAAAGGACAGTTTGAATAATTTTGAATAAGTTTAAAAACAATTAAGGTCGAACAATAAATTCAAACAGAGCAAGCACGCTTTAGTTATTCGAAAAAGGTCACCATCTCAGATATTGTTAACAAAATCACACAATAATTTTAGAAATATTAACTAGAATCAGTTTCAAATCACAAATCAAATTGGGCAAGTGCATCGCAATCGACACACCGACAGTATAAGCAACAAAAAAACGTTATAGGATATTGATAGTCCAAATCAAAGTCGAAAAATATTTCAACTTTTTCGTTTTTTTTTTATACACTTGAAAAGTGTATTATAATTTTGCCCAGAAGTTTGCAACGCATAGAAGGAATCATCTCCGACCACATAAAGTATATATATTCTTGATCAGCGTGACGAGCTGAGTCGATTAAGCTTTGTCCGTCCGTCTGTCCGTCTGTCTGTTTCTACGCGAACTAGTCCCTCAGTTTTGAAGCTATCGAGCTGAAATTTTGCACAGAGTCTTCTCTTGGCTGCACGCAGCTAATATGTCGGAACCGACCGAATCGGATAACTACTTCTTGTAGCTGCCATACAAGTGATCGGTCGAAAAATGGATTTTAATGAGAAAAACTGTTTTTTTCTCAATATTACCGCTCTCAATCACGGTCATGGGTGATATTAAATGTTTTTAAGCCGATCTGCGAAGTTTGGTCGAAGTCGCTAACCGTTGAGACAAGCGATTTCAAGTGTATAAAAACTTCGGTACGGACGAAGTTAGCCTTGCCTTTCTCGTTATTATTGAAAAGTACTAGTAATTGAATTTGACCCAATTCTTGCATAGAAGTATATTTAGGACAGAGCGGGCAAACAAACGAAACGTTTAACGAACCGTTCGCGAAAGCCAATGAACGATTCATTTGTTTTGTAGCTGTTACCTCTAGTGAGGGAAAACGAAACCACTAACTTTATATTGCCGAAGAACGCAAACGAAACGATTGGAATATTGTTCTTTCGAAAGCTGCACTGCCTTGAAACGTTTCGGAGCGACAACAACAAAGCTGAGAGAAACAAAGAAGTAAGCAACAGAAAAAAACAACAACAATACAAATATAAATACAAATAGAGCAGCAAACGTTTCCGAACTATTCGCGCTCGTTGCATATCGTTTCGATTCCCTTTGTCCGCAAATCAAGATGAGAGCATTTCGCTTTACGTTTAGTTTGCGTTCACGAACGCAAACTGAACAGAACTCATTTTGTGTTACAGTTACTTTTCTTGGGTTTTGTTTGTGTTTCGCTCTGTGCAAAGAACGAAACGAAACGATTCAGAAACGTTTCGTTTCGTTTGTTTGCCCGCTCTGATTTAGGATAATTAAAAAAAATTGATATCTCATAATGAGATGCCTTATGAGATAATAACCCAAACAGTTACTGACTTTGACTGCCCACCTTGTCGAGGATTTTCAGTCAATCTGACTTTCCTCACCGATTTTTTCATCTGTTTTACCTCCTCTTTAGATTCAATACTTAAAAAAAAATAAAAATAAAAATAATAAACATTATTTAAAAATCTAATTTTTTTAACATATAACAATCAAGGCTGCAAGCCGGTGCGGAACCGAACCCCTTAGAACCGGTTCGGTTCGGGATTTTTGGGTTCCCCTAACCGGACCATGAACCGAACCCCCACTAATTTTATCCCCACGAACCTGAACCCGAACCGGACCACTTTTTCGAAAAATTAGGTTCGGTTCACAAAAAAAAGTAGTTTTCTTAACATACAGAGACAAACAGAGATTTTTTGTAATCTAACTTTTGGCATTCAGAGTTCCTTATAAAAGACTTCAACTAAAAACATATGTTTGGGAAAGTAGTTCAAAATGTATATAACTTGCTGTAGCCAATTTATAAAACTTCTTCGCTTGCTTTTCATGTCGAATAATGGTTTTAAAATCTTTCACAAAACATTATTCTTCGTGTTTAAATGCATATACTTACACTAGCCACAGATGCCCTTCAAAATTACTAGAATATGTTTGGCAACTGGGCTGCTAGATGGAACATTGCCATTAACACGGACCTGCCCGGGAGTATTCTTGCACGGTCAGCTTATGAAGCATAAAGCAGCCCATAAATACCTTGGGGTGACACTCGACAGAAGACTGACTTTTAGACACTGTATCAAGGCAAAAGCTCAGGCAGTGGCTGCCAAAGCACGGCGCATGGGGTGGCTCCTGAACTCCAAGAACAAGCTGTCACTCAGGACTTATGCCCAAATTTATGGTATCGCTGCGAAGTCTCACCTGACAAAGACTACAGTGGTCCAATCCTTAAGCGCATTACGGAAGGTAAATGGTACCTGACAATCAGGGATATTAAAATTCTCCGTGTTCTTAGACCCAAGATTTCAAAATGTTCCAAAAATCGAGGACTTAAATAATATAGTCCTAGCTACTTATACTTGTTTTTACAGCTGCTTAGGTATCAGTTGAACGAAAAAAGTTCATATAGATGAACAGCTCTTAAAAGATATAATGCTAATTAACTTAAGCTAAGCAGCTCTCAAAAGTTATAAATGACATTAAGAATTCAATTACTATTTTGGTTATTAAATTCTTTAGCTGATATAATTTTATACAATCGAAATAAAAATATGATTTGAAAAATATTATTTAAAAAAATAAGTGTTAACAAATCGAAACTTATCTTTTATGTTCTAGCAAACCGAGGTTCGAACCAGAACCTTGGGTTTAGGGGTTTCAGGAACCGGTCCGCGAACCGAACCTTAGTCTTTACAACTGGTTTGAACCTTCTGCAAAATTTTAGTGGTTTGCAGCCTTGATTACAATTTACCTTCAGTACTTCTAAAAGTATGCAATACATTTTAACTCATTCAAATTGGATTCGTATGAAAATAGTTTACCTCAAGAAGTTTAGAAGAAAAAGCAGACTTTTCGGCTGACTGTTAAGCAAAACATGCTTGATTTCAAATGGGAATATAATTTTAAATGCGATTTTATGAAAATTTAAAGCAAAACCGCGGAAATGCGCATATCTACAGTAACAGTAAATTATTCAAAGCAATATTGCAAGCAAATTACGAGAGGTACTTTTGGTTACACTTAACGCAAAGTTTCCAAATGCAAGAAAAAACACATACAATTTTTGATATTTTATTTTTTCTGTAAACGCTCACAAATGGAAACTTCTTTATAATTTTTGATGGCCATCTAGAGCGAAGTCGAAAATAAGAAATCAAATTCCGGTAGCAGTTGCTTTTCCAACTTTGACTATTATTTTTGAACTGCTGCCATTTAAAAACTATTTTGTAAAGTTACAGGTTTTGCCATAAAATAGCTATTTGTATTCAGAATCCAGTTTCCCAAGCAAATAATTGGGACTTTGAAATTTCAGGTATAAAGATTTATAAAGTTCATTCAAAGACCAATTAATGAAGAAATCGATTCATCAGATCTCTTCAGATTCTAAAATGATTCAATGTTTCAACTGGACTATTTTGTCTTAAATATTAAAATTAAATAAAATCATTTGATATTGATCTTTGTATAGTCAAACTAAATCCAACAAAAAAGCTTTTCCCAATGCCTCCCGAACTGTGCTGCTCCAATTGTGCCTCTCCAACCGTAAGCTTTTGCTTAATCTATTTATTTATTGTTTGTTTTGCTCATTTTTCTGTTTACTTTACCGCTGGCTGTGTTTCCATGCAAAAAAAAAACAAAAATTCCCACCAAGCGTGCTGGAAATCAGCTTTAACGATCATAATATATTAATTTTATAGCTGCCCCCAGGTACTAGGAATGTCAATAGGAATTATCAAACCCGCACAGATGTTTCACGCTGCTTATCAGCTCGACTGTCACTTCAGACCAGCCCACAATTACGCAATCGTAGCGAACTTTTCCATACAAAGAAATTAGTGAATACATTTTTATTTTAATATGTAAAATTATATAGACAACAGTTAAATCTCAATACCTCTGACGGGAAGCCCTCTAGAAAATGCACATCCTTAACTTATAAATGCAAAACTGGTTAACCGGTTAAACGGATTAGTTCTCGAACTTTCCGCTCTTCATCTGGTCATAGATCACAGAGAAATCCTTATTGCCCAAACCCTGCTGGTTCATGGTAGAGTAGATCTTGTGAGCCAACGAGCCCAAAGGAATGGGCGTCTTGGAGGCTGCGGCCGCACCAGCAGCCAGACCCAGATCCTTGGTAATCAGGGCGGTGGAGAAGCCACCAGCATAGGCCTTGTTGCTGGGAGCAGTGGGGCAAATGCCGGGCACTGGATTGTACACCTCGGAGGCCCAGCAGCGTCCAGTGGAGGAGTTGATAATCTCAGCGAAGACCTTGGCATCCAGACCCTGACGAATGGCCAGATTCATGGCCTCCGACACTCCAATCATGGAAATGGCCAGCATCATGTTGTTGGCCAGTTTGGCAGCCTGTCCCATGCCATAGACACCGCAGTGGGTGATTCGCTTGCCCATGCACTCTAGGATAGCCTTCACGGCATTGTACTCCGCATCAGTGCCGCCCACCATGAAGGTAAGAGTGGCCTGCTCGGCTCCAGGCACACCACCTGATACAGGGGCATCCACAAAGCGAGCTCCCTTGCCACTGATACGCTTCTGCAGCTTCTTGACCAGCTCTGGATCAATGGTCGAGGAGTCAATGAAAATGGTATTCTTGTTGACACCATTGGCAGTCATCTCGTCGTAGGAGGCATCCACTATGGCATTGTTGGGCAGCATGGTGATGACAAAGTCCGAGTTCTGGGCCAGCTCAGAGGTCTTCTCATAAACGGTGGCTCCCTTGGCCTTCAGGCTGTCGCAGGCTGGCTTGGAGATATCAAAGACATGCAGCTTGTGTCCAGCCTTGATCAGATTGCTGGCCATGTGGCCACCCATGTTACCCAGGCCGACGAATCCAATGTTCTTGCCGCTGCCCTGAGTGGACATGCCACGTACCAGGGTCTGGGTCCAGGCCTGGAGCAGCGACACGTTGGATACAATACGTAGCGACATGACTGCAAAATTGTTATGTAAGCTCTCTGATAACTTGCTCTGCAACAGAATATATATTTTCTCTACCCACCTGATGAAGCACAAGAAGAAGTCTAAGAGAATATCTCAACAGCAGGCGATCAGACCACTGCCAAAAGCACACTGTTCCGTGGGGGAAGCCAGCGAAGAGCCGCCAGTGTCGCGTAATTGGACGTCGTTCCAGCGTCAGACTCGGAGTTGTCGAGCCAAAGCAAATTTCGCTTATCATTTTAAATGAATTGTGGATTTAGCCAAGCTTCTGGCGCTCCGGCAACTCTGCCAGATCTGAGCAAGTTCTCTCCCCAGCTATTCCAGGGCCAAGCGGCAAAAGCTTTTTTTTTATAATTTATTTTCAATTTCAACTACACGCGCCGCTGATAAAGCAGAAATCTTCCGACACATCTTGCGAGTAGCTTTCTTTCGTCGACCTTCGGTGGGAAGGAGGGGTATGGAATGGGGAGATATCCCCCACGAACACACAAAGTGGGTGTGTTCCCAGTGACTGTAAAACTGCAAGCTTTAGATTATGTTCTGGTTCTGCTCTTCTCTCTAGGTAGATTTTGAGAGAATATATTTACAGTTTTAAAGCAATTGACTAGCGAATTTTATACGAGCAAAAATTATGTTAAGAAAAAATTTGCTTTGGCTCTCACTATTGACAGTTGGTCAAGTATATTCAGTTAACAAAGTTGGTTAAGTAGACCGATTAAAAGGAAAATAGAATCTATGCATGCAATTTATGTCTTAAGTTTGCAAGCATGTTCGAAAGTTGATTTAGAACGGTTTAAAAGTGGTTTAGAGACATATCTTAGAACTTATTAAGGTCGATTTAAGACCGGTCTACAATTAATTAATTAAACTGACTTTTAGTTACAACTAAAAAACTAATTTTTACTATGAGCTTAAAATTTCCGGTTCATATTTAATTCTGAACCTGTTTGAACCTTTTAAACTCGCTGAACCAAGCTAAGGCATAGCGGGTAGAGGCCATTTGTTCGATTTCGGCTCCAAATATATATCTAATTGTAAGCTTCTAAAAGAAAGAGTCCAACTTAGCAAAACTTTTGTATTGTGAAATAGAAAACTGCGGGAAAAGTCTCTTTAAAAATATCGCATCCTAAACTCTAAGGCCCTCATTATAATGTCATGCTAAACTCTGAACAAAAGAGTACTTGAGTTACTGATATCTGTTCAAGTGAATCTTAATAAGGAAAGTAACTCTGACACAAATAATTAAGCTAAAAATGAGGAGGCTAGGTCGATTCTTGCATGCATTTCTGTGAAGAGAAACAAAACAATAGTAATATCTCAGTAATTTCATAAAACAGTATAATGCTGTGGTGCCCAGAGAAACTGAGATAGAAACTCATAATTCTGCCAGTGTCGCAGCCGGCACACGCATAGAGAGTGAAAGAATACGTGTGACGTTTGACGACATGACACTTACTTCGTGTTTCGCTCCTACGCACACAAGCGCAAAGCTTGATAATATGAGCTGGGGCACCACTGGTTTAAAGGCATCAATAGCCGTGTTCACCAGCACAAATCAACGACACAAAATTGAATTCTAGTTTGATTATTGTGGTGAACGAATGTAATGTGCAATCATAACATAAAATTTTTTTACTTTGTGCAAAAGTATGTAACAGGTAGAAGGAATCATTTCCGCCTATATAAAGTGAATATATTCTTGATCAGCGTTAACAGCCGAGTCGATATAGCCATGTCCGTCTGTCCGTCCGTCTGTCCGTCCGTCTGTCCGTCCGTCCGTCCGTATGAACAAACAGATCTCAGAGATGGTAAGAGATAGAGGTTTGACATGTATGGAACAAATGCTTCTTATACTTGCAGGCAGATGAAGTTTATTTTCAATTTTTGCCACGCCCCCTCCCGCCCCCGCAATTTGGAAAAAACGTTATATCTCCTACAGTGTTGAAGATAGGTGATTCGATCCTTCTAGAGATAGTTAGTAATTATCAAAATGTATCGATTTGCCGAAGAATTAGGCTTACAAAATATAGAAGAAGTTTTGTTTGTATGCCTTTGAGAGGACAAGTTATCGTACAATGGATTTTTCCGAGGTGCTATTATTATCTCCTCTTTAAGAAATCGCATGGACGCTAATCCAATGACCGCTCTTTCTTAATATTTCACTGGTACATACCGGTACGTACGGACATAAAAGTCCAGGTACAGTTCCGGAACCAAATACAAAAATAATATTAGGACCAAAACAGAACCTTTTACTGAAACATAAGTTTCCGGAACCCAAATACGATTCTTAAGTCCGGATTTGCAACCACAGTTAATCGGTTTGAAAATGGTTGAAAGTCTTATTTCACAGTTTTCAAATTTGATTATACACTCAATACAACTTTTTGGTTCCGAGCAAAGTCGATCGAAACTACCATTAAAATTGTTCAAGTAATTAAGAATTGAATTTTGATTGCACTTACATATATTTCTTTATTAAAAATAACCATTACCAATACAATTATTTAAACAATTGTACCTTAAGTTTTAATTATTGGTAATTAAAAGTAATTAAAGTAATTTTTAAAGCCATTTTTCATTTCTTGGAAGTAGTTGTAATTGTAATTAAATTTTTCATAACAAAATAATTGTAATTGTAATGGCTATAGTAGTTTTGTTTTACTACCTCTACTAGTTAGCCGTAACCGAAACCGTTACCCGCAACCGCTAAAAGCACTTTAAAATTTGAAACCGAAACGGTATATAACCATTGTTAACATAACCGGTTATCAAAACCGTAACCGAAACATATGTATGGGTTTATTTTCGGGTTTTCCTACACAGCCAGCTCCATGGACTGGAGGCTGAAATTTTTGTATAATAAAATGTTTTTGTGCACTGGTAGTGTGTTGATTATTTTGGATCTCGCTGAAAAGCCATGCCCAACCACAAACTAATATTTCTTTTGTCTGACTAGAAAATCCCTGATAAAAAATTAAGAATCTTTAAACTGAACTTCTTATTCCGGGTAATGCCGAAGTAGGGCTCTAGCCTTACTATTGCGTTGGCTCCTCTCTTAATCCTGGAGATATCCGTTTTGTTATTTGTATTTAAGATAAACTTTGTAACTCAATTCATCTGAGAGTACAGCTATTTCCATATTAAGGTCTGCCCCTCTGGAAATGGCACATACTTTGACTTAAAATTTGCTCGAAAATTCTCCCATTAAATTAAACCTTATCGTTCTCCTTCTGCTACCCCATGTTTAGCCTCTTTGGGGTGTCAGAGACCAGTTAGTGTACGCCAGCAATGTGTGTGGTTGCTGTGTTTACAAAGTGTGGCAGATGTTGTGGTGTAAACATCTAGCGCGGCTGTCGGACAGGAACGCATAAACATACATGCTGCATCCTTACAGTGAGGATATTTCCCCTATCCACCGGAGTATGAGTGCCACCATGACACACGATTTTCCGGCTAAAAAAGCCCTAAATTTAGAAACAATATTTTGCAGTAAGCTAACGTTTATATTCATTAGCCATAAACATGCGTCAACTTATTATAATTTATTACATTGCTTAAGGTCATAGCCAACGCTTAAAGTTTATTTGCAGTCTCTTCACAGCGCATAGGAAATGTTTGTAAATAAATAAATAAATTCAGTGCCAAAAAAACCTTAATGACAAGCCCACATTCAATAATGCAATATTTCAATTTCAAATTTCAATTTCCATATTTTTTCAAGTGCAGACTTTTGTGGGTGCGTCGACGCTTGTGTTTGTGGGTGAAATTTCTGACATGGTAGGGAAATTAGTGGCAACAACAACAATAGCAGCTCTACAGTTTATTCATCTAATGTTTTGCCTGCCTAATGAGCATGGTACACCACTGCGTATACTTGACTTGGACAAGCACACCTTGCACACCTTTGCTGGTCATGTTACAGCTGCCACTTCATGCTTATAGTTTTTTTTTCTTTTTGCGCTTTAATGCTTCACTTTCTTGTTGTATTTTTGGTGTAAATTGTTTAAAGAAAAAATTAAACAGACGAGCTCTCACTCGGTCATTGTTGTTGCCAGTTAATGTTAATCATACGCTGAATTGCATTTTATGGGGTTAGATAAGGTGTTGTTCATTGCCGCTTGACAATTGACAAGCATTTGCCATTACATAAAATGTCTTTAGGGGCTGATGTCCTCCTTTTTTTTTGGTTATTGTCAATTTGTCTCACTTCTTCAATTGAAATGCACTTAGCTGGGCCAGCACACGCACAAACCTCTTCCTCTCCATCTTGTGAGCAGGTTCTCTTAGTTTATATATATGTACCATAATTTGTTTTGATAAAGCATAACGGCGTTGACGCCGGCAGCGTGATTACATAAGATCCAGGCCAGGCCAGACGGTCCGTAAACTGGCCAAGATTTGCGAAACGCATTGCCAGCAGTTGCAATTTCATGCATGCCGATTTTATGTGAACAACAACATCAACCAAATCAACAAGAGCCACAAAATTATTATGACCATTGTACAATTGGGCGCATCTGAAACCTAAAAAAAAAAGAGGAAATCACTGTGATAAAAATATCACAAACTAAAATCAATATTGGCAATGCTTGAAAGCAAACAAAAACCCAATTTTGACCACCAAACAGAAATCGAACTAAAACATATTTTGAAATTGCGCGTGCAATTTTAGTTATGCACGATACTTGGCGCAATTTGAGTATCCCAAGCTAAAATACAACAAAAGGTCGTGGCGAAGGTAAAATTTAAATTGGGTTAGAAATTGGACAATGTTCCTTTAACCTTAAAGACAATTGTACATAATGGCAGACCCTACCGCACCGCTTCGTACGCAGACAAAAAAAATCATAAGCTTAAGATATTTAAGATTTCGTGAGAGTATTAGTCTTAAAAAAAGTAAATCACGATCTTAAATTGAGTATGGGTTTTGCTTATTCAGCTTTGTATTTTTATGTATTTTTAGTAAGTACCAAAAACTTACCTTTCCGTGTACTACTTGTATATAGGAACTGTACCACCTTAATTCTTTCTGCCTTTATGTTACTTTACTTAAGACCAAGTACTAAAATATATTTATATTGGTTGTTCGATAAATGGACAACCAGCCCATATTCCTTTCCCATAACACAGGAGTAACAAAAAAGCAAACTTATCGGTCGAGACGGAAACCGAAAATCTATTTGTTAATACGAACCTGATGGAAACTTAGATAGTTTTCTAAATATACATTATTCGCTATCGGAATGAGTTCGATGACGCAATGGCAGACGAGGCAAGAAGACTAATAGCGGACTTCAAGCCTTGGGTGAGTAGACAGCGCGGACAAGCTGACATTTACCTATCGCAGCTACTGACAGGAAATGGATGCTTCAAATCTTATTTCTATTGATTTAAGCATGAGACAGATTGGCTTTGTACACATATTATATCACTCACTTACTTCAATACTGGCATAACTCAAAAAATAAAATTTTTGACTTAATGATGCAGATACATGCGCTGTATTGTGTACTATTTTGTGTAAAATTTTCATTGATATCTCTTTTACTTTTCAGGTAAGATTAAAATTTGTCGAAATATTATTTTACAGGTTCATTTTCATGTCAATGCAAGAGCGTCATATCTCAGTTGTCCTGCAGTCGATATGACACAATCATACCTCGGATTTTAGTTAAAACATTATATTTGCAAGTTTTATTGATGAGCATTTTAAATTTATATTATTTTACTACATTAACTTGAAACTAAAATAACAATTTTTTTCTGTGATTAACCCATTGAGAAAATGGATTATTTTCAGTTATGCCAGTATTAAAGTAAGTGAGCGATATCTACCTATTTATTGTGTGTCTGAGATTCGCTGCCAAACAGGAGGAGCTAAGCCTAGTTATTGGAAGGCCATGTACAGTCACTGACTTAAGTAACATCCTGCTAAGCTCGCAAAACAATTGGAATGCTATATGAACTCTGGCTGCAGAAGTGCTGAAATCCTTGCATCGCGCTGAACGACAGCTCAATTCGACTTGAACCCCTAATTAGGAATCTGGCGAAGGTCATCTCACCCTTGTGAAGTAATACTTAGCGGTAGTTCCGCAATAGGGAAACGGAGAGTAAATGTGGTTTTAGTGGGTCCCATACATTTTAGCATTTAATGCTTTCCCCACCTATAAAAAAACTCCAAAAAAGGCTATAATTTATCGTTCATATTAAGCTTATTAAAAGGTAGCAAGACTTTAAGTTTGGTGGAGTAACAGGCATAAGTTTAAGTTTATTTATATAACATCCCAACACTACAAGTCAGGGAGACTTATAAATTAAAGTCAGTCACGAAAGTTAAATTAAAACATTAAAAGTTTACTAAAATCAGGACAAGAATCTTAAAATAACTGAATAAGCTTAAATTCTATGATTTTAGAGAACAAAAGAACACAAAAGTTTCAGAAAAAATAAATATAAATCCGAAAGAAATTAATTTAAAACCAATAAAAAAGTAGATATTTTATTTAATTATTAACTCTTTCCCTTGCTTTCTTACATAGGAGTCTACTTCATTTTGCAGGTGTGCAATTAATAGTAGTTAAAGCTGGTTTTTGAATATGAGAAGATTATTCCAACTGCGAACAGCATATATGAAGAAATATCTTTCAGAACTAGCTAGCTTGTATCTCGGGCAAATTATATTATTCGTTCTTCTTCAGGCACATAATTTCAACATCTCATATAGATAAAAAGGTTCATTTGAGAAAATTATTTTGTGTAGCATTACAAAGGGTTGTCCAGGATTGTAGAGATAGATCTAAGATTTTTATTGCAACGTCAGATATTCTATCAAAGCGGTTACGCTAAAATATGTATCTGGCAATAATATTATTCGCTACTTTGAGTTTGTGCTGGCTTCTTGCGTCACAGTTACCTATGACTTCAATGCCATAAAATAGTCTAGAGGTCAAGTAGGTTCTAGCAATCAATAGTCTTAATTTAGATGGTATGAAGTTTTTGGTAATATACAATTGTCTAAAAAGTGCATACATTTTTCCAACAGCAGCAGTAATATGATAGTTCCAAGTCCACGTTTGGTTAGGAATGAATCCTAAGTTGCTTGCCCGCGCTACAATTACAAGTTTTGGCGATCCATAAGTATCAACAATTTTGTTACCTATTACCAAGCGTTTTGATTTGGCTGGATTCAGGCAAAGACCATTTCTTTTAGTCAAATCATTGACTTTTAAAAGATCACTGTTACAAACTAAGACACATTCGGTCAACTTGGACATAGGACGACAGACATGTAACTGGACATCATCGGCATACATATGTATTTCACATTCAGACAGGGCAGATGGTAAGTCATTAGCATATACCGCGTTTCAGGACTAGTTGAAGACGCAGTCTGTGTGGTAACTTGTTGTCGGCGATTCCATAGATATGACTGAATGGGGCTTACTGCAGTTCTAGAAAAACTGTACATTCGACTTAACTTAGTGTACAGCAACTCGTGGTTCACAGTGTCAAACACTTCACTGTAGTCTAATAAAATCAATAAAGTAACGTTTCCAATGTAAGTTTGTTTCCGAATGTCTTCAGTCACCTTTAAAATAGCCGTGGTGCAGCTTCATTTTGTACGAAATCCTGGTCATGAACTCGTTCATTTGGGTTGCCATATGACGCTCAACGGAAGAACAGATATTGGTCTATAAGGAGATAGCTTGATTAAATGAGAATGAAAAATCATAACCGGTACTGAAAGCTCAAATGGCTAACCACAGAGCTACCGAACCAAAGTCAATTGTAAACAAAAATGATTGCTCTTCATTTTAGCACTTTAATGTTAATAAAACTTATCAACCTACCAACTTACCCAGATACAAACACATGCCAAAGCGTAGCTCTCCGTGACGCTTGAATGAAGGAACACTTTTGCTTGCGACATCGTGATTGACTCGACCATTCCCAATACCAATTCGTTTCCGGCAGCACGTAAATGAAATTACACATTTTGGCAGTGAAATTTGTGTTGATGTTATTTTAATTGATTAAAAATTTTTCTAAATCATGGCTCAATTATCCCAAAGGCTTTCGCTCTTAAAGATTTCTCACACATCGACCCATATTAAAATGCCAAGTGAAGAGACCTCTCTAAAAATCATAATGAAAAGCTAACCAAAAACATGAAATTGAAATGCAATGCAGTCAGTCAGTAAGCCAGCCAGCCAGCCAAAGACTGCACCATCTAGGGAAACGAAAGTGAAACCAACACTTCGCCACTTAACTCTGGGTGATTCAATTCGATTCGTTTTCGATTTCGTTGAATGTTCAATCGTTTCTAAGGTTGGCGCGATTTTAATACGCCGCATGCATAATTATTATGCATAAAACGGCAAAAGACGCCTAGTTTGGATATTTGTTTTTTTTTTTTTGTTTTTACTTTCCTCAGTGAAATTGAAAATCATTTTGAAAGTGGTAAAAATTATTTGTTGCCCCGGACAAAACATACATACCAGGCGACCGTTTAAAGCAAATGCTTTTTTTTGCCGCAGTTTTTGGTCAAACGTATTACAAAATTTTAATTGCAGCTGGCGAGAGGTGGAGAGGAAAAAGAAATGTTATTGGGGAAATGCAGAGAAGATTGAACTATGGATACACTTTCTTCAATCCTTAATGGATTGAAATAAAGCAGTTTCTTGTCCTTCCCATTTTCGTTCTTAGTCTTAAAACAGTTAGCAAAAGGTAAAAGAGTTTTAATGATGGGGCAAAAGAGAGTGTGCTTGAAATGCTGCTGAACTACTGCTGCTTTGCTAAGAGTGTATGGGGAGAGTTTTGCTTGAAATGCTGCTGAATTACTGCTGCCTTGTTAAGAGTATATGTCAAGCTTATGATAAGAATCCCTATTTATCTCAGACTTAACATTTGCTCTCAACTTTTTATCCAAGTCCATCTACCCAACCTGACAACCATCAGCATCAATCCGGGCGTTGAATAAATGTTTAGCAAACCCAAATCCACACACAAGGAAGGAAATAGAGGCGACGATAAACTCCTAAAAAACAAAGCAAAAAAAGAAACTCCAAAACAAACTTCCAACTCAGTTGTCTCTGGGGCGCACTTGCAATCCAGTTTAGATGTCGTCCACCATTTGACCAATGCACGGGAGCAGGAAGCGTTTTATGGCCAAGCACACAGGCATTTGGGCACCACCAGAGGCAAAGAAACCACACAAAAAAAAAAGTGGTTGCAGTTTCGTGCACCTAAATTGCATTTGGCTCTCGATGCGTCAACGCATCGACTTAGGCCACCAGGCGAAATCTGGCCAGGTGAGATGCGTTGCATAATGCCCCATATTTATGTCTTCTTGTCAATGATTGCATCAGCTTGGCTTCCCTCCCCTCCCGACGTCTGCTCCAAATTGGCCAAGTAAAAATTCTACATTTAATTAAGTTGAACCAAAAAAAATACACAATTTAGTTTATTTATCTCCTTTATCTTTTCGACTGTGGGAAAAACTGTGCCAAAATTGACTTAAATTTTATGCAAATCTCGTAAGTCTTTTCCGCATACGCTTGGAAAAACTACATACTACAAACAGCTTGGGAAAATAAATTCATAAGCAACCAGGCTGAAGGTCGACTTGCTTAGCGGGTTGGCATTTTTGCTTTTGCCATTTGCCATCGCCTTGGGCGTGTGAGCGCCTCAACAGACGCCGACACCTGTGAAAAGGTTAACTTGGCCCGAGCAATTTGCTTTAATTGCCAGCAATTGAATTCGATTGATTCGCCAAGAAGTGAAAGTGCTTTGTTCTGACGGATGTATTCACGGTTGAATGACTTGCCTTGCGAAAAATTCATCACATAACTCATAGAGCCTTCCCCCATCCCATAACTCACGCCTCCGTCTTCGTCTCCGTCTGATCGATGTTGCAACAGGTGAGGAGTTTTTTTTGACAAGTTGACTGATTGAATTTGCGGTGAGGCTGAGGCCTCTGTCAATGCACTTTCGATGGCAAATTGAAAATCCAAAAAAAAAAAAAACTAGACAAGTTGTCTACGTGGGTTTACATTTATGCTAATTAACTCAATTTCCACGATCCATAAAAAAACAAACACAATTGCAGTTAGTTTATTATAGCGGAAATTGTTGGAGTATGAGAATATTTTAATTGTTTTTTGTCTTCTGGAAAAATATTTATCTTCCGAAAACCAACAAATAAAACATTTAAGGCCAATTCAAATTCTTAAGGCAGACAAAAGAAACATTTATATCAAATGAAGGTTGAGATTTATGGGCAACGAAGTTGGAATACACTTGAAGTTGTAAGTTAAGTAAATGTCTTGTAATAATTCTTAATTGTAAATTTAAGCACACTATTAAAAGGATGCCCAAGAGTACCAAGAATTGGAGATATTTCCGAATATATATTACAGATGCATAAGTACAAAAAGCCACCAAATTTTTGGAAAAAAATGTAACCATCAACGCATTTTCATCAAAAATTTCCTCAGAAGTCCAAGGTTTCGCTCACGGACAATTTCTTAAACTTATCTTCATAAGCTACATAGTTTCTAAGAACAAGGGCGTACGCAGGATTAAAATTGGGGGGGGGTTAGTTTTTTATTTCATTTTTGCAGTACATATTTACCATTTAAATGGTTTTCCATCATGGTTGAACGTAGCCAAGTTTTCACCCTTCTCAATGGGCTGAAAGTGCTTTCTATCGAGGATATAATACAAGGAAGAGCTAGTTCAATACAAAGATCGACAACTGACCTAGATAGATGCATCTCTATATCGGAAGTTAACGAGGCCATTGGCAACTTGAAAACTAATAAAGCGCCAGGGGATGACAGAATATCTGCTGAATTTTTTTAAAAACGCGACTCCAAACTTCATAGAACTGCTAACACGCACCTACAATAGTATGTACAATCAAGGGACCTTTCCAGACTCCTTCAAGCGTAGCATTATATTCCCTACAGGGGAATATCTTGCCTTAACGTCATGATGAAAATTCTAACCGGAGTACTACTTTCCCGCTTGACTGAATGGGTTAACAAGAAGGATCTACTTAGTGAATATCAGAATGGATTTCGAAAGGGCTATTCTACAGTCGATAGCATCTTTGTCCTAACGTCAATTGCTCAGTCTTTTCTCCAGTCCAAGAAAAAGTTGTATATATTTTTTATTGATTTTAAAGCAGCATTCGATACAGTGAATTGAAGAAGTCTGTTCTATAAACTGAGCAACATCGGGCTATCTACTAAAATGCTCAAGGCAATATTATAGCTGTACGAAAATAACACAGCATCGGTTTGGGATGGTTCCAGACTTTCTGATTGGTTTAACACTAACTGTGGTCAAGCAGGGCTGTATTCTAAGTCCACTTTTGTTCTCCCTACCAGGAAGGGTTAACTTTGCTGGACAACTGTTCAAAGTATTGATGTATGCCGACGATATGTGTCTTTTTGCCGATTCTCCGCAAATGCTTCAAGAAATGATTAATAAGCTACACGAATATTGTAGTGAATGGTGCCTTTAAATCAACACGGAGAAATAAAAAATCATGATAATTAGACAGGGTAGCGGGCGTTACTCTCGACTAGAAGACTAGACGATAGACGGTGTTACCCTCGAAAAGGTAAAGAGCTTTAAATATCTAGGAGTACTAGTGACACACAATATGTCATTTAAGGCTCACCTCCGCGAGAAGCTGAAAGATGCAAAAGTGGCCATAAACCAAGCACAAAATACGCAGTCTTCCAAGCGGCAGTACGCTCAATCCTGTGCTATGGTTCGCAAGTATGGGGCCATACATCTTCTGAACATGTCGAGCGTCTCCTAACTTTCTTCGTAAAAAAAGTATTTAGGCTCCCTTCAACTTCTCCAAATTATGCAATATTAATTGAAACTGGTTTGCCCTCTCTGTACACGTACACACTGCATACCCGTTTTTAACTAAGTAAACAAAATAATGAATATGGAGAGTTCAAGACTGCCGAAGATCATAGCTAGACATCTCCAAGGCGAAAGATCCCAGTTCTTTGAAATATGGTCTAACATCTCAAACGAGTGCTGCGTCAGTATCGACTTTGGAAACCATCTACTGTGGCAGCAATCCCACGCACAAATCATTGCCAAAATCTGTGAAGTTGAAAGGGACGGGTTTATTGCGCAAGCAAAAAGGAGCACAGTGAGGACTCTGTATAAATCACTGGACCTCAACCTCGGATCGAAAAACTACTTCGATGACAGTCTAGGTGTGTAGAGGATAAGCGCTATCTTCAGGACGAGATGTGAAACTCTTTGCCTTAATTTTCAACCTCACAGGAGTAACACTCAGCAGGATTGTACCCTCTGCAATATGTGTGCAGGAAAGATGTAACTCACTTTGTTTGAATCTGCCTCATCTTAAAGGAGCTACGTATGTAGCACTTTCAGCGTCTATTCCTATCTGAAAACGAACTCAACGCTTTGCTTAATGGAGAAAACTACTACTACTACTACTACAAAGAGCGATCTTTGTTATTGGGAAAAATCGTCTGCTTTCTTGTACAACAACTTGTTGCTTGTTGCAACGAGTCCAAGTATGGAATCAATAGCGATCTCTTCCCAAATTCAACCATATTCAAGGAAGGATGATTTGAGCGTTGGTTTTGAACTTTCACAGTTCTAGGAGTTCGATTTCTTCACCAGTTGAATGATTTTATTTACGTGGTTTGTGGACTTGAGAAGGTCCAATCTCTGTGATTGTAGGACAATAACCACTGGCTCAAGGTACGCAGAATATTTGGCTATAATGAAGATGCATATTATAAAAGTTTACTGGGTAATGGCAGAACGCAGCTGAAAAGCAGATGATCCGGTACCAGAGTTTCCTTCTATTTCAAGTTGTTCTTAAAAACTCCAATACCTACGCTGGTGAAAATGATTATTTAAACATAACATATCAATTGGGTGGGGGAAATGATATGACTTTCATATCAATTAGAACTCGAATTTCGGAAAAGGGAAGGCGACGGCATGCTTATATTAGCTGTGACAGTGTAAGATAGTGTGACCGGGTGTGGTGCAGCGGTTAGTGTGTGAGTCCGCTTTGGGGGCGACGTGGTTTTAATGGTGACATGACAAAACGCCTACGGACATAAGGCCCATATGAAAAATGTCAATCACTACTTTGAAATATAACTCAGAATTTTTCTGGGCTTTTTGACCGGACATAAGGCCTATGGGTGGCCCATTAAATGCTCAGTGCTAAATATAGATATTATCAAATTTATGCTATCCACAGAGTGTATATAATTTTGCTCCTTTAAAATGGGCATAGAAATTCTGTCCCATTTCGCTCGTGTAAGGCCATTTTCTCATGTTCCTGTTTTTGTTCAAATCGAAGTGTACGTGATTTGGCAACCAGATGGATTTTGTGCAATTGGTTGTCTCATGTAGGTTGATTCCCAATTTGGGTCACACCGGCAAGGCTGAAAACGCAATAATAGTAAGATGGCAGCGAGTCTGCACTCTGCTGTTTATTAGTGGCATTCTTAAAAGAAATTTAGATTTGATTATCTAAATCGCTTATGGCTTTCACTTCAAGCAAATTTAAACATTGATTTGATTTGACAAGAAAACAAAGCAAAGTATTTGGGAGGCCACGGCTATGACCCAAAATGCAATCAATGGCGGGTTTCTATCCATATATACAAATAAAACTCCAAATCGCTGTCTTTTGGAAGTGAATAAATAAAACTTTATTTGAATATTAATTGACTCCAATCGCCTCCACATATCCCACACAAGTGTCCGACTCCCTGGTTTTGTAACTGGGATCGCGTTGATGGGAAGATCGAAATTGCTGAACAATCCGAAGCACATCTATAACTGAACCATTACGTTTCAACTTGCGCTGGTCGCCGGGGCAGTCACATGCCGAATAGGCTGGATACTGCACTTCACGTTGTAGAGCGTGGACACCATTTCGTAGTTAACCTTCTGCTTGGGTTTTGAGATTATATTGTACTTCTACATAACTCTGTCCACTTTAGGCCGCTTATATGCAAGAGACAGCTAATTCGATTTCCAATTAAAGCAACATATTTCTGGTTACAGTTTCAGTGTTTTTATTAAACAAGATATGGGCCTAATGTCCAAAATTTATGTAGACATTAGGCCCCTAACATGATGTAGTTTAATTTCGATGCTTTTGTCCGTGGGCGTTTTGTCATGTCACCGGTTTTAATCCTGCTTCGTTTTTTTATCTTATCAGAATTAAATTGATATAAAATCATGTGGAATTGACTGCCATCTTAAATCCCTTTTTTCTCTGTGTATTTGTAAACTCTGTATAATTTGTAACATGTCCCTAAGATCTTTAAGTTCAAATTTTAGGTTTGATAAACAAATCTTTTCCCAAACAAGAAATCTTTTGTCAAGTCTTAACTGTTTACTGAAAAGTTTGTCTGCAATTAAAGTTCCTTTGAATTTCCAATCCACCAAAAATATCTAAATACCCCCCACTGAAGGGCCACCTAAAAACCCACAAAATATACTTTTAATACAAACAATCAGACAAACAATTCAATTCAATTAGATTCATAATGGAATTTTTGTAACAGCCACAACGAAATGGAGTCTACGACCTTGAGTCTCCCACATGTATGTACGGGCCACATGGTGCTAAGCCAATTAAAGCTTGATGCACGGATCGGATCGGATCAAAAGCATAGACTGGCATAGAGCTGGCAATGAGTCAGAATTAAGGCGAGGGGTGACCAAATGATTCATGGCATTCACATGCAGTTTTGCAAAACTAAATCGATTTTCCCAGCAAATAAAAACAACAACAAAAAACTTGTCTCAGTCTGAAGACAAAATGCATTGCAAAACTGGCCCGACAGACATGTTTATGCGACATTTATAGCATTTGTTCGAAACTAATTTGCATTTAGTGCACAAAGTGAGGACATGAAAGATTCTTGTGGCTGTCATTTGTTAATTTTCAAATGGTCAAAAGCGGGAGCATCAATGGTAAGGGGTGTCTTTTTTTGAGGCTTATTGGGAATACATAACTAAATTAGTTTAGTTTAGTTTAGTTCCTAACGGAAAATGTAACCTCTGAATACCACACGCTTTATTTGCCCCAAGTCTTTTGTTAGTTTTGCTACAGTTTTTCTTCATTATTGTTGTTGTTGTTGTTACCTGTCTGGCCCCAAACCAAAAAGCTACGAGCTACAAATTTTAAAAGCCACTTTAGCCGCTGGCAGCGCCAAGGCAGAGACAGTGGCAGCGGCAGCGCAGTTACCAGTTTGTGGTTGGAAGAAAACCGAACCACTCTTTACTTACTTTGGCGCACGGAGGCTTTTCATTTCTTCAGTCTGTTAACGGCACGCCAACGATGCAGACGCATCAGCTCCAACTCCGGCTAAGAAGTGTAACTGTGTAACCTATCAAAACTGTAACTAGTGTGCACAGTGGTCTCAAGTGCGTTTGTTTTGAGTGAAATATAGAAAAAAAAATAAAAGTGAAATCACCACGAAGCTAGGCTTCCCCCTTCCTGTTTGTGCTGCTAATTTTGCAAATTAAACGAAATTAAAACATTAAATCAATCCAATTAAGAGTTGAAACAGAAAAAGAGAGAGATAAAAAATAAAAAAAAGTAACTCATTTGCTGACCACTTGTGGCCGCCGAAGCCAACCATTTGGACTGAAGCAGGAGCTGGGTAAGTGGCGTAGAGGAGGAGCTGCCAAAAAAGGCAAATAGAAATTTTTGCTCTCCACATACTCGAGTGAGTGAGTGTGGCAATTTGCAGTTTATTTTCATGCTCTAATTATTTGGAAATTTTCATGTTTGTTGGTTTCTGCTTAACTCACATGCAATTTGTTTGGTCTAGAGGCTCATACGAGAGTCACCTAATGACATCAACAGTTTAAAAGCCATCAAGATAAGACCACAGAATGGCCCATTCTGTGCTTTTTTCAAAACTTCATTAACCCAATTTTCACCTGCAGAGAAATTTTTTTTTCGTTGGACAAGAAAAATCTTGTTTATTGGTTTAATTTACATAGACATACAAACCACTAAGCTGATGATGGACTATGCCAGTTTTTCTCTCCACATGTGTGGTAAATGACCATAACGAAACTAATGTCTACTTTTGTCAACAACGAAAAAAAAAAGTGAAGTAAAACATGAAAGCGAAAATGTATTTTTATATTTATATGCGACTCGAAATTAAATACTTTCTAATTACAATAAACGCAGGCGATGCCCGCCGGCCGGCCATAGCCTTTGGCTTTGGCAGCCAACTGCAAACACGTAGCCGCCGCATCGGCCAATGCCAGCCAATGGAAACAAATTGAGTTGCGAAAGTGTCAAGAAACCAAATACAAAAAAAAAAATAATTTTAAGACTCACTTTTTCTTTATTGTCAGGGTTTAATGTGGCGCTTGATGTCTGTTTATTTATTATTTGGCCAAGACGCGTGCCATTGTCAGGCCCAAACGAAAGTGAAATGTGTGCAAATGCCTGGCCATCATACCCAGAAGCTTCAACTGCGAACGTGCCTGTCGCACTCTCACTCCATAATATGAAAAACAAAAGACTTAAGACACAAACTTGCATCATAAAATTGAATTAAGTTTTAATAGATCCATATCAAATGTAAACACTCTCACAAACAGATATAATCGTGAGCCTATAAAAAAAATCATTTTATACCCTTTCCAAATGGGGATATCAATTTTAGTATATCATATATTTTTCCTTTCCAATTAAATATTACTAAATTATTTTAAATACCAGACAGTCATAGGTAAAACTTTAATAATCAAATTTTAATAGTAAGGAAAAGTACACTAAAAAATAGGAGCTAATTTTTTGATAAGGATGTTAGATGTGCTACGTGGAACTAGAACAAAGTCTAATTCGTTTTGAGTATCCGTCTTTTGATTTAAGCAGTTTCTATAAAAATGCAAGAATTTACAAAAATCTAAAAAGATTTGTAGAACTCAACCGTATTTTCTGTTAGATGCCATATATATGATATTGACTAGGCAAGTTCGGTACTCCAATACAACTTTATGTTAGTAGTCTACCCCATGACCCAATTCTCAAATGATTTGTAGCAATTTGTAGAACACATTTCTAAATCAGATGACGTCGCAATATATCGATCAGCTAACAGTTATGGTCATATTTTTTAATAAATATAATTTTTGTGAAACCCAGCCTAAATTTTGTTTGCGGTTTATTCACACTTGGGGAGGTTCAAGCATAAGTTTCCATTAAGCGAACAACCCTGCTATGTTATGTAAATAAATCGATAAAAATATAGAATCAAGAATATTTACTTGATCAGCATCATACATCCATTTTTGCCTGGCTATCTGTTCGTCTGTTTATACGAAACGAAGAGATCTCAGAGATCGCAGAGACGGTAAAAGACAGAGGATTTATAAGTTTGAAATGTGTACTTCTTATACTTTCAGGTACATTTTTGATTAGCCGAAGGATTAATAAAAATCGAATAAACTATACTCAAGTTATGACCAAAAGAAAGTACGCTACCGCAGCCAAATGATAGTATCTATTTAAGCCATGATTACTATTTAGATTAATCTGTGTAGATTGGGGTTTTGTTCAGTTAACTGAACGCGTCGTGCTGCCGGTAAGAATGACTGTTACACAATGGCAGAGAGATATTTGTGTGTGTGAGTTAGAGATGTACAATAATATGGCGGAAGTATCGAGCATCGATAGTTGTTAGTGATGTGTGAACTAGATAGAGGACTTGGAGCTGGATGAACTCCCTTAAGTGTGAAGTCAACTGGGTTATCAGGGAAGTTGACGCAGAATGCTGGTTTGTACATACATCTTTACACTTTTGTGAGTGGTTCCACGTTCACGGAGTCTGAAGAGGCTGGATGTTGTGATTGCTTGTTTACCAGGTTGGTTGGACATGTGCTGCCTGTGCAAGTGTATATCCGCCAGCCATAGGTCTGTTATTGACAAGGTGGGCTCTTGAGTGACTATTTAAGCCATGCTGAAAAAGCTCCTTGAACTCTAAGACGTCTTCATGTACAGATGAATGTTCCTGATCGCTGCGAATGTTAACCGTCTACAAATGATGTTGAGCTCCAACATGATGTAGTTTAAGTTAATTAAACAATTTTTTTTTTTTTTGATTCTAGACGTGCTTACATGAGTGCATAATCGTATGTGTCGCTGGTGTGCGTCTGCAGTTAATGTATGCATGTGTGCAATGTATTTTGTTTTATTTTTTGATTTCCTTGATATATACACAATTTGTGGCATTATCGCTCTAAGGAGGAGCATATGGCGAAAACAAAATTCTTCCCACGATTTCTGTCTGCTGCCAGGTGTCTTAGTTCGTTCCAACTCAATCTGGTTTCTGCATGGATCGACCTCTCTGCCGGCTGCCTTGTGGGTTCCATTGAAGAACCATCTTCGCGAGGTTTTCATCTTCTCTTCGTAAGGTGTGTCCAATCCAGTTCCATTTACGTCTCTTTATCTTTGTCGCAATGGGATCGTTTTCACAATACTCCAGAAGGTTTTCATTTGTGATTGTGAGAGGCCACGATATACGGCAAAATATTAGTAGTTTTCCGCCAGGTCTCTGATCCATATAGTAACACCGACTTTACGCTGGTATTAAAGATACGCAGTTTCGTTTTCAGCGATACGGAACGGGAGTGCCACACCCGGTGTAGCTTTGGAAAGGCGTTTCTTGCTTTGGAAATGCATGTTTCCACATCCATCATTGCACCGCCATCTTTCGCAATGACACTTCCCAGGTAGCAGAATTTTTGTTTACGAGACTGCCATTAACTGCCACGCTTAGGGGGGTTGTATTGGGGGTTTGCGTCCGCATCAGCTTAGTCTTCGAGCCCCATGCGCGAGCATTTCGTTCCAGAGCCTTAAGCTTCGCTGAGACCCCTTCAAGTGTAAGAGTCATGAAGCAGATGTCGTCAGCGTAGTACAGGTCACATAAAGTTTGGTTGATTCTCTGGATACCGTCCCACGCCTCGTTACTTGTGCGTTTGAAGACATCGTCGAGGACAACTATAAATAGAAGTGGTAACAGAACGCATCCTTGCTGCACGCTGCCTTTCCAGCGAACGGTGAGACTTTAGACCGGGATACCGCAGTTGTGAAGAGAGCTCCATATGGCCTCCCTTTCGATGGTGTCAAATGCTCGCTCGAAATCCACAAACAGTAAACAGAGTGGACACCTCCATTCCGTGGACTGCTCCACAATTATGCGCTAGGTGATAATATGGTCCACACAGGATCGGTTGGGTCTGAAACCATTTTGCTCTCGTCTGAGCAGGATTATAAACTTTAAACATTGTTCTTGTGCATTTGTTTAAATATTTTTGTTCAATGTTTTATGTACATTTCACTTTCGTTATTGTGTTGTTGAGTTTTGTTTGTATGTTTGTTCAATTATTTATGTGTATGTTTAAGTAGTGGCATCATCTATCTGTGGGTTTTAAAAATCCCTCTACAAGCATTGTTCAAAGCAAGTAGTGGCGTCATCAATTGGTCAAGATATGACCAAAAGAAAGATCGCTGCCGCAGCGCACTTGCTGTTAAAGGGGATCACGTTTCAACGTAGATCGTTGTCGATTCCCATTCTAACCTACTTGCAGCTCTATTTCACATCTTAACTCGATTTTTCATATTCAAGGGGTTCCAGCTTACGCTAAACACCTTCCACTGAATGTTTAAAAAACTTACCTGATCGTTGCCGTACCATTTATATTCAATTAAAAGTGTATCTAAACTTCATTTTTCCTCCAATCATTTTCCCCCCAAACTCATTCTAAACTGTGCTGGCCTACTGATATTTTTTTTCTCACACTTTTTAGTCCGGTCACGGATGTAGATTGATTGCTCATGTTGGTCCAACTTTAACTGCTTCGGACTTGCTGTACTTTATGTAGATTTGCTTTTGCTGATTGCATAAAACCTGAGCCAGAATGGCAGCCAGTAGTAAATAGTTGACTTGCCAGGCCAACTTTTGCTTTCTTCAGGTCTGGCTGCTGCTCCACATTTGTGGTCTGTGCTGGGGCTTTTGTTTTGTCAGTGGCTGCTTTATGGTTTTTCATATAAGTTTTAGTTGTGGTTTTGCAATTGTCACATTGTTTTGGGGCTACTTGGCGGCATTTGGAAACAAAAGCTTTTGTGTGTAATTAACGTGGCGCATCATTTGCGCAATTGCGGCCGACTTGATGGTGGTGATTGCGGTTGTCATCGAAATCGATCAGTGATAATAGTTTAAAACGACAACAACACCAAAAAAAAGAAACAATTTAGCTGTAAATTTCGGCATCCGGTTTTCGGTTTTGTAACGGCTTGTGCTCCCCCGCCTAGCTAATTAGGCGGGGGAAAGGCTTTCGCTTTCAAAAAATGCCACACCGTATTATACCATTCCACATAAATTCTTGAGATTATGCAAGCGCCAACGCATATTTCAGTTGGTTAGGGTTTCTGAGCAGGTGCCTCCTCATTTGGAAAGCAAACACTGAAATGGAAAGTGAAATTTACATTTCGTTTAATAATTTCGAGTGTGCTTCAATGTGTGTGTGCGTAGCGGCATAAAGCTTGAGGAATTAGTCAAACAAAAAACATATTTAAAACGCCTCGAAATTGAATTTTCCGTCAGGCTAACAAGCAGAGAGCACGCCCCTGGCCAACACCGACTGAGAGACAGCCAGACATAAAATGCATTTCATTGTCGCTTTCCATTTCCATAGCCACCGAATCCGAATCCGAGTTCAATGGCATCGCATAATTTATGCGTTGGCAAAAATATCTTTGATCTGCTTTGAACCCGAATGTGTAACGGCTTTAATTAGCGGTTATGTATGCCAGCCGAGATACAGATACAATATTTATTGTGCGACTTGTGCAAAAGTTCATTAAAGTTGGCTTGACAAACTTTTCGTGCGTTGCGTTGCATTGCGGCAACAAATTTTCCACTTAATTGTAACTGCCAATTGCTGGAGAGTGAGTCATAAATTGTAGTACAAGTATGTTGGGTCAGCACGCACATTCTGATTTCATTTTCATAGTCCCCGTCCCAGCCCCAGCCACAGAGGCGGTACCGGCTCTGGCTTTGCTCTAATAACTGCAGCCTCACGCCAAACTTGGTCGGCGCTCTTGGGCTGCAGTCTTAAGTATCTTTATGTGTGTTTATTCTCTGCAGGCAATTTTAAGCCAACACAATCTATTTATTATGTTTGTGAAGTATGTAGGTAGTTAGGTGTGTGTGTGTGTGTGTGTGTGTGTGTTTGCGAAGCCAGCTAAGCGTGGCCGTTGCGTTGAGACAGCCAAACGAGGCGTTGATTTGCAGCCCCCAAAATGCAATTAAAATCTTGACTCGGATTTGTATTTGTATTGTTTTGCAGCATTACAACACGACACAATGCCAAAAACTATAGTAAGATTATCATACCCTAGCCGGGAGGGTCATTTCAACAATGCTTGCAGTTAGTAAAGAATATCATAAACTGGAGCACATTTGGTATCCATGGTATACAATTTACAATTGCACCTACAGTACATGTTGTTAATTGCCATCAGGCAGTTGATAACAACCTTCCTATCCAGTTGAAATTTTAATTCTCAAGAAAGGGAGCAATGTACAGATCAATCAAAATCCTAAGAAATAACTCTAGGCAACGATTTTTTGACTATTTCTTTTAAAAGGACGATTTTAAAGACTTGGATTTATTTTCTACTTTTTGGAATTTAGGAGAGCTTAGATATTGCGAATATTTATATTGAAAGATGGGTGATCCAATGAACTCGCATATCGAGGTAAATCAAGAAAATAAATACACATCCACTTTCTTCATGCAGGTAATAGTTTTGAAGTAATTAAAAAATGCATTAAAAAATTCAAGATTGTACACTCAGAAAAAAATTTGCCCTTGTTTTTAGAAAAATTATATAAAAAGAAATTGTTTTCTAGAACTTCGAAAAATATTCCATAAAAATAAATTGTTTGAAAAAACTTTTCTAAAAGCAAAAAAAAAGACATTTTTCTGTTAATCATTGTTTTTTTCCTAAAATCACTTTCTTAAATCTATGTCAAAATTTACCTTTGATTTTTGAGTAAAAGCACCCTTAAAGTGAATGTTGCATTTTCCGAGAAACAGAGAAGATTTTCTTCAATTAATTTTCTTAAAAATATAGTAGGCGATAGTAGCCATTGTTTTTAGCAAAAAATGTATGTCTTTTTAGCAAACAAGGCAAATGGAAAAAATAGCTAAACGAGCTAATACAGCAAACAAATTCTACTTATGAATAATTTTTTTTCTAAAATTTCTATATTTTGGTATATTGATTTTGATAAAATTGTTAAATGAAAACATTTTTTTCTAATACAAGTAATATTTTTTTTTCTAAACTTAAAGAATTGTTGTCTTATTCAAGGCTTTTTGACTGTTAAGAAAACTTGCGTTACGTTTCAGAAAAATTACAATTTAGGGTGAATCGCCTGAGGACGGATTTCCAAGGCGAATTTCAAATTCTTAGAGCGAGATAGACCTTTTTTTTATGAGTGTACTGCCAAATTTGTTTAAATTTGATTTAAACTCTGCAAATATTCCATAAAATACATTAATAAGGCGTCAAACAAGCCATCCCTTCAATCTTTAAAAAAAAGGACGGTTATATAAAAACCTTAATGGAAAAAATTTGTTTTCGGACCAATGATCGAATTGCTGTACCCAGGGAATCAAACCGGAACCAGAACCGTTTACCGAAAATACCTTTTTAAGTTCGATGTTCTTAATGTAATGTGTATCAGTATCCGAGTACCAATGTTTTGGGAACCGAAAAGACCAAAAAGAATCTAAACCTTGTTCCGGTACACTTTCGGTTCAACAACTAGACTGCAATACGGACACTTAGTTTTGTTACGCAATTGGCGTGAAATTTTGGCACAATATAGAATTGATACTGAGAAAGTCTTTGGTAATAAAATCTCAATTTTGACTTAACTCGAGCTGTTATTCCTTATTGCCACAGATATATTCCATTCTTTTCATTAAATACTGCTTAGATCCAAATCGGATAACTATAGCAATTATTATAGCAAAGAGGAAAACCTTGTTTATTTTCAATGGTAGCGGCTTTAATCTTTCGAGTTATAAATATTTAGCACAATTTTAACGATTTTCATCAAATTAGGATGAATATATATTAAAAAGCTGTCATATAAACAACTGGTCTTTGGCAACCTTGAAGATTATGAAACACTAAGTTGATTTAGTATTGTTTTATAATGCATTTATTAAGTTTATTTCAAAAACGCTGTTCAAATGCAAGCGGACGCTAAGCTTCTAAACTATAAATGAGATTTTGGTAAGGTACAGGCCAAACGAAAGTGGTGACATCTATTGGTTAGCTTGGTAAGTCACTTAACTAACATTGTTCAAATCGAAAATGAAATTGTTCTATTAAAATGAAAATTTTCTATTAAAATAAAAAAGTATTAATTCTGGTACCAGTTCCGGTACGTCTCAAAATGAGTGTATCGGTTAAAGGTTATATTTCGGTTTTCGACAGGTTATTGTAGCTCTTAATCAGTTTGAATGTTAACTATGCCCCCTACGAAGACGAACAATAAAAAAATCTAACTGAGTCAATTTGCCTGAACTTGAAACCTTCCACTTTTTACTCATATGCCCATAACTTCAATATTCTTTGATGGATTTCAATAAAATATGTGGCGTTGTTTTTTTTACAAAAAAAATTTTTGGCTACCGGAAATAAAATAAATTTTCCCTTAAATCGTGGAGAAAATCGCTCTTAAAATCTAGCTTTTCAAAAAAAAATTACAAATTTGATGAAAAGATGTCAAAACGAGAAGGCCAAGCTAACTTCGTCTTTGCCGAAGTTTTAATACCCTTGCAAATGTTTTAATACAACAGAGTTTACGAACGTCAGCATTAAAACAAACCATTTTTCTGATAAAAAAGCCACTTTTCGACCGATAGTTCCTATGGCAACTATAAGATATAGTCATCCGATCCGGTCGGTTCCGACATATTTGCAGTGTGCAGTAAAAAGAAGACTCTGTGCAAAGTTTCAGCTCGATAGCTTTAAAATTGAGAGACTAGTTTGCGTAGAAACAGACAGACAGACGGACAGACGGACGGACGGACAGACGGACAAACAGACGGACGGACAAAGCTCAATCGACTCAGCTCGTCGCCCTGATCAAGAATATATACAGTTTATAGGGTCGGAAATGAATATTTCTATGCGTTGCAAACTTCTGGGCAAAATTATAATACCCTTTGCAAGGGTATAAAAAGCCTTATAACGCCGAAGTCAAGCACCAGATTAAGATGTGGTGTATAAGTGAATGATAGATTTTCATAATGATCGAACCGATACTGAAGACATAGACTTTCTTTTTAAGGTACTTTTTTTAACATTTATGGGAAACTAGATTTTCCGTGATTTCTTGGATTTTTGAACTCAGCAAAGGGATTTACATAAGGAAATGCTTTATTATTTTTCAAAATAGTGTAGTTAGAGAACGAATGCTCTAGGAAAACAATTATTCTTTCTTAAATTTTTAAGAACTTTACTTTTGGAATTGATAGAATGGCGTTGTACACGCTCTCATAGAACGAGGAAGAGAGAGAGAGAGAGCGCATACACAGTCTAT
The DNA here is from genome assembly GCA_018904275.1 of Lordiphosa clarofinis. Lineage (NCBI taxonomy): Eukaryota > Metazoa > Arthropoda > Insecta > Diptera > Drosophilidae > Lordiphosa > Lordiphosa clarofinis. Next base: position 384,240 of record JAEIGQ010000070.1, on the reverse strand, counting down.
CGTTGTCAGTTGCGAACAAATACAAACGGCGTTCGATCTTGATATTGTAGTTTATGGATGACAGCTGAGTGGTCTAAGCTGTCCGTCTTCTGTGTTATCTATGTGGCTATCTTAAAATCAATCACAGCTTAGAAAAGAGTGGGTGGTGATTGAGGGTGAGTGGAGGAGAGAAAAAAACCACGTCGGACGGTCAGGTCGGGTCTTTCGTGTCACTCATTCATGGTTTCGTTCCGGTTCTATAGGTTCCAATAATAACTTCTGGAACGAGATTTCAAACATTTTTTGTTTTGGTTAAGGGTTTCGTAAACGAGTTTTATCCATTTTGTTCAAGTAATTGGACACAGCTCTGACACAATTACGTTGTGGAGGCGCAGTCGATTCATGTATAATTTTGTGTGACAACTGAATACAAATAGTTCAGTATTTTCAAACGAAACCGAAATACGATTCAGAAAGTGTAATTTCGACTCTTATTCATTGATTTTGAATGAATGTAAAAATGTGTTAAGCAGATTAGAAAACAAAATAAACCATGTTTATTTGAGTTGTTGAAGGTGAAGCTAACAGAAAATTTAGCAAAAAATTAACTGAATTTATAGTTTTAAGAAAATTTACTAGAATTTCTTTAAATATAAGCTGGTCGATGTGGTGTATTTCAATTTAAAAATGATTTCTTTAAGACTTGGAGAAATTGGTTGCTTAGCTCTTATAAACAGTTGCTTTGTGTTTATGACATTTCGCCACATGCGGCTAGGTATAAATATTCATAATAAAATTTTTGAATGAAAACTGATGTTAATTTTACGACAGTCATTTCAAAAAACTATACCTTTATTGCTTTTACTGATTTCTCAGTGCACTAAACATGGACTTGTTTGCTGAAATCGCCTGTCTGTCTATGCAAAACAGTTCCTCAGTTTATTATACATGATTTCACATTTAATAACTTTACTTAAATTTTTTTAAGAGCATATTCCCATCAACTCTAACTAACCAAACATTATTTGCATATTTTTATGATCTTTGCAGTTTCCCAAAAAAAAAAAACCAAATCCGTTTTGATACTTGAAGTTGGCTCTTTGTTTGCCGTTGTTTATGGTAAGTTACAATTATGGTCTCTCTAGACCTCTAGCAAAGGGTGGGTGAGGGGGCGTAAGGGCGTGTCTGGCAATCCAATTAAACTCACACCCAAATCATCAACAAACCAATGAAACAATGTCAATGCCAGAAAGCTAATCTCATTATGCAGAAGTAACAACTCGAGGCTTGGTATGTAATCCGCTTAGATACATGTGGTATTCCTGCATCCGGCTTCGTCTAAGCATTGGAGAGCAGTTCAACCGCAGAGCCATTAACTGCCCATTTCCAGTGCAATTAATCCGAAGGCCACAAACACGCCCCCCCAAGCAATGGAAGGTAACTTTCTTTCCCAGACAGCTCAGCTGAGGCTGAGGCTGAGGCTGAATTATTACAAGATATGTGCTGTGCTACATGAAATGAAAGGGAAATTGCGACTGAGGGCATTGTCACATTTCACTTTCGATGAAAGACAACACAATACTCGTAATTTCAAGTGCAATGTCTTTGGGTGCTGTCTGTAGACGGGAGTCGCTGGGGTGTGACTATAAATTTGACAAACGGGTTTTTGGCTGCAGTTCCCAAACTGACCGCAAGTGCGTCTAATTTTTATCTGCCTCTTTGTCTTTTTTTTTTAGTTTTTGTAATAGCACACTGAACGTTGCGGAGCAACTCAATGAACTTTCTTCTTTCACTGTTCCACCTGTAAACTGCCTGCCGCTGTCTGTTGACTGTTGCACCGCACAGTGGTTAGTTTGAAGAAAATCTTGAAATCATAAAAAATTCTGGAAATTTTCGGCAAAGTTTTTTAAATGATTAGGTTAAATTCTAAATTATTCCCAAACAAAAATCAAGTCTATATATATTTAGCCCGGTTTTACTGAGCAAATCACCCACTGTGCTCTGTTGCATGTAATGCCCCAAGTTCCGTTTTTTGTGTGTTACGATATTTCGCATTATTTTTTTTGCACTGACGTTTCTTGCTTTCGTTTAACCCATTTAATGCAGCGGTTAGTCTGGCTCTGACTCTGGCATCCGTTATAAGCCACTAACCAAACATATGTGCGATTAATTCACTGGAAAAGTGAAAACGAAAGTGCCGCTGCAGCAGTTGTTGCCGCTGCTCACTTATCCATCCAAGCGGTGGTCAGGTTTGGTCACTCAACAAAATTCACTTTCGTTTTGGCATCGAATCTTCTCTCTGATAATGATGATGCAATTAGTGGGCGCCCAACCATTTGACCATATGCAAAATCATTATTCCAATGAGGAAATCAATCTGCATGGATCATGGCGCCTGGCTGGCTGTCCAATGATGCATTTCAAAATGGTTGACTATCATTTAAATATTGCAATTTCTCGCATTGACCAAATGAAAACAAGTGCACGATTATGGCAATTTGGTGGCAGTTATGGACCGATGGCCGACCAGTTACAACAGTTGGCCAGTGCCCGTTGCAGCTTCATGGCGGCCGGTTTAAAGCCGGCAATTATCTCTTGATTTACGGCAAAAAAAATAAAGCAACCTTTCACTTGAACGGGTCGGTGCGGAGATAACGATCGTAAAATGCAAATGAATAAGAATTGAGAGCTCCCTGCCCCAAGTCCAACTCTTGCAGCTGCCCATTGACCTTGCGATCTGTGATCTCTGTTATTTGAGTTGGGTGGGATAGGGTAAAGATCTTGACAGGTTAGTTTGGAAATTGGTACATTGGTTGGGTTCTGGATATGATGAAATATTTCTGCCATATTAAGTAAGACAATCTGGTTGAGTAGTTAATCAGCAGTAAAGTTCTACTTTAATAATATTGCACGATTTTTTGGGGTTTTACCATGGTTCCTAGTCTTCTTAAGGTTGGGACAACATCGAGAAGAACAATACACCATAACAGCAGAGCTTAATGAAAACTATTGAGAATTTGCTAAACGGTTTCGGGTATAACAACGGGCATGGAAAACTGAAGAGTTCCCCTCGGAATAGTCAGTGGACATCTTGTTTAAAATCCCCCGAAAAGAGAGCCACCTGCGCGAAAGAAACAAGTGGTGCAGGATTTGTGTGCTATTTTGGAGCTCATTAAATCAGGACTTCTGAGAGACACCCGTGGGGTAGGCGAAGAGCAAAGCAGTTTCACAGAAATTTCGTCCTCTGTCTGAGCGAGCAATGCTCGTACAGGTCAAACCAGTATACAGTAGCCGTCAACAGAAGAAGCAGAAAGTGCAAATGCCAAGGACTTCAAAAGGAAGGGAAAGGGATTATTTCCCTCATCAGAGCTCCATGGTGGAAAGCTGCTCTCGCTGCCCTTTTCAGTCCTTCATCTTTGTCTACATCAGATGATCAATGATTATGTGGACATCATTTGCTTCCTGGTTACCTAAACTCAAAGTGGATTCGCTTCTCCAAAAGGCTAAAGATACTTTAGGAATGCATTCATCACTTCCACAGTGTTAAAATCCAAACTGTTATAAACCGATGCCTTTAGCCAAGTTCTCACAGTCAAATCAAATTACAGAAACTATCAAGCCGGAGTTTGACTGATTTATGTTCGAATTTATCTAAGTGTTCACACACGCACGTCAACTAAATTTTAATCGAAATTTCGAAAGTTTTAATTTAATTTGGTTTAGTGTTCACACTCGCGAATTTGGTGTGTGGCAAATTTGTGTTTCACAGATATCTTTGTGTAATGTCTATAGCCAACGCCAAATTATCAACTTATTCTGGTCAAAGGAATTCTCCAACTGCTTAACATTTATTCAAAAAGTGACATGGATTAAAATGAAAGAAAAAAAATTCATTTATTCCTTGTGTTGGCGCTGAATGCCATGAAATCGTTGGAAAAAATACGAGAGGAAGCAAAACGCCTCTTCCTTTGTAACCTGCTTTACTTATAATTTTGTTAATAATGTTATTAATTTTGTTGAAAATGCATTAGAAAGAAAACCAAGACAGGAAATCCGTGGAAGGCCACAAAAAACAACAGAAACCTTTGACCACTACATAGTAACTTTGAGCAAAAAAGGACCCATTTAAGTCATCGAAGGCTATTGCAGCCGAAGTTGGGAATTCAGTCCAACTATACGAAGACGACTACAAGATGCCAACCTACCAGGAAGAATTGCCAGAATTGCCACCATGAGGATGCACCGGGGGAGAAAAAATGGAGAAACATTTTATTGTTTGTTAATGACTGTGAAAGGAACGTTCGACGCCCTAATGGAAAGGAATTCCATCTACGGTTTATAAAAAAAACAGTCAAACATGGAGGTGGCAATATAATGGTATGGGGTTGCTTCTCCTGGTACGGCGTGGGTCCAATTTTTCAGACTACAAACAAAATGAATGCTGAAGAGTACAAATCCTTATTGGAAACATTTATGGTACCGTATGCTGAGGAAAATACGCCATTACGTTGGGTATTTCAGCAAGATAATGATCCCAAACACACATCAAGGCTGTTATCTAAATTTTTCGAGGACCAAAAAGTGGACGTTCTGAAGTGGCCGAGCCAATCACCCAACCTTAACCCCATTGGAAACTTGTGGGGAGACTTAAAAAAGAAATTGCCAAAAGCATTCATTTTTAAATAAACAAAAATTATAGGAAGGTGTCCAAAAACTGCGGTATGAGACACCTGCCAGGCTCTTATTAAAAGTATGCCAAATAGATTAGCAGTAGTGTCCAAAAATAGAGGTGGATAGACTGGATACTAAGTTAGGAAATACAAATTTATCTTAGAAAAAGAACACAAAATGGAAATTGAAAATTTTTTTCTTACCAACACATGAAGTGTACCTATTGTTATGATCACACTGAAAACGTATCTGAAACACAAATGATCTCTTTTATGTTATATTATTATCCTATGTTTCAATTAAGTTTATTTTTATATGGGTTTTAGCGACCTGTTTTTTGTCAAAGTTTTTGCATTTTGGCTGGCTTGAGGTCGGTGGAGAGTTACAATTCAATGTAATCAACACAAATCAACAGAGATTAATTACAACAATTTGGAATAGCAATTGGTATGTCTGTACAACGATCGCTGTTTCAAAGATAACCACATCTTATCATCAGCAGACTTTTGTATTGCATATTCACATTCAAACGACCACACAGACTCCCTTATAAATCTTCATATCGCCGAATAACGAGTTGGGGAGTCCAATTTGCTATGGGACGAGACCACGATTCAGCCTAAAATTCTGCCGGCACGCCATAATGTTTGCAATAAAAACCAAAAAACGGTTTCCCTATTGAAAAACAAACAAAATCAAATACCCTGTGTATTTACAAAAAACGCCGTGACTCTGCTATGGAGGATCATTGGACAGATTGTTCAACCACCTTGCGGAGCTCAAAGGCAAAAGAAATTAATTACAATTGGAAAAGCAAAAGCAACACGTTCAAATAAACATAGCAGAATTCTAGGCTGAATCGTGGTCTCGTCCCATAGCAAATTGGAGTCCCCAACTCGTTATTCGGCGATATGAAGATTTATAAGGGAGTCTGTGTGGTCGTTTGAATGTGAATATGCAATACAAAAGTCTGCTGATGATAAGATGTGGTTATCTTTGAAACAGCGATCGTTGTACAGACATACCAATTGCTATTCCAAATTGTTGTAATTAATCTCTGTTGATTTGTGTTGATTACATTGAATTGTAACTCTCCACCGACCTCAAGCCAGCCAAAATGCAAAAACTTTGAAGTTTATTTTATTGAAAACAAAAAGTTTAAGAACCAATGAGAACAAATTTTAAGTTTAAAACAATGAATAAAAGTGTGTTCTGTTACCTTAAAGTCAGAGTTGATGTGTGTACCACTGTACCTATTAATATGATATGTGTATATATCAAATATTTCGGATCTCTAAAATTTATATAAATTCCAATTTTTAAATTTTTTTTATTTTAAAAATAAATGTTGGATATTTTGGACGCGCGCTCGCCTTAAGAATTAAACATTTGAAATAAATGGGCAGTCTATGGGATGAGTTTCGGATTTATTATCAAAAATTTTTTAATGTTTTTTAAGTGTTAATTCAAAGCTAAATTTTTAATTTAAATGTTGAATGTTTTGGCCGCCCAACACACACAGAAGAGAATGGCCAGACGGTGGAGCGAGGAGGTACACTGAGAAAAAGGGATAATTTTTGATGATCCTCAGGATATATTCGGATTCTATCCCTTTTTGGGATCCCTTGGAGATTTATTTTCGATTAAAAAGGATTCATTAGGAAAAAGATACTTTTCGATGCTTATTATTCATCCAAAGGAGCTAAAAAATATGAAAAAATTTATTTTAAAGCAGATAGATTCGAATATCCATTCTACGGGGATCTTTTTCCTGTGAAGGAAGGATGCTGAAGAGGGATAACTGAGTGGGATCTGGATGGGTTTCTGGGAAAGATTTGGGTGGGTTCTCGGTGGTATTTAGGAGGGATTTGGGTGGGATCTGGGTAGGATATGTATGAGATCTGTGTGGGATCTGGATTGGGTCTATGTGGAATCTGGGTGGGCTTTGTGGGGTACCTTTGTGGCACCTAGATGGGTTCCGGTAGGGATCTGGGTAGGATCTGAGTAGGATTTGAGTGGTATCTGGGTGACATCTGGGAGGGATCTGGTTTGGATCTGGGAGGGATCTGGATGAAATTTTTGGTGGGATTTGGGATCTCACCTTGCTGGTGTCAGGGTGGATGAAATATAATCATTAATCTATGGTGCAGTACAATAAGCAAGACTTCCTGAGGAGTTCAGGACAGGCACCAGGCAGACTTGAAGTAACTTGCAGGAGGACTGTGGGTAGAGAACGAAATTGCACACCTCCACCATACACTGGAAAGAACTAAAACCCACGGCTTATGCTTTAGGATAAAGAATAAACAGAATGGATTATCAATCGAACAAACTATTGAGAGTGAAGATTATTTGTATTTGATACAAGAATAGGTTGTAAACGTTAAGCAAGGACTTTGCTCTCATCAATCTGATTTTTGGACCTTCCCTTAGAATCTTAGTCAGAGTAAACTCGCAGCTCTTTCCCAATTTCCCATTTCCAAAAAGAAAGCGCGAAAATGCGACAGTGTTGCATGACTTTGGTAAGCGGTCGGTGTGAATTCGGTCGTAAAGGGCTATGTCTAGGGGAACTCTGGTGAAAACGTATAGTATTTAGTGAAAGTTTGCGGGCTATAAGGCCGATGTGGTGTGTTGGAATTGTAAAGAAGTCAATGAAGTTGTACTTTGCCTAACCTTCTTCACCACCTGTCCAGTTTGGATAATTTAACAATCCTAAGTGGATACCTTATCTTCCTTCAATTGTTCTAATTCGCATCCCTTTCTTTTTTTCTATTCCCCAGGCCCTTTGACCATGAAACGACACATGCAACTCTCAGCCGCTTGGCTTTGCCTATTGGCCTCAGCCTCTGTAGTTCAGACACAAGAACCTGCGGCCAAATGGTCGCGACAGTTGGAGAATGTGGGATCTTCAGATGCGGATTCCCTGGACTGGGTGCCCCTGGCACAGCCGCTGGACGGCAGCAGCAGCAGCAGTAGCACTAAAGATCGCTCTGGCAATGGACGCGTCTTAACCTATTCCCAATCGTTTCCACCCAGTGCACGCTTTGGTGAACTAACCAAAGCAGGAGCTTCGCAATTCGATTTTCCCTATCAATTTCAACGCTATTCAAATGGAGCAGGACCCCAGGCTTTGCCCTTGCGTCAGGGTCCGCCACCGTTAAAGGCGGCCAGTGGCCTGCAAGAGCCCACCTCGCAGTCGTTCTTCAAATTCGAAATGCCCTTCCACCATAATGAAGCGGGACAGGCTCAGTCACCTCCAACGCTGCAGACGGGCTATCAAATTCAACATACGTTTGGAGCAGGAGGTCTACCCCCAGCTCCCTCTTCGCTGTTTAGTCCACCCTCGCTGTTTGGCCAACAACCACAACAATATTCTGCAGAGTTTAATCCTTTGCCACATAAACCACTGGCTCAAGCTTTAAGCAAGCCGAACTATGTACAGGATACTCTTTCGATCAAGTCGCATGTGAAACCCACACAGCCTTCGCTGCAGAGTGTGACCCCACAGGTATTTCCTCAAGATCCAGAGCCGGAAACGCTGTTCGACTTAAATAAGCCGGCGCCAGCTGCCAGACCCTCAAATACGGGAGGTCAGCAGCAAGAAGTGCAGCTACTGTATGTACCCTACGATACCCTGTACAATCAACAAAGACAGCAGCAAGGCAACTCCAACTTTGAAGTCAACAAGTTTAATGTGAATGCAGGCTTACCCGCTGTCAATCCCTATCAGATCAATCAGTTCTATACACAAGATCCCAGTGTGGGCAGTGATTACTTTGGCTCTCAAACTACTTCACGTCCCAGCACCACCACAAAGCAGCCACAGAACATTTTCCAGAACTTTGGTCAGCCACAAACTCAGTTTACCACGGTGAAACCCAAGCCAAAGGCTCATCAACCTCCTTTGGCTATGTTCTTGCTACGCTCCAGTGCCAGACCTACACAATCGGATGTGGTGACTGCCCTAAGCAGTGCCCACTCTATATCAGTGATTGATGCTCCTACCAAACAGACTCCAGATATCTTTGTGGGTCCAGCGGGTATGCCCATACCCGAGGGCTATGTCAAGTTCGATTTGCCCTATTTGTCACAATTGGCTCACTCCCGTGATTTGAGTGATGTGTCCTTCTTTGTGGCTCCGCTAAGCTATCGCACACCCAATGGATTCAACAAGATTTTGTTGCCAGAACCCCATGTGGGCTCCATAGTGGTCAATCGAGCCAAGGATTCAGCGGGCATACAAGAGCTGGTACAACCGCCACCTCCTCCACGCAATCAACGTCCTTATGCTGCGGTAAGCAGCACACGTAATCCCTTCGAGACCACCACAGCTCCCGCACGTGGCAACAAATTTAGCTACTTCTATGTCCAAGATGGCATACAGGAAGTCAGCTCACCCAAAATCCCCGCCAAGCAGGAACACCGCCACAAGAAGAAGCGTCCTCAGCAACAAAACCAAGAACAGCCCGTCTACCGTAAACCCAGTCAAACCCAAAATCCCTTTGACACTTTGAATCAAATTGGAGGCGATGATTTCTTTGGATCACTCTCTACCAAATCCAATCCAGCCTCCACCAGCACCAGCTCTACTTCCACCTCAACCAGCTCTACTTCAACTACCTCCACCACAGCCACTCCCCAAACCCTGTTCACCTACAGCACGCGTCCACAGGTGGAGTTCCCTAGCTCCCATGGACAGTTGTATCATCAAGTGCAGCCCCTACAGGAGCAATTGCCACGCTTAACCACCCGTCCTCCCAGTGACTCCACCACCGAGGAGGAGATACGCATGAAGCAGTACTTCCGTCAGCAGGATGCCTTCCGTCAACGTCCACAGACCACCAATCCACCCTTCGAGCAAATACAATATACTCCCTCTTCGCTGGATTACGAGCCGCCCTTGCCCACCACCACACAAAAGACCAAACAACGTGTGACCATCTACACTCCGGCAGCCATACCCGTGACCACCTCGGATGTGGGTTACAATGTGGAGCAACAGGCCCCGCCTAATCACAGACCTAGCTACAATCAGAATGAGATTCTAGACAACAGTAATGTGGAGTATGAGCCCAATCCCTATCATGTGCCCTCAGAACTGCCTCCTTTGACGCCAGATATACCCGGTTTAGTTAACAATCTTCAAGAGAAGGATAAATTACCACAGACCACCACACCTCTTAGCGATTTAGAGCCGGAAACACGTCCCACGCGTCGTCCTGTGTTGCGCACACGCAGACCAAATGTGTCCAAGGTGGTGACCACCTCTTCAGTTTCCTATTCCGAATCGGAATCCCAAAGTAAAGTACCCACTCAACGCATACGTCGTCCCTATGGCAACCGTGGAGACAATGACGAGGGCTCGACCACTCCCACTCGTCGTCCTAGCTCTGCACGTAATCCTCTCATACGAAATCCCAATCGCATACGCTATCAACCCACCACAGAGGAACGTGAAACCCTTAAACCGAAAAAGAAAACCTTCAAAGGCTCCAAGAATGGTAAACCCAGCCAGGATCAAGATTTGGAATACCAACGGGATGTTTTGAAGCAAAACTATCCCGTGTTCAAGGCTGCCTCGCGTCGTCCCACCAGTCCTACCGCCATACCCAGCTCCTATGATGTGGGCAATACCGAGGGACCCGCCTCAGAGTCACAACAGGTGTACACGGTCACGCCCAGCAATAGCATTGACCAGGAGCAAAGCGGTTTCCCTGCCAGCTTGCTGGAACCCATGCAAATAGCTCAACATTACAATGAATTTTCCAAGGATAACTATGGTCCCGGCTACTTTCCCAACCAGGAGGATCTCAGTCCCACAGAGGCCATAGTGCGTAACGAAGTGAGTCCCATTTATACCACTTTGCCTCCCACGTCCACGACCAGCACCACCACTGAGAGAACCACCACAGAAGCTCCCACGGTTACCACCACACGTCGTTCACCCTTTGTGCGTAGAAATTATCCTAGATTGCGAACCACTACCACCACTGAACCACCAGTGACTACCACCGCAGCCACAGAGGAACGTCCTGCGGTAAGTTTACTAACTAAGTTAAGGAAGAGATTTGGTGTAACAATTTGATTCTCTACGCAGTTGCGTTCTCGTGCACCACCCAGGCGTGTGGTGAAGGTACGTCAGCGTCAACGTAGACCAGGACATCCTGCCTCCTCCACTACAGCACCCGAAGAGGAAGCGGAGCAGCCTGTCACGCAGAAATATAACTCACGCAAGTCCAGTCGCTTTAGCCAGGAACAAAAGGATAAAGAGGTGGGTTATCATTTCATTTAGAGGGGTAAACCCATTAATAACTTTTCTACGGTAGAATCCTCCCACTCAGCGTCGTCGCTACAAGCAACCCTTCCAGCTGGAGGGTCAAGAGTCACAATGGTCACCTGCCTCCGAAACCGCCAACAGCAATTCCAACTCCAACAGTTTCAAGCCTTTGAATCCCAAACACAAAACCGAAATGCATAGCTTTGAAAACGAACCGGAAATAGTCACGGTGGGACCCACAGAGCAACCTGAAACCTACGAATTCAATGTAGCTGCGGATTTGGGTAGTAGCTCAGCGGGTCAGCGCACCACCTTAAACCCCCCGAACCTGAAGTAAGAGCTCCTATAATGCTAATATTTTAAAGATCTCCAAACTAACCTTATTTCTTGACAGACCTGAAAAATCCTTTGCTGAGCTGCTAGAGGAGGTAATGGGCAAGGCACCCGAACAGCAGGCCACCGAATCACCTATTGGTCGTCTCAGTAGACGCGGCAAGTGGAAGAAACGTGTCAACAGTGGCTCGGAAACGTCAGAGAACTTCGAAACCGCCGAGTCTCAGAATCTGGGTCCTGCTCTAAGAGACAATGCTCTAAATTCCATTAACGAGAAAGAGGAGTCACCAAAGACCTCTACACCGCTTACCCCCGCCACTGAAGCCTCAACTACCCCTTCAGAAATAGTCTCGGTAACCACCACCTTATCACCTCCCACCACGCCCGAAGAGTATGAGCTCACCACCGCCAAAACTCCAGAGGAGACCACCTTACCCATGAGCTCTGAAAGCGCCACACGTCGCATGGACACCGCCGCGGATGTGGATGATCTGGATACCCAGCCCAGCATTTTCTCTGAGGTCAAGAAACAATTGCACGACCTCTTCGCCATCGAAGAGAGCGACGATGAGGCAGCCATGGGTAAACGTCGTCAGGACTATACCAGCATCAAGCGTACCAAAACGGAAAGCACCACCTTGGAGCCAGCGCTGGAGACCACCACAGCCACCACAGAAATCGCTAGCAAAAAGGATAACTTTCACAAGGATCTGATGGAACATGTGGTCTATGCCACATCCACATCAACCAAAGTCACCTCCGAGACAGAGATCTGCTATCGAGGTCGTTGTATACGCTCCGAGGATCTGCCCGCCAATCACAAATTGCACTGACGCCGCCTTTAAGAGAAAAGGGCCTATGGTCTCTGCATGTACATAAGGGCATCAGGATACGAACACAAGAGGGGGGAAGTGTTAGTCGGAACAGAGCTAGCAGCTCGCTCTTTTTCCCCAAACAAAATCGTATCCGCATGTAATTATTTAGCTTTAACTATGAATATTGTTTTAAGTGTAAGCGCCCATTCAGAGTTAGATTTTGTGATCCTTTATCGATCCCCCCCTCCCATCCCTCCCTTCCTTTAAAAATATTGTATACCCGTCTAGAGAATTTAGTTGATAGCGTATAAAATTAGTATAATATCAGGATAGCCAGCATAAGTCTTGTACCATACTTAAATTGCGAGTACTAACAGTTTACACAATAAATTAATAATAAAACGAAACGAAAATCCAAATCGCTGTTTGATTCCCATCTAAAAAGTACGACCAAAGAAGCTAGTAATGTAAAATTAGACCACGATTACTTCAGCACAAGGGATCCTTAGAACTAAAGTAGGTGGGAAAAGTAACGACACTTCTACAAGAACTTTAAATTACCCTTTTTTGAAAAATTTAAATTTCTTGTTGAGCCTAAAGACTTTTCGAAAATTTGTTAATGGTGCATCACTTTGTTGGGAGACTGCTTGAAGAGCTTACTCTTAATCACGCTTTACCGTCAAACAAATTAAAAGATGACCAGGATAGGATTAATTTTAGCGTAGTACGGAACCCAATCAAACTTTCACTTTATATAACAATTATTGGATAAAAAATTAGTAACGTCCATAAAAAGTATTTAATTTCGGATCAAGTAGGAATCCCGTCCGAGCAACTAATGCAGATTGTTTGTGAAGATCCTCCCTCCTTTTTGCGAACTTTTTGAAGGGTTTTGGGAAAAAGAAATTAAAAACAGAATTTACCCATGGTGGATTAAACAAGGTAAAGTAATTGAAGTCTGTTCTCAAAAATCAAGAAACTATTTGAGGTAGCACAGGATGGAGCGACATCGGGCTGGTGTACCGCAGGGTAGCGTGTTAGGCCCTACTTGCGCAGGTTTCAGGACGAACTGAGCGACTCCCTCTACCTTAACATGGAGGTGCAGACCATTCAGGACGTTGATGATGCGATTGATCTGTTCATGAGCAAAGTCAAATCTGCTGCTACTAACGCTGCTCTAGAAAACCCACTTCCTGCACACACAACACGCAGAAGGCTGGTACTGACCCCAGAGGCAGAGGGAGTAATAGCGCTTAAAAAACGCCTGAGGAGGGAGTTTACGAGAACCCACGATCCAGCCGTTGACAGACTCTATAGGAGGATCGCGAATCGGGTGAGAAAGATGCTGGTCACCATCAAAAAGAAAGCCACCGACAAGTTCCTTGAGGACACGAAGTACGCTCTCTGGATGCTCACTAGGAGGTACAAGAGAAAGGTGCAACCTAAATTCCCGGTCAGAAATCCTGACGGGACATGGGCTAAACACCCTTAGGACCGAGCTGAAGCCTTTGCCTCCAATCTCGAGGAAAGGTTTCTGCCCTTTAGCACTGCCTCGACCAATAGACTCCAAATGGTCCAAGACGCACTGGACGTCCCTCTTCAAATGGCGCTGCCAGTCAAACCTATCACAATTGAAGAGATGAAGAGTGAATTTGGCTCGCTCAAATGCAACAAGGCTCCTGGAGAAGACGAGGTTGACAACAAAACGATAGCTCCTCCCTCCCAAGGCGGTATTGTTTTTGTAGCTCATCTTCAACGCAGCCCTACGCCTCAGTTACTTTCCCAGTTTATAGAAAAGAGCCAACATAGTGATGCTTCACAAACCTGGGAAGCTCCCAGATGAGCTGGACTCCTACAGGCCTATAAGCCTCTTTCCAGCATTTGGCAAGCTGCTGGAAAGTTGCTTATTGCGAAGGATTCTGGAGGCCCCAGCAGTCAAAAATTGGATCCCTAAATTCCCGTTCGGCTTTCGACTGGGACACGGAACCCCAGAACAGCTACACAGAGTGGTCAATTTCATCCCGAAAGGATTCCACGCCAAGGAGTACGTCGTGGCAGCATACTTGGATATTTAACATGCATTTGACCGGGTTTGGCGTGATGGCTTACTAGCCAAGCTCAAGGGAACACTCAATCCACAGCTTTTCTTAATGGCCAAATCATTCCTCTCTGACAGGACATTTAGAGTTGTCCAAGATGGCCTTTCTTCCCAAAAGGAAGAGGATTCGAGCAGGTGTACCTCAAGGTAGCGTTCTGGGACCAACCCTGTACAGCCTGTGCATTAAATATGTGTCATATCCTCAGCTTGTCTATTTTGCTCGCTTGGTTCTCAATTCAGTTTTACTTATTAAGTTATTTCGATCCGTCTTAATCTATAAGAAAAATCATTCTTAAAGGCCTTACCTGTTTTTTAAAAATCAGCTGAAAATACTCAAAGGGGGCAGATATAATGAAATATTATAAACGCGGGTTTGATTGACTGATGCACTGAATTTGGATTTATATTTAAAATTTTATTGACTGATTCACTGACTGATTAGAAATCTTCGCAGAGCCCGAACGATAAGAGATAGAAAGCTGAAACTTGGACAGGAGTTTTGATTTGTGGTGAAAATGCGTACCAAGGCGTGGATTTGGAGATCAGAAAAGCGTCTGAAAAGTTAATATTTGGAAAATTTTGTTTTTCATTAGATTAACTTGAAACTTGATTTGTAAGCATAGTAAACGAAATAATTCGAAATGTGTTTTCCCGATTTTGGAAAATTCGCCCACGAAGAAATGCCCGGAAAATTTATAAATTTTTTTTTTTGGCTTGAAACTCGGTTTGTAAAGATACAATTCGAAAACATTTAAAATGTGATTTTCCACTGTCGGAAAATGCCCGGAAAATTGTACTAGAAAAAAATTTTTTTTGGGCGACTGGCTTGAAATTCGGTTTGTATGAATAGAATATGAAAAAGTTTAAAAATTAATTTTTTGATGTCAGGAAATCCACCCCAAAGCGTGAAAATGCTCGGAAAATTCTACAACAAAAAACTGTATATCATCCGATTGGTTTGAAATTCGTTTCGTTCGAATTCATTTGTGATTTCATTTTCCGATTTTCATGCGGGAAGTGGTAAGTTGGTAAAATGTGGGTGGGACGTGGGTTTGATGTGGGTAGGAAGTGGATGATATGTAAGTGGGTTGTGGATGGGATGTGGGTGGCAAGTAGGTGGGATGTTGGCGGGAAATGGGTAAGGCGGACACAAATTTAAATTCGTAAATCTCCAGGACAGAAAAATCTAATAATATTTGACTTTCACCATTGACTTCAACAAATTGGACTGATATTAATACTCTTTCTATACTGTTGAAGGCGTAGCAAAGCGCGACCGGTAATAAATAAAAACAAATTTTTCGTACACTCAAAAAGCGTAGATTTATACGATTAATTTTATGTATATATATAGTACAGGTATATATGTATATAAATAGCTAGGTGTATAAGTATTCAACTACTAATACGTTAAGAGAGATAAGCCAGGCCTTATATGGTGGATGAATTAAAGTATAGGGAAATTTGTGCTACGTGAACAACAATCAATCATCTCTTATCACAAAATAAGGCCTTGTCAAAAATGTATGTAAACTCAATCAATTCCATGGAATGCCTCCAGCTTTAGGTACAAAAGTTTCACATTTAGAACTCAAAATAGTAATTTTAGGAATCGATAAGCGGCTCCTGCTCCTCCACAATCTCCTCAGGCGTACCATTTTCAAAACCTCCACTCATGGGGCTGTTCCAGCTTTGTACCTGTGTGCGTCCAAACAAAACGAATAGCAAATTTCCTATAAAGTACACAAAGGCCGTAAAGAAGAACACAATACGCCATTGAGCAGGATTTGTCTGTGAATAAAATCAAAGATTAGTTAAATAAACCTTAAACTCTTGCCGACTCACCTCATCGGTGACTATCACTCCCACAATGAGTGGAGCCAGGATACTCATAAAATTGGCCGAACAGTTTGTTATGCCCATCAAAGTTCCCGCGAAATTTGGCGATAAATCAATATGATTGACATGGAAGCCCAAGTAGGTGGCCGAATTGGTAGCCACAGCCATGGTGAGCAATGCTATGGCTAGTCTTACATTGGCCTCACCTTCGGTGATATAACCCAGACCCATCAAGGCCAGCATGGGTAACCACATGCCCAAAGTATTGAAGAACTTGCGAGAGAATCCCAAAGGCATAATGGTGCCACGTTGCTTTAGGACATCCGTTAGCCATATAAACACACAAGTTAAGACAATCATGGCAAAGTATGGCAAAGCCGACAAAGGACCATTGCTCTTTATATCCATGCCCAAAACGTTCTTCATAAAGGTGGGAATTTCTGTCAACAGAGTCCAGAAACCCCAATTGTTGGTGCAGTGAGCCAAAACCAAAACCAGAAAAGGCCCAGAGCTGAAGATTTTAAGCCAAGGGGTTTTAGGTCGAGGTGGTGGTTCGCGTCCCACATCCGAGGGTCGTCGTGATTGGCCAGAGGTTTCGATATAACGCAGTTCGCTGGTGCTGATGCTTGCATGTTCAGACGGAGTACTGGCACAATAGTAGAGCCACACCAGGGACCACAAAATACCCACACAGCCGGGTAAGTAAAAAGTGCTGGGCCAACCCAGCCATGAGGAAGCTATGTAGCCACTTACAGAAAGCATTATCACAGTACCAAACTGAGATCCAGAGTAACAAAAACCCACTAGACGTCCCCTCTCCTCTGCAGGGGCCCATTTCGACAAGAAAGTATGGGTAGAGGGAAAGATGACTCCCTGACAGAGACCTTGAATGGAACGGAGCAAGACTGTCAGCTTCCAACCGCCAGCCAGAGCAGCAGACGGAGTAAGCAGAGCCAAGCAGGAACAGATAAGCACCCCATAAAACATCACATATTTAGCTCCATATATGGAGGACAGATAACCTCCCGGCACTTGGGTAATCACATAGCCCCAGAAAAAACTGCTCAGCAGGTAGGACTTGACACTCTCATCCCAGTCGAATTCCTAAAATTAATTTAAGCGGCATTAGTTGGTGTGTGGCTAAAAACTCTACTCTCTACTTACGGGAAAGTCCGGATTACTGGCATTGCGATCTGTCATAGCCACAATGGCCACCGAAAGATTAACACGCAGCGAATAGGCCACGGCCAGGCCGAAGAATACCAAAATGCATTGCAGATGACGCACACCAAAGCGCGGTCCTAAATACAGAAAATTATATATATTATAAACATATGTTTGAGACAAAGAAACAGGACCATAAACTTCTTACCCGTATTACCAATCTGTTGGTAGCCACCGCGACAGCAACAGGCCAAACAGCCCAAAACCATTTTGATTTTAACAGAATTACACGTCCCACGCGTCTCAACAATGTACCAAAACCAATGAGATAGAGTGGGAAACGACACTTGTTAGATTAAACATTTTGCGGTGTAAATAAATATACGCCAGCTGCTTACGTTGCTGATTTTCGTTTGGTGTTCAAACACAGCTGGACGAGTCAGCTGTTAGGGGAAGACCCGTTTACACTGCCCAGTGTTTCACTGTTTCCCAAAACATTCCATCTCTGTCAAAGTATAAAGAGAGCGTAAGCTAAAGTCGGCTGTAACGGACTTCGATATACCCCTTACTTATGGGAAGAAATGTATAATGGCGTTCCTGTATTTCTAAGTAGGACTTTCGAAAAGTATAAAACATTTATTTTAACTCGGCTGTTTATTATCCGTTTTGGATGAAAATTTCAGGGATTATAGGGGGATAGATGTAAATTTAAGATCGATATTCAAAAAATTGTGTATATTTTAGTAAACCTTTTTATAACGGATATAAAATATCAATTAAACTCCGTTCTGTGGCGTAGATAAATAAAGCAAGGTGATCAATCGCAATTTATAAAATTAATTTCCCTGCGGCACTCTGTATTCCCATATTTAACTTCAAAAAAATTTAAGTTCATTGAAAACCATCCAGCGCATCAATTCATCATTACACTACATTAAGGGTGTATTCTCCATATCGAGGGTGTTTTTGAACCTTTTTTAAAACGTAAAGAGTTTTTCAATTCTGTTCCTTTATTATGTTACAAACAGATTAAAGTAAACAAAAAAATTGTACTGCTCTCGCCCATCAAGTGGGGGGTCGAAAAAAATGTATAGTGCTGGCGGCCACGATTTCACGTCTCCAGGTTGTGTGGAATATAAACTAAAAACGGGGCTATAATCAGTATAGATTTCATTTTGATCTGAACCTTGAAAAAAAAAAAAAATTTTTTTTGACAAAATGGAGATCATTGAAAAATTGCATTTAGATTTTGAACCCTTTTTTGTAGTTTAGTGTAAATAATAATAGCAAATTTTGATGATTGAGTATGAGACCAGAATGGTGCACCATCATAATCGGTTCAGTGGAACTGGAGATATCATGGCCGTCAGTTCGAAAAACCTGGTTTCGAGATAAATGCGTTTAAAGTTTGAAGTAATTGGAAAATTGTTGTTGTGTGTGTTTCGAATTTGAAAAATTCCTTATAGGACGATATTCTCAAATATTCAAGCTATACAAAAATGAAAAAAATTCGAAAAAAAATGTTGTACTCTTGGTTTTCTTCTTGTATAAATCTACCATTGGACTTAGGTTACGGGCATGCTCTACAGATGTTGCTTCCAAGGGAGTTTAATTTTCGAAAGTTTTTTTGTTGTTGTTTCATTTAAGGTAACGGTAAAAATATACAGGCCTGTTCCGAATTCCGAAAACGAGTGGAATTGTCGCAAACCGAGTTGATTGCTGTTCCGAATTCCGCAAATCGACCAGAATTGTCGTTTTCAAAAGTTGTGCTGCAGAGTCAGCAGAATGAAAAGTAATTGCTATTAAAAGCATTAAAATAAATTCCCAAAACTATAAACTAATCAATTTAATAATGTAGAACATTTTTAAAATCGTTTAGCATCTCTACTTAAAATTTTAAAAGTTAAAGTGTATTTTAAAATCATTTTTTTATAAACATCTATAAAATATTGCGTGAAAAGCAAAACCGAGGGGTCGTTTTCAAACCGAGCTGTTCTGAATTCCACTTTACTTTTTGGTCGATGTCAACAAACAATCGATAGCTGTTTGTTGTTTCCATTTAGTTTAGCTATATTTAACCATATTTAATATCACAAGTTTAAACTTTACAATTAAATACTGTTTTAAACAAATTAAATTGACTAAAAATGTAAATAAGAGCTTTGTAAACTAAAATTATACAGATGGTGAAAACTCTGGCTGCTGTCGATAAACACAAACACGCGCGCAGGCCAGCCAGCCAGCTGTTTATGAAATCGACTTCGAAACCGAGTTCGAAAAGTCAAAACGTAGCCAAATCGTTCGGAATTGGGAACAGCAAATAGTAAAACGTTCGTTTTCGTGTCGTTTTTACTTTTTGAAAACGATCGGAATTCGGAACAGGCCTGATAGAGTATATTCACCCTTTTTCCATCAAAATGATAAAAAAAAATTCTTTCCATGGACAGCGAATTATTAAGAATATCAGGCTTGTTCCGAACTCCGAACGTTTTCAAAAAGTAAAAACGAAACGAAAACGAACGTTTTACTATTTGCTGTTCCCAATTCCGATCGATTTGGTTACGTTTTGACTTTTCGAACTCGGTTAGCTGGCCTGTGCGCGTGTTTGTGTATATCGACAGCAGCCAGAGCTGTCACCATCTCTATGATTTTAACTTACAAAGCTCTTATTTACTCTTTAAGTCAATTTATTTTTATTTAAAACAGTATTTAATTATTAAATTTGAATTTGTGATATCAAATATGGTTCAAAATAGCTAAACTAAAATGAAAAAGTGTTGTGCAAATACATTTATTTATCTGAAGCAACCCTAGCAGATATCGATTGACTGTATAAATCGACTATAGAGTAAAGTGGAATTCAGAACAGCTCGGTTTAAAAACGACCGCTCGGTTTTGCTTTTCACGCAATATTTTATAGATGTTTATAAAAAAATAATTTTAAAATACACTTTAACTGTAAACATTTTAAGTAGAGATGCTAAATGATTGTAAAAACGTTCAACATTATTAAATTGATTAGATTATAATTTTGGGAATTTATTTGAATGCTTTTAATAGCAATTACTTTTCATTCCGCTGACTCTGCAGCACAACTTTTGAAAACGACAATTCTGGTCGATTTGCGGAATTCGGAACAGCAATCAATTCGATTTGCGACAATTCCACTCGTTTTCGGAATTCGGAACAGGCCTGTATATTAAACATTTTTATGCAAAATAATTGCGGGGTTCATCCATGGTATAAATAAATTTTGAAATATTCAGGTTTGTTTTACGTCAACAAAACAACAAATTTGTGAATGACCACAAGAATTAAAAACCTAGTAAAGGTCCCTCTTTGCTAAAAAAAACTTCATCGATGAACCGCGAACTATTAAAAATTATCATGCAATAAAGTTGAGACAGTCAGCACATAGTTTCTTTTTATGTCTATGTCATTAAAATTCAAAATTTTAGGTTGATCTTGCAAAGTAAATATCGCTAAAAAAAGGGTTTTTCAAAAACACACAAAAAGGATCTATCGGTACGTAATAATCGAATAGCCACATTTGGTTGCAAAAAAAGACCAATATTTCGAAAAAATACACAAATATCGTTTCTACCCGCGAATTTAAAAACACAGAAAAACTAATGTTGTCAACTAAGTTACATTTTTGGAGGATAAGTATGAAAAAGGGAAGCGCCGCAGGCAACAATATATTTTTATACTCTGTACCGAAGGTACATAGAGTATATTAAGTTTGTGCAAAAGTATGTAACAGGGAGAAGGAATCATTTCCGACTATATAAAGTATATATATTCTTGATCAGCATCAACAGCCGAGTCGATATAGCCATGTCCGTCTGTCCGTCTGTCCGTCCGTCCGTCCGTCCGTCCGTATGAACAAACAGATCTCGGAGATGGTAAGAGATAGAGGTTTGACATGTATGGGACAAATGTTTTTTATAGCTGCAGGCAGATCAAGTTTATTTTCAATTTTTGCCACGCCCCCTCCCGCCCCCGCAATTCGGAAAAAACGTTATATCTCCTACAGTTTTAAAGATAGACGTTTCAGACGTATAGACGTAGACGGATCAGCGGTTCTCAAGTTATGAGCAAAAAAATACATCGCCCTCCCCCCGCCCCCTCCCACCCATTCACAACTAACACCACACAATCTTAGAAAGAGAGAGAGAGCGATAGAGAGAGTAAGAGAGAGACTTTGAGATGAGCGCAGCACCAGCATTGCATTCAGCTTCTACTCCAGGTACAGAGTATGTTATAGTCGGGCTTGACCGACTTTCTCACTTGTTTTTAATAGCGTAAAAGAGGATTTTTTTTCTTCAAACTGGATTTCAGGATTTCGCCAACAAATGTTTGCTACTTCTGTCCGGTTTTCTTCTCTACTGGTTATTTTGACAACAACATCTTTTTTGTGTGAGGTATCCAGTTACTTGCCATAATCTCTGACGTTCAGAGGCAAATCGTTCACAGTATGCTCTACGATGTCATTCTCGGTGTCACCATATACGCAGATAGATTCCGTTGACTTTCCAATCTTAAGCAGATAGGTGCTAAAGCCGTGCCCTCTTACCAACGTGCCTTCTTTATACCCTTTCTTTATAGTCGAGCAAAACCCCTAGTTTTCTACCTTCCAGTTCTCTCAACTGCCCATCTGTTTTGCCACTGTAAAAGAGTTTCTTCTTTGCAGGTTTGTCCAATTAGTCCTGTTTTATATCCCGCATATCGCATCGTATAGATTTTGCTGCGTTCTCTGACTTGTAGGTCGATCGGAAATACTACCGCAATAAGCTGAGCTCCTGATACTGTTCGGTATGCACTAATTATCCTCAGTGACGTTGTCCTTTGGATTACAGGCAATGGGTCTCGTCTTCATTGTATTCTCAGTGTATCTGCCCAGACCTCGCTGCCAAACAGCAGGATGACATTATTAACCTCCATCTGTATTTTCCGCCTGGATTGAATCGGTCCACCAGTATTTGCCATAAATCTGCTAAGGGACTTTGTAGTCTGAGCGGCCCTGGACTTAGCATGTTGTATCTGCACTGCAAAAGACAATTTTGAATTGATTACTCTCTGAGTCCTGACGATACTCTCGTCGATTCTCATGTCCACCTCTAGAGCGATGTGTTTTCTGATGACGAACAGTAGTTCTGCTTTTTCTGTCACCAGCTGTACTCACCTGAACTGACTGCTACTATGTCATCTGCATATCCTTCTAGAAAAGTGTCTTCAGGCATTTTCAGGATGGATCCCTGTGCTGCTCGTTAAGGTTATGTGCATACAAAATTAAGAAAAGCAATTCAAGACCCACGAAAATATATTCAGTTGAAGAAGCTAACTCAATATTAACTTGAAAATCAAAGGCATAGGAACATCATTTCTTGGTACAGAGTATTTTGCAGTCGACTCTTACTTGCTTAGATTGTTTTTGTGGACTCTCCTTTACATTTCTATTAAACTCTTGTCTTAAAATTTTTTTTGCTAACCCTCCCTAAATTTCACAAGCTGCAAAATACCTTTTTAAATAATAATAATTTTCCGACTTAGGTTCACCCCCGCCATTAGAGAATTTCATTTCATTTTGTTCCACCTTGTGAACGGCACTTTGAAGCTCACTCGATAGTTTGATACTTATCGATTAACCGCTCAGCGCGCTCTATTCAAATAAAAATCGTTCAGTTTTAATTCAGTTTGACTTTGTTTTTTTATTGTCTTCGTCTTTGTGTCTTGTTTTAAATGTTTTGATTTTTTGTTTTTTTTTTTTTGCCTTTTTAGCTTACGTTTAGTTTAATGTTCATCACAAGTTGGTTTTTCCCTAAGACTAACTTATATGGTAGATAGATTTAACAATTCCTTAATTTCCTCTATTTGCTATTTACATGATAAACGTTCTCTTGACTTTTTGCAACATGAATAAAGAAAAATTTATGTACACAAACAATTTTCGAACAAATACTGCAAATGAAATAATTAAAATAATTTATGCTTAGATAACGTTAATCGGCATTAAGGGTAATTTCAGCTCTTGTCCCTAACTAAACTAAATATGGTATACTAAACACTAGAATAACAACTAGGCACTAAAACTGTAGTCTACTTTAGGGCACGCTTGGATGAAAGTGGGACTCCCTGTTCCACATCCTCGGCGGTCTCTTCGGGTGAGTCCCAGGATTGAATGTGGGTGCGTCCAAAGATCACAAACAAAAGGTTGCCAATGAAATAGAAGAAGGCCGCCACAAAGAACACCAAACGCCATTCATTTACATTTTTCTGTGGGAAAAAAATAGGGTCAAAAGGAGGAAATTTGTGAAAGGATTTGAAGAACACTTACCGAATCTTTTACCATCCAACCCACAGCCAAAGGAGCCAAGGCGCTCATTAGATTCGCAGCTCCATTGGTCAGACCCATCAAAGTGCCCGCATAGTTGGGCGACAGATCTATGTGATTCACCTGGAAACCCAAATAGGTGGCTGCACTAATGCCCACTGTCAGGGTAAGCAGAACCACAGCCAAGGTGGCATTCTCGCGCGGCACATAGCCCAAAGCGATTAGCGAGCACATGGGTATCCAGTGGCCAATGGTGTTGAATAACTTGCGATTGAAGGACAGATTGATATCCCTACGCTGCAGGACCTTGGACAGCCAGGCAAAGAAGAAACTCAGCACAAACATCACCGTGTAGGGCAGGGAGGAAAGCAAAGCACTCGACTTGATATCCACACCATAGATATTCTTCATGTACTCGGGAATCTGCGTCAGCAAAGTCCAGAAGCCCCACATGTGTGTGCAGTGAACCACCAGCAAAGACAGGAACGGCAGGGAGGTGAAGATGCGTCTCCAGGGAGTGGGTGACATATGATTCGCCGCTTGGATTTTACCCACTGAGCGTGATTCCTCAATATACTTCAGTTCAGCCTGCGTAATAAAACGATTCTTCTCCGGGGTACTGGACGAGAACAAGTGCCAAAACAAGATCCACACAAATCCACAGGCGCCGCCCAAATAGAAAATACTGGGCCAGCCCAGGCTGGAGTCGGCTATAAATCCGCTGGAGGCTAACATCACAATAGTACCAAACTGTGAGCCCGAATAGCAAATGGTGGCCAAAGTGCCACGTTCATTGGCCGGAGCCCACTTGGAGAGCAGGGAATGCGTGGCCGGATGTACGGCTCCTTGGGTGAGACCCTGAACAAAGCGCAGAAAACACAGTCCAAGCCAGCCACCCGTTTTCAAGGCCAAAGGAGACAGGGTAGTCAAAATGGCGCAGGCACTGAGACTGACCAGTAACAGCATTTTGGCTCCATAACGCTCGGCTATATAACCGCCAGGAACTTGAGTCACTATGTAACCCCAAAAGAAGCTGCTTAACATGTAGGATCTCTGGTCCCCGGTAAAGTTGTAGTACTAAAGGAACGAAAAGCAACGGAAAGGAAGGGTAAGTTTAGAATGAAGAGGTTTAATGGTTTAAAGAGTGGCTTACGTCAATTGAAAAGAAATTGGAATCCTTTTCATTTTCACTGGCATTGACTGGAGGATCCGCCATGGCCACCAAAGCCACGCTTAGATTCACCCGCCAGGCATAGGCCAGGGATAGACAAAAGAAGCACAGAATGCATTGTATATGCCGGACGCCGAAAACTTTTTCTGTAAAGAAAAGAAAAGAATTTTAGATGTGTAGCTTTAAAAGTGTGCCACAGTATTCCACGTCCCAGACAAGTCTGCTTGATTTTAAAAAAGCCTGGTTTAAGCCAAGTCACTTGAGGTGGAGATCGTTGAAGTTATTGTTTAGCTGTTTAGCAATGTCACCATCTGATCCTAAGGAATTCAGCGAAGCAGCATATCAGCTCTCTCAGAGCATCATTTCCAAACTAAAGAAAAGTATACAAAAGAGCCCTCCAAAAGAGGCCGGAAGAATATTTACTTAAATCAAGCTTCTGTGTACTGCCAAAATCTTGTTTGAAGTTATAACATTGTACTAGAAATAAGAATGCCTTTTCTGACACTGTTGACAAGGTTTTTCTTCATCTTGAGTCAATTGTTCTCGGTTTTTTTTCTAGATCTTAATTATGATTCCCTAATCTTTTCTTAAATTTGAGAACATTTAGCGATTCGAGACTAATGTTGACCTGTTTTTGTCTATAAGCTCTAGGATTAATTATCAGGTATGTTCCCATTTCCGAGTGGATTTAAAAAGTAAAACGATTGTATTTCCGAATCGTTTTCATTTGTTGTTCCCGTTTCCGAGTGAAATAGAAATCGATTTACTTTTTGAATGAAAGTTCGAATCGTTTTCGAACTATAATTCAGCAATGGTAACATAAACAATTTCGATCAGCACTGCGCATGCGCTGATGCGGAATTGCGAACAGCTCGGTTTCATTTCGATCGTTTTTGCTTTCGTCTACATGGAATTTCTGGGGTACAAATTTGAAAGAATTCATTTTAAATCAAATTGAATGCCCTATATTTTTATGGTTACTTTAAAATCTTCTCAAAATATGACTTATTAATATAAAAATTTTTGATGAATAAAAAATATAACCGTTGACATGAAAATTTGTCAATTACTTTTCATTTCACTCACACGAAGGCAAAACTTTTAAAACCGAATAATTCGATCGTTTTTCGGAAACGGGAACAGCTATCAATTCCGATTCCACATGATTTGATCGAAATCGAAAACGGGAAAAGGCCTGAATAATTTATTTTGGAAATTTTTATAAAAAACTTCGGAATATTTTACAGTAATTTAGGTTCAATATGAGGGGTGCAAATCGGTTTAAAGTAAGGTATGGTACGTTCTCATCTACTGTGTATACAACACCGCTCTGCGGTCAGCGACGTCGACACATCGACTGTATACGACAGGGTTCACCAAAGGGAGAGCGCTAAAACGTGACTGCGTCTCTCTCTAACACACAATGAAGCAAGTTCGTGCTCCCGGGGCTATCGCTGGGGAACTCTGGTATACGAGTTTATAATGCTCTCTTTTGCAACAACAAAGTTATGCCAAATGAGAGCTCTCTCGCGTGGCTAAACACACAAAAGCAACGCCAAAATGAGCATGTATGTGTGTTTAAACTCTAATACGTTGGTTTTAGTGGTCAAAAAATATCTTTCCCAGCCGGCATTTTATAAGTTTTTTGATCACATTCGGGTTTTTTCGAGTCCTCAGTCATAAATGCGCTCGTTTTCTGATCATAAATGATACTTTTGTCGGGAGAAGATGGTACCCTAGCCGCGACTCTGCCACAAGAGTCGTTAATACTCGTTCTTCTGATCAGTTTGGACTCATTTTCGATTCATTTTGCGAGTCGTTTGTTAATGACTTTAAAACTTTATCATTTCTGCTGGTGTTTCAGGGTTAAGTTCCACTTACACGTCCTGATCACTCAGCTGAGTTTTCGTCTGAATTGCTGTCAGACCGTGTAAAATGGCGTCTGAGTAAACATGAAGCAACTCAGATGAGCGATCAAATGAAATGAAACCGATTCTATTTGGCCTGAGCACTCAGCTAAGCGGCACCTAACGAATTGCAGTGTGACCTAATTGCTGCTGGCGTGCTGGCGTTGCCGTTCCTAAAAGGAAGGCAATATTATTTTTAATGATTCTTTATTCATTGCGCTTTTTGTCTTGCTTGTCTTCTTCCTTTATGTAAACAAATAGTGAACCAGATGAGTCCGATGAACCAATGGTTCCGCAACTGGCTCATTTGAGCTCCTCAGGCATGTGTAAAAGCGAAACTGAATTAATCAGATGAGTTTAGGTCTAAAGAAAACTTATCTGAATGATCAGGTCGTGTAAATTTAGTTTTAGTATTTATTGTGTACTGAATTAACATTCTGAAAATGTTTTCTGATGAAGTAATACGTTTAAAAATTATATATCCAAGTGCAAAAATTAAAGTTAAAGTGCAGCGCCTATTAAACTAGTAAAACATATTTTCGGAATTGTTTATTGTAAAAGTCTGTTAAGTCTGAATGGTTGAAATCGTAAGTGATTGTGTAAGGGCTTCTGCCTACAAAATGAATACTTCAGAATTCACAATATAAGCCTAACATAACAATTTAATCCCGTCCTCATTCAGGCAGCTCATTTCTTGCCAAAGGTGCTCTTATCACTGCTCCTCTTCTTCTCTCTCTCTCTCTCTCGTCGCACACACGCGCGTGCTTCTCTGTCTCCTTAGCATGCGGACCGGTAGCCATGTAAGTATGTGGGGCGAGTTTATTTATAAAACACTATGACTATGTCAAAAACTCGTGTTCACGCACTCACTCAAACACACAAAACACACACAAACTCACACCGTGCGAGAGGCAGAGAGATACACGCACACACCCACTCGCACTCCTCGACTGCGAATTGCTCGAGAGACCTGGCGGTGCTGTACATCTACCTGTTTGCAGCGATCGGATCGGCCGACCCTCACGTGCGTCATCTCACAGGCCCAAACCCAAGCCCATGTGCATTTCATTTGGCCGTTTATTATCTCTTTTGCCTGAAACGGGGATTTTCCTTTTGACCACAATTGACTATTTTTAGACCACCGCTTTGGCTCTCCATAAATGGCTAAAATTGAAACTAAGTTTATGTTGCAACTGACAACCTTGCCAAACGGCCTTACTAGGCGTTCGTTGGGGTCTATTGAACTCGATTTAGAGTAATTATATACATATGTATATATACATATATTTTCATTAATTTACAGTTGTGAATTTCCAAATCCCTTGTGACGTCATCCCGCACTGAACTTTGTGCATTCTCTCTCTCTCTCTTTCTTTCCTGGAGAACTGGCGAAACTGTCACTCTCTGTTTATTGAACTGAATCACTCTTTTATCGTGCGTGCCGTTGGTCGTGTGAGACTCGGACGCTTTATCTGACACGTTTTTAGATTTATTTGCGTAACGTTTCTCTGGCAAAACTGAAGAAGCCACCCAGCGAATTTATGACTGAGATAGAGAGGATGGGCTCCAATGTCTCGTGGCATATTTTATAACTGCTTTTTGTTTTTTTGGTCACAAAGGAAACTTTGCTCGCCAAATTTTGATTCCAAGCAATTAAATTTTGGACTGTATCAATCAATCAGCATTTATGTATATATGAGGTTCTATAAAAAGTTTTTGCTTTGATACGAGGCCATTAAAGTGGGTATATAACATTTTGAATAATTGACAATCTGCACTCGAAAAAAATAAAAAACAAATTGTTCTAAAAATAAAAATTAAAATTTAAGTGGTATATTACTTCTTAGAAGGGAAAATCTACATATGGAAACGGATGTCTGTACCCAAAAGGCGTCTCTGCACAGTTTTATACAATCTTATCAAATTCTTTCGTCCAAAAGAAGGTCACTAGAACAACAACGCAATAAATTCATCCAAATTAATCTATTTTTGGAATTTGTAGTTCACAAAATTTCCGTATAGTCTCACAGTAATTATTCCCTCTTTAGTAATTTTTCCCCGATCCTATCAAAATATTTTGCTAAAAGTTGAAACTAAAAGAGTAACAGAAACACAAAATATACACTTGGACTTTCAAGGAATAAAGACATAAAATACTTTAAATATGAGATATTATTCTCTCCGAAGACATAGTCATAAGGTTTTATTATTTTAAGTCCGATCCGCACCCGAATCTAAGCAGTAGATTTTGACTTTTCTTTTTCGATCCTAAGCCGGAGACCTCAATAATAATGTTATTGCTTAGAAAAAGTTGATAATTTCTCCAAATTAACAAATTCTACTTCCCAAATCCTAACATTTGTATATCTTCGTAGTCCGCGTCTTCGAAAGGACATTGGAAAAATAAAATAATTTACTTTTTGCCTGGAATTTTACAATTCTACCACAGAGCCTTAGGGACTAAATCACAGGGATTGAAACCTTTTTTATGTGCAATCGCTGCGATGTTCGTACGGTCCGATTGCGGACGGCCTAAGGCTTTCTTCTTCATTTACATTCAGAGGAAGAGAGTAACTAAAAAGAGGCAATCGCGCAAACATCGACAATCCACCTACGTTTTTCTTGCAAATAAATTGGGATTATAAACAGAGAGTAAGATGAGAAACAAGAAATAGACAACGCAGCTAACCAAAATCTTTACCTTCTTCAACTTTCCTTAAATTTGTTCAACAAATAAATTTTCATATTTAAACATTTTTACTAGTATTCTTACGGTACGGTTTCGGTTACCAATTTAAACCAAGGCTTCGTTGGTAAAACAAAAAACGCAATTCGGTCTATTTATATCTCTAGTTTATGGCCTATATGGTCTCCCTAAAGGTTTTCAAGTAGTTTCAAAACTGTTTTAGAGTAATATCTCTGATATTATTAGATAGCCTAGTTCTGCTGACACATCATCATAATTCCCTTGCGATTTTTCCGTGGGTCCAAATTCCAAAAATATGTTATATTCCAGCAATTATGCTTCATAATTTATTTTATTAAAAAATGAAAACTTATTGTAAATCTCAATATGAAAAGATCCAATGAATAATAGCTTCAAAAAGGTCAAATGAATAATAGCTTCAAGCTAAAAAAAAATCCTCTAAATTCTTTAATTTTTCTGTATTTTGATATTTTATGACTCAACCATTTGCGCACAGAATACTAAACTTCCCAATTGTGGTATATTTATGGATAAACCCTTAACTTGTGTGCACGAAATCAAGAGTTTAAAAAAAAGCGTCATCTGTGGTTGCCATTCACTATTCGGTTTATAATTTATGGAGTAAAATTGTTGTCCGATGCCCAAAATAATTTAAACTAAATGATATAATACATATATATTTTTTCATATCAACAAAAAGCCGATAAAAATTACCTATCCTAACAAAGTGAAATGTTCGAAATATGTAATTAATTGATGTTTTCTTAAATTCACAAAGAAAAAAAGTACAAAAGTAGTAGAAATCAAAAGAATTCCACTAGATCTGTTAAACATATATTTGGTTCTCTCACTTATATGTCTCGCCTACGAAGAAAACTTTATGAAGTTTGCTTCTATGTGTAAATCCTGTCTAATTTGGGATTTACACGATAAAGCCTTGTACTCAGAACGACAGAAAATTTCTTTTATTCAGTAAAAAGAAACACCTTGGCTTTTCTTGGATGCTTTTGTGCTGTTAGAAAGTGTTTGCTATTTATATGAAATACTGTGACGAAAGGATTTTTTTTATCGTTCTGAGTACGAGGATTAAAGCAAATTTCATGAAGTTTTTATAGTAGGTGGGAAAATCAAGGGAATTTTACTAGATTTGTTGAACAAAATGTATAGACTCACAGTTGTATGTCTCGCCTACTCAGAAAATAACATGAAGATTGATTTATTGTGTAAATTCCGCCAAATATTATTACTTATTGTTGTTTAGAAACAGAAAAAAAGGGAATTTATAATTTTTTTGTTTTTGACCCCTACTTGACTGGGGATAGAATTATTCTAGTTAAAATGAGACGTTATAAATAGTTTAGATATTGAATAAAAAAATTTATATTGGACAAAATGTTAAATTAAACAGTGAATATCAAATTGACATGGATCTTATTTTGTAAGGGTGTCTTCACACTGTTCGACACATGACCCATGATATCTAGTAGACCCGCATTGCCCCATGAATTTGACAAGCTATTCAAATTTAAAACAGAACAAAAAGCAGGACTAACATCCTTCATGTGTCGTACAGTGTGAAGGCAGCCTTACTGTATGTGAACACTCTTTCTACAGGGGCTTGTCTCTTCACGGTTTGTCAAAACGATCTATTATCTATTATCTGTCTGTTTTGTCCATTTTGTTTAAAGCTTCAGTCTTTGTCTCTGTCATCTATCTGGTCGTGTATTCCCTATGGATGCTATAATCGCTAAGATATCGATATATCTGCACTTATTGCATACTACTCTTTGAACTAGTTGCATTTAGATATTTTGTCAAAGAGAAGCGGTTTTAGTTTATGGCAGTGTTCCCTTAGGGGCCGAACACACACCGAATGCTTGACGAAGTCATGCATCACTAAGTGTCACAGAGAGAGACAGTCACATTTTGCGTCTTCTCTTCATGAGGAACCTTGGCTACATCAGAGCGGGTTCAGAGTAAAGTCTTTTCAATTTAAAATATTAAACAGAACCGATTGACTTCGTTCATTTGACAGTTAATGTCAAATTTCTAAAGAGTTTTCCATAAAATATGAAATAAATATCAGGCCTGTTCTCGTTTCCAAATTCGATAGAAGTGAATAGTTGTGATTTCTAAGAAACGAATGAAGAATTTAACCAAAGCATTTTGCGGGATCACAGTCGGTTTTAAATCGAAAGTGGAAACAGTCCTACATATGTCTGTTTTTTAAAATCATTATAGACTGCGACTGTACTTTCTGTGCTGTTTGGGTTAGTGGGTTGAATCGAAGGACATTTGGTCATAAAACAGATACAAAAAACTGGAGTGTACTGATAACCGATAACCGGCTCTATAATTGCACCACCGATAAAATGGGCAGGCTGAACTGAAAATAACAAATGCCTTCTACTATAGATTTCTAGTGAGTGTGTACGTATGTCCGTCCGTCCGTCCGTATGTGTGTTGTATGTCTGTTCGTTCGGTTGATAAGATAGTAATTATTACAGCTCGATTCGCCGTAGCTCGTTTATACTAGACAACAACATTCAAAGGGAACGTGTAAAAAAAAAATTGACTCTGTAGCAGCAGCTGAAGAAGATGGATTTAGCTTATCAAAGCTGTGAAGATAAGTCAAGTGACTTTTATGCCAGATCTATTTAAAAAATTTTCCGTTTTCATTGGCAAACGCTAACGAAATCTTGCGTCTGCTACGATTCTCTTCTACCTTGTGGTTTTGTTGTTTTATTTTTATCATTTAACCAACACAAAAGCAAAAGTTAAAATTTTAGAGTTGAAATCAGCGTTTTCTGCAGCTGGAGGTCGTATGTATAAGTCATTTTGCATTTAACAACAATTTCAAAAAAATGGTAAGCTACGTTCAGCTAACTTTTCATAGCTAATTAACATTTACTTCACTGATTTATTTTATGACATTTTACAAGTTTCCGGCAACAACAAACCAAAGTGCATATTGCATAAGACACGTGCATCTGCATCTAAGGAATGATTCTGTGGTACCTACCGTTGGCGTATTTTCCGGTCTTAACCATGTTCAGAGTGGTGGTCATGAGTGTAGCGCGGGTTTAATAGATTAATTAAGTAAATAAATTAATTAGAGAGACTTCAAAATCGTCGTCCAATGAAATTCGGATTCTCTCCCTAACGTATTTTGGTATTCATACAACGTGTTTGAAGTTGGAGCACATGTGTTTGCTTTGCTTTTATTTGAAAGAGAGAGATTTTGGAATTTTCACAAAAGTTGAGCACGCGTTTTTCTTTCACACTTTTTATTTTTTTGGGCAAAACGACGCATCGAACGTTTTTTTTCACGGTTTGGTTTGTTCTAGCGAGCTAAGGCGACTGAATATTGAATTGAATTTTGAGCGGCGGGCGATATAAATACGATGATCGGAGCAGCGAAGCAAGAGAGAGCAAGAAAGAGAGCACATGTGTATCGCGTGAATACCATTTTTGAGTTTTGCTATCAGTAGAAACGAACACGCTGGCAGCTCGCACCCATATACTCACACACACCCACTGCTGAGATACTGAGAAACACTCTGGCTCTCTCTCGGCTGTGGGCCGGCATAAGGCAATATGTAAACATCACACACACACTCACACAAATCAGTTATCAGCCACAAGTTCGGTTGGTATTTCTCATTTTTGAGGTTTGTAATTTCATTTTAGTAGAAGGTTTTTCATTAGTCATTACTCCTCTGCTCTCTCTCTGATCTCAGTCTTAGTTGGAATGGTCCATTCCAAATGGCAACTTTTGTTTACTGATGTAACCGAATCTGCTGATAAGTGTAGAACCTCTGACGAGGTCATCTTTTAACTGATAAACCTATTTAAGCATCATGTTTATACCCTCTGGCAGGCAATCTATTTAACCTAGCCCCAGGATGATGATGATAACTGATCTAGAATGGTTTGCCTTGATCAATGGCAATTTCATTTCATTTTGATGGCCAAAAATTAATTAACTCTCTTCTAACTTATCAATTATATTTGTTCAAAAGCAATGTTTTATACAAATTATTCATGCTTATCAGATCCTGCCCTCCCTCTCACCCACATTCAGCACGTACACCCTCCAGCTTTTGTCTTTCAAAATGAATGCAATCAATTGTAAATACAGGAGAGAGAGTAGGTGGAGGTACCTACTGATAAGGCCCCCTTATTTGGCACACGTTTCGTAGGCACGTTCACCGGCAACACCTAAATCTCGAGACACTTATCAGGTCTATAGATTTTCTAAGTACCGGAAATTTTTGATTAATTTTGTTTTTAAACTAAAAACATTCTCTTATCACAGTGTCACTCGACTCTAAACGGACATTTCCCAAGAACAATTTGTGCAAAATTAGAACTTAAACAGCCCAAAATAGCGTTTCTCAAGTGCGGTCATCTGTCACGGTAGCCAAGAGTGACACTTCAGGCATGTAAAGTATTAACCAAACACTTAAAAGAAACATTTTGAAGTATGATTTGTTTAAAATTAACTTAGTATAGAGTTTGATTTTCAAGCATGGTAATGTATCACAGAACGAGGGATACTATTTTTGTCTTAATATTTTTTAAACCTTTTAGTAGCTATACATTACACTAGGCAACAAGGTCCACTTTTTTTCGTAAATGATTCCTCAATTCTAGATTTTTGATAGTTTGAGCCCATTTTGTACCTATTAAGGGGCGTTTTGTGAAGAAAGTGTTATTTTGCTTTGACACTCTTTGTCACCTAAAGTAAAGCACTATTTCTTAGCTTTAAAATGGATTGTACGTTGTACAATTGTACGTTGTTCTTAAGCCAAGTTATACCATTTCGAATACATGTGCTAGACTAAAAATTATTTTCTACAGCCCATAAGTATGCAATGAATTTTGTGAAAGAATTACATATGAATTATAAACAAATTCCTAGCCTGTTGTACTGTTTTTGCAAAATATTCCTTTACGCAGTGGACATTTCAGTTAAACAAGCAAACAGCGCAACAAGTGCAGTGCGAGCGTTTTTGTTGATGTGTCGTGCCCACCGCGGTGTTAAAGTACCAGATAATTGTATTGTATCTGTAACGAGTTGCCTCTTTGACGTAGATAGCTAACCTGTTCCAGTCCATGTCGTTGAACACAAATTGGATCTCCTCGTTTGTACGAACAAGCTGGAAAATAGAAAATGTTGCGCAAAAGTGGAGGACATCTTCTTGTTCTGTTAAATGTTTTTTTTTTCAATTATTTGCACAGTTTAAGTCACGGATTCACCACTTTATGTTTTCAATATTTCCCAGCTTTCTTAAACCGGTACGTACCGGTATGGACTGGTAAAACTAACAGAAACTTTAAAACTTAAGTCCAATCAAAGTGGGTAAGCAACAGTACACATGTATGTGTACATAACTTATCAATTTACTTTAAACTACTTAAAAATTAGTTTCAAAGAAGGTAAATTAATGATTATTTCTTAGAGGCATGATAGCGGTCAATGTATTTCCGTCCCATCTGATTTCTTAGCGGAGTCCTAATAAACTTTACGCCGGAAAATAAATGTTCTACGCAGCAAGAATAACCTTTGATAGTTCATACAATTCCGGAAACTTTGTAAACGTTTTAAGCTCAGGAAAACCTTGATCAGACATCATACGTTAAATTGGCTATAACAATTCAGCCAAATTGCATAAAAATCCGCCAAATCTAACTGCTCGTTTCGCAGTCTAGTGGTTGCACTCAGAACCGAAACCGTACCGGTACAACGTTTAGGTTCTTTTCGGTCTTTTCGGTTCTAAAAATATCGGTTCTCGGATACCGGTATACAAAAAATTAAGAATATAGGTTCCGGTTGCGGTTTCGGTTCTGAGTTTCAATCGGTTCTTTTCGGTATACGGTTCCGGCTCCGGTTTGATCCCTGGTCTTAATATCTTTAAATCGATATAAGTAAACGATTGCCGCATTCTCTTGAAGAAACTAATAGCCTATTTCCACTGAACAAATGAAGCTTCATTTCATGAAATGACAAGAAATAAAGAAAATTATATCATTTCTTCCATACGAACTGACACTTCATTTTGCCTTTCATTTCTGATATATGATGAAAAATGATGACATTCCCCTGGTATTTTTCTGGTATCTGGTATTTTTTTAAAAAATACTAGCTACTCTCTGGCATTACTCGCTACTCTGTGTCATCACCAATAATTTGTTTATTTGAATTTAAATAGTAGGCTCAATTTGGTTTAAAATATAAATTAGTCAATAAAAGTTGTGTATTTAGCTTTCTGTTGATAATTCAGAATGATAACAATGCGTTTGCCCCTGAAAATTGCTGTCATGACGGGTATGTTATTTTTTGCTAAAAATTCCACGTGAGTTTGAAAATGGCCCATGTTATTGAAATCAAACTTTTCAGCTGTTTTTCACAACGTATCGTTGTGAATGTTAAACAAATGACAATTTGTCAATGGAAACGGCAAAATTTTTAGAAATGAAAATGACAAGAAATGAAGCCAGTGGAAATAGGCTATAAGATGCCTTAAACCAAGGACACTACATATATAGATACCGCATCTCATACAAACTATTTTTTAGGGATTCAGTGTCAGATCCCAAGAAAAATCAATTTTTGCGTCACATGTGATATCTATATTATCGATCAATTTTTGCTCTCAGCCGTATAGCTAATTTAGAAACCGAATAGCTAAATTTCAATATATATATCTTTGTAAAGGCGAACAGTGGTCGATTATGCCAATCTGACAGGCAATAACACAGCCCAACAGTGATTTTGGTGCAGGTCTATTTTTAACAGATTATGTTAATTAAGACTTTACTGAACAAAACTGTATCATTGGTTTTGTTCAATCAGCTCTTGTTTCCAAGATATCGCGGAAAAACCAAAAAGTCGACTTTTTGGCACTCTAGGATTTATGGAGGCCGCACTAGGCATAATTATCTGAATTTATGAACTAATTGCGATAAAGTACATATCCATGCATTTTTAAAAAATCATAGCCGCTATATTAGTAAAGCGGAAAGTGTTTAAATTGGCCTCTAAAGACAGACATTTTTCGATTTATAGCATTTTTAGCATTTTTTATAGCCCGTTAAAGCTAGCGCAGTTATTGAATATCTTTGCCAAAAAAACTTATTTAAGTGCCATAAAAATCACAAAATTAGATCATATGTTTGGCTATAAGCTCAGATGGCAAAAATAATTATTCAATAACTGCGCTAGCTTAAACGGGATGGTTTATATTGCTAAAAATGCTATAAATCGTAAAATGTCTGTCTTTAGAGGCCAATTTAGACCCTTTCCGCTGTGCTTATATAGCGTCTATAATTTTTTAAATTTGCATTGATATGTCCTTTGCCGTAATTAGCTCATAAACTCAGACATTTATTCCTAGTGTGGCCTCCATAAATCCTAGAGTGCCAAAAATGCAA
This sequence comes from Lordiphosa clarofinis, assembly GCA_018904275.1. Classification (NCBI taxonomy): domain Eukaryota; kingdom Metazoa; phylum Arthropoda; class Insecta; order Diptera; family Drosophilidae; genus Lordiphosa; species Lordiphosa clarofinis. Next base: position 347,508 of record JAEIGQ010000070.1, on the reverse strand, counting down.
GATTTTCGTTTTTCCGCTATATCTTGGAAACAAGAGCTGATTGAACATAACCGAAACCAGTTTTGGAATCAGTGAACATAAACTTAAGGCCACAGGGCTGCACCTCACAAAGATGGTCATTTTGTTGGCCTGTGTAATTAATAACATACAAAATAATTAATTTTTTTTTTTTAATTATTTTTATAAATTTGTATATAAACAAAAGAAATTTTTAATCAAAATAAATTTTTTTTAAATTAAATTTTAGTGTTATTTTAAAAAAAATTACCTTTTTTTTAATTTTAAAAATTTTAAGTTTTTTTACATTTAAATAATTATAAGAAGAACTTGAATTTTAATAAAAATATTAATGTTATTCAACTTCTGAGTTTCTCCAATCTATGACATTTTCTTGAATTTATATGGCCTCTTTATCAAGTTAAAAGAAATTTTCGAGCACTATGGAGTACTTTTTGATATTGACGATATTAGAGGGTATAAAGACAGTAATAGAGCATGCAATAAATCATCAATTGTATTCCGAGGATAATTTTTTCGATTGTGGTTCATCCAAGAGAAGGGAGTGCTTCTAAAGACTTTCATTTTACCTATGAATTGTAGCAAACTGATAATTTGCAGAAAGTTGCACTTCATATTGACACTGGTTGATTCACAATGGACGATTTTTACAGATACTTAAGGATTTAAGACCAATACGGGCCAATAGCAAAAGTTCTACTCTAAAGAAATGTTAAATTGGACATCGATTTACCACGTATACATATAAGAACAGGACAAACGCGAATATTTTTTATAAAATACCTACCAACTCTTGTCAAATTAAAGTCTTACTTCACAACTAATCGCAAAACTTTAACTTTCTCAGCGCAAAACAAAAGGCCTTAAAAAGGCGCTAAAATGTTTTTGGGTATGGTAAAAAAAAATATGGTTGGTTTTGCACGCTCACGACATCGTGACTTTAAACCAAAAAAAATTTATTAAAATCTGAATATATATTGGCGGGATGTTTATTTTCAAGAATATTAAAAACATCAACAAGATTTGAGATTTGAAATTTGCATTTATTGCCTGGCAGATTGACAGAATCGACCACTGTGAGGCGGGGAGAACAAAAAAATTTGGATCCAATGTCAGCTCCCAAAAACAGTAATTTTTGTTTCACATGCGTCATCTATAATATTTATAAATCTTTGCTTCAACTCAAAACAATAACGAAATATTCTCAGTTAATATGAAGACAATGGCTATAAATGTTCCTAAAATGAGATCTCTTCAACTGGATCACAGAATACAATTGTTCTTGGAGAAAGACACACCGATGAGGCCAAGGTTTTTTGAAGCCCTGTGTATCTTTGTAGTACGTTCGACTTTGCATGATGACGTTGAAAAGCACTCAAAGCTTCGTAAAATAGAAACGAACCTTTCCGAACACTTCCAAAACAATCTACTGGTGGAGTATATACTGCGACAGTGTCCAAATGCCGACTGATTGGGCACCATCCATATCCATGAGTCTGTTTGATGGACCTACCATAACAAAATCTTATTTGAAAACGCAAAAAATTTTTCCCATTCTGTTATTTTAATATGTTTACAAACAGATTAAAGTAAACTAAAATAAGTTGCTGCTTCGATACGAGGGCTGTCTCGGCCGTCAAAGTGGAGGTATAGTTCTAGCGGCCACGATTCCACGTCCCAAGGTTGGGTAATATGAAAACTAAAAACGAAAATATAATTAGTATAGATGTCATTCTGGTCTGACCCTCGAAAAAAATTTTGTGATGTTCTTAAAAAAATGGAAATTTTGAAAAATCAGCTTTGGAGTACCAGATAACTGTAGTCTTCGACAGTCACAGATAAGTTTGTAAGTCCTAACATGTGCACTAGACAGAATTAGGATTGTCGATATTTCTTAAAATATCAATATCGATAATATCACAAATCAAATTTGTTCTTATCGATATTTGATATATGTGGTCCAAAAAACATCGATATATCGTTAAGAAAACTAAAAAGTTTTGAACGAACGTCCTCACTGCCAAAAGACCTTTTATAGTAACCGTTATATTTTATCTTTCAAGTGCGATAACTTAAAGATTTAAATTATTTAATTTTCTGAAAATAGATCGTAGTTTTTGGGGGATCGATTTGCAAAGGCGAAAAAAAATCAACAAAGCGAATAGCAAGAACAAAATCTACGGAAAATTCTAAGAAAATTTCAGCAGAAAACAATGGGTCTAAAATAAATTGCCTTGCCTGCGTAAATCGACCTCAAACAATAAAGACATTTAAGAATTTTTGTGTTTTCCAACAAAGAAACAACATTCTAATTTTCTCTACGTGTTGTGCAAAGCAAAATTGCTCGTGCAATTACCATAGTAATTTTTCTTGATATATCGTTTTAAAAAATATCGATAATCGCCTATATCGGCACAAAAAATATCATATCGGAATAACCCTTATTGTCCAAGCTAAACATCGATATATCGATAAAATATTGACAACCCTATCGTGGTGTAACTGACTCTTGTAGTTTCTTCAGGCACTGATCAATGCATTCGAGGAAGCCCCAACAATTGCACAGTACTTAGATCAGAAGTCTCTTCTAGTACATTCAAACTGAGCCCTTCTCTCAATATCTTTCAAATCGATATTAGTAAAACAATAACATAATATTCTCAAACTACATGAGCACAATTGCTAAAAATGTTCTTAAAATAAAATAATTTCAACTCAATCTAGCAACAAAATTGTTCTTGAAGGAATAATTTTGTACAACGCCTTCTGAAAAAGCGGCAGAAACCAAGATTGGAAATAAATTATCAGAGGACATTATAATTTGCTTGCTAATACAAATACTGAATTACGGGAACATCAGAATATTCAATTCAGGTTCCACCGCCCTCGAAAGAAAAGCTACCTGTAACTTGACAATTGCATTCTTTCACCAAGACATTTCTAGAATCTGGGTTTTTTCAAAAGTGTCCCTATTGTAGAAAATAATATGCATTACCAGAGATCAAATAGGGCCACAAAATAATATACGACAATGACAAAAGTAAAAGTTCACCCTGAAGAGTAATTGGCTACACTCAAAAACCCAAACCAGGCCGATCGTGCTTGATATCATGCAGTTTTGATGTCAAAAGTACGGGAAGATGCAATATTTTTGAATCATAGCCGAAATTACTTAAACCAAGAATGTATTTTTGACATTGAAATTCTTACTTTTCGTCGGCTTCATATAAAGCATAGATCTTCTTAGTTGTAAGCATAAATATATTGAATTTGGGCGTAGGTCTTCTTGGATTTATGTAAAATAACCTGTGTTAAGGGATGTTAAGGGAGGGGATAGAGAGGAGACACGATCGACCGAACACACCATTACCACCTTTTAAGATAAAAAATATTCACAGACGGCGCCTTAGCCCACTCGACTATCAGCCACAAGCAAAACCTCGCGTTAAAGTCATACTTTAGAATGTAAGCAGTTTGCATTTGCCACTTATCCTGCAGCAAGGGCCGTGTTCGTGTGGACATAATATTCGCTTAGAAAATGTGGAGATCGATTTTAGTCTCGCCAAATTCCACTAGATTTCTCTGGGTGTAAATATAGTAAAGTCGCAGTTTACCTGAACTATAAGAATCAAATAATTACGTCGTCTAAATCAACAGACATCTATCTTATCTGCTTTCAGGCAATTCCACCAAGTTGTATTTAAATCCAATGACCATATCACCTACCTGTCATATGAACAATCGGTCATAAATAAGAATTAAGTAAGAATTCGTTCAATTTTAGTATTTTCAGCATTGCTACAATTTTATATCATAAAACATCCAAAATTGATTTTGTTCATTTGTAAAGTGACCCTCGTCTTTTTTCAAGTGGCGAGTAAAAAATTAACTGACGGGACAAAAGGGACATTTTAATGAATGATTTGTTTAAAACTCTTCGACTTTCTTATTGCTCAAGTATGACCATTTGTCACAGGGCAAAGTCAGGCGGTACTTGATAAGTTAACAAATCAAATCAGCTGCCAAAGTTGCGTCACGCCCACATTACGTACCGTCCGCCCCTCTCCCAATGTCTGATGGATGAATGTACGAATCTGTTGCACTATCACAAATTCTTATCAATTTTCTCGCCCGGCACATTTGACAAATGTCAGCAAAGTCAGTCCGCTTGACGTCAGAGCGGATGTACTGAAACATACCCACACACCGAGAGAGTGAGAGAAAGAGGGGCACACCTTTAGTTTCAGTGTAATTAAAATGCAGCAAATAGAATTTGTTTTCAAGATGTAAATTTCCCTACCTACACGTATTGACTTAAGATTACGTATACGCCTCGTGTAACCAAGAGCGGCTACAATAAATGTTCTAATTGCATTCACCTTGTGGCCAAATTGAATTACACTTTTGATGTGACAGGTGGCTTTGGTTTTTCGGTGTTTTTCCAGCTTGGATGATGCCAAGTGTAAACGACCTAGACGAAAAATGTCAATACTTCAATTTGATTGTCTGGCCTGCACTTCTAAATGTTGAATTAAACTTTTAGCGCATTTTGTTGTCATCATAATTGAATTGTATCCAATCAATTGGTTGATTGTCCAATTGTTCCCATATCAACCAATTTCAGTGCCATGGAAACTTTATTATCTGTGACAAAATATTTATGCTGTGTGGCGGGGGGGCGTGGCCATTTCTTTCTAGTCTATTTCAATTAGCACCCACAGTTGGCTCACAAAAGACACAAAAGCACCAAACCCATGTTTAAGTTCTGTAGGTCAGTCAGCTGGCAACCTGTCAAAGACACCAGAAATGATTTTCTGCCAACAAAAAATAAAGAAATTAGAAAGAATGTTAAAGGAAAAATAATTTTAATTACCACACTTGCAGAAAAATGTAAGGGAAATATAAGCAAGAGATTGGACCGACTTCAAAATAAAATTTCCCTTTATCCGTCGGCTTGACTTTTGAAGGATTCTGCTTAGAAATGGCACCGAGACAATCCAAATATGTAGAATGATTGATTTTAAATATTAATCCCAGAAAGCTCAGTAAACAATCCCTTAAGACGCGAAGAGCCAAATCATTTTAGTAACAGACCCTGAGGTAGTTCGATAGTTTTAACAAACCATTCTGACTGACGACTCATTAAATCCCAAAAATAGGATCAAAGTGGTTATCAACTTGCAAACAAACTTTACCGTCATTCAAGTAAGATATCATGACTGATCCAATGCATTAACGTAATACTCAACTGTAGATTTTTTACAACGAAACCGCTCAATTCTTAAGAAACGGCTTTTTAAGACCGCATATGAGCTCTATGATGGACATGACTAGACAGAACCGCTATAAATACTATACTGAGGAACGATGAAGAATATTCAAGAGAAATGAGCAGAAAATATGTTTCAAATACTTTTTCAATGAAGGACGAATCACAAAATAGAGTAAACGTAGTAAAAACGCCAAGAAACTGACACCAGGTTCATTATATTAACTGAAAACAAAGTATTAGAACTTAACATGGGCAATGCTTAACCTTAAATCCGTTCCGTTCGACCGTTCAAAAGACAGCCTTAATCATTCCTTTGTGCCTTAGAAAAATTCACTCTTTAATAAAGATATGTTAATATTTTCTTCATTTTTGAAAGATTCTTCCTCATTTTACATTGAATGAATCTATACCGGGTTTGTCCGTAACTGAATACATAGAACTGATTTTCTTGCGCAGCGACTATACTTCGGAGCGTGCGCGCACCGACTGGATTCGGTAGAGGGCGTTCCTAGATAACGAACGTGCGGCTGGTCAGTTGTCTCCGAGCACCTGGAGAGTCAGGACACCCAGCAGGCTTACCCAGATGTTGCTATAGTAAGAAGTGGTATGTGCCGGTGGCACCAGGCCTTTTTGAAGGACCGGATTGAGGTTGCCGATAAAGACCATGCTGGAAGTCCTTCGATTTCGACAAACATTGACAATGTGTCGACTAAGTGTTCGATTAATTGCCCAGATGTTAAATTTACCAAAATCTGTGGTTCATGACATTGCGACGGAGCATCTGAACATGCGCAAGGTGTGCGCGAAGATGGACTCAAAACTGCTCACTGACGACCACAAATTGCGGCGAGTGTGCCAAATGCCGGCATCCCAACGCATCCGCAGCCGCCCTACAGCCCAAATGTGGCCCCCGGACTTTTTATTGTTTCCTCTCCTGAAAAGGCCGATGAAAGGCAAGCATTTTGAGAGGACAGAGGGGATCCAAGCAGCATGCACAACGGCTCTCAACACTATTCCGTAGAATGCCTTCCGTAACGCTGGCAGCGCTGAATCGACGCAGAAGGAGCCAACTTTTAAAAATTGTAACGATCGGCACAATAAAATTTTTAAATGGACTTAGTCTTATCACTTTCGGGACAAACCCTGTATGTATGGCAAGTTCACTACAGGTTTTTAGAGGATTTGGGTGTCCCTTTGCAGAACATTTTATCAATCGTTTGAATTTGGCCGCTCTGTGTGTGTTACAGTAAACAATGCCAGCAACATGTAGGGGTGGTTATTTGGGCCGTCGAACGAATGCAGCAACGCACATGCGAAATGTTAGGTCAGCTAAAACAGATTAACGATTACGTGAAATAGAGAAATTTACAAGTGTCCGAATGTCACAACTGCGTTCTTCTCAGTCAAAAAAGACACGAGCTTTCAGCAGTCAACGACAACAACTGGAGCAGAGACAAGCGAGCCGGACAGATGTTAACATACGCAGAACAATTGACCAACAAGTACATCGAGAATTTACTCCTGATTTAGATATCGAATATTCCGTAAGTTAAAGTCGGCTCTAACCGACTTCGATATACCCGTTACTCATGAAAAAACATGTTTAACAGTGTTCCTGCGTTCCTTAGGGTGACCAACCGAAAAGTATGCAACATTTTTTTTAACTCGGCTATTTATTATCGGATCTTGCTGTAAATTTCAGGGATTATAGTTGTTGCTAACATAAATTTATGTTATAAATTTGAACAGGATATCTTAACAAGTGAGAAAGTCAGTCAAGCCCGACTATGACATTCTGTGTACCTGGAGTTGGAGCTAAATTGCAGTGCTGCTGCTGTGTCTCTCTCTCTTCGCTCTCTCTCTCTGTTGTGAAACGGTGGGAGGGGGTGGCGGGGGGTGCTTGTTTCACTTTTTTGCTCATAACTTGAGAACCGCTCATCCGATCTTTATCATTTCTTCGGCAAATCGATTCATTTTGGTAATTACTAACTATTTCTAGAAGGTACAAATCGTACAAAACTGTAGGAGATATAACGTTTTTTGCAAATTGCGGGGGCGGGAGGGGGCGGGGCAAAAAATAAAAATAAACTTGATCTGCCTGCAAGTATAAGAAGCATTTGTCCCATACATGTCAAACCTCTATCTCTTACCATTTCTTAGATCTGGCTGTTCATACAGACAGACGGACATGTCTATATCGACTCGGCTGTTGATCCTGATCAAGTTTATATGGTCGGAAATGATTCCTTCTGCCTGTTACATACATTTGCACGACTTTAGTAAACCCTTTTTACTATACGAGTAACGGGTATAAAAATAAGTCCGCCGGGATGTGTTGCGCATCAGAAGAAGTGAAACTCTTTAGAACCATGGAACGGCTTGCTCATCGGCACGGATCCAGATTCATACCTCTATCGGAAGTCCATTTTTAGATTTAATTTATTCGGAGCAACAGAAATAATGCAGAATACAGCGTCAAGTAATCAGTCATTCATTTCAACCTTCAAAATCATAGGCAAAGTAAGTAGGCTCAGTGCTCCCAATGCCAAGCGAAGCACTTATATTTGTACAAATCTTCCTTATGGGGGGGGCTCCAATAACCTCAATCTGCATAACGCCAGTTGCGCATTGTCAGTGATGTACTCCGAAAATATTTGATTTTGAAATATTTCCAAAATATTTACTAGAAACGTTAACCGACAAATATTTATTATTACATTTCATTAAATTATATTAACAAATATTCTAAACAAAATATGAACCAACTGTTTGTGCACATGTGCCCGACTCTTCGTAGTCAAGGGTCTGGGTCGAGCAAGCTGTGTACAGACTTCGTGCCCAGAAAGCTGTTCACAATACGAGTCGATCAAACTTGCCCAAGTGCCTATGCGCACAACAAAGTGAACACCCTAATTACTTTTTCCCTTTTAGTTTTTAAACAATGTTCTTCAGAATCTTTGGTTATATCAAAGAAAATAAATACTTAGATGCCACATCTCATAGCTCGTACAGTTTAGAAAACGCTGTTCGTTTTTTTCAAATCTGTTCGACAAAAAAAAATTGTTTGAAAACTGTGTTATTCGAATACTTATATAGACAGATTTTCCCCACAACAATTTAGCGACAACTTTTCCGCCAAGTGCAATGCAGTTTTGGCCAGGAAATTCTGTCTGGCATCTAGAGAGTAGAAATTTCATTTTAGTTGATTGTGGTTGTGGGCGTTGAGAGATTTTTAAATAGAATCATCTCATCTGGTGGCCACTTTATGTTTTCATTTTATTTTCTATTTTATTTCTGTCATTTCTATTTGGTGTGGTGGTCAGAGCGAAAACCAACTCGTGATCTTCTAACGAAAGTCGTTTCCGTTAAACGTGCAACAACAGACCTTAGTCATTCGGTACATTTTAAGCCTGATTAGAGAACGGGTCGCATTGCGCCTGCAAAATCTTATCTAAATTAGAGTTAATGCCGTGCTTTGCTGTAAGGCTTATCAGTGATTTATATAAACCAACATCTATTTAGCTGTGACATCATTTAGCCAAAGTACATTTTATCTTAACTCAAATCAAATCAGAGACAAGCCCAAATCCTAGAGGGCAGCGTGACTTGGAAAAAAAGCGTTGTGAAATGGGCATTAAAATCTAATTATTATTCAAAAGCGTCAAAAGAGAGGGAGAGAGAGAGAGATAGTGAGAGGGGGAAAGATGAAAAATATAAAATTTATTTGTTGCAAAAAAAAAAAAACAAATAGCATTGAATATTTTTTGTGCAAAAAATTATTTTGCGATAACCTTACCCAGAGAGTGAGGGACAGAGAAAGAGAGAGAGGGAGAGAGGGAGTGTGTCCAAATGAGAGAGGGAGCCAAAGTCAAGAGCAGCCAACTGAGTTGAGGCGCCACATAGTGTTAATTTTGTTGCCATTTTGCATTTTTCAGGCCCCAACCGGGCTCTCTGCCTCTTGCTCGTTCGCTGCTGGCTCGCTCCCTTGGTCGTTCTCTCTCTCTGATCTTTGATCACGTTTCTCGCACACGACGACTATGACAACGACTTGTCTTTCACGTGATAACCAAGTGTTCAATGCTTTTTTTATACAAACGTATGTTTGTATGTATTTTATTTGCTTTTGTAGCGAGTCAGTAGAGTAAAACGCCTGCGGAATGATGTAAATCAACAGCTGTTCCCGATTTCACCACCAAAGGAGTCCCATAAAATTGTTGTCTCATGCCAGATATGTCTTTCTTGGCCAGGTAGCGCCCTCTCCCGCTGAAACTGAAGTGCTGCTGATATGACAAGTGTGTGTGTTGATAACATCTCTCACTCTCTCTCCCTCTCTGTCGCACTGGCTCACTTGGTTAAAGCCATATAAATAAGTGCTTTAAAATGCGTATTTAATGGATTTCATTATCTTTTGCATTTTTTTGGGGTTTTTATTTGTTTGCTGCATAATCTATGGCCCCTACTTACCTCTGTTAACCCATCTTTTGCACACGTGCCCCTGGCTTGGAAATTTTCCAGCAAACTTAATGAAATTCCATCTTACATAAACCTCAGACTTTGCCATCACGTTCCCAACGATGTGTATACAACTTTCTTGGCACGAGATTCAATTAAAAATGCAAATGTTGAAAATCAAAATCAAATTCAATTTACATATGTATGTGTATGTATGTATGTATTTCTCTGGACAGACTGCTTATGTATACATAATTCGGACTCGGTCTCGTTCTCGTTTCCCGCTCCCAGTCATATCGCGTGCTTGACAATATTCAAATTCCGCTTATCAACAGGTTCACCATGTGCTTGACAAAAAGTCAGCAAATTTGAAACCACAAAACGTACTCAACAGTATTTCTATTTCAAAGGGAATTCATGAGTCAATTTTGTTGAGTTTAAGTGTCGGCAGCAAGTAAAAAAGTGATTAATTTTTGAGTTGAAAACTGTACTAGAAACTTGAGAGTGTTGGAATTTTGTATACCCTTTAAATCAGGGGTCCGGAAAAAAAACACACACGCTCACTTTGGCGTTGCGTGTGTATGTTAAACCACGCGAGAGCGCTCACATTTGTTTCAAAATGCTCTTATACTGTTGGCGTGTGGACGTCGCGGCCGCAAAGCCTGTGTTCTGTGTTGTGTACACAGAAAATTGGAACGTGCCAGATTTGGCTGTAAGGAGACCAGTTCTTTAGCTATTACTATGGGCAACAAAAACAGTCTTTTTTCCTTTATTTAATTCTAGACGATCGACGATGACAAGGCTTCGTGAGTTTTTTCCACTGATAAATCGCAGTTTTCAGTGCCGGTCACAAACTGATGTCGTCTTTACTGATTTTAGCAAGGCCTTTGATCCAGTTAGTCATGCTTTTCTTCTACACAAATTGTCACTCTTGGGTTTTCCACCAAACTTATTGAACTGGATCTCGTCTTATTTATCAAATAGTACACAACGGGTATTATTTAACAATGTATTTTCAACGTCAGGTGTCCCACAGGGTAGTCACCTAGGCCCGTTGCTTTTTGTCCTTTTGTAAATGACCTCCCACAAGTCATATCGTATTCAACTGTACATATTTATGTATGCAGATGACGTTAAAATCTGTCCATACGCCGATTGAGCTGGAGAAGTGGTGTTCAAGTAATCTTCTTTTCTTATATTATTCCTAATGCCAAACGATATTGGTACATATACTATTTAACCAGAAATTGTGTTTGAACAGCCATATCGCAGCTACAGTAAATAAAGCCAAAGGTGTTGTGGCATTTATTAAGCGTTGGTCCAAAGAGTTTGATGACCCTTACACAACTAAATCATTGTACATATCCTTAGTACGCCCTATTTTGGAATACTGCTCTAGTGTATGGGGCCCACAGTACAAAGAGCAGCAATCGCTAATTGAATCTGTCCAGAAACCATTTCTAATTTTCGCTCTTCGCAATCTTCATTGGGACCCCAATAGGCATTTACCGTCGTACCGATCGTGGTTAAAACTAATTGATCTTCAATCTTTGCATCACCGCAGAATTTGCAATGGTGTCCTTTTCGTCCACAAACTGCTTCTCGAATTGGTAGACTCTCAAACGCTCCTCACTTCTATAGAATTTACAGTACCCTCAAGGTTCACCCGTACATTCCGGCCACTACGTTTGCTACTCTGCAGGTCCAACTATGCCCTTCATGAACCTTTTCGTGTCTTATTCTCTAATTATAATTCCCTTTCTTTTATTTTTTCGTTTAAAAAATCTTTTAATGTTATTTTAAGTGAAATTTATGAACACCTTGAAGTATCTAACCTCTAAACCTATTACTCTAAACAACTTTGAATTATCATTACCAATCTAAATTTGGGAAAAACTTAAATTTGGAAACCGATTAAAATTTTCAAATTTTAAACCGAACCGTGTTTTCTTTATGGTTTTCGGTTCGGTACGTCGTTTTTGAAAGGACGTTAAAATCGTACAACTATTTGGGATAATTTAGGTTAAAGTTAAGAAAAATAACTTTACAATAATATCAAAGAAATGAAAATCAAATTGGAAATTTACGCTACTTTAGAATCAAATTACAAAATAATTCTAACTTGATGGACCCCTTCTAAAACTCTTCTAGAAAATCCTTCGGAATGATGAAAAATCGGAAAGCGTTTGATTTGGAAACGTTGCCAAAAATTTCTATACCACAATTCCAATAATTCCAAGTACAAGGTATTGTTGGCAAACCTTAGCTTAGAACATGATTAAATTTCAAATAATACATGATTTTTAAAAAGCCTTCAAAATGTTAAACTGAACCTGGGTGCAAGCCAGAGCTAATGTTCTTTGAGTCCCCATCCGCTAAATTGAAAAATAATTTTCTCGAGTATGTGTGTGTGTAGAAGACCAATTTTAGCGACTAATTACTTGCTTAAAAGTGCAGCATACTTTTTGGCTGTTACATATGTAGAAATGCAGCAAGATGTGAAAACAAATAACTTGCACTTTCATTTAGTTAGAAATTTCAAGGAATCAAGTAAATAAATACGATTTCATTTTTAATAATTCAAACTTTTATTCATGCTTGCCCTAAAGCTCTTATAAGTATAACCATATTCATGTTTTGAAACCAGCTTTAATATGTATAGCAATTATTGACAATTTTTAATACACCCCAATACGTAGTTGTTAAAACACATTTGCTTTGCATACTTTGAGGTTCAATAGTTAACTAATTTAATGTTGAGAAGGTCGGGTATAATAAAACAACATTTTAAACAATACAAATAAATACGTTTGACCACAGCGGCTTCTTTTAACTAAAAAGCCAGTAGGCAGATCAAATTACTAAAAATGTAAATGGTCCACTTTGAGTGGAAAGTCAGCAAATGGTATTTCGATTGTTTTAACCACAACTAGAGGTATTGCGGTTGGTTTTGGAACGCAAGTACTTTGCGGCCAGTTTTTTAAACCAATTTGGGAAATCATCAAGTTGTTGTTAGTGTTCTTTGATCAACCTTATTATTGATTCAAACATTCATAGTAGTGAAACTGTAGTGGATGCAACTGTTAATTATCCAACAGTCTGTTTGAGTTCCCTCGATCTGCGTGCTATCGCACTTAGTACAATTGAAAATCTCCATGGCTAATTCTAATTATCATGTTGCGAAATACTTATCAAAGATGCAAAGGCACGCGGCTTGCAGTTAAAAAAGGGTTATAATTGCCGTGAGGAGGGCACTGTTCTATTATATGCAGGCTTGCGTACAAGAGACGCATGACATTACGAACCAGCAAATAAGCCCCTAGGAAAAGTTTGAATTATTTTTAAAAAACTTTTACCCACAAATAGAATCTAAAAGAGAGTTATATTGACAAAAATTGTTGCTAAATTAAGCAATTTATTTAAAGCCCACTGATTCGCATGTTCTTTCCTTAGTACGCAGGGTGGAGTATTTGATGTATGAAATAAATTATTTCTTTTTTTGGTAAATCTTACATGAATATTTATAATTGGCTTTTAAAAATAATTCGATTTAATGATCTTCACGCTTGTTTACGCATATGATAAATCTTATCGATAAGTTATTTATTACTGTCTTTAGGGATTCTGAAATAATTTCCTCAATTAACGATGAAATGGATAGCAGTCAAATTAAATGATTTTGGTTTTGTGAACTTCCTGTTTAATTAAAGATCAGAAGAGGAGTTATCCTCATTATATTTTTGGTCCGAAACTTTAATACCGTATACTTGGAATAGTTTGAATATTTTTAAAAACTTGTTTCTTCTATTTTATTCGGTCCCTCAATGTGTACAAATCGTAGAATAACTTATTCGAAATAGCCGCCTTGTGCATTCAGCAACGCTGAAATATCTTCGGCTACTCATCGATCGAAGTGCGCGAACAATGCCCACAGACAAATTCTGTTTACTGATGAGAAAATTTTCACCATAGAGAAATCGTTCAACAGTCAGAACGATAGATTGTATGCTGTGTCATCAAAACAAACGATCTTATTCTGAGAGTACAGAGAGTTCACGAATCGGCTTATGTGATGGTTTGGTGGGGAGTCGCTTTGTGAAATGGAGTCAAAACTTCGTCAATCCGACGTTTTGGAAAAGGTAATGAAGCCTCCGACTTTATTTGCAAACAAGCTGCGGAGCTTTCAACAAGACTTCGCACCAGCTCACAAGCCCAGCTGTGGTCCGTTCTCGAGGATATGGCTATCTGAGCAGTGACCAATTGCAAGTACTAGGTATATACATGATTAACTCTACAAATTCTTGTTTCATCATACTTATCCAACCTAATTTATTGGAATAAGATATAATAGACTGAGAAGTTTTTCTACTATTTTTTGATAAGAATCTTCATAAGCTACTCTTAAAAATACTGTTCAAATTGGTCTTAGCCGGGTTGCCCAGAGCCAGATAACGGCAGCGTAGACATCAAGACAAATGAAGAAAATATTTCTGAAGCAATAACAACTACAAGATATGGAAACCCTCGCAGACTATGCAGCCCCGGCTATCAGCGAGACACAGTGGGGAAACCTGCAGAGGGCCCAAAATGCTGCACTCAGAACGGTCACTGGATGTCACTCCATGACCCATGAGGACCACCTCCATGAAGAAGTCCAAATGCTAGGAGTGAAAGCCCACTGCTGCATGCTGGACAAGCAATTCCTCGCCAGCAGCCTTATGGTCGAGCACGCAAACCACAACTCGCTCCAAATTCTCCTCCCCACACGTACCAGCAGACAAGAAGTCCGCATCTTCATGCCGGAAATCAAACAGATGACTAACGATGCCACTAACCTGTCGATTTCTGAGGCTCTAAGTGTGAGGGATGACATCCATAAGAGGACAGTCACAAATGCGATCAATGGGCTCAGGAACAACGTAGTGCTTGGTGGTCGCCCACCACCCATCAGCGACACGGAGAAACAGCTTCCCAGAACCACGCGCACGACCCTTGCACAACTAAGGTCAGGATACTCATGTTTCATAAACAACTACCTCTTCGGGATCAACCCAGAGGTAGCAGATGAGTGTCCTGACTGTAAAGGTAGTCCACACGACACCAAACACCTTTTCGACTGCCCCAACGCACCCACTAACCTGACTGCCGAGGACCTCTGGACGCACCCCACCGAGTGCGCAGCCTTCTTAGGGCCACTATATAATCCCACTCTCTATACTTCCCCCACCCTTCAACTCACTATCCACCTCTAACTTACTCTTTTCTTTCTTATCCCCTTTTGTACAACCCGAAAAACGAAGCCGCTACAACAACAACAACAAGATATGGAATGAGTAAACTGATTTTTGCCTGGTGATGATAATCATTTGTCCCCAACAGCAATATTTTCGGTGAAGCCATTTTTTATATATTTACTAGAGGCATTGAAGGGAAAGAGAACAGGGAAAGCAAAAAAAGTTTTTGTTGAAAACGAATTCGGCTTTTGGCTATGCGTTATCGATGTGAATGTCGTTGAGAAAAAAAATAACGAATGCGCGCAGTGCGTATAGGCCTTGAGCACCCCTGTTCTGAGAAGTGCACTGCAGTGGAAAAAGCTAAGAGCCACATTCTCTGTTTCTTTATGTGTCATTGCATACAATTGTCAATCCAAAGATTAACAAAACCTCGTTTTTTTCATGCTATCATATATTGGTTCCAGGTTGTGAAAAAAATAAATATAGGTAGGTTACTTCTGAAGAAAAATATATAAAAAAAATCCTAGAACTAGTAAAACCGTTCTGCATGCCATTTTTCTCAAAAGTTTTCCAGAAGTATTCACTATTCTATTCGGGAAATATTTCCATTTAAGAATGTTGATTATAAATTAAAGTCCCAACTTTAAACAGAAATTATATTAAAAATGTAAGAGCGCGTAATATTATTTGGAAATTAGATTAATCTGTTGTTGAGTTTGATTAATTAAGAACACTGTGTATAAATTTTAAATAATGCTAAAAAATTTTTCCACTTTCATAAATATTATTTGGACCCTTCCAGCTTGTCGATAACATGGTACCACGATTCCTGTAATGGCCTTACTGACAATGAATCTTTTTGTTTTTGCTAATTGTCTCTTGATGAATACCTTACCCTGAACAGCAAACAGATTTTCCCATGGTTACAATTTCAAACTCCAACTGTTTAGTATCAGAATTCTATTTGGACAAATATTTAAATAAGTTCAGCAACCCGAATGCTGCTGAGCTACTGTTAACTCGTTAAGCCAAAGCAGTGGCTTCTTTCTAAACATTTTCTCTTTGTTTTTGTTCTAAGACAAAATTATTAGGTTTATTTTAAAATTTCTTTTGATTTTTTTTTATGTATATAATTTATTTAATTGGTTTGGTATTTTTTTGCTGTTGATCTTTATATTTACACATAAATGCCACAAGGGCCTAAACTAGTTGAAGTTAAAACTACTTACAAAACTAAACTTAATGTAGAATACAAAAATTTACAAATCTACACATATGTATACAAAAAAAACAACAACACAAACTCAATGGAGTCAATGCTAAGAATACATTGCCATTGGATTGCACCTAATGGGCTTGGATAGTTGATCAGTTGTGGGTTAGGAGAAGGAAGGTGAACCAAATGACTAGCACTTAAGTTTCTCACTAAAATTCCTTAATTCTGTGACTCCACTTGGGGTGTGGAGTTGCGACGTGGTTTAGATGGAGGATCATTCCAAGGTTGGACATTGGCCTTGCCAAAGATCACAAAGAGTCCATTGCCCACCAGATAAATGCCAGCTGCGATGAAGAACACAATGCGCCATTGATTGGGATTATGCTGGAAGAAAGAGAGTTAGTTAAAAAGGGAAACTCATACTTTACGGAAGAGAGAACCTACCTCATCGGTAACAATGAATCCCACCAACAAAGGAGCAATGATGCTCATAATATTGGCCACACAGTTGGTAATGCCCATAAGCAGACCCGCAAAATTGGGCGACAGATCTATGTGATTCATTTGGAAGCCCAAATAGGTGGAACCGTTCATGCCCACTGTAAAGCAGAGCAAAACCACCGCCATGGTAGATTCATCCGTATTCACATAGCCCAGTCCTATTAAGGTGATCATGGGTATCCAAATGCCTATGGAGTTGAACAACTTTCGACTTGTCACCGTGGAGATCCAATTACGTTTATTCAGCTGATCCGCAATGGCCGAAAAGACAAAGGACATGCAGAACATACAGAAATAGGGCAGAGCTGACAGCAAAGCATTCGACTTGATATCCTTGCCTAGGATATTCTTCATATAGCTAGGAATCTCCGTGAGCAAAGTCCAGAAGCCCCAGTTATGTGACGAATGGGCCACAATGAGAACCAGAAAGGGAGCCGAGGTAAACATACTCAACCAGGGTGTGGACAGTTTCTCCTTGGGTTGCTCCTGCACGGCCAACGCTTCACTGGCACGACCCAACTCAATTAGTTTCAATTCCTCCGCTGAAATGCTTTTGTACTCCGCCGGACTACTAGCTCCCCAGAAATAGTAAGCAATGGCCCAGACGCAACCAATTCCTCCTGAGATGTAGAAAATACTGGGCCAACCAGCTGGAGAGGCAGCCAATAACCCACTTGTGGCCAACATGATGATGGTACCAAATTGATTACCCACATAGGCGCAGGTTCCCAAAGTACCACGCTCTTTGGGCGGGACCCACTGAGAGATGATGGTGTGAACTGAGGGAAAAACCACACCTTGACACAAGCCCTCGGCCACACGTAAGGCACAGACCAGTTGCCAACCTCCCAGACGGGCAAAGAGAGGAGTAAGGATGTTTAGAATGGAACAAATACCCAGACCCGTCAGCAAGGTGACTTTACCACCCAATTTTCGAGCCACCTGACCCGCAGGCACTTGGGTAATGACATAACCCCAAAAGAAACTGCTCAGCAATAGAGATTTCGTCTTCTCCGACCAGTCGTACTCCTGAAAAGACAGAACCAGGAAGAGAGAAAGAGAGTGGGGTTAAGTTGATGAGGAGTAAGTGAACAATAATGAGTTGCTTTATAAAATTCACAAGTTAACAGGCTCTTGATTCAGTTGCTTTTCCTCTTCTTCTTCTTCTTCTTTTTCAGTTGCTCATGTTCTTCACAAAGAGAGTGAGAGTGAAAGAGAGAGCAACTGAACAGCTGAATACAAAGAGAACAAGCTAGTGTGCTCTTGAATGAAAGCAGAACAAGTAAGTGAGCAACTGAACAAAAAAGAACAACTGAACAACTGAGCATTAAAGCTAGCAAAGCGAAGAACTCATTATGAATAGAATAGTTTAACCCAGGGCAGGCCAAATAAAAAGGCACCGTTAGCCCACACAGACTCGAGCCGAACTTTTGAATGTGTGTATCAGTGAGCTCATAAAAGCAAGTAAATTCTCAGACGTCTTTCTTAGTATGAACGGCTGCAACCGTGATGACTTCAGTTCGGTTTTTCGTTTAATCCCCCACTAGCTGAAAAAAATTTATTACTCACAGGAAAATCAGGATTTACAGCAGCAGCATCTGTCATGGCCACCACAGCCACCGATAGATTCACACGCGATGCATAGGCCACGGTCAAGGCACAGAATAGCAACAAAATCTGCAAGTGACGCACTCCCAGTCCAGAATCTGCAAGTAAAACAATTCCAACGATCGATTAGGTAAGTTAACTTAATCTTCTGCCTGTCATATTCTAAATTGATCTTCGACAGTTGTCTATTTAAAACCTAATCGGTAAACGTCAATTGTTGACTAGACATCACCAAGCTGATTTTAACATTTCCATTCGTAGGTCAGCTGTAGGTCGCAGTTGGTCTTTTACTCATGTTGTTAACTTTGTATCATTTGTGTACTTAGTGTAACTTCTTATCGGTGATGCTTTCCATTCAAAAAAAAGATCCATAAGCAAATGTCTCTGCGTGTTATCTTGCTCGCATTTCCAAAACTGGCGCCTAAATATTACTGCGATTTTATTAGTTTGTATAACTAGAAACATCAGACATCTGGCAGTTCACAAAACTGGTTCTAACCGCCTAACTCCACTATTTAAAAATTTTTATATGCACTTTAAGCTACTGACATTTTTTGTTGAGCTATCAAAAAACGGGGGCTCGTCTTTTATGAATGGTTGCTTATCGTTTTTGATAAGAGTTATATTGATTTAATTACTAGCATTAAGTTAAGCTAATTATCTAAATGAGAATCGTCTTGGAAATACTTTTTTGACAAACTTTTGGTTAATAATGTTTTATACCTGCGTCTTCGTAGCGACGATTCTTAACCAAGTTCACCATAATTATAAAAAAAACTATTGTAATTCAAACACAAATTGTAAAACCGTTGCACTACCGTTCAGTATGGAGGCTGTACGCTAACTGATATATATTTGATAAAGCCACTTCTGAAGTGCTCTACAAAATCTCACCGAGCACCTTTATTAACCCTTACATGGGCCACTGATGATGCTAAAGCGAAAAAAAAAACTTACCGAAAATATTGAGCAAAGTGTCTGATCCTTAGCTTTATTTATTTTCTTTAAGTAATAGTCCTTCCCAAGTTCAAAAGAAGCTACACTGAGAAAAAATGAATCTAAAAATGACAATATATTGATTTTGGTCAAATGCTTAAGTTGCTATCATTAATCTATAGAGATATTCTGCCAGATTTTACCTAAGGAAATTGTTTTTTTTTGGCACCAAAGTGCATTTTGTGCAGCAGAAAATACATCATGGTGGAAAATCACAAAAAACTTAAGAATACTCAAAGTTTATGTGCCGTAGAAAACTCTCACAATTTGATTGAATAACTTCCAAGGGAACTTATATTTAGAAAGAAGATGATTTGGGCACCTTGATGGTTGAGTAAATTCGTTATTGGAGGTCGAGTGAAAAAAATAACGAGAGCGCAAGTTAAAGTCGGCTCTAACCGACTTCGATATACCCGTTACTCAAGAAAAAAATGTTTAACAGTGTTCCTGCGTTCCTTAGGGTGAGCATCTGAAAAGTATGCAACACTTTTTTAACTCGGCCTATAACTTGAGAACCGCTCATCCTATCTTTATCATTTCTTCAGCAAATCGATTCGTTTTGCTAATTACTAACTATCTCTCAAAAATACGAATCGTCTATTTTTAAAACTGTAGGAGATATAACGTTTTTTCCACATTGCGGGGGCTGGAAAGGGCGAGGCCAAAAATTGAAACAAACTGATCTGCGTGCAGATAAAAAAATGAATTTGTCCCATTCATGTCAAACCTCTATCTCTTACCATCTCTGAGATCTAGATGTTCATACAGACGGACGGACGGACGGACGGACGGACAGACGGACATGGCTAAATCGACTCGGCTGTTGATGCTGATCAAGAATATATATACTTTGTAGGGTCGGAAATACTTCCTTCTCCCTGTTACATACATTTGCACGACTTTAGTATACCCTTTTTACTCTACGAGTAACGGGTATAAAAAGAGCGGCTAAGCTATAAACCGATCCGAACGGTTTTCTGTTTGGTTCAGAATTTTCATACAGACGCTACTTCGGTTCGTGTTTTGGTTCTTAAGAACGAATGAGCGTTTTGGAACGGTTCGGTTCAGAGCCGTTTTGCATCACTGGATGTGTCCGGTGCAATGGGTAGTGTGTGAGTCTTTTTATACTCTGTACCAAAGGTACACAGAGTATATTAAGTTTGTGCAAAAGTATGTAACAGGAAGAAGGAATCATTTCCGACCCTATAAAGTATATATATTCTTGATCAGCATCAAAAGCCGAGTCGATATAGCCATGTCCGTCTGTCCGTCTGTCCGTCTGTCCGTCTGTCTGTCCGTCTGTCCGTCTGTCCGTCCGTCCGTCCGTCCGTATGAACAAACAGATCTCGGAGATGGTAAGAGATAGAGGTTTGACATGTATTGGACAAATGCTTCTTATAGCTGCAGGCAGATCAAGTTTATTTTCAATTTTGGCCACGCCCCCTCCCGCCCCCGCAATTTGGAAAAAACGTTATATCTCCTACAGTTTTGAAGATAGACGATTCGTACCTTTTAGAGATAGTTAGTATTTAGCAAAATGTATAATTTTGCCGAAGAAATGATAAAGATCGGATGAGCGGTTTTCAAGTTATGACCAAAAATAAATTCCCGCCTTCCCCACCCCCTCCCACGCGCTCACAACCAACACCGCATTTTAATTCAACAACGTGTGAGTGAAAGAGAGAGGGAGAGAGAGAGAAACTTAGAGATGAGCGCAGCAGAAACGTTGCATTCAGCTCCTGCTCTTGGTACAGAGTATGACATAGTCGGGCTTGACCGACTTTCTCACTTGTTTTATTTTATATTATTAATCATTTGACGCTTAAAAATATTGTATTGAAACGAAAAAATGTCGGAATGACTGCCATTACATATCAATTTTATCTTGGTGTATAAACTCTGGAGCAACACTATAGCCGCACCTTGTTTGTTCAGTGTATGCATAGAAAGAGTAGAGGTTGAAAAAACTTTGCTATTACCGTTTGAAAGAGCGTTAAAAATAAGAGAAAATAAATGACAAACGTCAAAACTTTCGGTGCAAAAATTAACCGTTATGTTTTATTATCGTTTTGTGAGAGATGCACTACTATAGCAGCACAATATAATTTCTCAGTCTGTGTTTGCTGGTTGGTGTTGCTAGTGTTTGCACCTGTTTGAGTTACTTTTTGTAATAAATTTGTAAGTATGTCAAGTGGGCCAGTGCTGTCAGATGTTGAAAAGGGCCGAATTCTAGCGCTCAAAAGTGAAAATTGCTCATTTTGTAAACTTGTCGGAAAAATTGGTTGCTCCGATAAATAAAACACCTAGGACGTAAGCCGAAAATAAATCAGCGTGACTAGCGCCGATTAGTGAGTGCTGCAAGTAATTCATTAAAGCCCACTAATGCGTTAGCGGCCTAAAAGTGTCTCACTGGACAATTGCAGGGGCATTCAAGGACAAAAATTTAAGATGACAGAAAGGTTGCCAGACCGCCAAAAAGAACCCCGAATGAAATTCGCCAAAATTAATATGGGAACTGACTGGACAGAAGTAGTAAAATTTTATAAAGCAATGCAAATATTAATTTATCTTTCTAGATCATTTTCTCGGATGAGAAAAAGTTTAATTTGGACGGTCCTCATGGGGTTTCGCAATAATGGAGGGATTTGGGGCAGGCAGGATCCCCGGTACTTTTCTAAGACAAATTTTGGAGGAGGATCATTAATGATTTGGACTGCGTTCTGCGAGTGTGGATGCTTGGAGCTGGCATTTCCAAGCACTTATGTGAAATCCAAAGAGTACATGGACATTCTAACATTAAATTTAATGGCTTTTCTTCGCGTTTGAAGGTGTTAAAAGTTAATTTTCCAATGGGACAACGCATCAATGCACGCAACACAAGACAATAATGTTCGATTTTTGGCTTGCTCCCCGGACATGAATCCGATGGACAACCTGTGGGCGTTGCTGGTTCGAATGATTTATGCTCAAAACCCTAAGTACAATAGTAATAAGGAGCTTAAATTGGCAATAATTAAGCATGAGAAGAACTATCCCTTAGTGACTTAAAAAATCTCGTAGACAGTACGCCAAACAGGATCTACAAATTAATTAGTGCTAAAGGAGGTTACACTCATTATTTAATTAAATTAATTTTTTAAGTTAGCTAACATTTTTCTATAGTTTATTTAATTTATCAACTATGATTCGAAAAAAAAATATTTCAAAATTTCAAATTTTCAGTTAAAACAAAAACAATACTTTTGTCACTTTCTTCTGACGGCTGTGAGATTAGCTGTGAGAGGGTTATATGGTATGGCCTGGTGTGGTGCAGAGGTTAGAGTGTGAGACTGTTGTGAGAAAGGTGTGAGTTCAATCCCGCTTCGGGGCATAATCTAATATTGCTCACTTAAATTACTGACATTTTTGCCCCACACTTGTCGATGAAATGAGCCTAACCCGAACCGAAATGCTTTCTTTTGTGGTTTTCGGTTCAGTTCAAAGTTTATAAGAAGATGCTGGTTGGGTCAGCGGTTTCCGACTTGCTCTTAAACACTTAAAAAACTTTGGCTACAATATTATAAACTAAACTACACAGATGGGAAAAACCTGTTCAGAAAATTAGTTGCCTTCAAAAACTCTAAGCACAAATGTTCTAATAGTGCTTGAATTGAGCACAACTCAATCACCTGACAGAAAGTAAATCTACAATAGTGTGCGATAGCTTTATGTGCTAACACGCCATTCCATATGTCGTTCGTTAAGTGCAGAAGGTCCAGGTTTTGATTCCCAGTCAAAAACGAATCCTTTTACTGGGGTTTTCTGAGAGACATAAATGACCCCAGTCGGGTGTAAATGCGCTTAATCGTTAAAGTTAGTTGTTCAGCGTTGTTTCTGATCCTATATTTAAAAAATCTGCGGAACAGCAGCGAGATATATCTCCTTCCCTTTCGGAAGAACCCCCAAAATATGAGGATCCGCCTATATTATGTTATGTCAAGTCAAGTTCTTGAAAAAATTCCCTCCCATCTCAGGGTTAAAGTCTGGATGCTCTACTTGCCGTGTTTACCAAAAACGAGTAGCGACTAGACCCGCGTTACCCCTTCGTCTAAACAAAAAACGCAAGCCAGTTTCATGGTGGGGGGGGGGGGAGTGGGGTGTATTACACCGTTCAGGTTTATCAAGTGCCCGGAATCTTTTCAGCAAATTGCCGTTTTCCCTGATTTGAAAAAAACTGATAACTCTGATCGACTTTGAGCTATAAATTTCACAAGTTAATCGAACTATAATTATAAACATATATAAATTTCAATTTCCATACAATAAATATAAATAATTTATTTTTATACGTTTGGCCGTTAAATTTGAACTTGAATAGAGCTTTGGTAATGGATGGCAATGCTGTTGGAAAAAGCTTTCATTGAAAGCTGCTTTGTTATTGTTTACTACGGTACGAACAGGCTATAACGGACCTCTAACCGCAATGCCCCAGCACCTACATAATTAACAATTGTAATTGAAATTCAAATTGCAAATGCATTTTTCTCAGTAAACACTCGAAGCGTGGCCAACCAGCTAATGAATGGAACTCATCGAGGTGTCAAAAAGTAAGCCAGCTGACGACGCTTGATAAGGCTCTGGGGAGTTGCTCCGACAAACGACTTTGAAATGTCCCGTCCACACTTCAAGTAAAGATAATGGAAGCCACTCCAAGACAGCTGTCAATTGGCCAATCTATGTGTGTCACTGTGGCTTATCGTACGCTCTTTGGGCCATGTTGTTGCATTTGAGACAAAAAGTAAAACCAGCAGAGCGAGTTTTTTTTTGTATCTATCGATGATTTGTGATCTGGCGACGATATTTTATGAACTTGGCCTGGAGCTGGATGTCAACATAAGCCTGCCTTGGTGGGGCGCCAGGCGCCCGGCCTACCTTGCCAATTTGAATATCGTGTAATTTATGCTCTGACGGAAGATTTCTGAGGTAATCGAAATTAATGCAAAATAATTTGCAGTTCAAATCTAAATTAAGATGCGAGGGCAGGTTGAACACTTCAGCCCAGCCCCTGTGTGTGTGTGTGTGTTTTTTTAGTCAAAGCAGGAACATAATCTTCAACTGGTTGCAAATATGTGAGATTTATGTTTTTGCCATATACGACCCCTTCAGCCAAGCCGGCTCTAATTTGTTCAAAGAAAGTATCTGTAGCTCTAGCTGTGTTTGTATCTGTATCTGTGCGTGTGTGTTGCTCATTAGTCGCCGGTACTAAACTGGATTCTGTTGCTCGCTTTAGACTGCCTGTCGGATCAGCTGGAAATTTGTTTTAAATTTATTTCATGCCTTATTGTTAGTTTGCCTTTATTTTGTTTACATTGCCAGAAATTTGCATACGAACTTTGACGAAGTGAATTTATGGCCAGCTGCAACTGCAGCCGCTTCCTGTCTGTCTGTGGTCATGTTTCCAGATCTCAATTAATTAGAATCGCTTAACATTGGCCAGCTAATTATATAATTATATACAACTTCACACCAAGGAATTTGCACTAATCTACTCCTACCTCGGGGGAAAAAAAAAGAGAATTTAAACTGAGAGCCTGTGAGTAATTTACTTTTTTTTGTCTGTGGATGCGATGACAAAGCTCAAAAACAGGTCAGACGGCGTTTTATTATTCATAGGAACACACTCAACTTTTTAAGTTATCTTTTGAGTTAATTTTTGACGGTCTTAATGATGATTCTCAAATCGGTAATGTCCTGAGCACTTAGCATACTAATTATTACCAAACTCAAAGGTTTGTGTCTTAGATAGCTGTTAAATAATATAAACAAAAACTATTATAAATACTTTGTCATATTTTTCTCTCAGAAAGAAGATCGGTTTTCAGAGCAAAAGACGGCCCGATAACTTCAATCCTTATCCTTTCTGCTTATTACATTCACTAATGATACACTATCTTTTTGGAAATGGCGTTTAAAATTCTCAATGGGTTTAACCCAGCGAAAATAATTATTTTGGTATCAATTGAATCAAGCAAAATAATATAAATTTTAAATGCTCATTAAATAATTTCGAAATTATGAGGATTTCTATCTTTCGGCTGTTTCCCGTACTGAAAAAATATTAGTTCTTGGCTTCTTAGACATGTGGGAAATACCGTGCGATGAGTTACATCGTGCAAAACTAAACACTTTATGGAGTAGAGACTGAGCAAATCTGAGAGGGTTTGTTGGTAGTGTGAAAACGTTGATTCAATTTTGGTCTGCTTAGCTTTTTATTTTATTTAATAAGCTTCTAATTGGATTTAACAACTCATTTAGGCATGTTCTCAACTCTACTTCCACGTACACTTTTTCGAGAGTGGAATTGAAAATGTTCTCGCAACACCAAAACGAAAATATTTTTTGTTTTGAAAAGTAATGGCTGTTATCCAAATTACGCACTCTTTCAGTAACTAGATGAACAGAAGGTGAATTTTCCTTTATTCCGTGATCAATTTAGAAATTGTTGGTATAATTTAATTTGCAATCTATGTTTTAAGGCCCTCTTCTGGTCTAGAGGGATAAATTTTACATGTTTTTTTTAAATTCGTGGAAGGAAATCCAGAAAAGATTTTGTAATTCTGTTTTTTGTATTTGGTTGTACAATTCAATATAAAAAATACAAAATTAAAAATATGTTAATGCGAGGGCTGTTCAAGAAGTTCTCGGGATCCAAAGTAGGCTCTTCCAAAAAAAGATGTGTCGATTGTACCCACGTTTCCGAGAGTTACAATTATCAGAAAGCAAAACGGAAGATGAAAAGTTGCTTAGTATGAATGCCTTTATCGTCCGTAGCAGAATTGTGAAAAATTTTTGAATTTGAATTTGAAAAAATGGCGGAGTTTAAAAAACGAAAAATCGATTTTTGACCATTTTTTTTGGAGTCCAGTGTAACTAAAAAATAGTAAAAACTTTGTTTTCTCAAAGATTGAGGTAGGGACGATAGCCACGTTATTTCTGCGTCCATAAAGCTCTACATCATCCAAATCGGCACCATTTTGATAAACGTGGTTTCGAGAAAAATGCGTTTAAAGTTTTAAGTAATTGGATAATTGCTTCTTTTAGCGAAGACATTGGTCTACAAAAAAAGCTTTATCTTCTAAAGTATTTCGAATTTTGAAAAAATCCTTTTGGGATAATATTTTTGAATATCTAAGCTAAAAAATTAAAAAACAAAAAAAATTTTGATCAAAAAAGGGCCTTAAATGATTTGTAAAAAAATGTAATGTGTTTGGGCTCTGTGCAAACGAAAACGAAGAGTGAAGCCTATAACTCAGCCACTCTCTCACGGAACAGTCCCATTTTCGATCGAATTTTCGTTTTCTCTTTTGTGTATCTAGAGCCATTCTCGCTTGGTTCAGTGGTTTGCAAAAATTAAAAAGAGAGCAATTGCATTCGAAACTGAGAACACAAAAACGAAACGGAATTGCGTTCGATTTATTTTTTAAAAAGTAGTTGTTGGAATTGAGAACATGCCTGAATATCTCGGAAACGATTTCTGATTTGGTTTTAACATTTGAGAATAAGTTAAACTCTTAATACGACCCACTTAGTAATACAATTTTGCAAATCAAAAAATATTGTACCCAAATTCGTGATTCGCAATCTGATTATTCGGAATTGGTAAGAAATGGTATTTCTAAGAAATGAGAATGAAGGTAATTGGGATTTCGAACTTAAAGGTCAAAAAGCACAGTTGCTTGATTTGATCGAATTCGGAAACAGAAACGGGAACGGGAACAAATCTTTTTTTATTGCCTTAAAATTCAATTTTTTTTTGTTAAACCACTTAAAACACAATCATATCATAACTCAAATCATAATTAAACAATGGGCGTATTCAGCAGATAATTCCGATTAGCGATTACCGATTTACGATTTGCGATTGCTGATGAGTCTCTGCTGAATAGATGTGATAGCAATGTGATCAATTAAGATATCCGTCGGCTTTAGTACTTTTTATCAATGGAAAACACGCACACAAAATCTCCAATATTTATGGATTTGTTAAATTAAACATTTTATATGAATGTCTTAACAAAGGTAGGCTGACCCCGCAATCGTTAACCAATCGTACGTTTTGTTCGATTTCTATTTAGAAAACATGATTGTCAAATTGTTCAATCCCAATCGGCAATCACTGTATTCAGCAGGTAAAATCGGCAATCATAAATCACAAATCGTAAATCGGAATTATCTGCTGAATACGCCCAATAAATACAGTGTCCTCTTTGAATAAAAATCATAGAACTTTTAGCATAACGTCAACCTGCTGCTGATATCAGTTTTTGCTATTAGCCTACCTAGGGTTGTGCAGGCATGGAGAAGCATCTGCTAACTTATTGAGGATAAGCAAAGACTGCTAATGATTTAATTGTGGTAATTCATGTAGTGGACCAACCTCCTTTGTGGTATATGTGTGTCTAGTTCTGGAAAAGTTATAAAACAAAATGCATAACTCAGCAGCGTCTAGACTGCTAAAAGTTCTATGATAAATAAAGAAATTTAAGTTTTTGGTTTTTTGACTATAAATGGACCATTTCTTGAGTTTGTATAAAAATTGTGGTTGCTTGCAGACTTGAAACTATATGAAGGAGTTGTCGAATGAACTTGGCTTGTTCTTAGGATTAGTACATATTAGTCTGAGCTAAAAATTCGCATCACCAGCCGTAGGAACCCTCCCCCTGGGAGAAGCGGAATCAAATCCCTGCTTTGCTGATATCTTGTATAGAACTTTCGCATTGATAACCACTTTGCAAAAGTGAAGAAGATTTATATAACTCCCAATTAGCGTGTGCCCTTATTTATTGTCTACTATTCCCATAAATTTCACATTAGTTAGCTAACGAAATTTATGTATTGATTGTAAACCTAACAAGATGAATTGACATATTTAAATAGTGTTACATAAATGCAAAGCGATTACAATAATTAAATTCTAGAAAATATTTCCATAAAAATCATTCAGTATGCATTACGTTTAAATTTTTAAATGATGCCCATACAAGCCCCTAACGACCAACTGTTACCACATTTGCGGAACATTTGAAAAAATAAAGGCAGAGCTCTAAAAACCATATGGCTATTAAACCCATGCTTGCAATTAACTTTTCAATGCATATAGTTAAATGAATATTGCAAAGTTTGTAGAGTTTATTAGACGTTTCTGCTCATGCAGAGACTTACACGAAAATAAGCACCAATTCATTAACAAAAGTTCCAGCGAAACGAATTTTAAAATGAGTTTAAAAATGTTAAGGTGTAATTTCTGATAATTATTTAATGTTAGCGTAATGTAGGATTGGACAATACGAGCGAAAGAGTATTTGAGATTTTTATACTCTGTACCAAAGGTACGTAGAGTATATTAAGTTTGTGCAAAAGTATGTAACAGAAAGAAGGAATTATTTCCGACCATATCAAGTATATATATTCTTGATCAGCATCAACAGCCGAGTCGATATAGCCATGTCCGTCTGTCTGTCCGTCCATCCGTCCGTATAAACAAGCAGATCTCAGAGATGGTAAGAGATAGAGGTTTGACATGTATGGGAAAAATGCTTCTTATACTTGCAGGCAGATTAAGTTTATTTTAAATTTTGGCCACGCCCCCTCCCGCCCCGCAAGTTAGAAAAAACATTATATCTCCTACAGTTTATAAGATAGACGATTCGTACCTTCTAGAGATAGTTCGTAATTAGCAAAATGTATCGATTTGTTGAAGAAATGATAAAAATCGGATGAGCGGTTCTGAAGTTATGAGCAAAAAAGTAAATCACCCTCCCCCCACCCCCTCCTACCCTTTCACAAGCAACACCGCACAATCTTAGAGAGAGAGAGAGAACTAAAATCAAGTTAATATTTTCGAAAGTATTAAGATGATGTTTTAAGAATTTCTAATTGATACCAACGTGAATCAGGTTAATGCTTTATTGTATTAATTTTAAGTATCAATTTGATATTTTAATTGTCAATCTTTTAGAATTTGATTTGATACTATCTTTTATTCATTGCATTTTTTTCTTATCAATTTTACAGTAATTAAATTAACTCATATTTAATTTGCACTAATGGGAAACATTGTTCTCTTACTCTGCAGAAGTCACTATCATGCTGGAACCTTTACATGAGGAGCTAATTAATGAACGATATAAACACATATTACGCAGCTGTTTTTGTTGCGAACCTCTTGCATTGTGGGTCATTTTGTAAAGCGCTGAAACAGCTGCAGCATTTAATATTTACATTAGGTTGCAGAAACCGACCCCATTAACATATTATATATACTAAACTGCTTAAACTTATCTTAGTTTCATATATTCCTTGAATTTTCGAAATAACATTCGGTGATTATACTTCTGCGTATGAAAATAATTTTCTAATACCCAAAATATCAGCTTAATTCTTAATAGTTTTATATTGACTCAAAAATAAAGTGGATCTAGTTTCAGTTTCAATTTGAGAAACGCGTATTAAATTATTATTAATAGAACTTTTTTTAGTGGGTAAATCATGAATAATGAATAATGGCTATTTCATGACATATATAAAATATTGAATGAGCATATGACTATTAAATAAAATTTCTTACGACGGACTAAACAGAATTTTAAAAATCATAGGATGCGTCAAGCTGTGTCAGACTCTGAGAGCAGCTGAAAATCGATTATCAGGATAGAATCGATTATACTAACACTGTAATCGAAGGCATTTAATTTGATCATTTAGCAAATGTTCGTCAAGTCGGAAAACTGTGATAATTGTATAAATTTCAAACAATTTACTGTGCTAATAAAAACAGGTCCACTAACCGCACCATAAGCTTTACAACAGGTTCAAATCTTTGTAGCAAATCTTCTTCAAAATTTAAAAATTTTGTAACCGCGTTTACTAGCTGGAGCGACCAATTTTAAATATATTTCAAACTGGGAATAATCAGTCCAAAAACACAAGTTACACAGCTATTCACAAGGGCCAAGTGCGGCGTCTTAAGACTGAATTTATTAGTGCAGAATTCAGGCATTAGGATTTTCTTCCATTCAGGATTAATTTCGGTATTATTTCACCCTTTAATTAAGTACTGCATTTGCCTGTGTTCACTTTAAAAGGAAAATCAAATGAAGCAAATCATTTTTTTAGAAATCAGTGCTGATTGCCGTAGTGATTTATCACCAATTATTTCGACCACATTGCATTACAATTTCATTAATTTTTTCAAAACACTTTTAATTTAGTGAAAATTACAGCTGTTTATAGATTGTTTTGTTGTTTTGTCAATTTAGACAATTTAATTTGCTTTTGAAGTGCATTTTGATGGGGCTGCCGTGGAATCCTTATTGATTTAGATGAGTGCCTGCACACACTTGCACTTGTGCCTTATCAAGGCTCTATATTATCGCTGACAATCACTGAATGTTATCGAATCAATTGTTCCATTTCCAGTTTCACACTTACTTTTGTCCTCCGCCTCGTCGCCCTTGGCTTTATTCTTCATGTCCATGGAACCGCTTTTACTACCCCAGCAAATGATCCTCATGTTGAAATATTTTTTAGGTATATATTTGGTTTTATTTAATTGTTGCACTTTTTTCTTTTTTTATATATTATTTTAATGTGTTTTTTTTTTATTGTTAATGTGGCGTGGTGATTATTGCCCAGCAAAAGTAATTTGTAGTGTATCGATCAGGCGAAATGTGGTCATGTTCAATTTAACTATATTTTTAGTTTTTATTTATTTGTAATATTTTTACCGCTCCGACACGCGCCTCGCTATGCAATTTCAAATCAACTGAACGCTGAGCCAACGCTGGGACTCCATTTATATTGTACGGGTATTTATTCTCCGCTCACTCACTCTCAAGCAACGAGCTCCAGCTGAGCGTTTGAAGTGAGACAGACGTTCACGTAAATGCCCAGCACTTGCACTTGTCAGTTCGTGGACTGATTTGTGCATATCCGTATCGAATCTTATCGGAATCTTCTTTAGATTACACACACACACACATACTAACAGTCTGGTGGCTTGTCCTCCATAAGATGCTTTTGTAGGCAAACTGACATCAGAATATATGATATTTTAGATAGCTCAATTTTACACTTGAAAAAAATATGGGTTATTTTGTTATTCTTCAGATTGTAACTGGTAAAAACAAAACAAGACTTACACTTGGAGATAAACGGAAAGAATCGGCTGGGAGAGTTCTAGATCGATCGGAATAGGGTTAACTTTAAGTATGATTTGTTCTTGGATGTACTTAAAATAAGAACGAAACGTTCTAGAACCGAAAAACAAGTGTTAATGTTATTAAAATGAGAACTCACGTTCGTACTTACAATACACCGAACAATTTCAGAAAAGTGCGTTCATACTTAAAGTACAAAATTTGCGAATGCAAATTAATTTTTTGAGTCGAGTCTGTTCCTTAAATACTCATTTGGTTCTAAAACTTTGGTAATGAAGTTGAGGTAGATTTCGAAAGTACTGGAACCACCTTGGTCTTTGGTTAGTTCATTTCTATTGGAAATTTTTAAAAACGAATTGAAAATACACCCAAAAATAAGCATATCGATTAGGTCTTAATTTCATCCTGTTTCGGTCTAGAATTTGGTAAAAACGACTCTCTGTTGAAAATTCTTACTTTGAGTACGAATCGTTCGTAAATTCGAAGTTAACCGTTGAAAAATTAAAAATATAAATACAATTTTTGATTCGAGAAAAAAAGTTTTAATTTAAGATCATTTCGTTCTTGACGTAAAATCGAGCTCTTAGCTCACATAAATAAGCCTATAACATGCTTGTTTTGAGCTCTTAAAGTCCTTAAGAAACCCCGAATCGTGCTAAACCTATTTAAAACTAAACCCTTCTTGAAATCAAGAATTTACAGATTTTTAAAAACACTCTTGAATCAAGAAATTTCGTACTTAATTATAGATTTTTCAGGCAAATTGAAGTTTTGAAGCTGAAAGTTCTTGATCAAAGTACGAAAATTCTTCATTTTTTTTTCAGTGTAGCTTTACAAATTCATGGGCTTAAGCCAAGACCATTCTGTAGAATATTTTAAACTTTTAAAAGCAAATCGAGTTCATTTTATGACTAGTAATGATCAAACTAAAAAAAAAACCAGAACGATTCAGTCTTAAAATAGAAATACAATTCTTGATTCAAGGAAAAAAGTTATAACATAAGATCATTTCGTGCTTGATGTAAAACGAGCTCTTAGTTTAAGTATTGATCGCTGTAAGCTAACATAAAAAAGTTTATGTCGCTCTCATACTTCTAAATGTAATATTGTAAAGCTCAGAAGGGCCAAGCCAAGCTTCTCTTCATACTTAAATCAAGAAAATGCTGGTTTGCTTAAGTTTTGAAACTGAACATTTTTGACTTAAGTACGAAAACTCTTGATTTTTATCTCAGTGCAAAAGAATTGATCAAAAACATTTTAAAATAGTTAAACATGTTCTTAATATATTCCAAAACATTCTTATATGAAGAAAAAATCGTCCTTGATATAAGAATTTCGTTTTTGAATCAAGTTTTTCGTTCTTTTCGTACTATTTACTCCGTTAGTAATTGATTCAAGTACAAAGTTCTTGGTTTTTTTCTGTCTGATTTCTTCAAAGTTAATACCAAAGACTGGACCTTCGATTATTTATAGTGTGTTAGAAGTCTGCTGAACAAGTTATGTTCTAGACTTTGGTAATGGTAATGAGTTTGAACCGATCTTATCATTTAGCCTTATCTATAGAATTTTGGAAATTTCTAATGCACTAGCTTTGTTTTACTTTAGAGAATTAGAGAATTAATGTCAGCTGAGACAGATTTCAATCAAAACTGGAAATATTTGAAATTCTGAAAAACGTTCATTTCGAAGACTTGTTTATTGAGATTATACATAGAAAATTTTTGTAAAATTCTAAAATTTAATATTCCATGACCGAATACATATGAACATGTCAATTTTTCTTTCACTGTACTTATCTTCTTTCTTCCTCTCTCTCTCCCCCCTCAAATTAGGAATTGTCTTTGTTATTTATAATTGTTGAAAGAGTTGTTTTGATTTCGTTGTTGTTTTTGGTAATAGTCACTCAGCTTAGCTTCAAACTGGTTAACTGATCAGTTGGTCTACTTCTTTCCACGCATAGTTGACATTCCTAAGTGTAAGCTGCTTGACATTAATGTAGACTTTCACTTTCTCCTCCAACAGGTACCTAGAACTATATTAAAGACAAAGTAGCATTCTGTTTCTCTTTTCTAGCTGTGTGTGTGTGAAAATGATTAGAAATTCTTAGCCATGCATAGTTCATGCCTGGCTGCTTCAATGGAATTCGTTCGTTCAATTGTTTTTTAATATTTATTATTCGCTTTTTTTTTGTCGTCACCTGTTGCTGCTGGATTTTTAGACAATAACTGGATTCCGTTACACCTTGTAGGTGGGTGGCAAATAAATAGTTTCAATTTCCGAAAATAACCGAAAAATGACAACATTTGTCTGAGTTGGCACTATTTGCTCAACTTATATTCGGGTAGCTTTTAACACTTGATTACTTTTGGCCATTCAAGCATTTCATTGCCATAATAGTAGATCCAAACAACTCAAAATGAAAGTCCCAATCTGATCTCGCAGCCATGTAATGAAGTTTGTGGAGGTAATTCGATTAACAAGTAGAGAGACAAGTGTTTACCTGAATTGACGTACTTCCAGAGATAAACGACAAAGAAAAAAGCAATAATGTTTCAACAGCGTCAGCGTTCTGAAACATAATCAGAGAGTGCTAAACGATTACCCCATTTTTCACAAGTACATAAAGTAATTCTTATTAAATCAAATTAAAAACTTTGAAGACTTCTTTGTATATTTATTAGGTGGCGACCTAATTATACTCCAAGTGGAACGCCTTTACTAACTATTACTTCAAAACTTGTGGTTTTATTCCATTATTAAGTAAGACCTGTAATCTTCCCCAGAATCTCCCGCCACTTACTACAAAAAACCCACATAAGAAAATTCACCTTTACAACTTATAATTTAAACATAAAAACAAGAAACCAAATTTTCACTTTAATTTTCCCTTAACTTTGCTTTAACTTTAATTATATTTAATTCCCCACCTTTAACATTCCGCACATTAGCCAAGTCATGACAGTCGATTGCGGCTTTAAGTATTTTTTAATGTTTCTCGTGCTTGGCACACACCGAGACTTCAACTAGACCACAGACAAAGATGTTTGTTTATCAATCGAGCAAATAATCATAAATCTTAATTTAAACCAAAAGTCAAACATTATTAAGGAGTGAAATAATCTTTAGTTGTTTTTGGGTTTATGTAAAGCGGAAAAGATCGTAAAACGGCAACTTGACTTTGAGTGATGCAGCTAAATTCGTAAACTAAAAATGCATCGCACTCAAATACCTTCAACAGGCACACGCTATGCTTGTCAGTTTTTTTTTGTTACCTGTACACTAGCCATACACTAACAATTAACGTTGAGGTAATAAAATTAAGCTGTTGTTAAAGCATTTAACTAAAGGTTTTAATACTAGCCTGAATATTTAAAACAATACATATATATGACAAAAAACGATCCGACCACATATCACAATTTGCAGAGAGAATATTTAATTTACCTCTAAATTTATGGATTAGCTTACGAGTTTTAATTTTCCTGCACAAAATAGTTAACTCCGGTGAACCTTCCTACATGTTTCGAATGCTTAACTTTGCTTCTTCTCATAGGACAAAAAATTTAATCCCGACAAGAAATAAACTAGCCACATCTGACTTGCACTTCTTTCCTAATGCTATTCGCCTATGGAACCAGCTACCTAACGAATTCAAAACAATTAGAAGCGCGCCCGTCTTTAAAAATTCGATTAAAAATTACCTACAGCAATAATTTTAGTTTCAGTTTTTCTTTCATTATTTTGTATTCATCTGCATAATTTATACTTTATACTTTTATTTCATAATCAATGTTAAATATTAATATCACCTTAATAACTCCATCGACTATTGTTTTTAGTAAATGTCATAGTGATTAGTGCTTTCAAATAAGTCCTGTACTTTTAGCACTAAGAAGAAATCTCTCAAATAAATAAAAATAAATAAAATAAATAATACTTAATTTAATTGAGTTACCTTGTGTGGGTTGTTCTCGCCTCTGTGGTTCATAATAATGAAAAACATTATTTTATTTCCATTTTTTTCCTACTCGTTTTGACGTTTGTAATGTCTTCTTCAGGGAGTCTGCATTTTATTTTTTCACAAAAAACAACGCCCGCGGACTTTATGTCAGCGGGCGTTATTACATGCTCCCTACTACTATTTAAATATTTTCACGGTTAATTTTAAGTCTTAGGTCTGACAGCTTTATGTGCTATATAAATCAGTCAGATATTTCTAAACTGTGGAAAAATTTCTTTTAGAAAAGTACAGGGGTTCCTTTCTCAATCCTCCAATAGTGCGAAAACCCATTCGGACCGTCCAAATTAAACTTTTTCTCATCCGAGAAAATGATCTAGAAAGATAAATTAATATATGCATTGCTCTAAAAAGTTTTATTATTTCTGCCCAGTCAGTTCCCATGTTAATTCTGGCGAATTTCATCCAGCGTTCTTTTTAGCGGTCTGGCAACCTTTCTTCAAAGCCCGTGCAATGGTCCAGCGAGTCACTTTTAGGCCACATTCAGTTGCTAATTGATTCTTCTTCTTTAATGGCCATTACAACCGTTCGACGGTCTGGGCCTCTGCGATTAACGCTCTCCATTCGCTTCTGTTCTGTGCGAGCTGCCACCAGTTGGTCACACCAAGCTCGCCAATGTCTTCCCGCACCTGGTCTTTCCATCTTAGTGGTGGTCTTCCCACCTTGCCGCCTCCATAGTCAGCCGCCTTCGATTTATACGCCTTTTTTGCTGAAGCTTCTTCCTTCATCCTGGCGACATGTCCTAACCAACGCAACCGCTGCTGCTTTATGCGCTTGACCAGGCTGGTGTCCCCATAGAGCTCATACAGTTCGTCGTTTCTTCGAATACGGAAATCATCGCCGACTTTTAAAGGTCCATAAATCCGAAGAATTTTTCGTTCAAACACGCCAATCGCCGCTTCATCCGCTGCTGTCATTGTCCATGCTTCTGCGCCATATTGCAGGACTGGGATGATAAGCGACTTGTACAGGGCTATTTTTGTTCTTCGCTTGAGGTCTTTGCTCTTGAACTCCCTACTTAGCCCATAGTAGCATCGGTTCGCAAGAGTGATTCTTCGTCGGATTTCCAGACTGATGTTGTTCTTGCTGGTTATCATCGTTCCGAGGTAGACGAAATCCTCTACAACATTAAAGTTGTACCCCTCCATTGTAACAGATTTCCCAAGTCGCAATGACTTTTTGTCCGCGGATACTAGGTACTTCGTCTTGTCCTCATTTACCGCTAAACCCATTAATCTAGACTCATTCTCAATCTCTGAAAACGCCTTGCTTACTGCCCGTTTGGTTTTGCCGATAATGTCAAAATCATCGGCATATGCAAGTAGCATTAGATTTTTATAAATAAATCCGCCGGTTCTGTTGGCATGTCGGCATTGCGCAGTATATCTTCCATCAGTAGATTAAAGAAATCACACGATAAGGTATCGCCTTGCCTAAAACCTATTTTGGTATCAAATGGTTCGGAGAGGTTCTTTCCTTTTTTGACGGAGCTTTGCGTACTTCTCAACGTCATCATGCAAAGTCGAACGTACTTTGCTGGAATACTTAAAGTAGACAAGGCTTTGAAGAAGCTTGACCATATCGGTGTGTCGAAGGCTGATTTATAATCAACAAAAAGGTGGTGTGTTTGAACGCCTCTTTCATAGGTTTTTTCCAGGATTTGTCGAAGTGTGAAAATCTGGTCTGTGGTGGATTTACCAGGTCTAAAGCCACACTGATAAGGTCCAATCAGTGTATCAATAAACGGCTTTTGACGTTCACAAATAATGCGGGACAGAACCTTATATGCGATGGGGAGGAGACTGATCCCGCGGTAGTTGGCGCAAACTGCAGGGTCTCCTTTTTTAAAGATTGGACAGAGAACACTTAGATTCCAATCGTCGGGCATGCTTTCGTCAACCCATATACGGCACAGAAGTTGGTGCATGCACCTTACCAACTCTTCGCCTCCAGCCTTGAAGAATTCAGCGGGCAGCTCATCAGCGCCTGGTGATTTGTTGTTCTTTAGCCTTCGTATGGCTTAACAGACTTCCATATCCAATCCATCACATTTCCTGGAGTGCGGTAACGTCCGATGAATATTCCTTGAAGACATTCACCAAGGAGATATCATCACCACCTCCGTTGAGGGTGCGGACATTCCAGGTGCATATTCTCAAATCGTGGTCCTTAAAACGTTTGCGTGAGTCTTCATCAGGGGGGTCCGTATCCGAGGCATTGTAGTCGCAGTTTTCATTGGTGGAGATTTTTTACGATGGTGGGTACCAAACCCGACGCACTAACCCTATATATTATACCCTGTAGGGGGCGGGACGCCGCTCACGTTAGTCAGCAGCAAATGCGGGCGCATCGCCACTGCTTCCGGTGGTCACCACGGGGAGGTGTGAGTCGACTTGAAACGTAGTACGCCAGGATCACTCTGGGTTCGCCAAGTTGAACCGATCAGAAGCTTTACCTGACCACATACGCCACCATTAGGTCCAGAAGATCTATGACTAGAAGTTCTGAACCACCACCTTGCTAATTGATTAACGTTCTTAAATGAATTACTTGCAGAGCTCACTAATCGGTGCTGGTCACGCTGATTTAACTTCGGCGTACGTCCTCCATGTTTTATTTTCCATATTCATTTCGGTTTTTACAAAAATGTCGCTTTCACTTTGTCGGAGCTACCAATTTTCCGACAATATCACAAAATTAGCAATTCTCACTTTTAAGCGCTAGAATTTGGCCCTTTTCAACATCTGACAGCACTGGCCCACAAATTTATTACAAAAATTAACTCAACCAAGTGCAAACACCAGCAACACCATCCAGCAAACACAGGCTAAGAAATTAAATGGTGCGGCTATCGCAGTGCACCGCTTACAAAACGAAAATGAATCATAACGGTTAATTTTTGCACTGAGAGCATTTTTGTTTCTCTTATTTTTAACGCTCTTTCAAACGGTAATTGCAAAGTTTTTCCACCTCTACTATTTCTATGCGTACACTGAAAAAACAAGGTGCGGCTATGGTGTTGCTCCAGAGTTTACAATATACACTATTTCACACTGTAGGTAGCACTTTCTGAAATGCTTACCAATACTAAAAAGTTAATTTGGTCTAGGCTGATAATAATAATTTATTTTGGTAGTAAATTAAATTTCTGGTATGCACTTTGGTGTGAAACCCCTATTTTTGTTCTAATAAAGAATTTTGTACAATGTTATTGATGCTTTTTCCAGTACCATTGTTGCTAAGTCATGCCCCTAAAAATATCACAACAATAGGTAAAAGTTTTAGAATAAACCCCCCAGATAATTCAAATTTTGACCATAAATCAACGTCTTTAGAATTAAACATTGACGTCAGCTTGAAGACCTGTAAATGTGACACAATATTTGAACACAAAATCGTTGTTGGAGTCTAGACCAAATAATTTCGAAAGAGTGTGATGGTAGTATTAAAGCTTAATCGTGCGAACCAAATTTTGCTAAGATTCGTAGACCCTTAGGAATAACCTTTATGTATCGTTGAGCGTTCATAAAATAAGAGACGACAAAACGCAGACAGCAGATATTGCAGATATTGAAAAAGCGAAAGTAATGAACAGTCGGCGCTCTGAGCAAAATTGCTTACTTCTGCGCAGCTATTTTTCGGGATTCGGATGAATTTTGTAAGAATGGTAAGGTAATGGACTGTATTAGTACTATTTTAATCGCAGAAAAGAGAAGTCCAATTTGCCACCCTGACATCTATGTAAATAAACCAAGATCGTGTTAGCCACACCATTTATAACTCAAGAACGTCTATACCGATTTTAATGATGTATTGGATTCGTCTCGGAAAATCATTAAAATAAATATATAAGGTCTGAAAGACCACGAAATTTTGATTCGAATGTAAGTGTAGACGGGTAAATTGAATGTAAAGGCCCATAATGAGATTGGATTATCGAAAAAAAGGGGTAGAGTGGAGTTGTAGATCGAATGGTCCAAAAATCTGGAAATTCGAAAATTTTATACAGGTCTGTTCCAATTTCCGAGTGGATTTAAAAATTAAAACGATTGTATTTCCGAATCGTTTTCATTTGATGTTCCCGTTTCCGAGTGAAATAGAAATCGATTTACTTTTCGAATGAAAGTTCGAATCGTTTTCGAACTATAATTCAGCAATGGTAGCATCAGTGTTGCCAAATCAGCTTTTTTCCCGTCATTTCTGGCTTTTTTTAAAACCGTATTGCGGGAAAAAATTACAAAATGCGGGAAGCGGGAATTCTGGCTTTTTTAAAAGGATTTCTGCTTCTTTTTAGATTTATTTTTGTTTTGGAGTAAATCAATAGCTTTTCACCCTTCTCAGTCATTTATCGACAATAATTAACACTTGCCATATGCCACGATAAATGGCTTCGAAAGGCTTGGCTTCGGAAGTATAAATCTGATACCTCTCGAATAACCTCGAGCAGTTCTTGAAAAGGAACAATAAGATTCAATTCTATTGAAAATACCAATAATAAAATACTACATGATCACTATTTGGAGAAATGCTTCAGATGGATAGAGTATTGGAGAAATCTAGTTGTTAGTCTAGTTATAAAACAACAGAAGCGGAAGTTTATTTTTTTTAATTTATTTAAGTTGTCTTCTGCTGATCTGATTCTCGGATTTTCATAAAGTTCATTGTTGCCTGAAAACCACAGCATTCTTTCAGTTCACTTCATTTTACAACCAAATAAAAAGTTTTTTCCCATTTTGGAAGAATTTTCCGATATTAATAAAATATAGGGTTAATAATATTGTTTATATGTATTTAAGGAAATGGAAGAATAACGAAGAAACTATTAAGTTTTTGAGTGAAGTAATAGCTTTCAATGACTGAAAGATACTACGTTTTATAAGGTCCCCTCTAGTTACTTTAAGCAAACAGGTACAACTGAGGCCTACGGCAAGGACGAGGACGAGGAGCTTCAGCACTCTGATGATATATTTAAAATATTTTGAATAAATAATTACACTAAAGACAAGAAAACGATGCGCTTTTTTTACGCTTTTTTGTCGAAAAATACAGCTATTTTTTCCTCTCCGACCCGCTGAAAACAGATTTTTTTTCTCGGCAAAAGTTGGCAGCACTGGGTAGCATAAACAATTTCGATCAGCACTGCGCATGCCCTGATGCGGAATTGCGAACAGCTCGGTTTCATTTCGATCGTTTTTGCTATCGTCTTCATGCAATTTCTGGGGTACAACTTTGAAATAATTAATTTTAAATCAAATTAAATGCCCAATATTTTTATGGTTACTTTAAAATCTTCTCAAAATATGACTTATTAATATAAAAATATTGGATAGATAAAAAATGTAACCGTTGACATGAAAATTGTCAATTACTTTTGATTTCACTCACTCAAAGGCAAAACTTTTTAAACCGAATAATTTGATCGATTTTCGGAAACGGGAACAGCTATCAATTCCGATTCCACATGATTTGATCGAAATCGAAAACGGGAACAGGCCTGATAATGATTTTAGATCAGCTGTGGGCACCAAAATAACGGAAAGTGTAAAACCACATTCCTATTTTGTGATTTGCTTTCAATCACAACGATGCAACGCGTGTTTCTTTCAATATTTATTGCGTCGTGGGTTTAGCTAAATAACGGGCCGGGGTGGGCGGATTAGAAGGCTATGAGGCTGCCCATCGCTGGTCTAGATCATCTTAAAGATTAAATAGTTGGCAATTGACGACGGGTAAAGTCTTATTTAACTTTTGTTTATCATAAAGACAGTTAAATAGGAGGTGAAGACAAAATGGTGCAGAAAAACGCGAAATTTGAAAAATGTTATATTGAGTTTAGATTATGATGAGACGGGTAAATACGTATAGAGATGGTGAAGATCCAAAGGTCCAACAATTCACGAAGTTTTTATGGAAGAAAATATTAATGTAAACTTTACATCTTCGCTTTGTGTTTAAAGTTCTAGAAGAGGGTACCTGCTAGTACATACATGAATGCAATTTTCCGCCATCAACTTATTATATATAAATTTGGGGCGGCAAAATCGACGCTACGACACTGATGAATGAAGTTGATATGTTCCACATATTTGTTTATTTAAGTCTAAGCCCTGCATTGCGCAGTCATTCGTAGAAGCATCCCAGAAAAAGGCTACAAATTGAGAGACAGAAAACATGATGCTTCTACTAAATTGTTTGATTTTAATTATAAAGATGCGACTTTTTCAAATTGAAACATTTTGCTATCCAAAACAAGAGCAACAACTTAGTCTACGTTAAACTCACTAAACTGTTAAGGCAAAATTCTTAACTGTTTACAAAATATGAAGTTGCAAATCCCAAATGCAATAAAACAGCAACTTTTGCGCTCAGCAGGAGACGAGCACGATTTGCAATCCTTGATCAGCCTTTTCTATCTAACATTTCAGCTGTCACTGATATAAAGATTGTTTTGCTACTCAAGTTTTGGGCTGTTCATACAGTGACTTGAATGGGAGGCCGAAATAATAATTGAGAACAAATTTTGAGAATACGGAAAATCCCTCAAAAATCTTATTTCTAAAGTATTATATAGCATATAGTTATTTAAGGCACAGAAGAGGTTGGTCAAAACTCTTTGCATGGGTATAAAATATGCGACCTAGTAGGGCGAAGGTTAACCCTCTGACTGTTGAATATTGTTTTCGTTTTCGTTTTTTTTTTTGCACCCATCATGTTGAGCAGCGAAAAACGGGCGTAGAATTGGTTCAAAAATAATTACCAAGCCGTGCAATTACGAGTTCACATATCCGAAAACCCCCCTCCTAGACTCGAGGCGGCAATTACACTCTTGACATATTTTATACAACACAAACGAAATTAACAGTTGCAATGCAGCTTTTTACTTATTTATTTATTTGTTTGTTGCCTCTGAAAATTGCATAAGGCACTCGGCTGGCTCATCGAATTATTTTAAGTTTTGATTGAGTTTTAGTTTGTGTTCTATGTGTAATATGCAAAACGTGCCTGATCTTGGCCAAGTCGAACTTAGTAGTACGGTTCCTGTATGTAAATTCAAGTTCAAGTGCTGCCGTCAATGGAAAATTGGCAACCATTGGGCATAAAAAACACTCTGAATTTGAATGCGGCGCGTCATTGCGCATGTTGATTGCCGATTTTGGCCAGTTGATTAACGCACAACGCGGCTAAACAGTCAAAACAAATGCGGGCCAATGGCATTGAAGGGCCCTGCAACCTCACTCTCTCTCTCTCTCTCGCTCATATTCTAGAACTAAAACCGGCTAAAACTTAACTATTCAGTGAACGTATTAATTTTGTGCAATTTTTGGATTTGCGGTCTTTCAACCAAACTCATTATTTATTTACAGCGAGTTGGGGGGAAGTTGTTGTTATTTAATATTTAATATTCAATATGCTGATTCGGATTCTGATTTTAATGTGGAGGGGTTCTCCCCGTTTTGCATGCTGTTATAATAATATTAACCTCTGTTTTTCCCTTGCGATTTAAATATAGAATCATATCAGAGCAGATTATAAAGTAGGTGTTAAAATTCTTAAGCAGAACTAATGGAGTATACGTCATTAACCATTTGGATTCAGGTGCCATTTGCGTCACTTTAAAGCGGAGAAGAGAAAATTATGCTCTATGGTCTACTAAAACTGGTAATGCTAATCTTATCTCAAGCTTAAGCCAATTGCAGGGGTGTTCCCAGAAGAACCCAAGCTCCAGTAGCTGTACATATATAAAACTAGCTGAACCAGCTGCGGCTTTTTCCGCGTTCAAGATTTTAAGAAATTTTAGAATATTAAATTTGAAAAAAAATAAAATTTTTTCCATGCCTTCCTATAGAACCCAAACCAATTGTCTAAGCGCTCTAAAATTTCAGAATTGTATATTAATCCCTTCCGTTAAGTGATTGTAAATTTCGGGTCTAGCGATATTTCCATCCCTCGGCTATACCTAGTATATATATACACTTTGTGGATTTCGGAGCAGCATCAGTACTGCTTGGGAACGCATAGATTCCGAAGTGTTTCTCAAAAATTAAAAAGACAATATTTTTGGATAAATCTTCGACATCTTCCCTCGTTTCCCACCCCCTCCTGCACAGCTCTCGACTCTTTCCCTCGCTCCCTTCCTCTTCCAACGCTCTCCACATCTCTTGTCCCGTCCTCTCCCCATCCCTTTTCCTGTGCTCACCACTCTTTTTCGTCCTTCCTCATTCCTCTCGTTTAGTATTTAAGTGCCAGTGCTGGCTAACAAAAAACCAACCTTTTTAAAACCTTTCTATTCTCACTCGCACTTAATTGCTCATTTATTTGCCCCAAACAAACTTTTCTTTGCCATTTTCACCTACTACGCGGATAAATTTCCAAATTTTCTTTCTTAGTGCGCGCCTGCATAGCTATACGAAAGTCTAAGTCAAATCTCTA
Source organism: Lordiphosa clarofinis (assembly GCA_018904275.1). Classification (NCBI taxonomy): domain Eukaryota; kingdom Metazoa; phylum Arthropoda; class Insecta; order Diptera; family Drosophilidae; genus Lordiphosa; species Lordiphosa clarofinis. The sequence continues at coordinate 303,566 of JAEIGQ010000070.1, read as the reverse complement.
ATCTCTAGGATAAGTAGTTTTGGCTGGCCGAGACTAAGCTGCCTGAAAGATGGAGGAATCTCTGTAGATCTCTGTAGATAGGTAGTATTTATGTATTGCAATATGGGAACTAATTAAAACAGAATGATATTAATAAAACAGATTTTACAATGAAAAAGATAACCCGAAAGTTCCGAAGTAACCTACCCTAAGACGCCATTCTTCTAATCTACAAAATAGATTAATTACAAATCCATTAAACTCATTAAAGTGTTTACCACTCTTACCCTATCGCTATCTAAGCAAAATAATACAAAACCAAAACAAGCGATTGGCCGAGAATCCGCAAACATATTGTCAAAACATTCAAAAACGGCAAATCAGACAGAAAAACAGGTTGTTGTAACTGTCACGATAAGGTAGTAAAATCACAGCTGAAATGGGGGTACGATTAAAACATGCCTTTACGCTCAAACACACTTGAAATATGCTTGGCAATTGATTTTAATATGCTGGCAAATTTGCACTAATAAAACAATAAAAAAAGAGACATGGAAATAATAATAACATGGGACTAACTTAGGAATGAAAATTCCCGTATTAAAACGGCAAAAATTCAACAAATTGCAGACTCAGTATATTTTTCATCAAAACGATGGTCAAGTTGTATAATGAACCAACGGGCAACTTATCTTACTATAAAACATTTGTATGGATAGGTTCTGCTGGAAGGACTCTAATAGAACGAATTATTTATTTATTTGCTTAGAATATAGATGTAAGGTGCTAAAAATCAATAAGCAAAATTTAAATGAAATATATCCATATTTCTTTTTTATATTTGATTTTTTAAATGGCGCGCCCTAATTTTTGGCCATTCAACCAAAAAAGCAACGATTTATCTTTTGTATTACGAACTATCGTTCATCGTTATCGAATTGCTATCGCGGTGTGTGACCATACTCTGACTAAGTAGTGTCGTTTAATTATTTTCGGTCTTTGAACGTGCTTGGAGTTTTTCACAATTTCCACAGTTTTCACAGTATGCCTTGCACCCAGTCAACTCAGCTAAAAACCAGTTAATTCATTTTATTCTCTTTATTAATATAGTTACACAAATAAAAATGGCACAAAGCAAATTGAATGATCTTGCGGGCAAGCTGGGCAAAGGTGGACCACCGGGACTGGGAATTGGATTGAAACTCTTGGCTGCTGTGGGAGCTGCAGCTTATGGTGTTAGTCAATCCTTGTACACGGGTAAGCATAAAGATGATGACATTTAAAAGGGAAAAAGGGGTACAAAGCAACTAAAAGTTAGCGGCAAGTCCAACCTAACCTCAACTTGTTAAGGTTGTGGGAGTGATAAGGGTGAAGAGGGGCATGTATTATCTACGAGGGGGATTTCATAATGCTTAGCACGCCTTGCAACATATAGGCAAGACTCGCTGGGAAGCTGAAATCGGAAGAGAATACCGGCTGCCCCCTTTAGTTTTGCCTATGAAATGATTATATAACCAACTCCAACTATTTATACTCTTCTCCTTTTTAGTCGAGGGCGGTCACCGTGCCATCATTTTCAGTCGCCTGGGCGGCATTCAGAGCGACATCTACTCCGAGGGTCTGCATGTGCGCATACCCTGGTTCCAATATCCCATTATCTATGACATTCGTTCGCGTCCCCGCAAAATTTCCTCACCCACTGGCTCCAAAGACTTGCAAATGATTAACATTTCGTTGCGTGTGCTTTCACGTCCCGATTCACTCAATTTGCCCTTCCTGCATCAGCAACTGGGTGTGGACTATGATGAGAAAGTGTTGCCCTCCATTTGCAATGAGGTCCTAAAGAGTGTGATAGCCAAGTTTAATGCTTCACAACTGATTACACAGCGTCAACAGGTGAGTTCTTAAAGAAGGAGAAAATCTTAAAAGACTCTAATAGCCAGTTTACTGTTGGTAGGTTTCCCTGTTGATACGCAAGGAGCTGGTGGATCGTGCGCGTGATTTTAATATCATACTCGATGATGTTTCACTGACTGAACTGAGCTTTGGCAAGGAATACACAGCAGCCATTGAGGCTAAACAGGTGGCCCAGCAGGAGGCGCAACGTGCGGTATTCTTTGTGGAGCGAGCCAAACAGGAGAAACAACAGAAAATTGTTCAGGCTGAGGGTGAAGCCGAGGCAGCCAAAATGATATCCTTTTACAAAGTCAAACAAACAAATTTCTATTCTAGTTCCATTTTTCTTAAATAACTTTTGCCCCTGGTTTCCACCTTAACTGATATGTTTACTTAGGTATGGCTGTGAAGCAGAATCCCGCTTATTTGAAGCTGCGTAAGATACGTGCAGCCCAGAGCATTGCTCGCACGGTAAGTTTCCTTCAGACCATTTCAAAAACTTTGATTAACTTTGACTTCTCCTCTCACAGATTGCCAGCTCCCAGAACAAGGTCTATTTGTCGGCCGACAGTCTCATGTTGAACATTCAGGACTCTGGCTTCGATGACATGACCGAGAAGGTTTACAAAAGTAAATAGCTCTCGTTTTGATTATAAAGACAAAACATACCCCAAAAGAAAGAACACAACTTCTTCTTAGTCCTTAGTAATTTGAGTAAATTCTAAAAATTGTTTTCCATCTTTTAAACATTTCGTTCTCAATGCAGTCCCTGGCGATTTGGATTAAGAACTGTTTTCAAATAATTCTTGTTGTTAATTAATTTCGAGCTAGTGCCTAAGTACCGTTTAGTTTTAACCACCATACCCAAGCGGCGCAACGTCTTTCCTACTCTGCTGAGCCATTTCGAAAATATTTTCATACCACATCCATTTTCGTTTGGCCATTGTGTGGCAAGGACGTTGCGGGGCAGTTGGCCGCAGCATTTCAATTTGAATAAAAAATGCCTAATGTGAGAACTGTCTCTCCTATCAATCAAATTTTTCTGTTCATTTTATCCCAAAACCCAACCCCCTCGGTTTTTTTACAGTTGGCACCGGCTTGCCCAAGAATTGGCTTGATGCACGCAAAATGGCTTCCGAAACGGTAAATCCTTCCAATGATAAGATCAACGTGGGCAGTGTGGCTCATTCGACGGCGCAGCGTATGATGTAAGGCATCCATCCCCACCTCTGAACCAAAAACAAAAAAAATACACACAAAAATTGTTGACGGCATTTTTCCTTCAAATACGAAACATTTACTTAATGTTATAATTGCATGTATAAAATACATAAGAATAGTACATAAGAGTGTATATATATATGTATAGAGATTTGTTGTAATGTAAATTGTAGGCAGATTAGGTTGCTTGTGGTTTAATGTGGTTGTTGTTTTTGTCCTTGCCAGCAGGCTGCTTTAGGTCTTTGCGGCATTTTTTTAAGAGAGAGAGAGAGAGGGAAGAAGTGGGAGATTTTGACTAGAAATAGGACCTTGTGGCTTGAGAAAGAGCCAGGCTGGAATGACAAACGAATTTCAAGTGCCATTTCAACCTGAATTTGTCACTCGTAAAACAGTTACGGGATTCTTTGAAGTTAATTCTCAAACCACAGGTATGTGAGCTGTGTATGTTTGTGTGTGTGTGGATTGAGTTCAGGCATCAAAGGTAAATATTAAATTTCTTTTATCAAACTATTTAAGCCCAAGTTAGGCTAACAAGGGTAAGGTCCAAGCCCCTAAGCGTTGTTGTTATTACGAAATAAGAAAGTTCCTGGTATCAAAAAGTATAAACTAAAGCTGTTTTCGGCTATTTTATCCATCTAAAATAAGGTAAAGGAAATTCTTGTGTAAGGCCTCGTATAAGATCTATGTGATCCTAGAGTTGGGTCCAAATACCTAAAAGTCAACCTTTGGACCTAGTATATAAGCAATTTAATCGCTATCGATGTCTCGAAAATCCTTAGAAATTTACCTTTACTTGTGACAACAGATTACTAAATAATATGACAAAATTTGAGCTCAGAGTCCAGTAGATTTCCTGCCTACGGCTTTTCTTTCCTATGTCACATGACATATAAAGATCTCCTGAATTAGTCCATTCATTTTTATGAAAATCTGGAGACTTCTGGGATAGCTGTGGAAAAAGATCTTCCCTGAGTTTGAAGCATATAAATCTCTCAAATTAATAATTTGAAAATCTATCAAAAAAGGTTAAAGTTTCAAAGAAGTACAGCCTTGTTCCTTGTAAGAGGAACTTGGCTTAACAAGCACTAAAATCTTCTAAGAGGTTTAAATTGTAAGTTTTGGTTCTAAATCAAAATTCTTTTTTCTTTCTATATGAAAATAATAGCAATTACTAAGCAGAAAAATTTTTAAAACCAAGATATGGCGAAAAGAGAATACTCACGAACAAAACCCTGCTATCCTAGAGGGGGCAACCAACCTGATTCTATTTGGGGTATAAAACTTGCAGAGCCGAAAAACAATGGGTCAAATCCTATAAAGCAGTAGGATTTTTCTAGTGTAAAACTGAGTTTGTCAACAAGAGTTAATCCAAAAAATATGAAAATAAAGCAACGCGAACGCTGAAAAGCTGTTTACTCTCTTGACCTCTGCTTCGGCATGCGTTCGGCTCGTGTATGTGTAAATAATGAAATGTCTTTGGCCCCTGAGGGACAGGGTTGTCAAAAAAAACACTTAGCTTACCATATAGATTGGCAAATTTAGGCCCGCTTGTCTCAATTTGGTGAGTGTTCTAGGTTTTTTAAGTATTGTTTCCCTAAGACATTTTTGGAACCATTCGCTGAATGTGAACAAAGCGTATTTTCTTATTAGAGCGGACTTTTTCTCCATACGATTTTAGACGTGTAAAGTTCGTTGCACAAGATGGTTAAAAAAATTCTGTATACTTGAATGAGAATTCATACAAAATTAGATATTTTGATGGTCACGACAAGGCTTTAGGAGTTCCAATTACCCCTTAATTTATCTTTGAGCTGAACATGTAGCAGAGACCATTAACAAAAGTGTCCAACAAATAAAATGCGGTCTCCTCGTAAACCGAATTTTAAAAATGTTCGTTGAAAAGGTTGGAGACTCCAGAGACCGCCACAGCTTAGCATAAGCAGAGAGCGAGTCAGTGTGAGAGAGAACGAAAGAGCGCATATAGTTTTCGTAAAGATTCATATTGTTAGCATGCATTGCATTACTGCTACAGAGGACACTTGTATACACAGAAAATAGAATCGTGCTGCACACTGCTATATAGGCTCAGCATATGCTGTACATACAAGAACACTTGAATGCGTGAATTTTGCCAAAAGAGCCTTAACAGACCTGAGAGGGAAAAAGAACAAAAAATATGTGTTCTCTTCTCTCAGTAAATGGTTGATTCGGTACTTTTATGGACAAAGGCAAAAGGAGGAATGATTTTTTGAGACCTCTAATAATTCCTAATCAATTTTGAAGTCTAGATTTCTAGTCCTTGGTACGTAGTGCTCAAGTTAAATGGCAATTTATACATTTAGCTTATTCCAATATGTATGAAATATTTACATACAGGCACGTTCTAAATTTCACTACTTTTTGAAAAGTAAATCGAAAATAAAAGAGAAGCTTGGCTTGGCCCCGTTGGAGGAGCTGTATAGCCAATTTTACAATCGAACGCAATTCCGCTTCGGTTATGTTTTTCGCGTTCTCAATTTCGAATGAAATTGCTCTCTTTTTACTTTTCGCAGTCCACTGAAACAAGCGGGAATGGCACTAGATACGGAAGAGAGAACCACAATTCCGAGCGAAACGATCGAAAATGGAACATTCAGAAATAAGAGAGGCTAACTTTAGGTTTTACTTTTCGGTTTGGCTGGGCAATGCCAAATTCTGGACACATTTAACAAAAAAAAAATCTTTATATATCAATTAATGGCTAGAATGCCAATTGAATTTTACAAAAAATTTCTAAATTGATCACAGAATTAAGAAAAATTTACTTTATGTACTTCAAGCAACTGTAAGAGTGCGTAATTCGGCAATTACTTTTCATTCCACCGACTAACAAGCATTACTTTTCAAAACGAAAACGTGTTTCGTTTTGGTGTTTGCCAGAACTTGAATCAATTCCACTTTCGAAAGGTTGCCGTGGAAGTGGAATTGAGAACATGCCTGATATTTTTTTTTTTAGTTTTTTAAAAGTTATCTGCCTACAAATTAAGGGAGTATTGGAAATTTTAAAGCCTTGTGGAGGCCATCAAATCTTTAAATATCTGATTTTGGAAATTCTCTACGAAATATAGAGAATTTTTTTAGCCATGTTGTTCAAAAACTAGAAATAAAATTACTTTTCATATAAGGCAGGAATGGTCTAACGTACATTCTGATACTCATGAACATTCACCGTGTGTTTTTGCTCATAAGAGACTCTTTTCCACTAGGAAGAACATACGTGACGAATTTTCCCAACATTTAGGGCTTTTTTTTTTGATGTGAAACATCTTCAATTTCGGTACGGAAGATTTTAGAACGAGTAAAATTTGATTTCAGCGTCACGTGACGATGACTTCATGCATATTTTCTGTTGTTGTTTTAGCGGAGTGTCTTAGAGGGAAACGATTACAAGTGCGTCGAAAGAGGAGGGAAACTGGGCGAAAAGTAGAGGTGACTAAACAGTGATTTGACAGTGACTAAACAGTGACTTGATAGTGACTAATCAGTAACGTGACTTGATACTGAATTAGCAGTGACATGACAGTGACTAGTCGGTGACTTGACAGTAACTAAAAATTGACTAAACAGTGTCTAAAAGGTGACTAAACAGTGACTCAATCAAAGGTGACTTGAAAGTGACTAATCAGTGACGTGGCAGCGACTAAAAGGTGACTAAACGGTGACTTGACAGTGACTAAACAGTGACTAAACTGTGACTTGAAAGTGACTATTCAGTGACGTGACAGTGACTTGACATTGATTAAAAGGTGACATGACAGTGTCTAAACAGTGGCTAAACAGTGACTTAAACAGCCCCTAAACATCATGTTTCACATCAAAGGCTCGTGATTGTTAACGACACTCACACAAATTTTTTTTATTATTATTTTTGGAGAATGCTGAAAAGCAATAGGTACTTTAACTAAAATTGGGCATTGACGTGGGGAGACTGCTGCAGGAACAGGCTGCTTGACATGAAAGGGAAACTTTGAATGGGAAACGGCAAATGAAATCAACCCAATCAGCTGTTCTTTGTTTCCGTTAGTTTCATATTCATCAGTGGAAAGAGAATGTTTGTCAGTAAAACATGAATATTATAATCCCGTGGAACCCTGATTTTCGGGTCCTTCGAGCCTGAACATGCACAGACTTTTCAAAGCTTATAAAATTTCAAACCGTAACTCATTTGATTGTAGAAGGGTTTGGCTCAGATATTAATTTTTATAAGAGTTTAGAGAGAGTCATTCGTTCGACTTCACCAAAATAGAATTAAAACCTCAGAACTGATGAACCAGGTTTTGAAATGTTTAAAAAACCGAAACCTTAGACTTATTGATGGCAAATTGTAAAAGGTTTCAGCCCTGCTGGTATGTAAGATCTAGGAATCAAAGCTAAACTTGTCATATACCTTTCCTTTAAAGCAGTTGCATTTACTCCTGCCTGAACTTAATCCCTCTTAAGAGTGTGTGTGTGTGTAAGTAGGTGTATATTCTTTGCTTTTCAATTTACTTGAGCAATGAGTATGCCCCCATAAAGGCCTGCTGCTTATCCAAATCCATAGTATTCATAAATTCTATTCTATTCCATAATAACGAACTCGAACAATCAATCAAATTCCTGCATTAGACGCGTGGGATTAGCTTTTGTTTGGTTTTCAGCGGGCAAAAACTGAATACCAAGAAAATTTGGTAAATTCTTTTTCCCGCTGCTTATGTCTGTATGTGTGTGTGTTTGTGTTAGTAATGCCGCGACATAGACCAGGATCAGGCTGTAGCCGGTGGCTTTCCTCCTACTCCAGAGCTGCTGCCGCTTTCACTTCCACTGCCACTTCCACTGCTGCTGGCATTGCTATTAGCTCGTCGACTCTCACCCAGTCCTGGGGTATCTCGTCTATGGCGACGTAAAGTGGAGCTGGCCGAAGGCGCCGAACTGCTCAAGGCTATGTTGGCCGTAAAAGCGGCTGCCTCCGCCCTGCTGGGTACTGTCAAAGTGCCCGAAGTGGTATTGGTAGAGCTACTAGCAGCTGTGCTGGCGGCCGCTGCTGCAGCAAAGGATTCACTGATGCTTGCCAAAGGTCATAAATTCGTGGTCTGCACCAATCCGCGCTCCAAATGGAAACACTCGAGCACTGCAGCTCCCACCGAACTGCGTCGTGCCACCATGGCATTGACCACACTCCATTTGTTGAGGCGCGAATCATAGCGTTCCACTGAATTGAGCGAGGAGCTGCCATCATTGCCGCCCAAGGCGAATAAGGCGCCCTCCACTTCAACTACCTCGTGAGTGGATCTAAAAGAAAACACCAAAATCTGTATGTAGTAATCCTTAATCCCTTCTTTGAGCTTAGTTCCTTACCTTCTTGAGTGCATGGCCGCTATGGGTTCCCAGCTATTTCTTCTCAAATTAAATCTCTCGCCGCTGGACATGCACATGGTGCCATCATTACCACCTATACAATACAAATGTCCATCTGTGGAGGCCACACCACAGCTACTGCGTCTGGCTGTCATGCTGGGCACTGGTTGCCAACGTCCCACTCGAGGATCAAATCGTTCCACACTCGACTGATAATTGGTGGAATCAAAGCCACCCAAACTATAAATACAGTTCTCCAACACGGCCAGGCGACAATAGCGTCTTCTAGTGCTCATGGCTGGACAGGAACTCCATATCCCTGTCAATGGATCATATCGTTCCATGCTGCTCAGGCAAGAGGCTCCATCATAGCCACCGCACACATAAATCAAAGCATCATAAGAGCAAATACCCAAACAGCTTCTTTTGGTACCCATGGGTGTAATGTTGGTCCACTTGTTGGTGAGAGGATTATAGCATTCGGCAGTGGCCAGATCACTGACCCCATCATAGCCACCCACCACATACAGTTGCTTGTGCAGAGCCGTAACTCCACTACGGGAGCGCCGCCACAACATGGGCGCCACCGGACTCCAGCAGTTGCTTCTCGGATTGTACACCTCACACTCATTGTGTATGGCAAACAAACTGCCTCCGCCCACTGCAAACACATAGGGTTTCATGCCCTCCGGTCGACGTTCCTGTGTCCTTTGGCTACCCATCAGACTGCGCTGCTCCGGCAGCAAGTGATATTTCATGGCCTCCAGCAACAGTTCCTTGCACTCGGAATCATCACGCATTAGGGTCTCCGCCTCCACGCAGCTCATCAGGAAATCCCTACTAACCAAAGGCAAACGCACATGGGACATCAATTCAGCTGTATGCAATCTTCGCGTGGCCAATTCATGCTTCACCCAATTGATTACGGCCAGAAAAACTTTCTCCTCTGAACTAATATTCAGCTGGCTATTCGATATCAGCTCCTTGACCTCATCAAAGGGCAGCAGCAGAAACTCTTCGGTGCCCACCACCTGTTGGAAATTCTGCAGGGCATATTTGTGGGAACGGGTGTGTAGCTCCTTGCAGGAGTGTGCATCGGCAAAGCTGCGTATTCCCAAGCAATTCGAAGGATGCAGTTGACGTAGCAAGAATTTACAGCAAGCATCTCGCACCGAATGCATTTGCAGTAATCCCGAAGCGGGCAACAACACCTGTACATTCTGCTCCGTGATGGTAATCTCTCCCGTATAGGTGTAGTCAATCAGTTGTCGTAGAGCATTGCTGTCCACATCATGAAGACGCACCAGGCCTTGAGTTCGTTCTAGCATATCATCTGGGGAAAAGAGGAGAGAAAAGAGTATGAAGTTGGGAAAGAAATGCAGTATACTGTGGGCACAGTAATCAAACGAGTTTACTGTGGGCACAGTGAATAAATTCCTATAAATGTCCACAATATTTCAGTGTAATTGTTTAATATAATTTTGAATTAATTGGTTAATTCATTATTTATGAATACTGTGAGCTAATCAATTAAATATGAATACTATTCACAGTATTCCCATAATTTACATAATTAATGTCAATAATTTAAACTAGAAAACTTTATTATGCTTTTAGCCAAATGAGTCAAATTGTGAGTTCTGAATACTGTGCACAGTATTCTAACTAAACGTGAAACCTTTCTCTTTCTTGTGTAAAATTCAATTCGAATCATGCATAGTGAATTTGAATAATTCATGCTGCGAAAGGTATTCCATTGACTTATAGCTAAATGAACTGGTTTATTGAACCTAGTTACTTAGATCGATAGATTTTATATACTATCACATGAATCAAATATTCATGCCCGAAAAGGTTTGCTTAAGTAGACATTTTTGGAAAAGTCTGTTTAAAGAACTATAACAGAGGCTTTGACTAACCCACACCACACAGAAAAAAAAGGATCCCCATGGAATGGATAATCGAAATATCCACTTAAGATCCATTTTTCTAAATATCCTTTTAACATTTTTCAGCTCCTTTGGATGAAGAAAAAAGATCAATGAAATATTTTTTTCTCTGATATAACTTTTTTAAGAGAAAATAAATCGATTTCGAAAATATCCAATGGGTCCAAAAAAGAGGATAGTTAACTATCCAGTCTAAATGGATACCGAAAATATCCTGAGGATCATCAGTGTCACGTGACGCTGACGTCATTCATATTTTCTGTTGTTTTGATTTGTGGAGTTCACCAGCCAAGACACACACAAAAAAATGGGCAGAGGGGGGAAGCGAAGAGGTAGGAAAGATTTGGGCGGGATCTGGATCGAGTCTGGGTGGGATCTGGGCGAGATCTGGAAGGGATCAGGGTAGGATCTGGATGGGATCTAAAAGGGATTTGGTAGGAATTTGGGTGGGATCTGGAAGGGATCTGGGTGGGATCTGGAAGGGATCTGGGCATGATCTGGAAGGGATTTAGTTGGGATCTGGGTATTATCAGGAAGGGATCTAGATGGAATCTGGAAGAGGATCTGGGTAGCATCCGGGGTGGGATCTGGGAGGGATATGAGTGGGATCTTGGATCTTATCATTTATCAACGGATCAGCACAATAAACTTCCTGAAAAAATTAAAGAACACTATAGCAACTGATCTTGTTTCTGGTATTTCTACTCCCAGTTAAACTTCTTCTTTCGAAAGAGTGGCCTTTCTGATATATATACCATTGAGAGAGCTTGTGCCTACGTCGAAATTTAAGAAAACTAAAGCTAGATATTTTTACCCAGGTCGAAATTAGATATAGTTGAAGCCAGATTTGGGCCTAAAAGTCGTATATATGTCAACAGACTTATTTATTGGGAAGGTACACGCTCTTAAAGAGGCTCCAAAGAATCCATAACGTAAATTTTTATTGACAGATTTAGGTCACATAAAAGATAATAGGTATGGGAAGGCATCAGATGGGGCGTTGGACGCAAGAAATATGGCCTTATTACCACGCTGAATGTCAAGAATGCGTTTTACACTGCCAGCAGGCATAGCATAGTTGAAGCGCTACACCGGCTGCGAGTAGTCAGAGTATCTCATCAGGATCTTGAGCGACTACTTCACGAATAGAGTACTCCTATATGATACTGCAGCAGAAGAAATGCCACGTGAGATTTCTGGAGGCGTACCGTATGGGTCGGTGCTAGGGGAAACTCGTGGAAGAAGTCGAAGCCAGCACAAATGTGGCCATCATGGCTCGGTGATAACGGCAGCCCCCAAGACAGAAACTGTGTTGGTCAGTTGCAGAAAAATATTGGAATCTGCCACCATTGAAGTTAGAAGCTGCTTCATTACACAGAAAAAAAAGGCGAGATATTTTCAAAAATGTTTATATTTATTTCTTTGTTTTTCAGAAGTTTTAAATTAACCAAAACTGGTTTGGGTGGTCTTTGATGTGTATGAGGATGTCCTATGTTAATTTAGAATAGGCGTAAAATGATCCTGCTTTGCGATTAAATTGTGCTCGAATTTTTTGCACAATGCAATCTTATGTAGGATTACTTCGGGATGTATGTAATTCTTCTTAAGATTAAAAAAGTCGGATTAACTTAATCTTTTTTCAGATCGGGTCAAACATATCCGGGATTACGTTGTTTTCATTACCGCTTGGGATTGATTTGATCCCAAATGGATTAATTTTTTTTTGAGTGTAGGTCGAAGTCTTCTATTAGGAAAGCTGCCAGTACTTCAACCCCGTTAGCGGGAATGATTTCGAACAATGGCAGACCCCGTCAGTAAAAAAGGATGCTTCTCGTATATGTGGTGAGACTGCAGATTTGTGCGCTTTTCGCGCCGTATCCGAAGACGCTGCGCTGGTCCTAGCAGGCTTGTCACGGGCATACCGACTTCTACATGACGCAATCACTGACGGAACATGGATGTTTTAAATCCTACTTGTTAAGGTTTAAGCATTAGATGGATCCTTTTTGCACACACTGTACAGGGATCCTAGAAGACGCTGAACTTCATCTTTATGTCTATCCTAGGTTTGGTGCTGAACGGGAAGACCTAAGCCTCGAGATTGGGAGACCATTCATAGTCAACGACTTAATGGATATTTTTTCAGCAATTTCGAAGCAGAAAGTCCTGGATAGGAATCTAGCTGAGGCTTTCATGCCCCCGTGAAGTAATACTTATCGGTGGCACCGCGAGACGGAAACGGAAACGAAAAGGTAATGGTATATAAGAGGACTATTTACAATTGGTAAAGTTACTTTATGCCACGACTTTAGCAAAAGTAGGTTTTATATAATTATAATAGAAATTCCAAGAAATCCAAAATGCCCCATATCATCAACCTAGGTCGAAATATGTCGAGGCTACAGTCTAAATATTGGTTTTCAGAGTGGTATTTGGAATGGTAAGTTATTTATTTACTTAACAAATTTTGAGTACTCAAAAGTAAATTCTTATACTGTTCACATAATTTTGAATACACGAACTAGACACTGTATGAATTACCGATATGATTCCTTGGAATGTCTTTGAATCTTTTCCCCAATTCAAAATTAAGTAAACAGTATTAAATTGAAAATATTGTGAAGGTTTAATGATTCATACTGTGTAGAGTGCTTAAAACAATGCTTTGCTTTTGTCACATAGCAGCTATCTGAAGGATGAGAAATCAGTCCTTAGTCAATAAATAAATTACATTCTGTAGTTGAATAATTTAAGTCAAAATGTGAGTACTATAGAGTGTAAAGTACTTTGTTGTAACATATAATTCCAATTACTCACCATTAAACATGGCATAAAAATAGGGCGACACCGAGGCCAGTACCACACGATGTGCATTGATGGTATCTCCGCCCACCTCCAGGCGAACATCGCAGAGCTGCAGGAAGAAAAAGAAGGAAAAAAGGAAAACCTTGTTGACTCATCAAGTACCACCCAAAACAGGCAACCAAGCAGACAAAGTGTCGCTTTACAAAATCCGATTAATGCCTGGCTACGTGCTCAATTTTTGCCTTCGCCCATCGAATCCTTACAAGAGTTACAGACTTTGACAGAGTCTCTCTCAAGTCATTGCCCCCGTTTTTAAAACAATCTTTTAATGACAAAAGTGTCGCTTACATCATGCACTGCCTGCGATTCTGGCTAAAGACTCCTCAACCCCCCTGAACCCGGTTTACTCAGGCAAACACACACTAAATATAGCAATTTGCTTTAATAGCCTCACCCAGCTGCCCTCTGGATGGGTGGGAGGTACAATTAATTTGCCGACTGCCCAAAAAATAAAAAATAGAAAGAGAAATGAAAAATTATGTATGCGCCATATGGCAAGTCGAACTTGTGACGACCTCAATCACGCGCGACTTTTCAAATAAATATTTTAATTATGTTCACGCCTAAAGCAATTAGTGGAGTGATATGAAGATCGGGCAATAAGTTATGGAAATAGACTATTTTCGCCGCTATTTAAATGAATTGTGAATCAACTTTTTTCTCTGCTAAGAAATTTTAATCTCTAACCAAAGAAAATAAATTCTAAATCCTATATTCAAATTATTCCAAAATGAATCCTAATAAAATTATAAAACCTGGGCCTCCAATGGACTTTTGGAAAGACCATTGGATGCCCATCTTTATTGATATTTCGAACCATTTAACCCTTCTTACCTGTGCATTATTTCTCATCTGATTGATGGCCGCAAAGGAGGCAATGCAGTGTCCTGGATTCTGATGATATGCCTGTGGCAATACCTCTTCATTTGGTCCCGGTGGGCTTAGATCGCTGGGCGTTTGTGTGGAATTATTACTTGTGGTGGTGACATCCTCATTATTGCCACTTGCCTCGGCAGAGCTATAAAATTTACAAATTTTAAATCAAATTTCATAAATGAAGATGAGAAAGGCGCCAACATGACGCCAACTACAGGAACTGAGGGTTGGTTTCGTTGGTTTATATGTTTATGTTATGTTTCGCTATCTTTTTGGAGGGTTGAATGAACCAAGTCTCTCATTTTTGTTTACTCACTGATTTGATTTCACCGGCAGAAACATGGCTCGCGTCGTTTTCCCTTATCGCAACACTTGCAGCTCCTCAAAACATGTCCGCATACACAAACACACACTCTTTTGGTCCTATTCAGTCTTCTTTTTTTGTTTAGGCAGTTTTTTGTCGTAGCTCCAACTTCAGCTGTAATGAAGAGCAAAAATCAATACCTGGGTAATTGTTGTGGACAACCACGAACCACCCTGTAAAACCCACCCACCCGAATGCCCGCATAGAATAGAATTTAGGTCATATACACACACAGTTGACGGAAGGAGGGGGGCGGGGACATGATATCATTTGGTTTTGGCATCTGAAGAGAGGGAAATAAAAACTGGGTTAAGTGTCCCGTCATCTTTCATTGTTGTCCGCACAGGATATGGCCTAGCCAAATAGCTGGTAGCATGCAATTTGCGCATTTTGCCAACGTGAATAAATTTGAAATTTCAAACAAAGAAAATGTAACAGAAAGTTGACTGTGGTCTATCAAGGGTTGGACACCCTTGCTGGGATTTGAACTGTTTTCTTGGAAGGAGATAAATTCCGGGTATGTAAACCACCTGCCCTAACTATTGAGAATTCCTTCATATCAGAAATTTGTTATAAGTCAACTATTAGACAGATTTTTCTGACACAATGTACACCGGGCTAAAAGTACATATTTTGTACAAGGCCTCCAATATACATTTCTTAAATTTTCTACATTCTGGCAATATTTTGTTATTGTCCCCAAACACTCTGAATATTTTTCGCACGTTTAAAATGAGGATTTAATGTGAAATCACCAAATTGGAAAATGTACAGTGTCAGTTGAACCAGTCTATAAAATATTAAACCCCATGTCTGTCTGTCCTTCCGTCCGTATGAACAAATAAATCTCAGATATGGTAAGAGAAAGAGGTTTGACATGTAAGGGACAAATGCTTTTTATACTTGCAGGCAGATCACGTTAATTTTCGATTTTTGCCACGCCCCCGCAAATTGATTTTGTAGATAGATGATTCGAGCCTTCAAGATATAGTTATAATTATCGATTTGTATTGGTTTGCCGATGGAATAATAAAGATCGGATGAGCTGTTCTCAAGAGCAAAAAAGTGAACCCTCCCACCATTTCACTACCAACACCGCACAATCTTAGAGAGAGAGAAGCAGCAAAAAGCAGCAGCGCTGCATTCAGCTTCTACTTCAGGTCTAGAGTATTTAATAGTCGGGCCTGACCGACTTTCTCATTTGTTATGTGCACATAATGAAAAAACCTGTTCAGAAAATAAGTTGCCTTCAACTTAAAGTAAGAACAAGATGGTCTCAAAATTCTTGAAAACAAATGTTCCTAATGTTTTTGGAATGAGTAAATGTATTCTCAATCGGATAATATTTGCTTTAAACCACAACAAAAACGGTTCGTAACAGAGAGATATACTAGAGAGAGAGCGAGTTGGCTTTTTTTATCTCTCTCTTTTATTAGCTCAACAAAGCATAAGTAGCCCTCTAGACGTGCATCTGAAAACTGCTCAACGGCTGAGTTGGCTAGCGCGTCATTCCATACGTAGAGTGCATAAGGTACAGGGCTCATCCCGAACAAATTTTTCTGTGATTTTCTGATAAACTTAAACAAAGGTTTTTAACTATTTTTCGTAACGCTCAGTCATTTGGGTACACCTCGTAACAACATGTAGGGGTGGCTGTTTTGGCCGTCGAATGAATGCACCAATACACATGCGAAATGTTAAGGCTTGGAGGTGGTTGGGATGTGAGCGGTATGTGGGTGGTAAGTGGGTCAAAAGTGGTCGGAAAGTGGAGGGAAACCCCAGCAGCAACGTCGTAACGGAGAAAAGGCATGAGACCTTTAGTCGAAAAACAATTTATATGGCAGAACAACGTTTACCGGGTCATATATGTTTTTTTTTCATGGGTGTACTTAAAATCAAGGCTGCAAACCACTAAAATTTTGCAGAAGGTTCGATCCGGGGGCTCGAACCCGTTGTAAAGACAAAGGTTCGATTCGCGGACCGGTTCCTGAAACCCCTGAACCCAAGGTTCTGGTTCGAACCTCAGTTTGCTAGAAAATAGAAGATAACAAATCATATTTTTATTTCGATTGTATAAAATTATGTCAGTTAAAAAATTTAATAACTAAAATAGTAATTCAATTCTTAATCTCTCATTTGGAACTTTTGAGAGCTGCTTAGCTTAAGTTAATTAGTATTATAACTTTTAAGCGCTGTTCATCTATATTAACTTTTTTTCGTTCAACTGATACCTAAGTAGCACAACATGTATAAGTAGTTAAGGCTATAATTTTTAAGTCCTCGGTTTTTGGAACATTTTGAAATCTCGGGTCTAAGAACACTGAGAATTTCAATATCCCTGATTTAGCTCCCGTAATGCTCCTAAGGGTTTTCGCCTGGACCACTGTAATCTTGTCAGGTGGGACTTCGCCGCGATACCATAAATTTGGCTATATCACCATATCGGAGCTAGAATAGCCGTGAAGTTAGGACTTTATTCCTGAGTGACAGCTTTTCTTGGAGTTCCGGAGCCATCCCATGCGCCGTACTTTAGCAGCCACTGGCTGAGCTATTGCCTTGATCCGGTGTCCAAAAGTCTGTATTCTGTCGAGTGTCACCCCAAGGTATTTATGGGCTGCTTTATGCTCTATAAGCTGACCATGCAAGAATAATCTCGGGCAGGTCCGTGCTTATGGCAATGTTCCATCTAGCCGCCCAGTTGCCAAACATATTCTAGTAATTTTGAAGGGCATCTGTGGCTGAGTATATGCATTTAGGAACACGAAGAACACATTGTAATAAACAATGCTTTGTGAAAGATTTTAAAAGAATTACTCGACATGAAAAGCAAGCGATATTAAAGTCACCTGATTGTGAATCGTTCAGCTTTAAAGAAGTTTTATAAATTGGCTACAGCAACTTATATACATTTTGAATTACTTTCCCAAACATATGTTTTTATGTGAAGTCTTTTATAAGGAACTCTTAATGCAAAAATCTTTAAGATTTAGTTAGCATTTGCACATTTTGTGGATTGAGTTCACCGCGTCACACAGTCTAGCACTAGTTTTTTAGACTTTTCTATATGCAATAGATTTCGTATTGTGTAAGTAGAGAGTTTTCTACAAAGTGTGCGACCTCTAGAGTGTGTACAGCATATAAATAGTCATCGTATAAATCTGACATAGGAACTTCTTGAATGATACCAGATAGATTACAAAAAATCTCTGTTTGTCTCTGCATGTGTCGTTAAAAAAAACTACTTTATTTTGTGAACCGAACCCAATTTTTCGAAAAAGTGGTCCGGTTCGGGTTCAGGTTCGAGAGGGCAAAATTATGGGGGGTTCGGTTCATGGTCCGGTTCGGGGAACCCAAAAAACCCGAACCGAACCGGTTCTAAGGGGTTCGGGTTCGGACCGGTTTGCAGCCTTGCTTAAAATAAGAGTGAAACAATATAATTAAACGACCGATAATCTATATATTATATATATAAATTAATGTTGTCTGTCTGTCCCGTATGCCTGCCTAAACCGTTCATGCGATTGTGATGAAATTTTTGAGAATGGTTGGACGATATGGTTTCTAAGTTAAAAAAATTAACGAACAATATTTCAAAGACTGCGAAATTTGCAAAATAATACCGTTCATCCAATTGTAATGAAACTTTAGAGATCGGTTGGATGCTTGCCCTGAAAGGTTTCCATGTTGAAGAATCGATTGCTATCATGAAGATTTGATAGATCACAATTTTAGATGCGTAATTGTTTAGATCGAACGGTCCGAAAATTTTATAAGTTTAGATTACTCAGCCCAACAGTGTTTTTGGTGCAGGTCTATTTTGATCTGATTATGTTAATATAGATTGCACTGAACAAAACTGTATCATTGATTTGGTTCTAACAGTGATAATTATCAGAAAAGGGTAATAATTGACCATTGAAGACGGGCGAAGAGAAGGTGTCAGTCAATCGGTTTTAACAAATCGCGTAATCATCAAAATTCTCATTTAAGTGTAGATTGTCAAGAAGATGGGTAAAGAGACGGTTAAATATAAAGATGTAGATCATTCGTACCAAGAATTTGCAACATTTTAATTTTATTTTAGTTTAGATTATAGCGAGATTTGATATTTGGCAATTGAAGATGGGTTTCCGGTTCACTTTCTTGATGTTAAAAATAAAAAAGTTTCGGTTTTTGGTGTGGTTTGAGGTGATATTATATACTTTATCAGAAATGACTACTACTATGCGAAATACCCTCAATTAGTGTATATCAAAAAGCTTTTGCTTATTTTCATATCACGCTTGGAAAGTTCTGCTGGGGTCAACAATTCCCTCGCCGACGACGACATGTGTGAAAGAAACGTCACGAATTTATCGCTGCATTAACAAAACGTAGCTACAACCTAAAATAACACAAAAAAAATTTCACTTTGCAAACAGAAACACAAATTAACGACAATTTCGGTTTTTAGTTTTTTCATTTCAGTTTACCATGCCATCATCATCCACATCATGGTTGAGGGCGCAATTGTGTTGTCAGGGCATTGGCCCAATGCGTATGCCTCGCCAAAGAAGCCCCATTAGGCATATTGTTCATTTACTGCCCAGGTTGCAAAACAAAAGAACTAGAACTAGTTGCAGTTGTCTTCAATTTGCCATGCAATTGTGTGTGTTGGGCGGGGTCACTACCCGTCACACCTGGCGTATGAGTAATTAAAGGCAGTCAGCCAGGGTTAAAATATTGTTGTGGTTGTCTCACTAACGTGGTTAGAACAAATAAAAGTGTTGAGTTAGGAACAGGAAGTGACCTTCCCATGTGTGGCCGGGACATCCCTGAGGGGTGGGCTAAGCTTTCGCTTTAAATAAAACACAACAAAGTAACTAAAAATATGCTTATCAGACTCAGACTCACACTCTACCTGAAGCTGTGACTCCACACTTCTGCTGTGTGTGTGTTTCTGTGTGAAATTCAAATTAACAAGCCCAAATGAACAGCAAACCGTATGCTCCACACGTAGCTCTTTCCAACCGAAAGGTGGGGGTAAACGATAACACAGCATTTCGGCCATTCAGTAATATTGTTTAATAGTTGGCGACATGTGCAAATATTGAACCGGTTGTAGGTTGTGTGGAATGGAAATAGAACGTTGCTGTTTTTTGGTTTGGTTTATGCTCTCCCCACGTGACAACCGAGTGAAAACAATGAAATGGCCATGCCAAGGCAGTGATTCTGATTCTTGTACGCTTCATTGATGATTAAGTGCTATGCAATTGTCTAATCCATTCAAGGTTAACTGGTTTTGTGTTTCAGCGGAAATTCAGCGTCCAGTCAGCGTTTAGCTACAGCTGAAACTCAATGAATAAGATGCAGAATTAGCAGAGATTCGACTACCTAAGGAACACACAGAGTAATGAAGCGTTGTCTTGCAAAACGGGAGATTCAAAGTCAAAAGCAAAGTTTGTCTTTACTGTTTATACGCTAGTAAATACTCATAATTGGAGGAATTAGAGGATCGAGTTTATAATACCAAATAGTACTAAGGACTCCTAATTATTTCACGACCAAAGTTCAAAAATATTTGATATTGATTCACTTACTTCAAGACTGGCAAAAAAATACGATTTTTGACTTTAGGATGCTGAAATATACGCTGTATTGTGTACTTTTTTTGTGTAAAATTTTCATATTAATATCTTTTATACTTTCCACGTGAGATACTGATGTCGCAATATCATTTTACAGCTTCATTCTCATGTGAATTCAAATCCTCATATCTCAAATATCCTGCAGTCAATATTGCGCAAACATACTTCGGCTTTCAATCAAACCGAAACAAGCTGACAGCTGAAGATTGAATTGGTATTCGTGAAATAGCTATACTGTCAACCAGCCTCCTTTGTGGTGTTGTGCGTGTCTTGTTTAAGACAAGTTAGGGACAAAAATCCTAACTTTAATGACCTAGAGCCTGCTTAAAAAAGTTCTATGATTTTTAATTTATAATATTTCAGTACATTAGCTCGAAACTAAAAGAACAATTTTTTCTGGGTTAAGTCCATTGAAATTTTTAAGCGCGATTTTCTCAAAATGGATTCTTTTGATCAGTATTAAAGTAAGTGAGCGAAATGTTCCTCAGTTAAGAAAAAATATTTTTCTTTTTGATTTGTGATTTATGAAATTTTTACTTAAAGTAAGCTCGAAACATTCAAACAGTCCTATTTTGTAATTTAATCAGAACAATTATTCTTAAATCAACAACTTTTTGTACTTACAGTGAGCAGGAAAAATGTATAATTGGAGAACATGCTCACTCGTTCAATTTTAAAACTACTGCACTACTGCAAGCTCAAAAAATTTAATTTTAAATTCCGGTTTGCAGGTTCAAATAAAAAATTTAGCAATAGTTAAAGTTTGGAAATTTTTATTCGAACCTTGGTTCAGCCCATGCTTTTCACAATGTTAGGTACCTAATTTGTTCATGAATCAAAACTGCATTTAGAATAAAATTTGCTCTTAAGATAAACTTAAATTTATAGTTTTTGAAAAATGGTTTATAGTTTTGAATGGTCAAAATTCTGTCTATGTTATATCAACGACTTTTTTATAGACAAAAAATTATGACTAAAATTGTCTTGGGAATTAACCATATAGAGAGCCTTTTATGGATGACGATTGAAAATTTTTTTCAAATAGTTTAAAAACTTTTTACTTGCCTTTCAATCTTGAGACTTTGTAGCACAATTCTGACCAGTAAAGAGAGTAGGTCAGTAGGTCAGATTTTTGAATGTATATATTTTTGGTTAAGCCAAACCGAAGACAAAGGTTCGGAACAGTTTCCGGTTAATGTATCTGTACCACACAGATAAGGTATTGGCAACCAACGCTGTTCTCATGTGTGCCGGATTTTTGCTGTCAAGTCGTTTAGAAATTCCCAAACGATTATGAAAGCTCTGGCATGGAGTAGGGCATGTTGGCGCCAGTACAAGTAAGCGAAGGTCGCTGATGGTAGAGATACCATTGAAACAGCTGTACGACCAACTAGCTTCCCTTGTGGTGTGTTGTGTTCCTCCGTTTTGGAGTTAAGCGCACGCATAACGAGACCTAGCTCTTAAGCTCTTAATATTGATGGTCTACTTTTATTACTTTTGTAATTTTCCTGTACAAAAAAAAGTATTGCCAGAAACATGGGAAATAGTTTTGGCTTGCGATGGACAATACTTTGAACTAGAGCTGAAGAAACATCGATGGTAACATCGATGCATTGATGTTTTTATCTAAGATGCAGACATCGACACGGCCAAACTATTTTCTTATAAAATTAACTTGGCGACGCTAAGAACTTTAAGATGACCAATTTGCGGTTCTGTCAAGATGCCATATGCAACTATCCAAAAAAATGTAGTTGGACAAAACCCAATTATGTATGAATTTAAAAGCAACGCAGCGTGCGACTTATCAAAACTCACAATTTTTCCATGATTTAAACACACATAATCGCTTTTCAAAATGTAAGCGAATTGTGACTTTTTAAATCAAGTAGGGTGACCAATGAAAAAACTTAAACAGTCCAAACTAAAAAAATTATGGCATTATTAGAGAAGTCTCTACTCGGTGAAACAGTTTGAAAAGCGAATTTTTATTTTCTGTATGTCCATTTATGCAAATTTTACTCCAAACTTTAAGTAATAAAATAGAAACTTTACAATGTCAGAAATTCTTATCATATTAAGATGCCCCTTTGCGAATTTCTGGTAGATAATATGCCACTATTTCACTTATAGTCCCACTTCAAGATGCGAAACACATAAAAATGGGAAGTGAAGTTAAGTTTGTCCAAACTGTCTGAGCCTACTAAAAAAAGTAACTAAAAAATATTTATGTATTCCGGCAATATCCACAGCTTCTGAAAGGAAGGTAAGTAAGGTTGGACAGCTTCACTGCTTAACATCGAAAACATGGATGTCCTTAGACATCGATGTTTCTCCAGCTCTACTTTGAACAATGAATTTGTAATAAATGTTTCACAAAACACGTCAAATTAAAAAATAAAATTTTAAACTTCTTTGTAAAATAATTTAATTATTTAAATAATTACTAATGGTAATGGTAATTTTTAATTACAAAATGAATGTAATTGTTTGTCCCAAGTATGTCCCAAGAATGTCCCAAGTATGTCCCAAGAATGTCCCAAGTATGTCCCAAATATGTCCCAAATATGTCCCAAATATGTCCCATGTATGTCCCAAGTATGTCTCAAGTATGTCTCAAATATGTCCGAAGTATGTCCCAAATATGTCCCAAGTATGTCCCAAGTATGTCCGAAATATGTCCCAAGTATGTCCCATATCTGTCCCAAGTATAACCCAAGTATGTCCCAAGTATGTCCCAAATATGTCCCAAGTATGTCCCAAGAATGTCCCAAGTATGTCCCAAATATGTCCCATGTATGTCCCAAGTATGTCCCAAGTATGTCTCAAATATGTCCGAAGTATGTCCCAAATATGTCCCAAGTATGTCCCAAGTATGTCCGAAATATGTCCCAAGTATGTCCCATGTCTGTCCCAAGTATAACCCAAGTATGTCCCAAGTATGTCCCAAATATGTCCCAAGTATGTCCCAAGTATGTCTTAAATATGTCCCAAATATCTCCCAAGTATGTCCCAAGTATCTCCCAAGTATGTCCCAAGTACGTCCCACATATGTCTCAAGTATGTCCCACATATGTCTCAAGAATGTCCTAAGTATGTCCCAAGTATGTCCCAAGTATGTCCCAAGTATGTCCCATATATGTCCCAAGTATGTCCTAAAAATGTCCCAAGTATGTCCCAAATAAGTCCCAAGTATGTCCCAATTATGTCCAAAGTATGTCCCATGTCCAAGTATGTGTCAAGTATGTCCCAAGTCCAAGTATGTTCCAAATATGTCCCAAGTATGTCCCATGTC
Source organism: Lordiphosa clarofinis (assembly GCA_018904275.1). Lineage (NCBI taxonomy): Eukaryota > Metazoa > Arthropoda > Insecta > Diptera > Drosophilidae > Lordiphosa > Lordiphosa clarofinis. The sequence continues at coordinate 280,121 of JAEIGQ010000070.1, read as the reverse complement.
TGGCCCATGTATGTCCTAAGAATGTCCCAAGTATGTCTCAAATATGTCCGAAGTATGTCCCAAATTTATGTTTAATTACCCAAAAAAAACGTAATGGTTAATTCCACGATTTACAGTCCTTGTCTGAACTAAACTTACAAAATTTTTATAAAACAAATGCAGATGGCCTTATCATAGCCATTTTATTATTTTATTTCACTGCCTATAAGGTAGACTAATGGATAAATTCGAAACTGGTTGAACCTAGTTTTCCAAACTGGGTTCAAACTTGTAGGGAGTTAATTTAAAACGGGCTTAGATCCAAATCCGAAAAAAGGCTTAAATAGTACTTGCATTTTTATTAATCCGTACGCTCAACATTTCTCTTTAAAGTTGTTTTATTCTACCAGAAGTTAGCACAAAATGTTAAGGCCTGTTTTCTAAGCCTTTTGACAATATAAACTGAATTATCGACCGTCTAATAAATTTGCAGAACGTCATGAACGAGTTCCCTCCAAAGGTGGTCCCTCAGTAGGTTTGATAAAGCGAACATTAAGCTGGTAATAAAAATTTTTTTTTAAATGAGCCCAATAACTTTCCTTGAATGTCTATGACATTTTTCTTGCTAAAATTCAATTTATTAAAGAAGTGAATTATCCCATAACTCTAAACTCCTCCACTTGAAGAAATTTTTTCAAATTTAGCATACTGTTAGAGCATTTAAATTTCCATACATCGGATATTCTACCGTTTTTGTCCTCAAATGTTTAGCACATTTTCGTCAGACTCTTGAGGGCGCCCACAGCTTGAACAAAAATCAAGTGGCAATGCGTGTGTTAAGCAAATAGGCAAAGAATCCCATTACCAAAAATGGCCAAGTCTTTAGATGTGGGTTAAGTAAATAACAAGCACATTAAGTATACGCAACGCGGGCCAACAATTTGTTCTCATTTGAGTACCAATGTTCAGTGTTTTGTCAATGAGCTTAACGAAAGTGAGTGAGGAAGAAGCAGGTGACCCGGGCCCTAGAGCCGGCATTTCGTATACGCCAGGTCGTCAACCCAAACGCAGCGCGGGAAATGTACAAATCAGCCGTTTTCGCAGAGTTTGCGCACTGTTTGGTGGCATTTTGGCTGGGTTTGGGAGTGGTGTTCATCGTCTCCAGCAAATGCAACGGCATGTGCAGGGTTCCTGGTCCCCCATAAAAAAAACTTACAGCCGCACCCTGCTCAATTTGATTTGGATAAGTCACTTAAGTTCACTTGTGATTATTTTGTTTGTTTTTTTTTAATCCTTTTTGATTCACGTTTCTTTGGGAATACAATTTCAACGTTGTTTAAGCCAATTATTTGGTCGCCGTTTTCCTAAAAATTATTTTGCGACCGACTTTGCGTGCTCAACCAACTACACGGCGCGAAAGCTCAAAAGCGACTGAGCCAAAAAGTTTGAGTTGACAGCAGCAAAGCTTGGAAACGTTACGGAAAATGAAACGGCCGTTAAAAAGCTTTTAACCATAAACGACTTTTGAATGCGCTACACTTTAACTGTAATTTAATGTAAGGCAAAGTGGCACAAAAAAGCTCCGATAAAACTTTTTAATGGGTCACTTTGATATCGTCCTCCCCATTAACGTGTCACAAAGAGAAATCTAATTAGATGCAAGTCAAAGGAACTGCCAAAGGTGGTTTTGGCTGAGTGACTGCCACCGTTGGCCACTCAAAACCACGACCAGCCACTGACCCAATTATGCAAATTGACAGCAGCAAAAAGTCCCTTTGACTTTGACGTCACATTATGGACACAGGAGTTGGTAAATGGTTTGAAATGCAATATCCAAAGTCAAGAAATTGCGCAATCTGACTGGATAATTGTGCGTGAACCCCATCTTTTTTTTTTTTTTTTGTTGCCCACCTGATCCTTATTGTCGTTTGTTAAGGGCACACACGACTCCCTCAGGGCCAGGACTTTCAATTGGCAATTGCCATTGCCAATTGCCGTTTTGGTGTGCATATTGGAAATTTGTGTCTAACATTTCAGAACAACAAACCCGAAAGGTTTGTCGCTGGAGCTGCGCATGTCCCCCTACACACGCGGCAACAGGTGCGAAGGCACATCCTTTTGCTGGCTATAAAAACAGCTTCTTGCATCGCCCTAAGTATCAGTCGTCGTCTGACCCAGGATTGCAAAGGAATTCGATCTTGGCTGCTAACTGCTTTGAAATTATCTTCCAGTTAAATAAATTTAATTTTTTGTTAACTTTTTAAGCCGAAATATTTTAAAAGTGCGTACAATGTTAAAATTTAACAAATAAATTTTTTAATTCAAATATATATCAAGTAAAATGGCTTCCCTAAGGCGACGTGTTTTGCTTATACTGCTGCTGATTACAGGTAAGTCTGAAGAATTAAAAGAAGTAAATAAAGTGCTCAAACGATATTGGTACAATATTGGTTTTTAAATATTTTAAGGGCTTTAAGGCATTATAGGAAATTTATTCAATGTTGAGGCATTAATTAATATCTTCACAATTGACCAAAGTTTATTGGTAAATATCATCGAAAGTGATTTAAAAAAAAAAAGGGACAACCGAAAAACCAATCGTCAAAATTACATTGTTCTTAATTATCACGCCACATTGCATTAAAGTCAACATTTCCAAAAATAGGGTATTTAGGCCCATTTCCGACTTCGATTGATCGGATAAGTCTTCGGATAAGTCTTTTTGTCATCAGGAGAATTCCATAGAAGAAATGGGGTTTTAAAGTTAAAAGCCAAAGAACACATGTATTCGCAAGCCAAAGAACACATTTTTGAAAGCGAATACATTTCCCAATTCTTCATAAAATAATCTTACTAATATTATAAATGTGAAAATTTGTATGTTTGTTACTGAATAACGCAAAAATGGCTGAACAAATTCGGATGAAATTTGGCACACAGATTGTTGATAACTAACACCGGCATTTTCTGAAAACTTATAAATAAAGTCTCTAAAGGCGAATTTTTTTTAAAAGTCGGATTTTCCGTATCTTTTTTGAATTTTACTTATTTTAATTTGCTTAACATCCTCCAAAACTTTCAAGCAGATCCGAAAATCAGTTTTACAGAAATAAAAAAAACGATTAGTTTTCCCGACCCATTAAATGAAAATTGTTTTCATCAACCCTCGTATTTTTAGGAATTCTTAGTTTTTTTTTCACTTTTTTGGTCAAAAACTTTATAAATATTTATAAAATGTTCTATATTTAAGGAAATGAAAATTTTGGAAATAAAATTTTACTTGGAAATTTTTGGAGATTTTATTTTTTACCATGTCTTGACACACTTTAACCTAAATTTCTGGAGAACTGGTTAACCGATTTTAATAATTTTTTTTTCGGTGAAAGCTTACACCCAAATGCACCGAATCTAATTTTTACATTTATTAAAAATAATTTTTATTTTATCGAAAACAGACGTCGAAACTTTAAATGCGATTTTCTCGGAACCACTTTTTCCGAAATGGTTGCAAAGACTTAAAGAGTACCCGTTGACCGATTTTAAAATTCTTTTTGCAACCAAACTATGTAAAAACTACTATATTTAATTCAACCGATTACCTATCGAATGAAAAATCCGCATCTTAATACCACTTAAACCTTTAAAAAATTACACCTGAATTATTCAGTACCCTTAAATCTTTGTGCCCGTTGAAACTAATAATATTAAATAAATTGTATTATTCTTTTTGACCAAACTTTTTGACTTGTGCTGAAACCAATAATAATGAACAGTCCAAAATATTGCAACATTTTCAAATGACGCCCAGAAAACATTTCGCTATTCACACGTACACAACACGAGCGCATGCCGAAGCTGAGACCAAGAGAGCAGAAAGCCGTAACTCGCTCGCCACATAAACTCTCATGCAACGCTGGTCTAGATAATCACAAAGACTTGTAAATAATGAATCAAACAATTCAAAAAACCTGTAATCTCTCCATAATTGTATTTGTTCATATTATTATAAAAATTTGATATTCAGCAGTGGGTTTCCTGACTTTTTAAGAAATTCGCAAAATTTGCGTAAATTCTTAAAGGAGTTTAGATCAGGAAAGCAAAAAGATCAAATATGAGGGCTAGTTCAGTGGTTCATTAAGTTTTTAACTGCCGGTTCGGTTAATTGCATGGATTTTACTGAGCCGCTGTTACTGTTTTGTTCGGTTCGGTTCGCGCTTTATTCATTTAATAAGCTAAAAACAAAAGGAGTTTTGATACCTTTGAAAATGTTTTAAGATATCAGAGTTTAAGAACGTTAGCATTCAAGTCAAAAATTTTTCTAAAAAAAAAAATCCTTAATCCAACCGATGCACATTGGGCTGAATTGCCTTATTTTGCATAAGCTACAAAAATAAAGATAAAAAGTTAAAACTCCAAATCTTGGCTATTCATTCTAAGATAATTTCGAACTTATTTTTTTCTTTGCCAGTGTGGGGATTAAGCCGTCAGTTTCAAAGCAATATTTACTTAACCTTTGTTTTTGTGAGAACTACTTTTTTGTTTTCAGTAAAAACTTCACAGAACATCGTATATGGGTAATTATTTCTGAAGTGGCCAACTATTTATTTTCATAGTCTCCAAATATTTAAATTTTTTTGTCAGCATCAGGGCTCAATACCGGAACCAGAACCGGAACCGTTAACCGAAATAAACCGTTTCAAATCGCGTACCGGAACCGGAACCTGAACCGATACAAAATTATTTTTAAGAACCGAATACCGTTTACCGTTATTATTGGAACCGATAAAACCGGAACGAAACCGAAACTTTGGTACCGGTACGGTTTCGGTTTTTTTTTATACGCTGTACCTAATTATGTTAGGAGTGTGCAAAATTATGTAACTGAGAGGAATCATTTCCGACCTTATAAAGTTCTTGATCTTATTTATGTAGACAAAAAAAAAACCTAAAAGATTGATTGTCCAAAGTTGCGAAGTTTGGAAATGGCAGTGTAGACGGGTAAACAGGAGGAGTAGATCAAACAATTAAACACAAAAAAAACAATGAATCAACTAAAATGAATGCTAAATTTGCTAAATTTTTGTATTCCCAAAATTTTTATGAAGATTTGATAGACTGCAATAGTAGAGGGTAAAAATATGTGGTGTAGACCGAACTGTCTCAAAAATCGGAAATTTACAAAATTACATGAGTTCAGAAAAGTATAAATTTTCAAAAATTCTTATATGAGTTAATGAGACGTGTTGATCAAACGGACCGAAAAATCGCAAAATTTTCAAAATTTTATAACGATTTTGATTCTTATGAAGACGGGTAAATCAGCGGATGGGGAATTTTGCTAGATGGTAATTGTAAGATGTGCTTCATTCCATCGCTTTGTGAGCGGCGTAGGAACGCACGTCGGGTACATATTTATTAGAATTTTTTTTTTTTAAATTATTAAAAATAAGTAGTACCTATATCGGTGAGTACCGGTACGTACCGGTATACCGAAACAAAAATCCGGGTACCGGAACCGAAACCGAAATTAATTGAACACCGATAAAGAACCTTTAACCGAAACATTCATTTCGGGACGTACCGGTACTGGAACCGGAACCGAAATTCGTTTCGGGATTAAGCCCTGGTCAGCATAAAACCGCAGTTTTCAACGATTTTTAATAAATTTTTCAGAATTTTACCATTGTGGGATGCAAAGATATAGCGACTGTTTCTGGGTCTGGGTCCAGAAATAAATAAAAATTTTCAAAAAATATTGTTTTTCCTTTTGTGGTAAAAATATTTGCAATGGTTGAACTGGAGGAAGAAACCGCCGAAACTTAAGAAAAAACATTTAAATCGCGGTTTGTAAAAAAAACGGCCATTTTGAGATTTTTCAAAAATATTGGGACTAATCCTCATGATATTCTGAGTACTTCGAAAAAGGCTTTATGATGGCCATAACTTTCCGAGAAATTTAAAAAACCGCCGAATGACGTACCATTTTTTGATTAACCCACGATCACCTTCATACCGGGCTTAAACCATACCTAACGAGAAGGCCAAGCTAACTTCGTCTTTGCCGAGATTTGCAAGGGTATTGCAAATGTTTTAATACAACAGAGTTTACGAACGTCAGCATTAAAACAAACCATTTTTCTGATAAAACCCACTTTTCGGCCGATAGTTTCTATGGCAGCTATAAGATATAGTCATCCGATTTTGACAAAATCTTCCAAATCGGTGTAAAAGCGTATAAAACTAATAATTGTCAAAGCGGAAGGCGTTTACATTATAAACAAAAAAGTTTTCTCACAAAAACCCACTTTTCGACCGATAGTTCCTATGGCAGCTATAAGATATAGTCATCCGATTTTGACCAAATCTTTCAAATCTGTGTAAGAGCGTATAAAACTAATAATTGCCGAAGCGGAAGGCGTTTACATTAAAAACAAAAAAGTTTTCTCACAAAGACCCACTTTTCGACCGATTGTTCCTATGGCAGCTATAAGATATAGTAATCCGATCCGGTCGGTTCCGACATATTAGCAGTGTGCAGTAAAAGGACTTGTGCAAAGTTTCAGCTCGATAGCTTTAAAATTGAGAGACTAGTTTGCGTAGAAACAGACAGACGGACAGACAGACGGCAGACGGACAGACAGACGGACAGACGGCGGACAAGCTCAATCGACTCAGCTCGTCGCCCTGATCAAGATATTTGTTTATAGGGTCGGAAATGAATATTTCTATGCGTTGCAAACTTCTGGGCAAAATTATAATACCCTTTGCGGGTATAAAAATAGACGGAACTGCGTTTTAGATTCTCCAATACAGCCTTGGTTCATGGATTATGGTCATTTTTGTTCTCTCAATTGCCTTTAAAAAAAACATTGACCAATTGGGCATCACCAGCTTTTCCAATATTATCCAATTGATCTTATTAGTGATATTCTTAACCACCAGCAGGAAAACAGTTCAAATCATCTAATTACTTCAGTTCCAGACATCTTAGCGTCTTGCGGTTTGACTACCAAAAACATTTTTAAAATAAGACTTCGTCCCATCATAAAGCCTTTTTCAGATCACTAAGAATATAATGAGGATTACTCCTGATTTTTTTTGAAAAATCGCCAAATGGCCCTTTTTTACAAGCCGCGATTTAAATTTTTTTTCTTAAGTTTCGGCGGTTTCTTCCTCCAGTTCAACCATCGCAAATATTTTTACCACAAGGTAAAGGAAAAACAATATTTTTTGAAAATTTTTATTTATTTCTGGACCCATTAAATATTTAGTTATAACCAACTTTAACAAATATAAACAGTCGCTATATCTTTGCATCCCACAATGGTAAAATTCTATTAAAAATCTATTAAAAATCGTTGAAAACTGCGGTTTTATGCTGACAAAAAAATTTAAGTATTTGGAGACTATGAAAATAAATAGTTGCCCACTTCAGAAATAATTACCCATATATAAGTTTCATAATTCTAGCAAGTTTTAAGACAATCGGTCTACTATCGCCACTACGATATAACCATACTACTATATACTATATATACACAATAACCCAGGCTACCACATAAGCACTTTCGGTTATCCGGCGTAATCGTACTAGTTCTGCTCCACACAAGAATCGAGAATGTGTTCTACTTAAAATATGTTGCAAGAATAACATTAAATACAACACGAAACAAAAGCATAACTAATGTATGCACATTACAATATATAATACATACCTTTATAAGTATATCGCGTATTTTAAAGCGCCAGAATATATAATCTTTAGCGGGCTGTCAAAAACCAGAGAAGGGCAGACATTTATTTAATGTAAATATTAATACAAATTATGAAAACACTTAAAAATATCTTTGAACTTTATGCCAAAAAAATGGTAATTTAGCCCAATGGACGATGGTTCAGATAGTCATATATAGCCTAAGGTTCTGGGCCTGTCATAGCGGTGGCTAAACCCATACATGCCAGTTGGTCAGCCATTTCATTTCTGGGCATGTTGTTATGTCCCGTTGCCCGATTGCCGTGACAAGGTGAGACATCTTCTATTTGCCTTTAGTTAGTACTGGCTCCTAAATGCAGGTTCTTGCTTATACTTAAAGCCTGTAATCCTTTGTTGACTTTTAAGTTCAATGTTTAATATTTTCCTCAAGGGCAGAGTTGTCGTTGCTATCGAACAACCTCCTGGGTGTTTGAGGTGATGACTAAGATTACTTATGTGTTGCAACTTAAGGTAATGCTGCAATATTTACATTTTGACTTTTTATACTTTACTTTAATTGAAAATGTATTCTGTAGAGAGGCAACTACATCCACTCTAAAGTATCCTTTGTCAATTAACAGCAATTAAAATCTGCGAGGAAAATACGGAAATTGAACATCCTGTCGATCTAATCAATCTTTGGGTCAACCTTTGGCCTTTTGTTTCACAGCAACACTGCGACGCCCAGCATCTTTAAGTCAGGCGGCGGCCATTTGGAATTCAGATTCAGATTGGTATTTGTATCGGCCACCCAGCGATTTTAATGACAACGGAAGCCCATGGCCAAAAACTTCAACGGATGACGAGGAAATGGCCAACGAAATTGGCAAAGACAATATTCCAACACTTCCGTTGCAACTAAATAGTCAAGGGCAACATCAAATTGTTAAGAAGAAAATGGATTCGGTTAACGTGTGGACATATACGGCTGATGTAAAATTTAAACAACAACCCAAAGACAATCAGGAGAAAGTCGCGGTGTCAACGCCTGAAGTATTGCCTTATCCATATGTTTATGGTTGGACTAATGGATGGGTTACACCGAAACCACAGCCGATGCGAAGATACAGGACCTCGACTTTGTGATGGTGAGTAGAAGCAAGATATTTAAAATTTGTATACCTTTCTGCCCTCTTCAGAATGGAGGCAACTCCACTCTAAAGTATCCTTTGTCAATTAAAAGCAATTAAAATCTGCAGGAAAAAAGGAAATTGAATATCCTGTCGATCTAATCAATCTTTGGGTCAACCTTTGACCTCTTGTTTTACAGCAACACAGCAACGCCCAGCTTTTATCAGTCAGGCGGCGCCCACTTGGAATCCGGTTTCAGATTGGTATTTGTATCGGCCTCCCAGGGATTTTAATTACCCAGGGAATAACACTTCATCGGGCGAAGAGGAGGAAATGGCCAACGAAATTGGCAAAGACAATATCCCAACACTTCCGTTGCAACTCAATCGTCAAGGACAACCTCAAAATGTAAAGAAGAAGTTGGATACGCTTAAATTGTATTACCATACGGCTGATGTAAAATTTAAACGTGGTCCAAATCAATGGCCCTCAACCGAAGACAATCAGGAAAACGTCGAGCAGTCAACGCCTGGAGAATTGCCTTATCCATATGTTTATGGTTGGACTAATGGAGGGGGTATATCGAAACGACAGCCGATGCCCAAATATAGGCCCTCGATTAGTGGTGGTGGGTGGACTCTAGATATATATACAGAATATTAAATTTACCTTTCTTCCCTTCAATTTTTATCCTTCTACTTCCAGGGTCCATGACCAATCTTGGTGAATATTTCAATCGTCTTCAATCAAATGTTCGCTTTGCTGAGCATGACAATCTGGGCAAATCAGAGACCCAACTACTCCTTGGCAAACATCCACATCCCCTACAACGCGTAGATCCGCTAGAAGATGACGCCGATCCTGCTCGACAGAAGATGCAAGAGCGCAAGACATCACATTTGTTGCATGCATTACGCACCTATCGACCATCGCAAAAGATTCGTACATTGGTGTCGCGTAATCCACCGGGTTATCGCGGTTCAGCACAAATCGATCCCAGTTATATGTGGCTGGGTTTGGGCAAATGACAGTAAGCCTAGACTCGTCAAGTAAGAACGAATGACACTTCTGCACTGCTCCCTCTATAATTTGAATTGTCCATGTATATAAATATATAAAACAGTATATATGTATGTATGTATATGTATATGTAGTTAAATAAAGGCAAGCTCCAAAATTTGGCAAAATATATGAAAAAATGAGATTTTAAACAGCGCTTCTAGGGAAACATATGATCATAATTAGCTTTTTTAAATGGTAGAGAAGAGGTCTAAGGAAACCAACTTAAATACAGTCTAATCGTTCACCCCTTACATGACAATATTTAAACATAGTCATCACGAACAGTTTTAAAATCCAATCTTTACTTTTAGCAGAAGAATAAAACTAAGAAAACAAGTAAGAGCGCTGAAGTCGAGTAACCCGACTCCAAAATGTACTGTACAATTAAGACACATATCACAAATGCCCACTCTGACTCACACGTCCTAGCTCCCTGCAGTAAGCACAGTAAGGTAAAGGTAAAGGTAAAGATCGGATTAATAAAATCCGAATTTGAGTTCAGAAGATTTCTTCATCTTCTTCTTTATTGGCCAACACAACCGTTTGACGGTCTCGGCCTCTGGCACCAGTTGGTTACACCAAGCTTGGCAATGTCTTCCCGCACCTGATGGTACCCCTCTTGCCGCCTCCATAGTCAGCCGCCTTTGATTTATACGCCTTTTTTACTGGAGCTTCTTCGTCCATGTGGGTGATATGTCCTAAACAGCGCAGCCACTGTTGCTCTCGGCGTTTGACCAGACAGGTGTCCCCATAGAGCTCATACAGTTTGGTATTCATTCGAATGCGGAAATTATCGCCAACTTTAAAGTTCCATTAATTCTCCGAATTTTTCGTTCAAACACGCCAATCGCAGCTTTATTAACTGCTGTCATTGACCATACTTCTGCGCCGTATTGCAGGACAGGGATAATAAGCGACTTGTAGCTATTTTCGGTAATCGCGTGAGGTCTCTTGAACTCCCTACTTAGCCCGTAGTAGTATCGGTTTGAATGAGTGATTCTTCGTCGAATTTCCAGCCAGATGTTGTTGTCGCTGGTTATCGTCGTTCCGAGATAAACAAATTCCTCTACAACTTTAAAGTTTTACTCTCCCAGTGAAACAAATTGTCCAAGACACAAAGACTTTCTCTCCGCGGATACTAGGTATTTCTTCTTGTCCTCATTTAAAGCTCAACCCAATAGTTCAGACTGCTTCTCAATCTCTGAAACGCCCTGCTTATCGCCCGTTCGATTTAGGGTTGTCGATATTTCTCAAAATATCAATATTGATAATATCAAAAATCAAAACTTTCAATATCGGTATTTGATATATCGGGTACAAAAACATCGATATATCGTTGTTTTCTACGGCTTAAGAAATCTGAAAAGTTTTTCAAGAACGTCCTCACTGCCAAATGGGATAACTTTAAGACTTAAAAATGATATAATTGTATGAAACTGGATTATAGTTTTGGGGTGTTCGATTTAAATAAAATGAATTCCTAGCCGGCGTAAATTGATCTCAAATATTAAAGATATTTAAGGATTTTTTCTTTCGAACGGGACTGAAAAACAATTTTAATTTATTCTACTGAGGAATCGTACTTCTGCGAAGAAAATAAGGTATATGTAAAGAAAATTTCACAAAGAAACCATGGGTCTACGATAAAAATCTTGTCTCCGCAAATCGACCTCACATTTAAGGATTTTGTCTTTTCCAACTCGACTGAAAAATCATTTTTAAATATTCTAATATGAAATTGCACTTCAACGAAGAATTATCATAAAAGAGAGGAAAATCTATTGCGAAATATCGTCGTGGATCAATATGAATGGAGCAATTCATTTCAGACTATGGGCGAAGTTTTCCGAAGATTTCGTTTTTTCTATACGTTTTGTGTAGAACAAAATCGATGGTCTTGTTTGGCTCCTGTAACTACCATACTAATTTTTTCTGTTATATCGTTTATAAAAATATCGATAATCGCTTATATCGTTACAAAAAATATCATATCGGAAGAACCCATACCGTCCAACAAAAAAATCGATATATCGATAAAATATTGACAACCCTTGTTCGGTTTTGCCGACAATGTCAATATCATCGGCATATGCGGGAAGGATTAGATTTTAACGTAGAAATGTGCCCGTTCTGATGGCAAGAGGACAGTAGATTGCAGAAGTCACACGATAAGGTATGGCCCTGCCTAAAACTTCTTTTGATATCAAATGGTTCGGACAGGGTCTTTCCTATTTTGACGGAGCTTTGATTACTTCTCAACGTCATCATGCAAAGTCAAAGGTACCTTCCTAGTATACTAAAAGTAGACAGGGCTTCGAAGAACCTTGACCTTATGGTTGTGTCGAAGGCTGATTTATTATTAACAAAAAGATAGTTGATGCCTCTCTCAAAGGTCTGTCTTCTCTAGGATTTTAAAACTATACTTTAAAATAACAAATATAAGGCACCATATTTTATTGAAAATCTATTGAGTATTACAAAAGCTATTAGCAATTAAGTAAAATATTGTTATGTGTCAGATAAACTTAAAATTTACATTGTTATTAGTTAGTTCATGTTACAGGTAGCTCTACTTAAAAGATGGGAAATCTGCCCTTTTGGCTTACATAAGTAGACATAATTTCAACGTTTTATTGTAGTTCGTAGGAGGCACTTTATTCTGTCAAATTTTTTCAGTGCCAGATTAGGTTCTGGGTAATGCACTTTAAATTAATTGTATTAAACATAGAGACATAGAGATTTCAGTAAAATAGTTAAACATTTTCGCTCTTTCACTAATATATGTATACATGTATATGGGTCATTCTTTTATAAACCGAACAGCTAAAAAATTTTATTTTTTCATTTTAATAAAAAAAAATCCGAAATTAGATCTAAAAAGCCCACCAAAACGTAATTTGCGGTTTTGCACAAAAATTTTTTGTTAATTTTATAAACAATTTCAAAAATCGTAAAAATCGAAAAAATGGAAAAAAAGGGTATTTTAAAAACGTGATATCTCAGGTTTGGTTCATCGGACAGGTCTCAAGTTGATATCGATGGAAAGAATTTCACTGTATCTACTCAAATTATAATTTTGTAGATTTTTAAATTATTTAATAATATTAAGTAATTGTTGCTAAAAATTACATATAATTTTTTCTCAGTGTTAACCACCATGTTATAGCTTCTGAGGATGTACAATCAAATGTTCTAAACATAACTTAAATTTTGGTGTTTTCAAAAAGATGGAGACTTTTATAGTTTAAAAGTTATGAATTTTTGAAGTTATAAACAAATTAAAAGATACCCTTGAAAAAAGCTTCGCCATGCAGTCAGTTTCAAAGCTTTTTGATTGAAACTTGGCACGTGTGCTTTATATTTATCAAGCTTTTCAAAAATGTTAACATCAGGCGGATCGGATGAGTATATCATATAGCTGCCATACGAATGCTATGATTAATTGAACTTTGTTGTGAATTAGGCTGGCCAGAGCTTGCAAAGTAATTTATAACACTACTAAATTCAGCATTTGTATGGCAGCTATATGATATACTCATCCGATCCGCCTGATGTTAACATTTTTGAAAAGCTTGATAAATATAAAGCACGATTGCCAAGTTTCAATCACATGACTTTAAAACTCACTGCGTGAGAAATTTTTATTTAAGGGCATCTTTTTAATTGTTTATAACTTCAAAAATTCATAACGTTTCAACTATAAAAGTCTCCATCTTTTGAAAACATCAAAATTTAAGTTATATTTAGGACAATAAACTGTTTATCCTTCGAAGCTATATCATGGTGGTTAACACTTTGAAAAAAATTATTAATCATTTTTAGCAACATTTACTTAATATTATTAAATAATTCAAAAAATCTATAAAATTATAATTTGAGTAGATACAGTAAAAATCTTTCCATCGATATCAACTTGAGACCTATCCGATAAACAAATCCTGAGATATCACGTTTTTAAAAAACCCTTTTTTTACATTTTTTCGTTTTTGACGATTTTTGAAATTGTTTATAAAATTAACAAAAAATTTTTGTGCAAAACCGCAAAATACGTTTTGGTGGGCATGTCGAGATCTAATTTCGGATTTTTTTTTATTGAAATGAAAAATAAAAATTTTTCTAGCTATTCGGTTTATAAAAGAATGACCCATATACTGTCCGCAAGCGAATGTATTTGGATCGTAGTTGTATTACATTAAATTTGGTAACTTTACTATCAACATAATCTTAACTATTCCAGTCATGCGGGTATCACTCATTTCTAAGCGTCTTTCTCTCTTTAAGAAAAAAGAGAGGACCCTAAGGCCAAAGCGAAACCAAAATCCTAGCAAAAAGGTAGGGCTGCTGCTGCGAACTTTATTTTGATCATAACCTATCTAATGTTCTTCTAATCTTTGTCGATCTTGGTGGGTCTATAAATAATGCTGACTATTTTACACAACTGTGGGATATATAAGGTTTTTTGCGGACATGATTGAACTGCTAACAACTATAAGAAGTCCACGTTCCATACACTTTAGTGTCGTAGACAGCTTTTTGCAAAGAGGTCGATTAATTCGAAATTTTTTAAATACATATATTTGGATTCTTAAAACTTTCCTTTGGTTTATTACAATCTTATTTATTATTTAATTATTTCTTTTAAACATTTTTTAGATTTTTTCTCTGATTAGCTACAATTTCTCCCTCTCCCCTGTAATTCTGAGGTTTGAACTCAATGGAGGGATTGATCACCTAAATCCTCACTATCTACGCCTAGCTCTTAATATCTCTGAGATTTCTTCTCTGCTTTTACAAACAGACAAACTCGGATGACAGACAGACATATCGACTCGGCTTTTAAGGCTTATCAAGCATATATATTCTACTAGCTGACCCGATGAACTTCGATTGTTAACTTATAGCTGAATTAAATTCCCTTATTTATTAAAATAAATCAAGTTCCACTAAGCTGTAAATGTGTATAAAGCTAGATTTTTGTTTTTTTCTGATCTACAAATAGCAGAAAATCTTAAAAAAAAATTGTAAAAAATCAGTAAAATAATAATCATGTACAGAATCACAAACTTATTGCCTTCTAGGCGTGTGCGTCATTCTTTTCGAACAGTTTTTAAATAACAAATATTTCGGTATCATATATAAGTCCCCTTCGCGTCCTGATTTTAGATACCCGCTCTTCTTATTTAGCTCTGTGATAAATCACAGTCAAGTGATCTTCCGGTTCGGGTCCCAGCATTTGCTTGTACAGTGAAAAGATGGCATAATACACATAAACTTCCAAAGCTTGAAAAAAAGGGAAGGAAAAATTAATAAAACCCACTTACTCCTCTCCCTGCCTCACTAACTTACCCTGTAAGAGTAATGTATAAATAAACGTAGGCAATGCATGGGCAAAGGACTCTTCTCTTCCTATAAGTTTTATCCACACGTTAATGTTGTATTGTATTGTGAAGAAAATGCAAATGCCTGACACAATTAGCCAGGGCATCAAAAACGAGCGACGTTTCTGGGCAAGAAAAGTAACATCAAGAGATTAAGTTTAACTTAAAATTAATTGATTTGCAGACTTACCTTAAGGATGCCAAACACCATCCAAATTGAAGACACTAGAAGAAGTATCATCGCACCCATAAGTATGTTGAGTCCTATAGATAACACAAAGATTTATTAAATACAGTATAGAATGTACTTACCATATACTTACCCAGTTCCACCATCCATACACGTATATGGGGACTATCGAACATTTCTTTTAATTCTTCTCTGCTCATATGATTGACCGCTTTTATAAATATGGGCAGTAAGATTATAAGCACAAGCGAACCAGCAGCTCCCAGTACACCAATCAAATAGCCCGCAATCTCGAGACGCATAAAACAACAGCAAGTCAACATTTTTACTAACCAAAAATCCAAACGCAACTACGAGAGACTTTCTATATTTAGAATAAATAAATGCAATGCCAGTGAAGCGGAATTGTTTACATCGCAGTTCGTTAGAAATTGTTGCTTACCAGGGTTGTCAGCCATGGGGAATTAGGACTGGTTCGGTTTAGTGGTTCACAGAGATGTTAAGCGAAAATTAAAATTAAAATAAAATGTATTTAATTTAAGCTAATGCTTAGTATGAACCTCAACAAAGAAACTGTCAAAGCAAAAATTCCATATCAAAATAACTCACAAAGCTTTTAAGTGAATTTAATTAAAATGCTTTCATATATCATACTAGCATATACCCCTTCGCGCTTTGCTGCGCCTTTAACAGTATAGAACCAATAAAAGAATTAGTTCGAAGTTGATCGTGAATAGTCAAATATTTGCCGAATTTGAAAATATTTTTTTTTAATTTTGTCCTCCGTAGAGCCCAGTAATCGATTCTTACATAAAAAGGCTTGAAATAAACGTTTTGCTACTTTGCATTTTCCCCGTTAGGACTTTGCTGCTGGGCTTTCCATCCAATTCCCACCCACTTCCCCTCACTTCCTATCCACATCCCACCCACTCTCCAACCACTTAACTGCCACTTCCTACATAGAGGGCATCCCTGCGGTATTTCCACGTCGGATAATAAAACCACAAATGAAATTGAATTGTATCTCTACTAACTGAGTTTCAAGCTAATCGGATAAAAAATAGTTTTGTTGCATGATGAATTTTCCGCACATTTTCCCGCCTAGAAGGCGGATTTTCAGACATTGCAAAATCACCTTTCAAATTATTTTGTATTCTACCCTTACAAACTGCTTTTTTAGTCAATCGGGTGAAAAATAGTTTTTTGCATACAGAGTATTCCAGGACTTTTCCGACCGTTGGGTACAATTTTCCAAGAACGGAAAATCACATCTCAATTTATTTTACTTACTATTTTTGCAAGCCGATTTTCAAGCCAATCGGATAACAAATAGTTTTTTGCGTGCAGAATTTTCCGGCCATTTTCCCGTTGGCAGATTTTCCGGAAAATTAGTACGCAGTTCTTTCTAAATTTTTACATAGATATTTGAAAATGAGTTTAAATCTGATCGAATGATAAACAAAAAAGTTTCATACTGCAGTTTTCCTCAAATTTTCCGACTTTATCCTTAAAGATTTTCAAAAATTTTAGTCATGTTTTTGAAAATGATTTTAGCGCTAATCGCTGGCAACTAAAGTTTCGCCCATACAACCTTGACCACCCACTTTCCACCCAGGAGGGGTGAATTTTCCGGAAGATTCGTATGCAGTTGTTTTTGAATTTTTATATAGATCTTTGAAAATGAGTTTGAACTTGATCGGATGAAGAACAAAAAAGTTTTATACAACAGTTTTCCCGACAGAATTTTCCAAAAACCGATCTTAGTACTCACTTTCAGTATAAGATAGAACTACTGAGAAAAACTCAGCTTTCTATCTTTAATGGTTTAGGCTGTGCGACGGTCACCAGTCAGTCAGTCAATTAGTCAGGTTGAACTCTTTTATAACTATAGATTAAATCCTAGTTTCAGATGACGTTAAAATATCTTTCGGCACTATAATTTATTCGAATATTAGCATTCAGAATTCAAAGCAGTTCAAAAGCGTTTCTATTTATATGAACTTCGACATAAATATTTATTTACTCACCATTAATTTTATAAGTATTCTTCGATACAAAAATCCATTTATCAAGGAAGTATTGAAAATTGTTTAAGTTACAAAAGATTACGAATAATTACTGATTTTCTTATCCTCTTCAATTTGATGACATTCCTTATGTAAAATCACGCGCTAAATCCGAATCTGGAGTTTAAAATATTCTCATTAGAACTGATTTCGAGATAATCCCAAATTACCATTTTCTGCATGTTTGAAAAGGGTCTTCTCACTTAATTTCAAATATTTCCATTATGAAATAACTTATGAACAAGTTAAATACACAAAATTAAAGCTAATTACATTATCTTTCAATCAAATTACATTATCTTTCAATAAATCATTTTTAAATTTATATGATAATTACAAAGATATCGATCATTTTGTTCCATTATGATCGAAAATATGAAAAAACCGTTTATTACATCGTTAGTTTAACCAAAGATTTATAGATGTTATTGATGACGCATGTGAAACTAAAAATTACTGTTTTTGGGAGCAGACTTTGGATCCCAATTTCTGATTTTCGCCGCCTTTACGAGGATATATATATTGAAATTTAGCTATACGTTTTCTAAATTAGCTGTACGGCTGAAATCAAAAATTTCGCTAACCAATAACTCTAGCAAAAATTAATAGATTTTTAGGATGACACATATGACGCAAAAACCTATTTTTCCTGGGAGCTGACATTGGATCCCAAATAAAAAATTTTGTATGAGATGCGGTATCTATATATGTAGTGTCTTTGGTTTAACTAAGAAACTATTTTTTTTAAATTTCTTTCTCTCTTGGATGATGTATACTCGAACATTTTATATGTGGAAAAATGTAAGACCATACTGATACCCCCTTAAACGCTGCATAATGGTGTAAAAATTTCATAGCAAAACAAATTTTGAGAAAAAATTAGTTTTAGGGTCTGCGACTTGGATTTTAAGTTTATCACTCATACGTACTGTTGCCTTTGCCTACGTGTTTATTATTTAAGTAGTTGGCGTACACTTGGTTTGAAGTTATAGCATTTGACATAAAGGTACCATGACCATTAAAAAATGTTTTTTATATAACCAACTATATGTAAATAATATTTAGTAAAAATCGTATATTTCTGCAAAATTTCTACTACTTTGCGCTGTTTACTTCTAGATGAAAGCAAGTTTTAGACGTACATTAAGAGACTATCAGGATGTCTTTGAAGTCAGGTCCCACACTGTATCACGGTTGCAGCCGTTCCTGCGTTTACAGGGCTGCTTATATATAAACTTCTTCAGGATCGAAAAATAATGCGGATTACTATACTACTATGGGGAAGAAATATAAATCGCGTTTAGCGAATTGCCCATAGTAGCCAAAATGGATACTCAAAATGGTTTTGGTAATTGTCTATTAAAAGTTCTTCCTCTCCAAAAATTCCGAAATTAATTTTCCTCGATGGACCACGAATTATAATGAATTTACGTGCAGAAATTAATTGGCGGTCATCCATGGTTTCTTTTAAAATGAATTTTGAAATTGGCTGTTTTTGCACCGAAATTATGCATGTGCTTTTCTTCAAATGTCAAATAAATAATAAAAAATATTAATTATTTGAACAACTCACACCTAGAATTTAACTGCAACGACATTTTCAAGTTTAAAAGCAGACCAATATCGAAGTATTTGGCCTATTCAGTTGACGTGGATGAGGCTCTGAACTTTTTTAACACCACCCATTAGAGCAGAGTTCCCCAGCTATAGCCCCTGGGGAACACCGAGTGCTTGCCGAAGTCATGCTTCACTGTGTTTTAGAAAGAGACACAGTCACTTTTTAGCGCTCTCTTCTTGGGGAACCATGCATTAGAGGTAAAGTTGAAGACGCGTTTACATCCACCTCCTATAAATTAATATTTTGAAAAACGAAAATTTGTTAAAAAAATCGCGCGATTTAAAAAAAAATTTCCGCCTGCGGCGCTAATTTCTACAGATTTGTTAACCACTCACCCCAATAGCAAAAACAACTCGGGTTATTAAACTTTTTTCACAACACCCATTAAAGGAGGAGTTGAACACGCGTTTTTTTTATTGTGGTTTCCCCAGAAGGCCTACTCCACACCTGCTGCTCTCAGCCACGCTTTTTAAGCCTTAGCATCGGAATCCGGAAGAATAAATATTACATCGGAACGGCTGTTATTTATACTCCAGTCAATGTATACTTCCCTCAAGAATCTTTTCCAGTCAACAATAGATTGACGGGTCTAAATGGGGTGTCGGCCTCCAAAAACTCAGTTTCGCCTCTCAGTTTGACCACATCCCACATAAAAAATTTGCAAATTTCTGTTATAGAAAATGTACCGGCCAAAAAAATGTTTTTGCGGAAACTTTTTACAAAATTGCACTGGATTTTTGGCTTTTTCTTCTTATTATTATCCATTTGCAAACTTTTGGACGAAATTTGGCACAGATCACCACATTTTTTTGACATTATGACCTATCAGGAAGTCAATGACATCGGACTCCGACATCGACAAAAACTTCGAAGTTGTAGTTTCACAACCCGCACAAGCCATATTAATCACAATTTTTGAACAAACGTACCCGCAGAACAATTGAACACAACAAATTTGTTCACAAATTTAATATTTTTTATTATTTATTTGACATTTGAAGAAAAGCACATGCATTATTTTGGTGCAAAAACAGCAAATTTTAAAATTCATTTAAAAAGAAACCATGGATGACCGCCAATTAATTTTTGCACGTAAATTCTTCATAATTCGCGGTCCATCGAGGAAAAATTATTTCGGAATTTTTGGAGAGGAAGGTCGTATAATATACAATTACCCCCGCTCGTGGACAAGGCTGACTCCAACTTGCGAGCCACGCTAGGCACACTTTATGACAGTCTTGAACATTTAGTCCCATATAGGAGCGTGGATAAATCGCATCTCTTTGTTGGAAATGGGCACGCTTAGACAAAATAAGGAATTAATTTACAGACCAAAAATACATTTAATATCTGCTCCATTTTTATATGTTGCTCGATTAAATTCAAATTTACGGAGAATTCGTCGACAAAATTTCGATTCGGTGTATACGTAATATTTGTGGAAACTTGGAAGGCTTTTCGCAGAGGTTAAAACATGATCTAAGATTTTTTGATTTATTATGTTCAACCTAAAGGTAATCGTTTAAGATGGTATCAGTTAACTTTTTTATCGGCGTCCACCCTAATATTGCTATTCCCACAACTGAGGTATCAGTTGAACGGGCCTTTTTAACACTTAAGTTTGATCTTTCTGATCTAGCAGCCATGTATAGATGAACAGCTCCTAGAACTAAGCAGTTCTTAAATGTTGTAAGTGTAAGCTAATGAATTACGTTATTGAAATACAAATATTTTAAGAAATAAGTATTTATGAATCGAAACTATTCTTTTTTGTACAAGCGAACAAAACAATTGGGTTCAGGGGTTTCCGAGAACCGAACTTTAGACTTTACAACAAGTTCGAGCACTCAAACCGGCGAAATAAATTTTACAAATCTATCCTTAATGTCGAATAGAACGAGGGATTTAGAGATTGATTTGCCGCGCAGGACAAAACTAGCATAAAGAAGATTCAATACCTTCTTTAAAAAAACTATTGTACTGTATTTAGAACTTGGTTAACCTAAAATTAAAATAAAACCAGACTCACACAATCAAAACTGCAACGAAAATAGTTTGGTGTAGTATGCGCGTATTGGGGCCGCATCCAAATGTTCACATACCAAATAAGGAACACTATACATTGCTTCTTGATGTACTTTTCCACAATGGTGAACAGAATTTCGGATAAGATCATGGATGTAACAACAACTGTTTAACATTTTTTCATACAACGAGCAAACCTGGAGTTTCCCGTTCCACCTAATTTAAAAATTGATTAACATTACCTGTGTATAAACCATACTTATCATGTTCGCTTTATCTATCAATTATTAAGCGGAAACAAGTTCAGAGATCTAATTGTCTGAATGTGGGGAAATCAGCTATTAAATAATTATTTTGTTTTGATTATACAATTCTAGGGAAATCCCCTCAAAGTTCTCGTATATTTTTAATCTTTGTATACAAAATATGGCAAAAATATTCGGTTTTGTTTGGTATATTAGTAAGTATACTTGAAAGAGATTAAATATGTATGTGTTTTACATCAGAATGTTTACAATAAGATAAGGAATACATGCAAAAAATATATATATATATTTCGAATATTTATCGGTTTTGCCGCCCACACATTGTTTTATTGGTCTAAAAGCGCCATACCACAGACGTGTGTATAATTAGATTTTGGTGTAATTGGGATAAGTTGTGGTCTGGTGTGGAACTGCAGAGTTGTCAGAGATCAGTGGACGCTGCTGTTCGCGGTTGGCCTGGATTTGCTTAAATAGCGAGTAAATGCCATAGTAGATGTATATATACAATGCTGAAAGAGAAGCAAAGAGAACATTAGTATGGATTAGAAAATTTTATGAATTTCCAGAATGTTGTATAGTGTTGTTTGCAACGCTGTGTCGTTCTGTTGCGGCTAAAGACTACGAGCGATAAGCTATTTCACAAGAATTGCAAATACATACATACATATCAATCTACAAATCACCATACTAATTGTATGAATGTATGGGTAGCTGGCAATTGTAATCTCAAACAGCATACTGTGACTCATACTAACCCAAAATCAAAACAGAAAACAGCAGGGAAGGCAGCGCCTCGCCAGCGGGAGCTGATCCAGATATGACCATCAAAAATGCAACCACATTATAGATGATATTTAATAACAAGGATACTCCAGAATTGATCAGCCAAGGCAACAATAGCAAATGACGTTCCTAGGAATAGAAAATCCATCATATAGGCATTCAGTTCATATGAATACAAGATCTGTATACATACCTTCATGGTGCCCAGCACCAGCATCGCTGACGACAGCAAGCTGAGCACACACACGGCCAAGTAAACGCTGACTACTATCACAAAGGCTATAAAATGCATGTAAATATGTATGTAGGTTTAGTAAATTATCGTGGCAGTTACTCTTACCCGTATGTATCTCTTTCAAAGTAATTTTTGGATCTTGCATGGCTTCCGAAATACGCTCAGATAGAACATCAGCAAATCCCAGAGCAGTGGCTAGAATTATCGTGCCTATAAAGGAGCCCACAATGCATATCCATCCAATAACCACGCCGGCGGTATTGAGCCGCATATTCAACACACTGGTAAGCATTTTCACTGGTTTAATTTGCTTGGTTTTCCTCTAGAACAATTTTCTTTCTGCTTTCTCGATGCGCAGTTTAACGGCAACTAAAATGTAGTAGGCGCGATGGCAATATTTTACAGCCAGTTTTTAGTGCGACCAGATAGCGGCAATTTGATTGTTAGAGATGGCACTGCAATGCGATAAGTCGTGTGAAAATTGCACGAGCGACAACAAATTGAAAAAAATAATTTGAAAATTTTTTAAATGAAAATTTGTTTAAAAGATATGATTAGGGAACGAAATTTACGTTTGGAAGCAGTCCTACACCAAAAACGCATAGTAGCAGGTGGATTGTGTGTGGAGTGTTATAAGGTGAGGTGGAAGTGGGGGGAGGTGATGGATATTAGGTTTTGGCGGGGATTTGATGCTGATCTGATGGGGTTCTGGTAGTGATGTGGTGCGGATCTGGTGGTTATCTGGTAGGGACCTGGTGAGCTCTGGTTTGTATCTGGTGTGAATCTGGTAGGAATCTAAAGGGGATCTGGTGGGAATCTAAAGGGGATCAGGTGGGGGTCTGGTGGAGATCAGGTGGGGATATGGTGGGAATCAGGTGGGGATCTGGTGGGAATCTGGTGGGGATCAGGTTTGGATTTGGTGGGAATCAGGTGGAGATCCTTTGGGGATCTGGTGGGGATATGGTGTGGATCTGTTGGGGATCAGGTGGGAATCTGGTGGTGACTTAACGGGGGCCCAACAGTGATTTAAGAGTGACCCAACAGTGACTTAACAGTGACTTGACAGTGTCCTAATCTTTTATTATTTAACATTACTTAAATCGGATTCATCGTAAAGAGCTTTTTTTTGGCTTAGAGATGGAACTTTTATATAGGAAAGTTCAGGGCTGGCAAGACTCTCACGCGTGAGGGGTCCATAAAGGTACACTGAAAAAATCACTCACTCAAATAAACTCCAACAGTAAAATGAAACCACAAATCAATTATTATTATTAGTGTATAATTTATTATTAAATATGTTATAAAATTTGTTTATCGTATAAAATATACTTCTTACTCTTGTCCCACATCTATGTATGTATATATATATATTTAGGTATATAAATATGTATGTATGCATGTATATAGAAAAATTACAATCCATGTATTGTAGTATTCTTGTTGTTGTTTTGGTTTTATTCCATTTTTTTTTGTTCACTATTTAGACAATTACAATTTTTAACTGCAACTCGTTATTGTTATATAATTTGTCGCTTGATGTGGTTGAAGGATAGCTTAATAGCTGCTTAATTAGGTATGTATGTAAGTATGTACCTAGTACATGTACAATGTATGCATGTAAAGTATGTGGGCGAGAATGTATGCGTATGAATGCGTAGTTTAAGCCTAAAATGTACCGCTATAGATAGTTTAGATGCCAAAAGCAAAATGTATGCAGAAGAAGTAGAAGAAGGTGACGGAGAAGGAGAAAGGTGGTGGAGGTGGAGTTGGAGAAGAGGGGATTTTGGTAATTTTGCTTTTGCTTGTTTAGTTGGTATTACTATTTTATGCATATGTATGGTTATTAGTATATGTATGTGTATGTTATATGGCTATCATTATCATCTCTATCAGCACAGATCCATTATGTACTATATATGTATGCATGTATGTATGTTTCATAGCTAAGCGAAACCAGTAGCTGGCCTAACATTTTTTTTTCTCTCAAATCTTTACTCTACTTAAACTCCTTGATCCTGATCCTTGTCCTCTTTTTAATCGTGTCATCGTTCTTCCATCTGCTTATCAATTAAATTTGTACTCTTTTTGTACTCAATTGCTCCATAATTATTACATATGCTAGTATGTATGTATGTATGTATGTTTATAAATTGAAAAATTTTGTGGTTGTTGGTTGGGAATTTGTTACAAACTTAAGGTCTAAAACTCTGTTAGTTAAGATGGATGAGTTAGGGTAAATAGAAAAATCATCTTCTCTCTGCTGGCCAAAATGCTGGGAGAAATTTTTTTTACTTGTTTTTTGTGTTTTATTCAAAATTGTATTTTGATATAAGAGTTCTCTGGTTTCAGCATCGATTTATTTTATCGAATTGTTATATAAAAAATGTATTTTTTGTTTTTGTTTTTGTTTTCTTTTGCTCTCACCATTTTTTAAGGAGTTTGATTTTTACTTAAATTACTAAATACATTTAAGAAAAAAAATTGAATACCTGATTTAAGTTTTGGATTCGTTTTTAGTTCGTTTTGTTTATAATATTTGATTAAGCTACTTTTTTTTTGTGTAGTAGATGAGCATTTAGTTTGTGTTTAGTTTTGGTTATACCCGGGTAAAACGCACTGAAAGCTGACTGGAGTTTGAAATTTTTCTGGTTTTTCCCCAACTGAAGAAGTTAATCGAGATCGAACGACTCTATAATACCTTGATCTTACTTAAAGAAACTATTTAATGGTTATAAGGTTCGTTTCAAAACATGGAACTTTTCTGTATCTACCTAAATCTCCTTTAATTAAGTTTTCACAACAATATTCCCATTCAGAAATGTTAATCTGTCCTTTCCACTAGGTTCCACTTCATTTTAAAAATCCCTCCTTAGGAAATTTGTGTTTCCGTTTAAGCTTTGTAGCATTTTAAGTTATTATTGACGCAGTTCTGATTTTCGAATCGTTTTCTGTTTATATTGAATTAAAATTGTAAGTAAAAGACTAGAGTAGTGACTGTTTACTCGAAGAGGTCGTCTTTTTTTACGAAATGAAGTCCAACTGGCATTAACCAATCTCGTTTAGCTACACAGAGAAAAAAAAGGATAGTTTCTGATGATCCTCAGGATATTTTCGGTATCCATTTGGACTGGATAGTTAACTATCCTTTTTTGGGATCCATTGGATATTTTCGAAATCGATTTATTTTCGCTTAAAAAGGATATATCAGAGAAAAAATATTTCATCGATCTTTTTTCTTCATGCAAAGGAGCTGAAAAATGTGAAAAGGATATTTAAAAAAAATGGATCTTAAGTGGATATTTCGAATATCCATTCTACGGGGATCTTTTTTTTTCTCTGTGTAGTTGTTTGCAAAGAAATCGGCTTTCGTGGTTACCAACTCGAACATATTTTATTGTTCTCTTCCTTTGGCTGACCCTGCTTAAGCTCTATTTACTAAAACTGATCACTCAGATGAGTAGAAGCTACTCGGATGAGCGATCAGACGAAATAGAACTCAGCTGAGTAAATACTATCGAGTTACAGTGTGACCCGACTGCGATGTGCTGGCGTTGCCACTTTTTGGCTGACGCTATACATTTGTTATCGAATTTTATTTTTCGGATTCTCGGACATCTCGGCCTTCTATTCGGCGTCAGCTGTTCGCTCTCATTTACGCTATCTAGATACTTTTTGGTCAGCTGTTCGCTCTCTCCATAACTTTGGTTATGGTCGTCTCACTCTACCCACAGTGATTTCCTAATGGCACTTTGAAGTATCTTTTTGGGCACTATCACAGAGAAATTGATCAGAAATTCACTAGAAATAGAAATTGATCAGAAATTCATTAGAAATAGAAACTGATCAGAAATATAAATCGATCAGAAATAGATCAGAAATAGAAATTGATCAGAAATTGATTAGAAACAGAAATTGATCAGAAATTCATTAGAAATAGAAATTGATCAGAAATTTATCAAAAATTGATCAGAAATAGAAATTGATCCGAAATTGCACCAGCAAAATTGAGAGGCAGCGCAAACGTTCACTCTAATTCTAATGCTCCTTGTTTGTATACTTTTTTTTGTGTGTTTGTACATTCTTTTTCGCTACCAACGTTTTTTTTATCTTGCATTTCACTAGCCAGCATGGCTAGCTTCTTTATGCATTTCAACTTTTATTTATACAAAGCAACGTCACAATCATTTGAACCAGATGATTCCGACACAGATGAGAGACGTATAGATAGGACTAGGAATGTCGAAATATCGATATCAAATACTTGTTGAATATTTTTTGGTGTGTATTTTTGTTAGATTCGACCACAAAACGGTACTGATATTACTAATATCCAATAGAATGACCTTAGGAAAACTCCCATTTTGTCCAAAAACAAAAATATCATCAAAAGTTATTCGATATTGATAATTCAACAACCCGAGATAGCACCTTTGCTCAGTCCCTCTTTGGTGTCATCTGACAGCTATGGCTCAGGTTCGATCCTCGCCCTGTCTTCAATTTGCGCCAAAGCATGGCTGATGGGTTGAAGTGGGACACGGTCTAGACGGTTCGAGTTCGTGATATTAGATGGTCCCTGATTCCGATGAATCAGTGGTTCTGTAACTGGCTCAGTTGTAAAAAACTGAGTTGATCAGATGAGTTTAGATTTGACAAAAAATCATCAGAGTGATCAGGTCGTGTAAATGGAGCTTCACTCGAATTGGTTAAAATGAAGCAGAGCGCAAACATGGATCAACAAAAATCATGTTTCTGTAAGTAAGTTTATTCTTTTAAGCGTAAAGTAAGTTTTTTCGGACTACAATTAATTACACTAGTTTACAAAAAAAAAAAAAAAATGACCCATTTCAGCTGAAAAATTTTCTTAGTATAGTTTGGAATGGTGATCTAAAAAATCGATTTCAAAAATTTTTTCATGGCTCCGTTTTTGAAATATTAATTTTTTAAATTTTTTTGGTAGGTACTCTTACATTTTAAGCCATATCTCAGTTCATAATTGTCAGATAGAGTCAAGGAAGAAATAAATCGAAAGGTAATGGAGCTGCCAATAATTGCGTGGAGCATTGTTTTGAAATCGGTTCAGTAGTTTGAATTCAACAACCAAGAATATTTCAAAAAAATCTATTTTTTGCTCGAAAATCCAAGAAATTTCATTTTTAAACGACTAGAAAAAATATAAAAAAATACAAAAAAAATATTTTTATTTTTTCTACTTAAGAATCGCACTTTTACGAAGAAAATAAGGTATTGGTGAGGAAAATCGTGTAACACGTACCATAGATGGATCAAATTGAGTAGAGGAACTAACAGTCAAATTTGAGTATATTGTGTGTTTTCAAAAATTAACTTTGTACTTTTCTTCGTTTTTTGGTCAAATTATGAAGTGAACGAAAAGCCAGAACAAAAATAAAAATTAAAAACGGAACAAAAGTCGAAGCAAACGAAAATTTATTTTAAAATATTCAGGAAAATATCACATTTTTTTGCACTAAATTGCTTACAGCTCCTGTGTTTGTTCACAGATTTTGATGATCGATATCTGTTTTTCTTCGTAGAAGTGCGGTTCTTATGTAGAAAAAATAAAAATAATTTTTTTGGATTTTTTTATATTTTTTCCAGGCGACCAAAAATGAATTTTCGAGCAAAAAATCGATTTTTTCGAAATATTTTTGGATATTGTTGTTAAACTAATGAACCGATTTAAAAACAATGTTCTACTCGATTACTGGCAGCGAAATAACCTTTTGATTCTTATCTTGCTTGACTCTATCTGACAATTATAAAGTGAGATATGGCTTAAAATGTAAGTGCCCCTACCAAAAAATAAAAAAAAATTATATTTCAAAAACGGAGCCATGAAAAATTTTTTGAAATTGATTTTTGAGATCACCATTCCAAACTACACTAAAAAAAATTTTCAGTAGAAATGGGTCTTTTTGGCTGTAAACTAGTGTTATTAATTAATTTGTTTTAAGCATAAATTTGCACAGACCTATGCTCAGTTGAAATAAAAATTTAGTTCTTTACCATACTTCATTTAAATAAGACAGTTTTATAAAGCAAAAAGATTTAAGAACTGTTCAAAAGTGTTTCTACTCAAGCGAAGCATTGAGCCTAACTAGCTTTTTATTCTTTAAGAAAGTTGTACTCAGAGTGAGCTTGCGGCCGCGAGGAATAAAATACAAATGCACAAAATATATTTTAAGCAAGAACAACTTCAAGAAATAGAAAGAGAACCCCGATTTTTGTTTGTGTAAGTGTGTGCATGACGCCGTGAATAGCGAAAAACGTTCGGCCACTGCATAAGTAAAATTGTTGTTGCTTTTCAATTTGCCAGAGAAGAAAGTCACATGTGATATTGTTTCCTTATCTCCGAAACAAAGAGATTAGAACAAGCATATGAATTTGAAAATTGCTTTATGTCAGAGGCTGCCAAATGGAGAGGACAGAAAAATATGCTTGTGTTGGTTTACAAGAGAGCTCTCTCAAGACTACAACCGTTTCATTGACATTCTGTGTTCACCGTTTCACACAATCAAAAGTTCGGTGGTCTCCTAGGAGCTGTGGCTAGCCTCCTTTACGCGTTACTGTATACGCACCAGCTTTTCCTTTGAGTCAAACAACAACGAATGCGTGGCTTGCGTAATGGGCTTGAGCACCCCTGCTTTAAGACTTTTCTAATACAAAACCATCGATTGTATATTGGAACCTGTTTTGGATACGATTTCATTTCTGCTGTAAAATTTAAATATAGCTTTCTTTTGTTAAATTCTTCGTTTTACCCAGGTATAAAACATAATAAAAACAACGGCACAGCCGATGTTAGCCTTGGCCCTCTGCTAGTTGCTTATGGAATATTTTGTTGGTTGTAAGTGAAAAAATACCTGCTTGCAATTAAAATGTTTCTTATTTTTGGTATGTTTAAGGTTTAATTAACTATTCATGCGTGTGTGTGTGTGTGTGAGTGTGTGATATATGTATAAATGATGATTCTTAAGCCTTTGGCAAATTGTTCAGTATTCATGACTTTTAGTTGGTTTTTGTTTTGTTTGACATACTTTAGTATTTTAGATATATGTTTAAATGCTTTTTATTTTGAATTATGGCATTCGATTTTTATTTAGTTAAAAATCTTTCTTTTCTTTGTATTTTTTTTACACAATTTCTAAACTGTGGCTTTTAGAAAACGGCGCTCATTTGTAATGATTTTAGTATTTGTTTTTTTGTTTTGTTTTTTTGTTTGTTTTTAGTAAATCTCACACAAGTACAAATATAAAATATGGCATTCTCATCTCATATGTATATATACATAGAAGTAGGTATGCTGGTGTGGGTGTGTTTGTGTGCGTGTGTGTGGGTGTATGAATTGATCTGGTTGGTACCAGCGATCACAAGAAATGAACGGCGCTTCAAGGTGTATGTTTGCTGAATGAGTTTTTGATGGCAATAATGGGTTACATGGGGGTGTGTAAAACAAACGAATAAAAAGTTTACACTTTAAACTAAAAAATATTACAATTCTTGGTACATTAACTCTAATTACATAATATAGATAGATTTATAAGGTATATAGGTATATAAGGTATATATATATATATGTTTTTTCTGGCACTTGCTCTCGTAGAACAAATTGCATTTTTTGCGCATTTTATGCCTGTTGCTTTTTATTACGTGGAAGGAGTCTTTCACACACATTCTACTAAAGAATGGAACCCAATTAATAGCGAGAAGTAATTTTGAAGATTTTATTGAAAGAAGCTACGGTACTCTCTTTGCTGTTATTGGTTGGAAGATTGACAAAGAAAACGAAAAAAGCCTATCCCAAGGGACAGGAACTCATAATTCTGCCAGAGTCGCAGCCGATACACTTATACGTGTGTTAGCACGCTCGGCGGATTGCTCTCTCTTGGCTTTTTCTTCGCTCACGTGGCAATTGTTTGTTTGCTTTTTGCTCATGACGTTAACTTCGTGTTTGTTTGATTTGTAAACTAATTTGACAGCAAAGATGCCTTTACAATTCAATCATCATTTCAAATTACTTCTTGCCTTTAAGTTTAGGCTCCACTCTATTTAAATCTCTCTCAGTTGGTGCCGGGTTTCGTTATTTTTTTTTTTGTTTGTAAACAAAATACAAAATTGGACAAAGCATAAAGAAATTGTTTTAAATATATACGAACATATAAAACAACATAACTAAGTAACTAAGCGCATTTCAAACGCATTGCATCCATCTACTAGATATTGATCTATAATAAAAAATATTGTGTGGCTTTTCTCTTGGTTAATTCGGCTAATTTATGCATTTTGTTTTTTGTTTTGTTTTGTTTTGCTTGCGAGGAACATGTCACCTAAATATGTATTCAATACGCCCATATTGCTCTTTACTATGCCACGCCCGCTTGTTATCGTTATAAACTCTACTAAATGCTAATGAACACATTGAGTCAAAAATTATGATAAGTTTTGTTTTGTTTTTTCTATGTTTGTGCTAACCTTCGTCCTTTTGGCTTTAATGTTATCTATTTGTGGCTCAGGCTTAGAAGAGTAAAGAGATTTGGATCTGTTTTGCTTGTTTACCCAAAGCTTTTTTTGTAAATCAATTAAAAATTTGAAAAAGTTGAAGTTTCTTAAATTTCGGTCTTATGAAAGTTTTATATGCAATTCTGAGAATTAAGCCGATTGGCCGATAAGCCGAATCAGGTTTGATTCCTTGATATAGTTGTTATTGTTTTCATACAAAAGCTGCATAAATTATAAATCGAACAGTTTATAGTCTTCAGTTAAAAAAGGAAAATTAAGGAAAAAGAATAAGAATAATTTTAGCCATATCACAACCCAACAGTGATTTTCGTGCAGACCTATTTCGATTTAATTATGTTAATATGGATGACACTAAACAAAGGTGCATGATCGGTTTTGTTCTATCTGCTTCTGTTTCCAAGAAATAGCGAAAAAACGAATTTGTTGAATTTGTTGTTAAAAAATCAAAAGCGATATTTAAGTACAGCAGAACGTATCTAAATTTGACACTAAAGTTGACACTAAAGTTGACACTAAAGTCAGAAAATTCTAGTTGTATGGCTATTTTCTCCAAAAATAAATCATCCCTTCTTAGCGAGTGGGGTGGTCGGACTCCAACTGAAATAACCTAAGCATATAGACCAGTGGTGCCCAAATGTCAATTGCCCTATCCCATGTGATAGGAAGTCATAATTCTGCCAGCGTCGCAGTCGACATACGCACAGAGAAAGAGAGAATACTTGTGCTCTATAAATAGCACATTTGTGTGTTTGTTTGTAGCCTATATTTGACATAATGACGTTTAGTTCGTGTTTCGCTGCTACACGCACAATCGCAAAGCTTGATAGTGTGTGTTTGGGCACCACAAATGCTCTAATTATGAGAATTCTTTTTGCATTTCTATTAGCTTGTTTGATAGAACTATGACCTTTTCAATCCGAATTTCCGAAATTTTTGGGATAAAAACTAGATTGTCACTCTAAATCTGTAAAGAAACTGTTAAACGGCCACTTGATGCGGCATAAAGTGTTATATGTTTACAAGTAAATGATAAATTCTATGTTGAGACAAGTAGTCTTTTCACAGTTCCTATAAAAAATTTCAGTGGTAAACTAATTGTCCTCCCATAAAGGGAAATACTTATTTTCATCTTAAACAGGCAGTAACTTTGCCAAATAGTCGTATTAAAATGCCATAAAAATCACATTATCGGGCGTGTCCCAGAAATCTCTAGAGGTTTTCGTATAAACGTTAGCATTTCATATTAAAGCTGTTTAAATTTATATGTTGAGGGCTCAAATATACCCGGCTACTAGATTAGATAACAAAAGTTGAGCGATTTGAAAGTAGATTTAAAGCGTACTGTTTCCCTTTTACATAATCTAGTAGGCGGTCTGATTCTTGACACTTTGCAAGTAAAGTAGTCCTAGTCTAGTTTGAAGGGCAATCGTTTATACGAAGATCCTTAGAGATTTCTAGAAGACCACTGTATTAGACAAGATGTTTGGCTCGAGGAATAAAAACGAATTGTATTTCGGTTCTGGTTCTGAGACGTACCGATTCTTATGTTTTGGTAAAATGTTCTGTTTTGGTTCTGATATTATTTTTATTTCGGTATACCGGTACGTACCATATGAATCGATAAAATTTGAAGAAAGATGCATCATTGGTTTTGCGTCCATCCAAATTTTAGCGATGACATTATAATTGCACTCCTTCTCAAAGATAAATGTTGAAGCTTTTTCTAGTTTTCTTGTCCTTCTCAAAGGCAAATGTTGAAGCTTTTTCTATTCCTCTTCTGCATTTTCTTTCTCCTCTTCTGTTTGGAAAAAAGTTCGGTTCAAAGAATATCTGTAGTCTGTTTTTTCAGAGCTTCTTAAATTATCATAATTATTTGAGCTTTTAAAAATTATGGTATATTCAAGTTGTTAAATCGCAAATCAAATCCGTTTATCAATCAAGCTTCGAACCATAACCTTAGGTTTGATAAGTAAAGGAACCGGTTTAGAAGCGAACCTAACACTTTCCAAGGGATTTGATCTTCAGAATTTCAGAGTTATGCAGCCTTAGTCAGAGCTTTATGTTCATAGATTATCATGACATTATAATGAAGATCTAAGAATATAGGATGCAAATTTTTTAAAGAAACCACATATGATTTGCCCAGTAATAATCGACAGTAGTCTGTACTTATACAGCGCCTTTGATTTTTTATAATATATCTTGATATGTGCTTTGCTGAAAATAGCTCATAAATCCAGATATTAATGCCTAGTCTGGCCTCCAGAAATTCTAGAATGCTAAAAACTCAACTTTTGGGGTTTTCCGCCATATCTTGAAAACAAGCGCTGATTAAGTTAAACCGAAATCTCTTTTGGTATCAGTGAATAAATATTTAACATAATTTTAAATCAACAGTTCCGCACTTCACAAAGATGCGTCATTTTGTTGGCCTGTGTATTTGTATGAGATCTAGTATTCCAATTACAAATACTTGACACACAAAAAAACATATGGGGTATTCACTTTGTTGAGCACTGGAGCAGTTTTGCCTGACTAGTACTGTGAGCAGCCCTCTGTGCACGAAATTTGTGCACAACTACGTTTGAGATATGATTCGGCAGTAATCCATGGTTCATTCAAAGTTGGCGCTTTTTCCATACAATTTCTATGAATGTTTGATCACACATTTGATTTTAGCTTGTACATATAACACTTATAGCACTAAGGTGCAGGTGCCCGACTTTTCGTAGTCAGGGTCTGGGTCGAGCAAGCTCTGCACAATTTGTTCAGAGTAAATTGTTGTTGGAAATGTTTACACTTTTCCCCAAGTGCTCAAGTGCACAACAAAGTGAACACCCTAATAATTTTTAACAAATATATGGACAATACGCTTATTTTTCTACAAAATATATTTAATTTAGATAAGTTTTTCTAAGTTTAAAGTTTAAAGTTTGGGAAAATTGTAAATAAACCATTTGACTATTATTTTGAATACTAAATTTTAAAAATTTTTAAAGATATAGTTTACTTGAAGCTAAAGATGGTTGGAGTAGGGTAACGTACTCCAATTTGCAGTTCTTCCACGGAACCAAAGTAAATTACTTGCAATTGTTTAAGTATCAGAATTGGTAATCCGATTTAAGCATCAGGGTACTAAATTTGTTTCGTACACTTTAGGTTCTTAAAGCAAAGATCCATTTCAATTGACTCTCAAAAGCCTAAGCACATTTATGAGTATCTTTATCTTTGAATGATTAATAATGAATGCATGAAATTGTGTGGTGTTTGTATGTATGTTTGTAAGTATGTATGTCAGTTAAACTCGGTTTAAGCTATGCCCATGAATTGATGTAACTGCTGTTCACTCTAAATGCTATGTATGAATGTATGTTTTAGTTAGTTTTTTAAGCTATGTTAAGTTACGTTACGTTATCAATGTCATTGCAATTTGTTTTGTTTTTGTTTTTGTTTTTTTGGCCTCCTTCAATTGGCTCCGAAATTGCCGTGTGTTTTTTATAGTTTTGTTTTTAGTTAATCAGTCTTTGTTAAAAGTTCAACCAAAAGTCAGCGGGTTTCATTTTTAAAATTACCTTTTTTTTGTTTGTTTGTTTTGTTTTCAAAGTAGTTCGTACTCACTTTCTCAGTCTCAATCAATAAGAAATTAGTAAACATATAAGTATGTATGTATAAAAAAAAACTAGGTGGTAATTATGCTTCATAATCATAATAAAGAGATGAAAAAAGAAAATAAAGAAAAACCTAAGCAAAATCAAAGGAAAATGAACCCCACCTGTCCCGTGTATCTCTCAGTCTAACTAACAGGTAATCAATCATTATATGTATTCATCTAAGACTTATCGTCGTTCTCTATATTCCGTATGCGCTGCCTAAACTGCCTGGTTGTTGGTATCTTGCTTTAGTGTAGGTTGGTTGGTTGAGTGGTTGCTTGGTTCTATATTCGCTAGATATAAGTATATATATGTATGTATGTATGTGTGTGTGTTTGCATGCAAATTACCAAATTTTTTAACTCTTAAGCGATAATCGAGGTAATCGTTGTAGCACTTAAGCTAAAAATTTTTTCTAATTCTCTTCGATTTTCTTTCTTTTGGATTTTTTTTTTGTAAAAATGGTTTTAGAAAACTAATTTAGAATACGTGCACAAACCGCTTGTAAGGGTTAGACCCTTCTTTGGAATCTGGCGACAGTTCTATGAGGAATACAATGCGACCATCGGGCATTAAAGCCACATCGCAAGTACGATCCTTTTCATCTAAAGTGGGCGGCATTAAGGGATTAATTGAAGGTCGTACCTCAATCTGGAAAAAAAAAGGGAAAATTATAAGTAGATGAAGAAGATTTGGGAGGTTTGTTCTCTTCAAGACTTACATCCCACATAAAGTCCAAATTTTGATTGAAAACCAAAATGCGTTGATTCTTGGAATCGGCCACTATAATGCGTCCCTCATCGTCACAGCACAGGCCCGAGGGTCGATTAAACTCATGAAAGCCCGAGCCCTCATGACCCTTGACAGACAAAATCTGGGGAAGAAAAATGGATTAATAAAAAATATTCATAAAATTTGTTTTAATAAACTTTACTCACATCATTTATATCCGGATCAATCAAATACAAGCAATGGTTATCAAAGTCCGACACTATGATATTACCCGTGGGCGTATAACATACTCCTCGAGGCGAGGCTATGCCCTTGGTTTGGCCATGATTGTCAAACACAATTTGACGTATGAACCTTCCCTCGGAATCAAATTGCTGTATACGATGATTCCTTGAATCAGTGACCACTATTTGACGTCTTGAATTGACTGCCACATCCCAGGGATACTGAAACTGTCCATACTCTTTGCCATAGCTGCCAAATTTCAAGAGGAAGACTCCACTGGCAGTGAAAATCTGCACTCGATGATTATCCTTGTCCACCACTATTATACGATTATCCACATCCACACAAATGCCCGCGGGTAAATCAAACTCTCCATTGCCCACACCTTTGCGTCCAAATTTGAATTTGAGTGAACCATCCGGATTGAAGACTTGTACACGATTATTACGTCGATCGGAGACCAACACATGACCCATTTTGTCCACACACAAGCCCCAGGGGCGACTGACTTGACCATCCTCGTGTCCCTCAGTGGCAAAGGAGAGGGAAAGATTATTCGAATTGCGCACCTTGACCAAATCCATGCAGCCTGGTATGGCCTGTGTGGTGCGTGGAGCACTAAAATGTAAACCCGGTGAACTGCGCAGGCCATTTAGTTCCCAATCCAAAGCAGCGCTAGACATGCCGCAGGCGCTACCCCCACGCGGTTGCATTATGGGTGAAGGTATACGGAAGCTGTTGTCCCTGAGCAAAGGTCGTCTTACACTGGAGGAGGCCACACTTAAAGGATTCGTATTCGTCAAGCTTAAGCCAAAGGCAGCCAAATCCAGGCCCGCAGCTCCGGCCGCTGCCACTCCCACTGGATTGACATTGGGCTGCACACTTACACCCACAGTTGACGCCATGCCCGTACCACTGCTGGACACTATGGGCATATTTTTATCATCCACCAAGATAACCCCTCCCTGATTGCGTATATCCTGCAACAAACTATAATCCGGTGGAGCAAAGGCAAACACCTCCTGCTTGGGCTGCAAATCCTTGTAAATGCCCGCAAATTGTTCCATCTGGCGTTGTCCATTTGTCAGCTTCATGGCTATTTCTATTTGATCCATTGTACAGGCATTATCCGCCACTTTACTCAACATATCCGAGGTCTCCGACAGTCCCGCCAAAGCTGATTTCAAACCCGCCATCTGATCATGCAATATGGCCAAGCGACGTTGTCTCAGTTTCTCCACAAAATCCAAAAGGAAACGTTCACGATCTTCAATGGCTATGATAAACTGACGAAAGGCCTTCCTTATATTATCGCTCAGTTCGCTGCAGTTGCGCTCAATCAAACGTATAAAAGCCAAAGCCTTGTCAATGCTGCTCTTGATGCAGCGTGTGCCCACCTGACTGCTCTCAATGGCTCCCTCCAGCTTCTCCTTGGAGCCCACCATAAAGCTCTGGATGGAGGCATAGCTATGTTCCTTGTGCTCGTGCAGAGTGCAGCATTGGCACACCAGTTTACGGCAATAGTCGCACACATAACGCAACATCTCATTGTGGATGTCACAGATAAAATTCGAACTGGGTGGAGTCTGGGCATTGGTCGAGCTGCCACCGGTGGGTGAAGCACCAATTGGTGTGGGCAGTGAGACAATCGAGTGATTGGAGGACAAAGGACTATTGCGATGCTCACGCAAGCAATCGTTGCACATGAATTCGTTGCACTCCAGGCAACGTATGGAGGCGCTTACCTCACACCAGCCGCAACTGATGCTTGAGTTATTCGAGGATTCGGGTGACATTTTGGGATTCTGATGATGATGATGACCACCACGTATGCCACTACCAATGGGACCCACCATGCTAAAGTCACCATGTGTTTCGAGGCCGCCCAAAAAGTTGTTGATAAAGAAATCGGTGCGAGGTGGAGAGCTACAGGAAAGTAGAAGAAAAGAGAGAGATCAAGTTAGTCAAGACACTCCAAAATGGGGAAGTGGTTGGATATATCGTTTAGAACTTTGGACTTGTGGGGTTCAGTGGTTCATATCGTTTAATAAACGTCTTTAAAATATGAACCAGAGATTAAAACTAACGCTTTTTTCCGGTTACGTTTATATCAAAGACCAATATATTCTCTAAATTAATGAACGGCCTTTCATTTGTTTTGGTGGCGACAAAAATCGCTCTCTCTCCGCTCGCACAAAGTTGAGAGCGTAAAAATCTAAATCTATCTAAAATCTAGCCCCGGGAGGACGAACTCACTTGCTAATTCTTACCGAATGCTTGCCGAACTCAACCTTCATTGTGTGTTAGATAGAGACACAGTCACGTTTTCGCGCTCCTTGCTCTAGAGCGCTTTCTCTCTCTGGCTTTTAAGCAAAATTTCAAGAGAGCCTGGAGCCAGCTCTAAAGCCAGCACGAAGAAATCGTCTGCAAAAAAATCGTATGGCGTTGCTCATCTGCATGTTCTAGTGCCTTAAGGTTACATTATTGTTGTGGCATATCGGTTACGGTACCGGTTACGGTTATTAACCAAATTATGTATCGAGTTTTGGCTACGGTTACGGTTATTAAAGCGGGGACTCTATACAAGTTCTCTTAATGGTTATAAATCAGCAATGACAATCTTTTAAAAGAAGAAAACAGGGATCAGAGCAGAGCTGTAATGTATTCATTACTTCCCGTATTTAATTGCTTTTCATTACTATAAAAACAATTTTTTAGATAATGCAAAAACAATTAATGATTACGATTTTTTTATAATCGGAATTGTAAGGTGGAATCACGAATATTCTGTGAATATTCCATAAATTAATTACTTTTACAATTACTTGGATAATTGTAACGGTAAAGGGTGATTATTGAGTAATTGTGCTTGAAATGTTGAATTATTTTGTATTGTGTGAAAATTATGATTTTTTTACAAATCAAGTTTGAAAAACACCAAATTTAATGGAAGAATACCGATCTTTAATGACGCCAATAGCAACAACGTCAGACTTTCTTCAGAAAGAGAACAATATATATTTTGGATGTCTTATTCCAGCATTAACTACCCTGGCAGTAAAGTTGAAGAGAATCTCTGATTCATCTGATGTCTTAAGCTTAAGGAGTGTTGCGATTGGGATTCTGGAAAAAGTGATGGAGCGCTTTTCCATTTTTTCCCAACTTTCGACAGAAGCAAACTGCGCTTTAATTGCATCTGTTTTATTACCAAGCGTAAAAATGCATTGGTTTAATTGTCTTGCAAAAATTGCTTTAATTTAATTTGACTTTTCAAGCACAATTACTCAATAATCTCCCTTTACCGTTACAATTATCCAAGTAATTGTAAAAGTAATTAAATTTTGGAATATTCACTGAATATTCGTAATTCCACCTTACAATTACGATTATAAAAAAATGGTAATCGGGAATTGTTTTCAGTTATGTGAAAAATGGTAATGGTAATGGTTGTGGCAATTCAAGTTTACAGCTCTGGATCAGAGATACCAACAACAACGCCAATGACTTCTGTGTTATTCCTCCTTTTCTTTAATTCTGTCAAGTAACTGACAAGTCACTGATAAGTCACTGTCATGTCACTGTTAGTTCATTGTTTAGTCACTTTAAAGTCATTGCTAAGTCACTGTCAAGTCATTGTAAGGTCACTGTCATTTAGTCATTTTCAAGTCACTGCATGGTCACGTCAAGTCAATGTTTAGTCACTGTCACTCTTTAGTCACTTTAAAGTCAATACCAAGTCACGGTCAAGTTAAGTCACTGTCAAGCCACTGTTAAGTCACTTTAAAGGCATTGTTTACTCACTGTTTAGTCACTTTCAAGTCACCCCCACTTTCTCTCCACGTTCCTTTCACTTTCGCCATTTTCCTTCGCCCTTCGTGTACCTTTCTCCCCCTGGGGCACTTTGCTAAAACAACAACACAAAATATGTATGAGATCAGCGCAGCGTTGCAGCGTCACGTGACGCTGAAATCTAAATTTACTTCTACTAAAATCTTCCGTACCGAAATTAAAGATGTTTCACATCAAAAAAAAATCTGATGAGCTCATGCCAAATTTGAGCTGAATTCTTAGGCTGCCTTCACACTGTTCGACACATGACACATGATAGTTTAGTAGTCTTGCTTTTTGTTCTGTTTTAAATTCGAATAGCATATCAAATTTAAAGAATTTCATGGGGAAATGCGGGCCTACTAGATGTCATGGGTCATGTGTCGAACAGTGTGAAGGCAGCCTAACATTTTTGGATCGGCTAAGCTAGCATACATATTATATATGGAAAGATGAAAGGGGTAAAGATTTTGGTTAGCTGCACTCACTCTTTCTCGTTTGCTCTCTTTTCTTTGTGTCCGTCAGAAATAGTGCAGCGCAATGTATGCATGTAAAATGTTTATTGTGCATACATAAAATCTAAGTCAGAGCCGGTCATGCATAACTAAGTGTCAAAGAGAGAGAGAAGGGCTTATTTTTCTATCCTCTCCATTTGGCTTGCTCAGGTCTAGAGCAGAGCCAGCCAGCCCTAGGTTCCCGGGGGCTGAAGTCACTCATGTTTTCATGCAACCGCGAGCTGAACTTCTGGTTGGGTAAATCGGTGAGAGAGCTATCTTTTCTGTCCACTACATTATCCCGACACTGACTTAAGATTATAGTAATTTTTAAAATTTAAAGAGGAAAACCGAAATTAGTCCGTATCTGTGATATAAACTGAACCTTATTATTCTTTTGGGGTTATCGGTTTAGCTTGGAAAAGATGTTTTCCCGGCCGAACACATTTCGCGTTTCTCACCGATACGGGCCGAGGCTAGAGCCAAGAAA
Organism: Lordiphosa clarofinis; assembly: GCA_018904275.1. Lineage (NCBI taxonomy): Eukaryota > Metazoa > Arthropoda > Insecta > Diptera > Drosophilidae > Lordiphosa > Lordiphosa clarofinis. The sequence continues at coordinate 239,738 of JAEIGQ010000070.1, read as the reverse complement.
GCAAACAGCTTTTAAGTCGCTGGACAGCGGTCTATGAAGTAGGTCAAAGCTTTACACTCTTCGTTTTTGGCCTACCCTAGTTTAGAATTGTAATCCAATCCATATTCTCCAAACGGTTTGCATTCCTTAGTTAACGGTACTCACCTCTGTCCCACATTGGGCAATAGTCCCACATTTAAATCCCAAGCGGGAAACGATTCCAGTATGCCGGCTAATAGCCGTTCGGAGGAGTTGCTGGCATTGCTGCTGACGCTGCCACCGCCGCTGCCATTGTTAGTTGTGGAGGAGGTCACACCATTGGCGCTGGGCGCATTGCTGCTGGCCATTTGTTGTGGAACCGTATTGTTTGACAAGAGTTCCATCATAAGAGTTTTGAGATCACGTTTCTTCTAGTCGTCTTCGTCGTCGTCCTAGTATGGCACACCACTTGTCCGCTGTAAAATTTGAAAAGTGAATATCGAAGATGAGGCTGGGGGCGTTTGAAACGCTGCTGAACCAAGACGACGTTGTCGGTTGCCGTGAAAGTAGCAAACTAAATAGTAGACACATCCAGCTAGACATTAAGTACTAAGCTAAGGGTTGCAGCTGTAAATGCATCTAGGTAGTCGTCCTCATATTGTGCACATTCTGATCCCTTAAGAAAGCAGCCGTCCCGAAAACCCAAAGAAAACCCAAGCAGATGTGTGGCGCGAGAGCAAGCAGCAGGTCAGATTTTCCTATCTGTGTGTGTGTGTGTGTGTGTGCGTGTCGAATATCCTGGAATTTGGCTTGCCATTTATGGCCCATTGTTAATTGTCTATTTCAAACAAAATGGTGGCATTTCGCGCGCAATTACTGTAACGTGTACCTGATTAGCCTAGTGAACTAAGCCATCCATCTATCCACCCTCTCCCAGGCCCCAACTTTTCTAGCATTTTCCATTCCCCCTTTTTGGTAATGCGCAAGCGACTTTTTGTATACGAAAATAAAAACAACAAACTGGTTGCCATCTTCAAGACAAGCGACGACATACGCCCAACCAACCAACCAACCGACCGACCGACTTTCATCCCCTCAACAAGAACAACAACAACTACAATGAAGCCAGGACAAAAAGTGGATTTCAACACGGTTTCTTCTACACTCAAAGAAAAACGTGTTTGCCTGTTTTACTGATTTCCTAATTCGAGTTAATTTGGTGAGTCTCACAGAAAAGGGAGAGAATTGCATCTATTCCAAGAGAAATCTCATGAGGCTGGTGACAAAAGTCATTAAAATGATTTTATTGAAGAAATTGTATTTGTTTTGAAAACATGAGGTTTGTATACGATTTTTTTTTTATTTATTTATTTAATACTTATAAAAATGGTCACAGTATTCATTTTAAAACAAACAGCACACGAAATATCTTAAAGAATCGACACTAACTCCACCGTTTTGCCTAGAGTGTTCTGTTCTTATTATCTTCCCCGCACATTCATATCGTGGTCCAATCTAGGAGTTTGATTGACCTAAATGTAAATGACCTGAAATCTTCTTGAATCTGAAATATTCTAGTTCAATCGCAGCATCATAAGTCAGTGAATATTTGGGATGCCAAATAACCTCTAACTGCCGAAATTCTGCTGATGGTTCGCTGCGGAGTTCCGAACCCAACAGGACGTAAAAAGTTCGCTTCAAGGACCGCCTCCTCAACTTATCGAAACTGGATATAGTTATAAATTGTTCCGAATTTCGATTCGATTTTCATCTAAACGTTACCTTTTGGCAGCTATGTTTAATAACTTTGTATATAAGATAGCAATTATACCTAAGGTTACGAGATAAGTTATAACAAAACTCAGAATTTTTGAAGAGCTGAAACCATCTGCTCAATTCCAAGTGAATTCAAATCGAGAGAAAGGACGACGGGATGTACTAAGCACAGACTGTCTTGTCACTTTCATATATATTTATACAACTTGCATTCGAATTCGGAATCCGGAACAGGTCCCATAATAATATCTGAAATATTTTTGATTGATTTAGCCACTTCCGTCTGTCTGTTTGTATGAACGCGTCGATCTCAGAGACTGTAATTGATGGAGCCACAAGTTTTGGCATGTATGTAGGTGAATACTGTACCCACAACGAGTTTGTTTCAGATTTCGAAAATTTTTCCTCCTCCATCTTTAAACAGCGAAAATCTGTCGTTTTCTCTGTATAAACGAGTAGATCTCACAGACTATAAGAGGTAGAGCCACAAATTTTTGCATGTATGTAGGTGTACCCGTACACAGATCAAGTTTGCTTCTGGTTTGGCAAATTCCTCCTTCATCTTCTTCTAACCGCGAAAAACTGTCAGAGCTACAATTTTTAAGTTTGAACCTAGTGACTTAATATATATTCAGTTAGGCCCAACATCGATTTATTCTGTGTACCTCATTGTGGTCCGAAAAATAAAATAAATAGAATTCAAAGCTATAGGAACCACATTTCTTGGGACAGGGTATTTTGCTGTCGGGGGCACTCGACCGCAACACTCTTACTTGATTCCTTTGATTTTTATGAATTAAATCAAATAGCTTAAATTTGTTTTTGGCGTTTGTTGCTGATGACGAATGTTGCTAAAAGCCTGCATTTGGGATTCCCAAGCGGTTATAGCAATTCTGTCATGAGGTGACTTCTGCCAACACACTAAGGACAGGCAGAGACAGCTGATAATTAAATTGGTTTTCATGAAATATCGTTATACTGTCAACCAGCCTCCTTTGTGGTGTTGTGCGTGTCTTGTTTTAGACAAGTTTTGGCCTTCCAAAACTTAAATGACCTAGAGCCTGCTTAAAAAGTTCTATGATTTTCAATCAAAAAGGTCACTAAACTTAAACACTTTGTGGTTAAATTTGAAATCTTTTTTTAAGAATCTACAAAACTATTTGATATATATTAACAGAGTGTAGCTGGCTCTTGGTCCAAAAAAGGTTGCGTTTGTTCACAACTGTAAGCAACTTATGCATTATACGGTCGATACGGTACCGTTTCATCATCCTCCCGGATGAATCTTCAGTAGGTTTTTCGCTGAAGATATCAACAATATCAACTCCTATTAACTAAAAACTAGTGCTCAATCATACGTCCTCTTCTTAAAGTCCCTGATGTTTCCATTATGTACTCGTACATAGATACGAGAAGTCGGAATTACAACTTGACTAAGGCATTAATTTTCTTCTCTTTCTTAAAATATAGGAGTTTGGATTTGACTTACAAAACTAATCTTTCCTAAATAATTCACCAACCGATCCTGTACCAAACAATGATATTTTACCACAAAAATAGGACACATTATAAATTTTCTGAACCAAACCTTTTTATACCCGTTACTCGTAGAGTAAAAAGGTTATACTAAAGTCGTACAAATGTATGTAACAGGCAGAAGGAATCATTTCCGACCATATAATGATCAGCATCAACAGCCGAGTCGATATAGACATGTCCGTCTGTCCGTCTGTCTGTATGAACACCTAGATCTCAGAGATGGTAAGAGATAGAGGTTTGACATGTATAGGACAAATGCTTCTTTTATCTGCACGCAGATCAAGTTTATTTCAAATTTTGGCCACGCCCCCTCCCGCCCCCGCAATTCGGAAAAAACGTTATATCTCCTACAGTCTTAAAGATAGACGATTCACATAGTTAGAAATTAGCGAAATGAATAAATTTGCCAAAGAAATGATAAGGATCGGATGAGCTGATCTCAAGTTATGAGCAAAAATGTGAAAAATAGCCGAGTTAAAAAAGTGTTGCATACTTTTCAGATGTTCACCCTAAGAAACGCAGGAACACTGATAAACATGTTTTTTCATGATTAACGGGTATATCGAAGTCGGTTAGAGCCGACTTTAACTTGCGCTCTCGTTCTAAATAGGTCCATGGTCCGAACCAGTTATGCGGGGTTCTGTTCTGTACAGATTTGAAGGCTTTCATTTTGACAATAAACCTTAGGTCCTGGGAGTTTTTCAACTATTTTTATTGTAACAATGACCGTGTTCAGCAAAACAACATGCTCCCTGATCGTGTATAAATTTGCAATAATCTTCAAAGAAATAGTTCGCTACTTTAAAGTGATACTGTTCTATTCGAGGCATAAATTATTCTGATACCTGCCTATACACAAAAATCTCGGGACTAACTATTAACAGATTGTAGTTGACAGCACTGATTTATCAAACGGCACAGCATCCGAGGATTGTTCAAAAAGTATTTCTTTATTCCCCCTCGGATGTAATACATTTATGCCAAAGCTACTTCCAATCCACGAAGCACTAAACAAATTATTTTCTGTGACCTTGTTTAGCTTCTTTCGATGCCGTCTTGACCGCCTCAATCGTGTCGTAGCGTTGTCCTTTCATGGCACTCTTTAGTCACAAGAAGGCTGGTCGGGGGAATACGGTGGCATTATTAGAGTGTTCCTTATCCTTTTTTTTTTGGATATTCAAATATCGAGGATGAGCCAAAACAAGTGCAAGCAAAAAATAAGTAAACAAACAAAATTTCCGGCCTTTAAAAAGTACATTTCACTTCGGTTTCGATTTTGTGTTCTCAAGTTTGAATGAAATGAGATTGAGATCGGCGCTAGATACATAGGAGAGAATCCACAACTCCAAGCAAAACGATCGTTAGTGGAACAATCGAAGATGTGAGAGGCAATGCCAAATTTTGGACAAATTAAACAAGGAAATTCTTTTTAAGTCGATTAGAGGCTTAAATTCAAATTCAAAATTTTACTAAAAATTTCTAAATGGATCACATAATTACAGAAAATTGACTTTAAGTCCATCGAGCAATACTTTTCGAAACGAAAAACTAACATTGTAAAGCGATTTGGGAAAACGCACTCATAGAAAGGATGTAGTCAGCTTATCGCTGTTTCGCAATGCCGTTTTTTGTTGCTAAATCGCAAGGGAATTCCTAAACAATTTCGACGGCGCAGGCATGGATAGACGGTTGTTGAAACAGGTCAAGATTGCTGTTTCTGTTTTTAAAGCAGGGTTCCCCAAGAAGAGAACGCTAAATCGTGACTGTTTCTCTCTCTAACACACAAAGAAGTGTGACTTCGGCAAGCATTCGTCAAGTACGTTCATGCTCCCGGGGCTATCACTGGGGATCTCTGTTTTAAAGTTACGACCTCGAGCCTGCAAAATCTTGAAGATTTATCTGTCGTAACTCAAAATATCTTAAAGAAATTTAATATTTTAGTTCCAAGTTAAAGTCCCCGTAATTAGAACGGCAGAAAATTTCTTCATAATTAGAAACACCTTGGCTTTGCTTTGATGCTCACATGGTGTTAGAAAGAGTTTCTCTTTCTGTGAAATACTGTGACGAAATGAGTTTTCTGTCGTTCTGAGTACGGGGCTTGATCTAGTAAGAAATTATTGAAAATATGATGTGTCTGCTAAGAAAACCTAATTCTCTATGTGCAATATCGACAATTGAGATATGACGCTTTTGTTGGAACACGAAAACGAATCTGTAAAGTGAAATAGCGACATATTCTCATCGCATGCGGTGAGAATAGAAAATATTAATATGAAAATTTTTGATCATTAAATCAAAAATCGTGTTTTGACTTTCTTAAAGTGGAGCGATATATTCAAAACATTATAGTTTCGCTCAAAAAAATCGTAGAGTCGTTTGGGAGAGTTTATTTTTAAGTAACGAAATATATCTATAAGATAATATCAAGGACAATGAAAACAAAGGTATAGTTTCCCCACAAACTCGCCTAAGGCAATTTTAAGATTAAATTACCAGAAATGCAGACTTGATGAACAAATTCAAAAACAGATTCGTGTTCAGCACATAAAACCTGAGCATATGAGTGCTCATATGAGCACTACGAGATGAATGAAGGACACTACTAAAGATGAACTATGAAATTGGAGAATTTTCTATACATTTTCGTATTGAGCGCATCTCTGATTGATTCATCGAAGCGTTTGATTAAAACGAACCCTTTGTAGGACTTTTTGAATAAGCTTTCGTCACTAGCCTGATTTGCTTTTGAATATTGAAAATGTTTTTGTTATTGAAAACAATGCAGTTCTAGGATTTGGGATTCGGTTTCAAATTTTCTGGAAGTGTATTTAGGAAACTGAAACCTACCCTTGTCACCCTTGAACATTTCCATTGAAACAGTCTGTCTCAAAACGTGGAAAAAAACACGGACGAACAAGAAGTTAAAGTCCTTCTACCAACACACACACAAACACACACACACACATACACACATAGATTCAGCAAGTTGTATGTGTGGGTAAGATACGACGCAAAAACGGCAAGGGATGAGGATGAGGGTTGTTGTATTTATACAAATTCTCTTGATATGTTTGTATGTATGTATGCATGTATGTGTACATACAAACAAATCCAAATTGAAAAACGGAATAGAACTGCCACAAATCTCGAAATCTTGCAATCAATAGTTCAAATCCCCCCAAAAAATATGCAAAACTTTGGATTGATTTATCAGTTTAGTTGGTTGTTTTTGTTGTTGTTGTTAGTGAGTGGTACACACCTTTTTTGGCAGCCTCGCAGCCGCTCGCCACGGAACTGCACACCCACCAAACGGTCGTTGTTGTTGTTTGTTTTTTTATTAATTGTTATTTTCAGTTAAGTTTGAAGTTTTTCTTTTTATCAATTTGTGATTTTTTGCGAGTTTCTGTCCTTGGTACCGCCTAGAATAAATGCTGCCACTGAACGACACTTTGAGAGCTCTTCTTATGCGTAATTTTGTTTCATTCGATTCGACATTCGTTTCGTGTATTCCTTTTTGCCGCCGCCGACTAAAAGATACATTCGACTAAAAACACAACATAATACTGCGAGTGTGTTTGTGAGTGTTGTTGCTTGTGCTGCTGTTGCGGCTGCTTCTGCTTCTGCTGCTGCTACTCATCATCTAGCTAAACAAAAAATAAAATAAGCCCAAATGTATCTCACAGTCCGTTTTTTGATTTTGATGTGCGCGCGCTCCATAAGTTTCTCTCTCTCTCTTTCACTCTCTCTAACTACGTTTATGCGGGGCTTTGACATATCCTGCATACAACAGATTACTGTACAAGGAGAGTGTATCCAAATATCATGTTTTAGGTCACCGCATAAACGCAGTATCTGTCTCTCTCTCCTTTGCTTTCAGTGTTCATAAAAGTGTGTGTGTGTGTGAGGTGTTTTATCTTCTATTTATTTTCACTTATGCGGCAAAGAACTGCAGCCCCACACACATTTCCCCCCCACCCCCACTCTTCACTAGCATTGAAATAAAATTAACAACAACAACAACATAAAACGAAAACTGAACAACTGTAATTGTATAAACTTTGCGCGTTTTTACTTTGGCGTTTTTAGTTTAACTTTAGCCGTCGACGCGTTTGTTTTTGTTTAGTTTTCCCGAATGTTTTTGACCCACTTCGCTTGGCTAAAAGAGAGAGCGAACTAGGATTTCAAATAGAGTATCTCCAAACAACCTTCACGCACGCATTTAAAACTGGACTGGCTGGATATCTCTGGATGCACGTTTATGTTCATGCGCTGACTCTGCTTTGGCTTTGGCTTGGCTTGCTTTTGCTTTGTTGTTGTTATTTGCGCCCCTGTTTTTTGAGTCAGCGCCATAAAGCATGGACGAATTCTAGAGCATTTTGTGACAAAATAAAAAATGAATTCAATGGAAGTTGAAAAATAGTTTTTAAACTGTCAGCACAAAGATAGAAGTGAGATTTGGTAAGAAGATGTCAGTCCAAACTTTTGAATTTGTAAAATAATGCGTTAAAAAACTTGTAAAAGCAACGGATTTATATAACTTTTTTAGATTTATAAAATAAATCTTTATACCAAGGTCTAATAATCCATCCGCTCCACTTTGCCTTGTTAATGTATTTGCAAATCGCCTATGTGTTCCAATTTGATAGAGTATGCCCAAGTCGTTAACTTTTATTAAGCGAAAGTAAGAGAGTTCCAGAGAGAAAATGCCAGAGAATTTGAGAGAGTCACATTTAACGGCGCGAAAATATGGAGTTCTTGTTGTGGTTGAGATGGAGACGGAGACAGCACAAAATGATACCGGGTGGCGCACATTTTCATTTCTATTGTTGTTGTTGTCCCAAACACCCTTAAGGAACTTGTTTTCATCTGGACAGAATGCGCTCTTGCACTGACAGAAAAAGTTAGGCCCACTTTATTTCAAGAAACTACACAGGTAAACCACAGGTGTGATATCATTAGATGTACAATTGTAATCATATTGGGAAAGAAAAAGAATTGTGATTCCACCAGATCCACTCGCAGAAAACTATGTACCCATCGGTCCTATTGCAGTTACAAGATATAGTTATCGGATTGTAATAAAATATGGCCTAATTATGTGGAAGGAAATGATAATGAAAACTGCATTGCTTAAATACGCTATCAATATGAGCAAAAAAAGGTGTTCTCTCTCAAAACTGTATACTAACCGATCGTTTCGATGTACATTAGTCATCTAATATGGATTAAACATTGCTAAATTATGTGAAAACAAATCAGTTCGTCATGCTGATCTACGGATAGCTCGCTATACCGAAGCTTGTGTACCCTTTAAAAAATGTCTTTCTATGATGCTTTTTTGTATTAGACAAAGCATTGTGGTCCAGAAATTTTATAGGATATTGATATAATCCAAATCAAAGACGAAAAATATTTTAACTTTTTCTATAGAAATAAAAACTTGTGATTGGATTTAATCCAATTCTTGCATAGAAGTATATATAAGTACTAGATAACTGAAAAAAATTGATATGTCATGATATGTCTACTGATTTATAAGCTGTTAACCCTAATATTTACTGACTTTGACACACCCTGTCGAGGAATTTCAGTCAATCTGACTACCCTCCCCTTTTTTTATGGTCTTTAGATTTAAAACTTAAAACAAGAAAATAAAAATTTAATTCATTAATTACCTAATTTTTTTAATATTTTCCAATTCACCTTCAGAGCTTTTAAAAGAATGCTACACATTTTAACACATTCGAATTGGATTCGTATGAAAATGGTTTACCTCAGAGTGGTTGGGCTATATTCCGAAGTTTAAAAAAATGCATTCTTCTTGGCTGACTGTTTAAGAGAACATGCAAGATTTCTTTTGGGAAATGGGCAAAAGTGTGGCCGTGTGTGGCTCAGTAGTTAGTGTGCTGAACTGCTGGGCGGGAGGTCGTGGGTTCGATCCCGCCTCTGAACATCTAATAATAAAAGTTTTTTTTTTCCTTAGAAAATAGCTTTTGCACATACGGTCATCTCACCAGCTATTGGCGCCAGCTGTGAAGTAACTAGCCATGAAAAAGCAAATTCTCAAACCTTGCCGTTCGGATCCGGCGTTAAACTGTAGGTCCCTTTCTCTTGTGCGAAAATTTTTCGAAAATAAAGCTCCCAAATAAAGGTCCCACAAGCAAATAAGTTGCCCAAACTTAAAAAAAAAACATTCGCAACATAGTCATAAAACTAAAAATATGGTTCCATACGTAAGCAATTTAATCAAAAATAGCCGAAACGTTTCCTAATTTGGTCTATTTAGTCAAATGTTCATAACAATTTGGGAAAATTATTTGCCTGTAGGACCTTAGCTTAAGTAGATGTTATATTTTAGTATTATACTTTAATGGCTTATGTTTTCTTTTAGCTTAAAGTTATTGTTAGGTTGTCTGTACAGCAGTTTCAAATGTTTTTTTTTTTAAGATATTTTATCAAAGCTTTACTATTTTAGATATATTTTGACCTAGGTTAGTTGCTTGATCAGCTAGATCATATTAGGATCCGAGTTTACCTAATATTGGTTTAATAATAAAAAAGCATGTGTCTTTCGAATATGAAATCTAGGGAAAAATCTGAACATCCGTGTAGATAATTGATAAGAAATCCAAACCTTTTATAAAGCCATGCTCACATTTTTACTTTGGCCAAACTTTTAAAACAAATTTGGTATCAAATCGCAAAGTTTTTGCTAAAGCATAAGTGGGAGCATGGCTCATAATGTTCCTTACTACAGTAGTGGACACCAAAATTGAACAAAATGGCACTACAACAACATTAATTTTAATATACATTGCGTCGTAGAGAAGCGATGCTTGTATTTTGTGGTTATGTGTATATGTAGAAGGTAGTTTTCAAGGTCCGATTTCATATCTTCTACATATAATATAAAATATAATTTATATATTTAAATAAAATTCGACAATTATTTTTTTTATTTTTCGCAGAAATTTTAAGGAAAATCAACTTTGAACGGCTGCCAGTCAGAAACTATTTTGTAAAATGGTTCCAAATTTTGTCATAAAATAGCTTTATGTATTCAAAATCATTGCCGACCTTCGCTTTTTCTAGTTTCCCACACAACATATTCGTACTTTTGTCCAAAATCTCAGACTGCTGGCTCATTGCGCAATGGACGAATTGTTATTTTTACGTTGTAATGTCAAATTTACGTCCCATTAGAGATATGGAATTTTTAAAACCAAAATCATAAAAGAAAATAGTAAAAAACTTCTCTAGAGCCACTATTTCATTTACCAATTGTGATCCTGTACCAAGTTAATTTGGTACTTTCTTTTTTGATTGTCTTATATTAAAAAAAAAATTTATAACTAAATTGGATTTGGTTACTTTCTTTTGTATATTTGCTTCAAGAACCATGCAGAATCTGATAAAATTTAAGTGATCCCTGTGTATTTTAGCCAACTCTTATTAAAACATACCCTGTTTTATTTCCATAGGCACCGCAAGTGAGGGTAAAAAGTAGAGTAAATTTCAGTCGAGCTCCTTTGGCAACCGCAATACAAGAGAGAGTAAATGCCGGAGAGAGAGAGAGAAAGAGAGTGAGAGTCCAATTAACGGCGCATGTGGGGCGAAAATATGGATGGAGTTGTTGTTGTTGCTGATGGAGATGAACACCGACACCGGTGGCGGACATGTCTCACACACCCTTAAGGAACTTGTTTTCACCTGGCCAAAGAGTGTGCTCTTGCACTTAACAAAATTTTCGAGCGACTTTTGGGCTTGAAAATTGAATTTAAAACGGCTGCGAGAGCCGAGACCATGTCCAATTCAGTTACTGGGGTATACATTTCCTGGCTTCAGGGAACTAAACAGGTAGATCGCAGGTGTATCAGGTAAAAGGGGCTGTCCTTGTACATCTATGAATGTTTGCATGTATTTGTGTGTATGTGTTACAGTAAATCTAGGATTACATTCTAAGCCAGTGTATGTGTGTATGCAGATCCTCTGGGTTAGTCAGTCGCGTGCTTATAATACTGTAAGCTAAGCTTAATAAATGTTTATAGCCTAGACTGACCATCAGCCAAACTCCAACTCCTCGATCAGCACATTCTGCAGCTTCTGCCTTACTCTTAGCTTGCGACGCTCATCCTGCAACTTCTGCAGGAAAGGCATCAGGCTTAGCAGGAACATGCGATCAGCATCCGTCTCCTCTTGGGGCTCCGTGTTGGTGGCTGCATCCATACTTATATACTTGAAGGGCAAATCCGAGGGCGAGGACTGCGTGGAGGATGCTTTTGTTTCACTTGAAGTTGATCCCTTGGGGCTGTTATCAATCGGTTTCTGATTGATCTTTGACAGGGGCAGGCTCATTTCCTCATCATCATCGTCCAAAACTTCGATGGTAAACACACCAGCGTCCGTTGTGTTGATGTTGCGCTTACGCTGCTCCTCCTCAGTCTCCGAGGCTGCATCCTCATCAAAATCATCGTCATCCTCCTCCTGTGTGCTATCCATTTGACTATGCTCTAATTTGATACGCTTGCCGGCTGGAGGAGGCGGGCACTCCCGATCCTCAAAGAAGGAACTGATGTCCGAGAAGCTCGGCTGGTGCAGTTCCGAGTCATAGCTATCGCTTAGCTCACAAATGGGTTCAGTGGCCACGAAAGATGAATCATATTTGTGTCCGACTATGTTGTTATTCTCGGTCCAGTGGCCAGGCGGATGCTTCTTGCTGCTACTCCGCGTCTGTCGCATGATATTCTCGTGCACGGCATGCTCCATGAAGCGCATGTCATTGTAGAAACGCCACGAGGAAGGTGTCTCATTGGACAGATTGTTGCGTATGTACACCTTGCGAAAGTTGTCCCTGAGATGGCCCCACTTGATGCGACAAATATCCGCTGTGGAGGCAAACAGACACAATCTTAGTATCAATCAAGCATAGCAAGCATTGCTCTACCCACCTGGCAAATTCACATCCTGACCAACTTCAAACCAAATGGGCGTAATATCGCTGCGCTTCTGGCCAGTGGCATTGTTTCTCAACCACAGCATGGGACGGCGAGAGACCGCGGCAATCAGTCGCTTCACCGTCTCAATTGGCAGCTTGGCGGTGTTGGTGAAGGCAAACGAGGAGGCGACGGGCGGCGGAGAGACGGTCGAAGAAGATGACGCATTGTTGTTATAGGCCAGCTCCATGGTGATCCGACTTCTCTCTTTGAGCGACTCGCGCAGCTCAAGCGTTCAGGCAAAACTGAGAAGCACACCAAAAACTACGGGCGCACACAACTGAGTCAGAGTTACGTACGGTCTCGGTCGCTCGTCGTCCAACCAGTTTACGTGCCTTTTGGGCGAAGGCGAAGGCAAAGCGAAAACCAAAGAGAACGAAACGCAGGAGAACCAGCAGCAACAGGCTTTCTTTGCCCTCGCTCTTCCTCTCAACGACACACACAGAGCTCGGCTGGCAGCAATATTATCCGGATGTAAAGCTTCCGCTGTTTCTGATGTGGCTCTGGCTCTAAATGTTGTTGCTGTCTCGGTCTCGCTTTACGGTTGTTAACTCTGCTTTGGGCCGTAACGAATTCGAGTTGCGCTGCGTTGGTTCTGTCAGTCACCTACATACGTAATGACGTCAGCTATAGCCAAAGGAACTAAATGATTAGGTGTACTGTAGAGTGTATATGATCATTCCTTTGTTAGTGTGTGTGTGTGTGTGTGTGTGTGTCAGGTCCTTCTTACATTTGATTAGCCATATGCTGCACTCCTCGCAGTGTAGCGTACTTGTTGCGCTTTGTTTATTTTTATCAAAACTGGATTTCACTACGGTCGGCTGGACTGCAGGGAGATGATGATGGCTTTGCCCATAACGTAAATATTCACGCTACGCCAGTGCTTGCCAGTTTGCGGAAAAGAGAGTATCCACACACACACACACACACTCACACACATGCAAACACGTACCCACATACCGCTGAAACTTCGACTTCATTTTGCACGATTCGTGATCGTCTCTCAACTCTGCCTGCACTGCGCCTATCTCTATCTCCATTAGGTTTAGGTTCTCCTCCATGTTGTGTGCCTCTACTTTGTGCCGCTGGCTATATACGAGAGCGAAAACTGCATGCGAAGCTTATATGGTGACCCGCTTTGTGGTTATATTTTCAGCTTGACATTTGATCCTCCCCCATATGATTTTATAACCAATTGTGCACTCCGTAGCCAATGGAAGATAATGACGGAAAATTCTACGTAAAGTTAGGATTAGTTGGCAGACAAAAGCTTAAATAACTGAAAATAACATAGAAGAGAAAATAATCAAATTCAAGAGTTAATTTACGGGGCCTGTCCTAAAGGTAATAGGTCTGACTTTCTTCCGCCGCGACTGTACTTCGGAGCGTGCGCGCACCGACTGGATTCGGTAGAGGGCGTTCCTAGCTAACGAACGAGCGGCTCATTGTCTTTTTTGACATCAAAAGCATTGTCCACCATGGATTTTTTTTCTCCTGGACAAACCGTCTCCGCTAAGTTGTGCGTGGAAGTGCTCAATAGGCTCGATTTCTCATTGGATTTGTTCATTTCGCTGCATTTTCGGCTTGCACCACTCACAGAAACACCTTGCGAGAAAATGCCTGTCCTGACTCTCCAGGTGCTCGGAGACAACTGATCAGCCTCCACCGAATCCAGTCGGTGCGTGCACGCTCCGAAGTACAGTTACCTTTAGGACAAACCCTGTAGAACGGAAGCTTTGCTTCAATTCCTTTAAATTTGAATTGTAGTTAATTACTATAAGGGCCGAGAACCTAGACTTTTGTGGGGAGAACATTAAGGCGTCACCATAAAATAGCTTTTCAAACTTAGCCGTTCGGATGCGGCTTTAGAATGTAGGTTCCTTTCTATATAATTAGCGCACAACCCAAGAGATTAAGAGAAGCTCTGCTGCTCCAGGCCATATGATGGTTGAGATGTTGACGATTTGCTGTATTGTCCGGTTCTTCTGAATGTTAGTCTGGTTTGGCTGATATTGACGAAGTGTTCTGGTGAATGGCTGGACATAAATCTACTCTGATATGAAAAAAATGTTAAATCCTGAATATACTCAACAACGGAAGGTCCAGGCCTAAAACTATGTAGTGATTTCTCTTCCCAATCTAGACTTAAACTTATCGTTCCGTTTTCCTGATCACTGTAGTTTGTACTTCTGTTGTAGTTATAGGTGAGGACATGGTACCAAACCTTCACTGCCATTGTCCAGATACGATTAGAAGACTACGGGTCGATTTCTGTTCTCTCAGATAGCTGCTATGTGACAGATAGTCATCGATTTTACAACGTTATTTGTTACTTTATGTGACAAATAGCTTTATGTAAAAGACGTGAAATCGGCTCTTAATCTAATACTCAACCTCTCAGTGACATCCGAGCTAGAGATTTCATCTCTAATTAAGTTAATTCGGGGATTTTTCTATATTTTACTTGTGTTTTTAACAGGGACCGTAAATAATGATTATTTTATATTTTTTAATGTAAAAAATCATATACTTAGAAAAGTCGTACAAATAAAAGAACTATACCAATTTGGTTCTATTTGCATCTAATATGCATATCTGCAATGATTTTCGACTTAATGATTTTTTGGACATATTCCTCAGTAATAATTATTAAACTTTGAGTTTTACTAAAAAACTCTGATTTTAATTGTTATTGTCTGAGTGAAAAAATAATACTTACAAAATAATGATTATTTTGTGATTTTTATTTTTTCGCTCAAAAATATCGCTCACGGTGCTATTACGACCATACGAAAAGGAACTGAAACAAAATAACTATATATTCTTAGGATGTGAACCAAGGCGAAACTTTGAAGCCAAATTTTGATTAAAAAAAACTCTTCCTTTAGGCGCGATTTTGGTGGTCAATGTGGCACTGGCGATCTGACACCGGATTTTAATAGATGTCGGCGAGATAAGACGAAAATAATTAGACCAAGTTTTCCAATTTTTGCATAGTTTTCAAGATATCCGCCCACAAATGTATAAAATTTCACATAAAAACTTACAAAAAAAAAAAAAGGGCATAGCCGGATTTGTAGTGGAACCGGCCTCCGACGCTTTTAATTTTTTGAGTATGCAGTTTCAAAGTACACTAACCGAAAGTAGTTTAGCGATTTTTTTTACACTTCTAGTACCAACCCTAGATTTTTAACAGCGATTTTTATCATATCAATCACAATCCTTTTTCGAGCTTTCTATCCATTAAATAATTCTACATTTTTTTCTGGTCAAAGATGGCATGTATACACTCCCCCGGAACAGTTTTCCAGTTTTTTAAAATGCAATCCGTTACCTACAAAATTACGCGAAATTTTTAACACCATTTATTTAAGGCATCCAGAAAGGGTTTCACTTTCATGTTTTACATGTCCAATTGTCGTTCCTAAATACAATTTCTGCAATTTTTTCGGAATTTTAAAAGTTGAAGAGTCGAGTTGTAACGGGCTTCTAAAGTTTTTGTAAATAACCCATACGCAGTGTTGCCTATTATCATATATTTTTCCATTTATAAATAGTCTGCGATGATTTTATTTATAAACTATGCAAATTTGTAAATATTTTATTTCCCCTTTTGAATTTCAAACAATGACATCAATTGAAATGAACTAATAACTTCGTTTATAAAAATTTTTATTTGGTGAACGTGTCGTATGATTAATATTTAAAACTCTGTCGCGCCCATTTAAAATTAAAATACAATTTTTTCAATTATTATATATACAACAAATATTAGCTTTGGGAATGCTGAGACCTCCTTTTTTCCATTTTGCCAGTTTGGGGACCGCTCTAGTGAACACTGTTTACTGAACAACCATAGATAAATAAACTGGTCTTGTGATTGGAGCTGAATGAACTGGAACCGCCAAAAGGTCAAAGTAGTGGCGCCACCTATGGCTGAGTATTGAAATACCTCAGCTAATATTATTCAACGCTAGAGTGAAATTTATTTAAAAGCTTTATTTTATAAAAATTTGGCCGCAAATCGATAAATAATACTCCTTACTAAATATGCGTAGAAGGTACAAAGCATCTATCTACAAAACTGTGGAAAAATAAATTTGATATGCCTGCAAGTATAAGAAGTTTATGTCATAACTCGAAGCGTCGGAGATGCTTCCTTCAGTCTCTTACATACATTTGCACAATGATCAATGATCATGATCCCCTTTAACTCATTTTTTATGGGTACTGGGTATAAAAATCGAATCGAAAAAGCAAGAAATTTAAAGCAAAAATTTAAAAATTTTTAAAAATCCAGTTATTAGTTTGCGATTTATTTTTGTGTTTTATCTGCCTCTAATTGGATCTTCGCTGGAAGTACGGGTTAAGTAATCAATGTACAAACCAGTATGCCTTTACTACCGCTTTCTACAAATCACATAAAACTATTGTGGCAACTTTTTCAGCATTGGAGGCCAACATACATAGCTATTCACTGCTTATGAATTTAAATTTTTCCTTCAAGTTAAATTAATAAAAAAAACAACTAGAGGTGGGATTTTGTAAAACTAGAGATGAGCGCTTTATTTCGCACTTGCAATCGACGAAATAATAGTGGTATTCCTGAAAGTTGATTTGCTTTTGATTTGCTTTCGTGAAAGCAAAAGCAAAGCAGTTGGTGGAACGACCCTGATTTCATTTTGATTTGCTTTCAATTGGCGCCAAATTTAAACATTCGCGGGTAAGCAAAAATGACAAATGAAATTGTAAAATTGAATTTTCTAATCTTCTTTAACAATAGTATGTGATCAGAATCTGTAGTTCTAAGAAGTTTGTAACTTAACTAAGGTGAATTCAATTAATTATGTATTTGTTTATGACCACAGAAAGTGAGTGCCATTTGACAGATCCAAAGAGGAAGAGGCAGGATAAAATAGTGGAAGAATTTGTAACCTCGAACCTTCTAGGAGAGCTGTGCAAATATGTAAGCCTGAACACCTTTGACCATGTCAAGCACAAGCTCCAAGAACTCGGGCACTTATGAATCTGTCCACTTAAGGCCGCGGGCCTTGTTTTCAGTAGTCTCGAATGCAGTCTTAGATGCAATAAATAGTTATCATTTAATTGCTAAAATATGGAAAGCAAAATAACTTACATTTTTTATATTTAAATCACAACAAAATTTAAACAAACACCATGCGCGCGGAGCCATTTTTTCTACGAGAACGGTCTCACTAAAACGAAATCAAATCGAAATCAACTTCGAGGCTGATTTCGCGAAAGCAATTAGTATGACCTTAATTTCCTTACATTTTCTGGGCACACTGCTCATTTTGTATGGAGCAGCTGTGATCAGCTGTTTCGCGAAATCAAATCGAAAGCAAATCAAAAGCAAATCACTTTCAGGAATACCACTAATGTAAACAGAGTATCTACATATCTACCTTAAGCTTAGTACGTAGACAAAGTAAAACGTCCGCTAGCGAAATTGTCAACTAATTTCGATACGAGGGTAGCGTACGGTGCAGTATATCAAAATACCACAAATTGAGAAACGGTCACACTGAGCTGATTGGCTTGCATTTGAATTTAGTTAATTGTTTCTGCACATATTTAGGGATTTTTGGAGGATATATGGAATGGAGAAGTCATGGGCAATGCAAAATCTTACCATTCGTCTCATAATCCCAATCGATGATTTGTGTCAAGTTTTTGCTGCTGACATTCCGGCAGGTAGGTGTTGGTAAAATGACCAACTATTTTTTCTGCTTCTGAGCATTGAATCAGTTGTTTCTGGTTGTCAAGTTAGCACCTCTGTCTGTCAAGCTAGCTGCGCGATGGGCTTTGCGATGCTCAGGAACGCAAGTTTTAGTTTGTTTGAGTTCGACCCAGCGTAATCACGAAATATATGGTTTACATCAGAGTAAGGCTAAAAAGTGAGAGTGTATTGGTTTGCGACAGCTCCGGCTTGTGTATAAATGAATAGCTAAACGTCTTCGGTGTCTTACATATATTTCGCAACTTTGAAATAAGTACTCATCGATAGACTATCGGGTGACACGTTGTGCATCGAGTTGCAACGCTGTGATATCGATATGACTATTTAGCGCGTTGACCCCAAACCAACTATTGAAACCGCTTTTTTTTATGGAGTTTTTCCCCTATTATTTCGAGAATAACTCCGAACCTAGTTTAAAGGGAAGAAGTCCATTAAACTACATAGAGATATACAAATCGCTTTTATTTGACGTTCAACGAAACTCAAAGATCCCTAATAAGTACTTGGTGAGGAAAGAATAGGAAGGGGGTTGGGTGGGTGGGGGAGTTGGTATATATTCTAGACAACAATTACACATCGTTCACAAATTTTACTTGCTTAACAATACAAAAGTTCATTAATAAGTATGAGAGGAGTCGATTTAAGAATCTGGAATACATTTATATATATATATCTGTATAGTAAGGTATATGTAGGGTCTATGTATACTTAAACGTTAACCACCTTTAGCTTAATACTATGCCTTGCGCCTGCGCTCAGTTTCCTTTGTCCCTCCTTCCTTAAATATTTACCACATTAGCCCCATCTTCGTTGTGCTCATCTTCTAGGTTTAAGTTGGATGAGCCTCGTCGCTTAGCGGCATTTGAACCTCCGTTTCCTCCTCCTCCACTTGCTACAGTCATAATCGAATAGCCTTTCCTACGCTCCTTCTCCAGTCCCAAATCCAGGCCATTGCCATGACCATTGCTACCCAGGGCCATGGAGCAATGTCCGTTGCCGTTGCCATTTCCATTGCCCGCCTCGTTAATGAATGCGTCCATATGATCAATGGTATCGTTCAGAGCAAAACTCTGATCCCGCCGCTCGCTCTTCTTCCACAGGTAATAGAACTGTACGAGTTCTCGCATGGTACGAGTGCGCACCTGAAAGACCACCACCACACACACACACACACCAGGATGGATCAATGACGATTGCGGGACGACGACATGGTACTGATCTTTACCTGATTCTGACGTATCTGATAGAAATCCTTACCGAATTTCTGTATGCCCTCTTCGAATTTCTGACACTCCGCCTCGGACCAGCTGCTCATGGTGTCACTCAGGGGTAAAACATTCAGACGCTTTCGTCGCAAAGCCTCCTTGAAATCATATCCACACTGGACCAGCAAATGTAAGGCCTGCTCGTTATCCTTGACCACAGACTCCAGATCGTTGGACACATTTGAAGGCTGGACAGGAGGATTTGAAGGCGGCTTAATTTTGGGAGGGGTTATAGGGGCAGCCGCTACCAGAGCATTCTCATCCACAGCTAAACCCTCTCCACCCTCCTCCGGCGGAGCTAATGCTCTAGTCTCTTGAATCTTGGCCAGATAGTCCTCTACCTCATGCTCGCTCACTTGGCTGGGCTCCCAGATCAGTTGATCTTCGTTTTCATAGGGCAAAATGTCGCCGTACAAAGAAAGCCCGTCTGGTATTTCAGCTTGATAGGCAGATCCCACCATAATGACCTTTCGGGTATCATCTGAATCTGTATCCGTGTCCTCATCGTCTTCGCCATCTATCTCTTCGAATAGAGTTTGCAGAGGGCTGACTGAAAGATTAAAATTAGAAAATGTTCACCTAATTTTCGCAGGGATTTGTTAAGGAGACCTACATCTTTCATGATCTTCAGTAGCTTCCTGGGCCTGTGTAGGGCTCTCACCAAAAGATTCATCTGGATACAGATCCATTAAGTGGGAGCGATGCGGTTTCTTAGGCAGCTCCGGCAAATCATCCAGCACAGTTTCCTCACGCTCCTTTAGCTGTGCCTGCTTCTCCTCCACATCAGCAGCTGCAGAAGTGGATGCGGCTTCTGAATGTTCCAAATGCTGTCTCTTGGGGGCTCTTCGCCGCCTACTTGAACTGGGTCTGGCCTTGGAACTGCTGCTGCTGCTGGCGCATGTGGGCATCGAGGCCAGGCCACTGTACTTGGCCAACAGCTCCTCAATGGGCATTTCACTCTCTTCCCTAAGTGTGGCAATTTCATCATCCGGATTGTGAGACTCCAGATCAGCCATGGCCTCCTCCTCATTTAGTGTGGCCTCGTCATCAAAATCATTGACCATCATATCAATAGAGGGCTCAAATGTGGTGTCTGTCAGCGATGAGCTGGGGGAGATGGGAGGCTGGACACTTGCATCCGCAGTTATGGCTGGAGATTTGCGTCTTTCCCGCTTGGCGGGCGTTACAAGTAGAGTGGATGCTGCCGTTAACAGGGTGCTAGACTCAAAGTCCACCGATGCCTCGGAGGCACTGTGCAAAAAACCTGATGCCATTATATTAAGGCTTTTGTTTCAATTTATTGTTTAATTTGTTGTATGCTTTTTAATTTTAATTGTCGTCTCTTTTTTTGCTGGTTTGGCATTTGGTCTGGCATTCTCAGCCAGGGCAAAACCTGGTCACACTGGCCATTGTTAGGGATGGACATTATTTGAAAGTCACGAGTATTTCTGAAAATTGTCACGCACAGTGGGTTTGTTAAAAACATTTAGTATTTACTACTTTGAACATAAACTCTTTAGTGCCCAAAATACCGTTATTTGCTTTCCTTATTCCTTTTTGTGTTCGATTTACGTTTTTCTACTAATTCGGGGAAGTCCAATTATTAAGTTCGTTGCGCTTGCAATACATGCCAGCTTGCGTCAGCTACTGCAGTCGAAAATTTTAGCAGTTCCGACGCAATTATTATTTTGTAAAAAGTTCAAATTAAAAAGTTTTTTAAAAATGCAATCAAAATTTTTGCAGTGTTGCTGATAGTATCAAGGACGCAAAACACAAAACCCACTCCACAAAAAAGTTTTCGTTGCTTTTATAAGGTATCCCGTCTAGAGGCGGTCTTGGAACAATTCGGGGAAAAAATTATGAGGTAAGTTTGAAAGTGGAACAACTGAAGACATATTTAAGTCCAAGAAATTGAATCAGTAGACACGAAACCACTACAAATGCATTGAACCAATTTTTATGTGGAGACTGAGAAATTTTTGAATTCGATTGATTTTGACATTGATACGGACGGAGAAGAAGGATGGAAGGACGATTTGACTGATGATGTTTGCGAGGCAGCATTTCCTGACAATGAGGAAGATCTAAAACAATTGAAAGAGCGGTAAATATACCGGATTTTATGTTGGCTTTAGAGATTTGTGTAACTTCAACCGAAAGTCCAACTCCATTGGCGAATTTGTTATAGCTTTTGCTATAATTTTGAGATATATTGCGGCACAGGAGGCAACGATGTTCAAACTGGCTTACCAGATCTTGGTGCGGCAGCAAATGTAGTTGTTCAATATTCTCGCAATATTCCCGGTTTCAAAAACCAGATTATCTACTTCGACAATTTCTCTCGAATCGCATTTCAAATTTTAAGCTGCCAAACAAGTGCGTGGATATTCTATTGAATTTTTTGGATCTGCATCAGGAGTTGAAATGTGTTTGACGGTTTGGAAGAACAATAAGGCAGTGTAACTTGCTTCGTCCTACGCGGGCTCAAAGCCTTTCACAAATGAATCGAATTCGAAAGGACAGGTTTCACGTTTTGTTGTGTGAGTATCGCTTACACTCACGATGCTTTGATGTGATAAGCTCAAGAGCTTATTTTCAAATCACAAGCTCTCTCAATGGTTATACAATTTATAATTTATAATTAGCAATAAAGTAGAAATACCAGCAACATAATCAGATCCTACTCAGATCACTCCCAGAACCCACCTAGATCCCACAAAATTCATACACAGATCCAACCAAGACCCACCCAGATTCTGCCCAGATCCCACCCAGATCCTACCCAGATCCAACCAAGCTAGATCCCACTTAGATTCCACCCAGATTCCGCCCAGATATCTCCCAGACCTCACCCAGACCACATCCACCCAGATCCCACCTAGATTCTAACTTGATTCCACTCAGATTCTACCCAGATCCGGCCCTGATCCCATCCTGTTCCCACTTAGATCCTAAACAAATCCCATCCACACCCTACCCAGATCCCACTTAGATCCCACCCAGATCCAACCTAGCTAGATCCCACTCAGATCCTACCCAGCTGCCCCTCCTCAGCATTTTTCCTACCTCTTCGCTTCCCGCCCTCTGCCCATCCTCTTGTGTGTGTGTTTTTTTTTGGTATGCGAACCATGGTTGGGTGATCTTCCAAAGATACGCCATGCACCTTTTGACCTGCTTTTTTCCCCGCCGGGACTGCCAATTGTGTGAGTGTTTGCTGGGGAAACTCCACAAAACAACGGTTTGATGCTGCTCTCAGGGCCCTGTCTTTTCAGTACTTACCCTGCAGAGAAATTGTCAACTAGTAACAAAAAAAAAACTGTCCTTTACCTAGTTGAAATACAAGTAGAATTAAACTGGTAGCAAAATTTCTAAATTCGGGTGAGTTGGGCAACAAAATTCATTAGCTTCCGAAGAAATGCACGTTGTAATTAAACTGGTTGCAAAAGAATTTATAATGAGTGAGTTGTCCGACAGATGTCGATATACCATTATACTGTGCAGCGACATAAACAGACTTTCATAAGGACCACACAAGGGACAACTGGTATTTAACTGGTTTAAAATGGCTGCTAGATGGGACAATTGACACATTCCTATAACATGCCTGTATAAAATGGACGACTTCAATACATGGATTCGAGTTTCGAGTTTTGAGGGACCTATTCATTTCTGGTTGTAAACTAGACACTTTCCCTGCAGGGAGGTTTTAACTTGTTTCATCATAGTTTGATATTAAATATATATAACAATATATAAAACTCGATCCGTACAAAAGTAAACAAACCACCGGAACAAACCTTTACTTTGAAGACATAAGAACAAAAATACTTTTTTTCTCGAAAAAAAAAAATTTGGACCCTCTTGTGTTAAAATTGTCACGCACAGCGGTTTTGTTATAAGCATTTAGTATTCACTTTTTAAACTATTCACTATTTTGAACGTTAATAAAGTTGTTAAATAAACATACGTTATGTTACAAATTCTTTCCGCCTTCTTATTTCACGTTTTCGCATTTATTTAAAAATCTTTTTTTTGAATCATGGCTTAAAATTAGGAATGAATAAGTGATAAAATGAATTAAACTTTTATGAATATGAGATATAAATTAACAAATTCTTATGGTATTTTTGCCCATAACCACAATGGTGCCCTCATCCTGCACCTCCTTTAAAGCATCCTCAAACTGCTCACGTGTTATCATCTGAAAATTTAAATTAAATATTGAAATTTCTCAGTTTCACTCCATTTTAGTTTCAAACTTACAATTTGGGAACCCTCTTTGATTTCCTTGAACAGCTTCTGATAGGGCACGGTGGGGACTTTGCCCTTCTTCTTAAGATTCTCTTTGATGGCGGCCACCAAATCGGCGCGCTTCTTTGCGGGCGGCGGTGGACAAACCGGTGGTTAAGATGCCCACATCAATCTTGCCCGATAAGGGATCCGTGGCCGATTGCTTAAGGGCCTCACGATGCAAACGCCAGGCCTCCTCCACATCTCTCAATTCTACGGTGCCGCTTAGACGCACCTTGGCATGAGCTTCAGACAAACGTATTAGGCTTTCCAATTGACGGGGATAGGCAGAGATTTGACCACGACCAGCGCCCACTTTGCGCATATCCACATAGGCTTGAATCAAACGCTGCTGGGCCTCATCCGACAAGGTGGGCGACAAATGCTCGCGGGCATAGGCTATGTAATCGCGCAAGACACTCATGTCCTAGGACAATGAAACGGTAAGGGATGACCGACTAATAAAAAGTAAGGGTAGACATACAAACATGGTATCCTCCTCCTCATGTCGCGTCACATAGTACAAAGACACCAAATGGCTGGCCAAACGCTTGTCAAACAACTCATCCTGCGGATCCAACACCAAAAAGATCAAATCAAAACGGGAGAGCAGAGTATGTGGCAACTGGACGTTGTCAATAATGTTCTTGCGTTTGTTCCACTGCGACTCGGCGGGATTGGCAGCAGCCAAAATAGAAGTGCGGGCATTAAGCTGACAAATGATACCCGCCTTGGCAATGCTCAATGTTTGCTGCTCCATCACCTCATGCAGAACACTGCGTGTGGAATCGTTCATTTTGTCAAACTCATCAATGCAGCACACACCATTGTCGGCCAGGACCAAGGCTCCCCTGTAAGGATTAAGTTACTATAAGAAGAGAGGGCACAATGGGGATTGAGATCAACTCACGTTTGCAAAACCAATTGGCGTGTCTCCGGATCCTTGGTCACATAGGCAGTCAAACCCACAGCCGAAGAGCCACGTCCGGAGGTATATTGTGAGCGTGGCACCAGATTATAAACATACTGCAACATCTGAGACTTGGAAGTACCAGGATCCCCACATAATAGCAAATGAATCTCTGACCTAAAGTTCTGACGGCCCAGAGTGGAGTGTTTCTTTTTGGTGCCTCCAAATAGCTGGAGTAAAATACCCTTTTTGATATCATCATTCTCGTAGATAGAGGGAGCAATGGCTCGAGCCAGACGATCGTAGATATCCGGCTTTTGGGACAGCAATTGTAAAAGCTCTATGCGCTCTGGGGGAAATATGTGATCCTTGCTATAAAGATAAACCATTAGGCTAAAGGTAAGATTAAGCTAAGGTATGGTCCTACCCCTCCTCCTCCTCGTAGAGTCGTTTGTTATCCACTTTGCGGAAATGTACCACATCCACATGAGTCTTGTACACACTCTTCACATTCAAACCCTTGCCCTTTAGGGGAGTGGCTCTGTAAATGCCCGTGACGGTGACACGATCTCCAGGTTGTACCTTGTCCACCAGATCATTATGTGCATACAGCAAAACATTGTGTGGCGTTTGGCCTGCAGCCATGTCATCCGGAGACTCTTGCAACTTGATCAGTTGCTTATCCGTGAACTCGGAACGATTGTGTATCAAACGGAAGCAGTGATTGGTATTACAATTGGTACACAAAGTGGGCTGAGATATGCGACCACGATCCACCTCCACGGTGGTGCAGAATGAGCAAATGTTGCAAGAAAAGAACGCCTCACGCATCTCGGGTATAACATTCGATGAGCGTATAACCATACCGCTAATACTGATCAATTGGTCCATATCCTCGGGATTAAGAGAACGCATATTGCGTGTTTTGTCCGCATTGAACGGACGCACCTGTATCTGATGCTCCAACAAGGCAGCCGGATAGCGTTCAAAGAACATTTCATTGATGGCCATATCAAAGCCTGGAATAACTTCCTGAGGATAGCATATCAATTGTCTATACAAATCCTGATCAAACGTCTTTAGATGGGCACAATTGAGATTCAAATACGGCTCCTCTAAAGTATGAATCTCTTCCATCTTTTGCAGATACAAAGGCTGATTGACATCTATATTCTCGGAAATTTCATCCTGTTCTGCACTGGGGTCTATGAAGCGCATTATGAACGACTTGAACTTGGACTTGCATTGACTGACCACCACATTGGTGCCCCACACAACCAATTGAGGGGCAGAAGAGGCTTCGGACACCGGATCTGTGGTCTCTGAGCCCTTTTCCGCTATAGGTTCCAGCTTTAACAAAAACAATTATAAAAACTAGGCTATTGGCGCTTGTCTATCATTCTACTTACCCCTGATCCTCCTCCTATGGCCACTTGACGTATGCGCTTATCTGTTCTTATATCCGGGCGGGCACGCAAAGGTGTACCCCGTATGCCTGAGCGTGGTGTACGTATGGATCCCATTGAACTAGGTGTACCATAATTAAGCGGCGAGCTCAAATCAATCTCGCTCATGTTGGCCCCCAAGCCTCGAGCCGGACTTGTAGCCGGCAAACTGATGTGTCCTGGCGATGTGGGTGGCAAACTGATGTTATCCGAAGGTCTGGCTCCCACACGTCCCGGACCCATACGCATTGGCGTGTCCACATCCTGAGTGGCAATTCCTCTAGTTGGTGTACGCGCACCCTGTTTAGGAGTAGCTCCACCTACACTGGGGGATCTAGCGGGGCTTGACATTTCGGCTGAGTGTTTGTTGTTTTATTTTGTGTTTTATTTTTACTTTCACAACAAATATTTATTTATTTGGCTTCTTCTATTTTTATATTGTGTGACGATGCCTCGCTGGTTTCGCTGCTCCTCAAAAGCGCGGGAAATATTGACAGATGCAGCCAAATACCAAGGGGTACGTATCAGTGTGGCCAGATCAGTTTATTTTCTCGTCGAGTATTAGAGAGGAGCAGCCCCTGAGTCGCTGTGACTGATCGTGACCATTTAGAAAGTAGAGTGCAAGCTTAAGGAGATGCAGTTTATGGTTTGGAAAGTCATGGAAGCACAAACATGTTAAAAATTTAATAATAGTTTTCTTGGTATTTCGGCCTTCTAGCTAATATATGTGTCCCAGTTTGTCAGTTTATGTGACACCCAGTAGCGAAAAAGTCACCGCTACTGCGAAATGCGAAACAGAAGTACCCAACAAGCAATTTAGCAAACGGTTTGCAAACCTAGAGTAAAGTAAGATTGATTTTGCAAGCGTTTCATGCTCACTCTTTCTCGCTCTCTTGGCAAAACTTCTGATCTTTTAGTGCAGAGTTCCCCAGCTATAGCCCTGGGAGCACAAACTTACTTGCCGAAGTAATACTTCATTGTGTGTTAGAGAGAGACACAGCTACGTTTTAGCGCTCTCCCCTAGGGGGAACCCTGTTTTAGTACTAGGCAAATACAGCTGCATCTGGTAAGGTAGGCAAAAAAAAGTTAGCCCAGAGCAAAGGCAATCTTGTATCTCATTCTTGTTGTCTTTCTTGAAGAGCGAAAAAGTGTATTAGGAAAAAATGTGGGAAGCAGATTTTATCCGATTGCCAACATCAAGTGCAAAGGAAACTTACTGAGGATAAGATTTCGCCATTGCCATTCGTCGTAGGAAACAATGCTTTCTTGCCCTTTAAAGTCAATTATTTACATGTATATATAATTTTCACTTGCGAAAATGGAGGCAAGGAAGAGGATTTTGTATATCCCTCAAAAACAGGGAAAACGCTCATTTAATTTAATTTTAGTATTTAAATAAAAATAACCAGACAGAACATTCAATAAAATAAATGTTTAAAACAATGATTTCCTGCGATAGCCCCGGCGCGAACTTACTTGTCGAATATTTACTTCATACACAATGACACACAGTTAGAAAGAGAAACAGTCACGATTTAGCGCTCTCTTCTGGGGGAACCCTGGTTTAAAACGCATTATAATTTTACTTACAATACGTGTTTTGTAACCGTATTTGCAAAGATTGTGGAAGTCGTATAAAAATGAACTGAACATGTTTAGCAAGCGTCTTTTTTAGCTTATAAAGATGGGTGCGTTTCGATTATAAATTGCTTACTTTGATGCGTTTTATAAATGTCACAGCAGCGTTTGCCTGTATTTTTATATGAAATTGTTTGCTGGGCAAGTACCACATCTCTAGCTAATTGTAGAGTGGCCACTCTAACTCAAATAATTTTGCCGCCAACATTAAAATTTAATATATTTCAAACACTTTGTGAATTAAATTTAAATCGTTTCATCGAAAAAATAAGCATTTGCATAGCAATAGTATTTTTAGTAGAATTTTTGTCAAAAATAAATATCGACATATCGACCCCTCACACCTTTTGGCAACCCTACCCTTTGGAAACAATACAAATACAACGTCAGAAGTGAGAGAGAGCAGAGAACGAAAGGTTCTATTTGTATTTGTTTCATTTTTAAGCAACATTTTGTTGTTATTGGTAGTAAAACTACCAATGTAGAATTTATTAAATTTTCAGTATTAATTTTATTTAATTTTTTTGGCTTAAAATTCAAAGTGTTGAGGAAAAAAGAAATGGCCCTTTAAAAACATCTTAAGCAAACAAAATTTTGAAACGAATTAAAGTTGGCAAGCAGAGAGGCAGAAGGAAACCTAACGGGTTTTTAGAAGAGGAGTCGGAGTAAAGTGCGGAAACGGAACAGAAATAACCATGTCAAGCGAAGAGATGTTATATGCAAAGGTATTTAACACATTAACATTATATTAAAGCCCTACAAGTGCATCGTTGGCAATTGCGTTGGTGGTGCCGCCGCCCGCCAATAGTGTTAAGAGTCGGGCTCACAGAAAACGGCAGGTGTATGTGTGTGTGTGTGTGTGTGAAAGAAGCGGCTGATTGGAAGACCTCATTCACTCACTATTGATGTCATTGGGGACTGCATATTTTGTGTTGTTTCTTTTTGGCAATGAATCAGAGTCTTATCAGCAGTCTGATAAGCCGCAATAATGACTACTCTTACCCTTTCTTTCTAGGGCGCCAAAATCTGGGTGCCCCATGCGGAACAAGTATGGGAGAGTGCCACCTTGGAGGAGAGCTATCGCAAGGGAGCTGGTTTTCTTAAAATCTGCACCGAATCGGGCAGTTTAAAGGAAATCAAACTCAAGGCAGATGGCAGTGACTTGCCGCCCTTAAGAAATCCTGCCATTCTGGTGGGACAGAATGATCTCACCACTTTATCGTATTTGCATGAGCCGGGAGTGCTGCACAACCTACGGGTGCGCTTCTGTGAGCGCCAAATCATGTACACCTATTGCGGCATTATTTTGGTGGCCATCAATCCCTATGCAGAGATGCCCCTGTATGGACCAAGTATTATACGTGCCTATCGAGGTCATGCCATGGGTGATCTGGAGCCACATATATTTGCCTTGGCCGAGGAGGCCTATACCAAACTGGAGCGTGAGAATTGCAATTTGAGCATCATTGTCAGCGGCGAGTCGGGAGCGGGCAAAACAGTTTCCGCCAAATATGCCATGCGTTACTTTGCTGCAGTGGGCGGCTCGGAATCGGAAACCCAGGTGGAGCGCAAGGTGCTGGCATCTTCGCCCATTATGGAGGCATTTGGTAATGCCAAGACCACGAGGAATGACAACAGCTCTCGCTTTGGCAAGTTTACCAAGCTGCTGTTTAAGAATCAAATGGGCGTCATGTACCTGCAGGGAGCCACCATGCACACCTATCTGCTGGAGAAGTCTCGTGTGGTATATCAGGCTCAGGGTGAGCGTAATTATCACATTTTCTATCAGCTGTGTGCGGCGCGTGCCAAATATCCGGAACTGGTGTTGGGTAAGCTGTGGAATCTGTTGAATATAAAACCCCCAGTTAATCCTTTTTCGTTTGTTTGTTAAGATCATAAGGATAAGTTTCGTTTCTTGAACATGGGTGGAGCCCCGGACATTGAACGCATTTCGGATGCAGATCAATTCAATGAGACGGTTCAGGCCATGAGTGTTTTGGGCTTCTCCATACAGCAAATTGCGGATATAGTGAAAATTCTGGCTGGCATTTTACATTTGGGCAACATTGAGGTGTCCAAGAAGTACAGCGAGGGCAGCGAAGAAGTGGACACCGAGTCCTGTGAGATTTTTGTAAGCATTCCTTACACATTTCTATAAACACTTTATGACTCCCTTTTGTCCCTTTTAGCACAACGATTTGCATTTGCAAATCACTGGAGATTTGTTGAAGGTCAATTCGGATGATTTGCGTCGCTGGCTTTTGATGCGTAAGATAGAGTCGGTCAATGAATATGTACTGATACCCAATAGCATTGAGGCCGCTGAAGCGGCTCGCGATGCCTTGGCCAAGCATATCTATGCGAAGCTCTTCCAGTTTATTGTGGGTGTTCTCAACAAGAGCCTCAATAATGGTAGCAAACAGTGCAGCTTCATTGGCGTCCTCGATATCTACGGCTTCGAAACGTTTGAGGTGAACTCATTTGAACAGTTTTGTATCAACTATGCCAACGAGAAGCTCCAGCAGCAGTTTAATCAGCATGTGTTCAAGCTGGAACAGGAGGAGTACCTTAAGGAAGGTATTACCTGGACCATGATTGATTTCTATGACAATCAGCCCTGCATAGATCTCATTGAGACGCGTTTGGGAGTGCTCGATTTGCTGGACGAGGAGTGTAGGGTAAGTCGAATCCGATTGCTTACAAAACTACGCTTAACAATTTCATTTTGCAGATGCCCAAAGGCTCCGATGAAAGTTGGGCGGGCAAACTGATTGAAAAGTGCAACAAATTTCCTCATTTTGAGAAACCGCGCTTTGGCACCACAAGTAAGCTTACACAGGATCTAATCAAGCATTATCCTTAATTAATCATTTTTAGGTTTCTTTATCAAACATTTCTCGGACACGGTGGAGTATGATGTCAATGGTTTCTTGGAAAAGAATCGCGATACCGTCTCCAAGGAGCTTACCCATGTTCTGGCCGTTTCTAACATGTCTCTGTGTAAACAGGTCATGTCTCTGGAGGAGATTGATACCCTTAGTGTGGATGCCAATAAGACATCCACATTGGGCGGTCGTGTGGTGATTAGTGCTGGCCGTAAACAGGTTTGTCGTTAGCCCACGTTTGGGGTAGTTAGATTTCAATTATTGCTAATTCGTATATTGTATTTTCCATACGCTTTTTTGTCTTGTCCCACATCGAATCTCTGCAACACTGAAATGACACCGATCCTGAAACAGCAACTGAATGAAACACGCCGACGAGTTAGTTATTATCTTATATATTTTGTGCTAACCCAAACTTTCAAATGTTTATACTAATAAGGATAAGGGGACAATTATGGTGGACTTATAACCAACGACTTTTTTAGATTGACAGTTTTTGAGACAGACTTTGTGAAAGAAAGTATGCGTCGCAATGTTTATGGTACTCGCAATTTTTCACCTTTTCTTTGGGTCATAGAACTTTGAGCTTAATTAAGAATCATCTGCCTACTAATTTAGACGTTTCTAAATATTCATTAATAACATGTCGATCTTATTCCTTTCATATACGTACAGCCTTAGCGATTCTTTTACAAATCAGCATCAAATACCTAATTTTTTCATTTGAGTATTAATTTTTTTCTGGTTTCTCGGGATTTTCCTTATGGTTACCAGTTTTTTATCCCTCAAAAACCTTATGTCTGCCCAAACCGCTCATCCCATTGTAATTGCTTGCCCCAGGTTAAAAAATTGCCAAATAATGTAACAAAAACCGCGAAATTTGCAATAGCTAAAATGTACCAAAAAATCGGGAAATTTTTAAAATTTTTCAAGGACCTTTGGTTAATAGACCTAAGGCGATTGGATAAATATCAATTGAAGACGCATATAAGAAAAAAGTAAGATTTAATAGATAGTAATAGCAGGGATGCAAACCGGTTCTGAACCGAACCGAACCGCTTTTTTCGCTCGTGAACCGAACCATAAACCGAACCGGTGCGTTTTCAAAAATGCTGAACCGAACCAAAAACCGAAAAATAAAATGGTTCGGTTCGGTTCACTTTAGCTAGGTAGCTTTAAAATATTAGGAAAGTACTTGGCAAAGCAGAGTTGTTGTAAAAAAGCTAAGAACATCAACCTTATTAAATTCGCTAAGGACTCAAAATTGTAATAAGCCAAGTCTTGATTGTATTACACTGTGCAACACTAAAAAGTTCATACGGTCGAGACCGAAAAATTCTGAAAGGGTATGATAGTAGTACAAAAACCTTCCTTGGGTTTGGTCTGGTTAGCTGCCGATTTCTTTTTATAGCACTTTGAAGTTTTAAGCATATGATTGGGACTTGTAACTCCCTATCTCGTAAACTATTTGGAATTTCGCCTTGACGTCTGAAAAGATGTTGTTGCTCTTGACTTGGTTTACAAAAAATTTCTAAGTAACTAAGTAAAATAGTCACATCTTTAAACTCAAAATTGCAAAAATGTCGTAAATTCATCATGTTTTCCCCTCATTTTGTACTGTTTTTCAACTTTTTCTTGAAAACTATAATGAATTGACCAAGCAATGAAGGACGAAAAAGTAGCATAGACTAACGTAAACAATCGGTTGGAACATACCAACTTCATTCGAATGGTCCTTCTTATAGTTAAAGACCCTGAAAGATGAATAATTTCATCCAAAACTCGAAAAAGTACAGTTTTTGGTAGAAATTGGCTGACACTTTCAAAAATTTCGATTGTTTTGTATTAAATCAATAAAATTGTCAAAAAATATAATTTTAAAAATTTAGCTAAAGAAATTTAATTTATTTACTTTTTTACCGATAAAAATCGTTTTTTTCGAATTTTTTGACAGTTTTTCATGCTTTTGGTCTTTTTACTATATCAAAGAGTACTTAAATGAAGTGTGTTCGTACTAACGGTTTGTTTATTTTGGTCTAAGCAACAACTTTTACCTACATTACTTGTCCAAATTTGTAACGGATTTCAGGAAAAAGTTGAAAAACTAAAAAAAGTTGTGAAAAATTGATTTTTTTGGACATCTTTTGTAATTTTAAGCCAAGACGTAATTTTTTTGATTTGCTACTAAGAAATGTTTTGGAGGCCAAGCCAAGAGCAACAACTTTGCTAAAGACATAAAAGCAAAATTCAATATAGCTTACGAGATATGGAATCATTAATCCTACACTGAAGCTGAAAAGTTCAAAGGTCAATAAAAAGAAAACGGCAGCTAATCAAAACAAACCCATGCAGCATTTTTATACTACCATCACACCCTTTCAGAATTTTTTGGTCTCGACCGTATCAACTTTTTTGAGTTCAAAAATGTGTCACAGTGTTATCCGTTGGGGGGTCAACTTACTTAAAACTCAAGCGTTAACTTTTTATCTTTAATTGAGATAAGGTTGAAATAGAAAATGAGTATGAGTATTTCTATGGCTGGCAGGCCTGCAAAATTCATGTTAAACAAAAGGGAGCACGACATAGCTCAGTATTTGTCAACTCTTTGGAAAAAAGCTCCGCCTGTTTTTTAATTCGATTTCTTAGATTCCAGGATTCAAACTTGCTATCAAAAGAAGGAAAAAAGGTAGCTAAAGCTCATTTAATGATAATATACAACAAATCGTTAATAAAAACATTGCGGATAATTCTTTGAACTCGATAAGTAAAGACGAGTTGGAAATACTTGCCTCAATTTCATGAAAAAGTATTGCTAGCGTTTACCTAAAGATTATTAGATGTTGGAATATTCTTTTGGAAAATCAACTTAAGCATAGCTCGAATAGTTTTAGCAGTTCCACCCACTCAAGTGTCAGTAGAATGAAAATTTTTCACATTGGAGTTTGTTTTGTCAGTCGCTCTTAAGTCTTTCAATATCGATAAAAATATACCAGGAGATGTATTATTATTAACTCTTAACTAAAATTCCATCGTATTAAAGTTAATTTAAAATTTTTAAAATCTATACTATTCTCTGTTTTTTTGAAGATCCGAAATACAAGTATAATAAAACTATTCAAATGGAAATGCCTTTATAAAATGAACCAGTCTTAAAGATCTATCAAAGCAAATTTAGATTTTATTTAAAAATGAAATGTTTATTGTTTAATAGGATGCGTTTCACATATCGACGTCGATTTCCGAATGAACTTATGGATTTCGAATTAGAATTGTTTAAGTTTGTATATGAAGTGCCAAATATGTCTGTGATTAGTTGATCAGGTCAAAAGAAAATTGTAATTATTTGACGATTTTGATACGCTTGGCTTTTAGTAGTCGATTTCAAACCGTCAAAGATTCTAAACAATGTCAACTGTCCAAAGATGTTTTCGTAACTTGATATGTAAAGTTGTAGGATTTAAAATCGAAATGAGAACGTTCATACGGAAATTGCCGTCGAAGTGTAGTACAAACCCGATTAACTGAAAACCGAAGTCTTTGTTAATGAATTATTCCAATACTTTTATCAAAAAATGTTTCTTTAGTTAATTAAATGAAAAAGCGAACCAAACCGAACCGTAACCGTGGCATCCTTGCGTTTGACCATAAAAGAATAGTTTCGATTTATAAATACTTTTTGCTTTAAATAATATTGAATATGTATTTCAATAATCTAGTTTTAGTTATCAAATTTATTAGCTGACTTTTACAACCTTTGAGAACTGCTAATTTTTATATCTAGGAGCTGTTCACCTTTACTAGCTCTTAGATCAGAAAAGTTCAACTTAAGTGTTGAAAAGGCGCGTTCTTCTGATACCTGATAAGCCGGAACAGCAGATATAGTTAAGGCAATGTTTTTAAAGTTCACGTATTTTGACCTTTCCAAAACTCTAAAAAATTTCGAGATGTTTGTTCTCTTGCACAATTTTTTGAAGGAATTTTTAACATCATTTACAGATTTTATATTTGATATTTGTTTATTGTTTTCCTAAACTTCTTTTCTTTGCTATCAAAAGTTGTTTCATTTACCAAACATAATTGTTCGAAAAGTGGTCCGGTTTGGGTTCAGGTTCAGGTTAGAGGAATCAAAAATATTAGGGATTCGGTTCACGGTTCGAAACGAACCGATTCTAAGGTGTTAGGTTCAGCACCGTTTTACAGTCTTGGTGCACCTGATTGTAGGCTGAAAGGCACAAAAAATCGCGAAATTTGCTAGTTTATATAAGTTTTGGGTATAAGTTTGGGTATATCCAAGATGAAGATTTGACAAATGGCCATTGTCAAGTAAGTTTCACTTCTTCGTTTTGTGTTTAAAATTTCTTAAGAGGCGTAACTATGCACGCTGGGTACCTGCTACTATTTCATGATATTTTAATTCTTAGTTTAAAACGGACAATGTGACTGTATATATGTAAAGCTTCGACCAAAGCAAACAACTAAACTCTGTGTCTGTTACTGCAGCCCAAATCAAAGCACTCTCCATTGATCTCTACACATTTCATTTCTGCTCTTAGGTAATGCCCTCGAAACAGCATAGGAAAACAGTAGGCTCACAATTCCAGGAGAGTCTGACATCCTTGATAACCACTTTACACTCCACCACGCCGCATTATGTGCGCTGCATCAAGGTAAATCACAGCCGTCAATTTCTATATATATTTCCCATATTAACATTGACCCACTTTTCCAGCCCAACGATGACAAAATTGCCTTTAAGTGGGAGACAGCCAAAATTATACAACAACTGAGAGCCTGCGGCGTTCTAGAGACTGTACGCATCTCAGCTGCTGGATTTCCCTCACGCTGGCTTTATCCAGACTTTTATGTGCGCTATCAGCTATTGGCGCATCGTTCCAAAATTGATAAAAACGACCTGAAGCAATCCTGCCGCAATATAGTGCTCAAGTGGATACAGGACGAGGACAAATATCGCTTTGGCAATACCCAGATTTTCTTCCGTGCGGGACAAGTTGCCTTCCTGGAGCAGGTGCGAGCCAATTTGCGCAAAAAGTACATCACCATAGTGCAGTCGGTGGTGCGACGTTTCATTCAACGTCGTCGTTATTTGCGTTTGCAACTCGTGATCAATGGCATTCAAAGACATGCTCGTGGCTATTTGGCTCGTCAAAGGGTACAGAGGATGCGCGAAGCTCGTGCTGGTTTAATTCTATCCAAGTTTGCTCGTGGCTGGCTATGTAGACGTCGTTATTTGCGCTTGCGTCACTCCATTTCGGGCATACAAACTTATGCGCGTGGTATGCTGGCCCGCAGTAAGTTCTATGCCATGAGGGATCACTATCGGGCGGTGCAGATACAACGCTTTGTACGTGGTGTTTTGGCCCGACGAGCCTATCATCAGAAGCGACGCAATATTATTATTTGCCAGGCGGCCGTAAGGCGCTTTTTGGCTAGACGCCAATTCAAGCGCATGAAGGCGGAGGCCAAGACCATTAGGCATATGGAGAATAAGTACATGGGTCTGGAGAATAAGATTATATCCATGCAGCAGCGCATAGATGAGCTAAATCGGGACAATAGCAATCTGAAGCACAAAACTAGCGAGATTAGCGTGCTAAAGTAAGTAGTCCTGCCTCTAAGGACGTAGTATTTGATCTGTAATAATCTACTCTTATTGTAGGATGAAGCTGGAGATGAAGAAGAATCTGGAGGGTGACTTTAAAAACATTAAAGCTGCCTGCCTAGACAAGGATATGCTTATAGCTGCCCTCAACAAACAGTTGGAGTCGGAGCGAGATGAGAAAATGCAATTGCTGGAGGAGAATGGACACTCGCAGGAGGAGTGGTTGAATCAGAAGCAACAGTGGCGCCTGGAGAATGAAGAGCTGCGCAAGCAAATCGACGAGATGATTGAATTGGCCAAAAACTCAGAGACCACCCAGCGTGCCCAGGAACAGCATCTATTGGCTGAAATTGACAACAAGGAGCTAAACGAAGCCTATCAGCGTGCTATAAAGGACAAGGAGGTCATTGAGAGTGAGAACTATACGCTCAAGGAAGAGCTTAGTCGCTACCAGCAGCAAAGTGGTGCTGGCGTCTATGGTCATCATAGGCGGAGCGCAAGCAATGCATCCAGTCAGAATGAGGAAGATATAGGCTATGCCTCGGCCAAGAATACACTGGATATAAATCGTCCACCCGATCTGCTCAATAAAAATGGTAAGTGGAATGCAGTGGCGAAGCAAGGATTTTTTCTGTGGGGGGTTTGAGAATAAAATTTTTTTTTGTTGGGGGGATGTAGAATTCAAAGGCGAAAACAAAGGCTATACGGATACTATTACAATTTTAGAGTTACCTCTATAATTCATTTCAAAGTGTCTTGCATAACGTTTTGTTTGATTTGAAATGATTTTAAAATATATAAATTAACTGCGTCATGAAGCTAAACGAAATTCTGAAATTTTAGATTGAGCACAAATGCCTTTTACCGTCTACAAACATGGATAGGCCCTGAAAAGGGCGAATTGCCACATTATGCCTCCAAAAACGAGCAATATTTCGAAAATTTATTAAAATCCACATTTTACAAGCGGTTTCCGTAAACAGTCCGGACTTTTCTTCACACGACTTTCAACATGTGTAGATCTTTGCTAAACATGGCTCAAAAAATGCAGTACATTTTATAGAAAATTGATCAAAAAGCCAAAATCAGTTATATTGAGGTTTGATGGTCTCACCAGGACTTTGTAAACCTTTTACTAAAGGGTCGAACAAATAAATTAAATATTTCATGTGAATTTATATGTTCAATGGTGTTGTGGTGAGCATTCTGGACTTTGAATCCGACGAACAGAGTTCAATTCTAGGTAGAACCTTTAAATTTTGTTTTTAAAATAAATTTTTAATAATCAGTGCCTATAATCTGCAACTTAATAGTTGAATATGCAATTAATATTTTATTTTGTATTAAGGCAGCAGGAAAAAAGTCCCGAAAATATAAAATGAAATAAGGCCCCAAATTTGGGGTGGTATTTCATAATGAAACAAAACCCCAATTTGAAGTATGAAAGAAGGCCCCGCTGCGATGAAATGGTGACATGACAAAACACCCACGGACATAATCACTACTTTGAAATATAACTCAGAAGTTTTCAGGGCCTTTTGACCTGACATAAGGTCCATGGGTGTAATGTCCGTATTCAAATTTATGTGACATTAAATGCACAGTGCTAAATATAAATTTTAACAAATTTATGCTGTCCACAGAGTGTTTGCAATTTTGCTCCTTTTAAATGGTCTCTGTCCCATTTCGCTCGTTTGATTTTTTTTTAAGATTTTCGGTACAATTCTGTTCAAATCGAAAGCCTCCTTGATTTGACAACCAGGTGTCTCATGCAGGTTGATTATCAATTTGGGCATTTGAACCACTGTCACACCGGCAAGGCTGAAAACGCACTAATGGTAGGATGGCAGCGCGTCTGCTTTCTGCTGTTTATTAGTGGCATTCATAAATGCGATTTAGATTTGAATAAGATTTCGCTTATGGCTTAAACTTCAAGCAAATCTAAACATTGATCTGATTATGACTCGTGCTGGATGTGAAATAACATCTGACTGACAAGAACACAAAGCAAAGTATCTGGAAGGCCACGTCTAAGGCCAAAAATGCAAATATATAAAATTCGAAATTGGTGTCTTTTGGAACTGAATGAGAAGTGAAACTGTATTTGAATATTAATTGACTCCAATCGCCTCCCACGTATCCCACACAAGTGTCCGACTCCCTAGTTTTGTAACTGGGATCGCGTTGATGGGAAGATCGAAGTTGCTGAACAATCCGAAGCACAACTATGCCTGGACCATTCCGTTTTAACTTGCGCTGGTCGCCGGGGCAGTCAAGTCTAAGTCCAGTCATGCCGAATAGGCTGGATACTGCACTTCACGTTGAAGGGCGTGGACACCATTTGGTAGTTAACCTTCTCCTTGGGATTTGAGATTATCTTGTACTTGGAGGATCTCACCCACAGCCAGGAAAAAGTCTTCCTCTGTGACCAGCTTTTCGCTGATGTAGTTTAATTTTATTTGCTTACTACGATATAATCAAAACTTAGCATTGCGGTCTTAGGGCCGATTTCACATCTTCTACATAGAGCAATTTGTCACATAAACTGAAAAATAACATTGCAAATTCGATGACTATCTATCTGACACATAGCAGCTATCTGGAAAAACAGAAATCGGTCCTTATTTCATTTCTCTTTAGAGGATTTATTTCATTTTAAAATTTTATTTACTGCCTGTCAGTTTGTTATGTGGCTCCACAACTTTGAACAAAATTTTGAAAACAAAAAAGTTTTTCTCATTAGAACTACTTTTTCGACCGATCGTTTCTAAAACAGCTATATGCTATAGTCATCCGATTTGAAGCAAACTTGGCAGAATTGTGTGTAAGGCTGCCTTCACACTGTTCGACACATGACACATGATAGTCTAGTAGTCCTGCTTTTTGTTCTGTTTTAAGATTTAATAGCTTGTCAAATTCATAGAATTCCATGGGGAAATGCAGGACAACTAGATGTCATGGGTCATGTGTCGAACAGTGTGAAGGCAGCTTTAGCATATAATATTGACCAGTCACAAGTTTGGAAGCGATAGCATTGAAAACAAAAAAGTTTTTCCTACTAAGACGTTTTTTCAAACCTATACTTTGTATGGCAGCTATACTTTATAGATGTCCGATTTTCATAAAACTTGGTGAAATTATGTGAAGGCATAGAACTTATAAATACGAGGTTTGGGGACGATTCCGACAAATGTACTGTGCATTTGTGCCAAAAGACTTCGTGCAAAGTTTGGTTAAGATAGCTTTTAAACTGACTGAGGAGATAGCATAGAAACAGACGGACATGGCTAAATCAACTCAGCTCGTCATGCTGATCAAGAATATATATACTTTATGTGGTCGGAGATGCTTCCTTCTATGCGTTACAAACATCTGAACAATTTTAATATACCCTCTCCAAGGGTATAAAAATGTTGTATTTGTACTTTGCTATTGCTTTTAAGCTCAGTTGTTAAATCGCTCAAAAATTGTAATGTTTTCTTATTTATTTGACATTCGGCGAAAAGAATACACATATTTGTAGAGCAAATCCATAAATTTTTTAAATTAATTAAAAAAGAAACGTTGGATGACCGCCTCGACTTTAATGTATATTAATTATTTATAATTCGGGGTCTTTCGAAGACATTTTTTTCAAAATTCTTGTTAATTTGGGTCAAATCTAATTAAAATGCTTTTGCCACTGCAGATTCCTTCATCGACAGCACAAGCATTGTGGTGAAACTCCGTTCCATACTTGAAGAGGAGAAGCTAAAGCATAAATATCTGCAGGAGCAGTATATCAAGTTGGCCAGTCGCAATAAGCCCACCGAGGATTCATTCCGGTAAGTAGAAGGGGGCAGGACACTTGACTACAACTCTATGTGTTTTTCCACACACCATTGCTTACTTACCACCAAATAGCGTCTCCGAGCTTGAGGTAGAGAACGAGAAACTACGCAGCGACTACGATCAGCTGCGCACGAGCATTAAACACGGTGTTGAGATCAACGAGCTCAATGGTAACACCTGCTAATGGGCATAAATTGCAGTTGTAATATCCAACCCCCCCCCCTTCCCCCACTTTCTCCTTCTCTCTTTGCAGCCCAACATTGCGCTCTACAGGAAGAGGTGCGTAGGCGACGTGAGGAGTGTATCCAATTGAAAGCTGTCCTATTGCAACAGAACCAAACGTTGCGTTCCTTTGAGCCGGATAGCCTGCAGCTGCGCGGCAACGATGTGCATGAAGTCCTGGAGGCCTTCCACTCACAAAAGTTGGTCAATAGGTGGGTATTTATAAGTGGACATAGGAAGAGAATAGGTTCATTTTTCCTCTTCTTCTTGCAGACAACTAGAATCCGAGCTTAAAGCCATCACCGAGGAGCACAACAGCAAACTAGTGGAAATGACCCAGGACATTGAGCGTCTAACTAATGAAAGGGATGACCTACAAAAGGTCATTTTTGAAAGCATCGATGAGTTTGAGGAAGCCAATGTGGATACTCTAAAGCAAAATGATCGCTTTTTGCGGCGCGAGCTTAAGAAAGCCATTTCTCAATTCCTTTTGGTGCAGGAAGAGCTCAAGCTGGCCAATGCCAAGTTAAAGGCTTACCGTCAAAACGGTGGCCAGTTGGAGCACAAGCTGGAGGAGGAAATGAGCCGCAGCAAAATGGGCACCACCACACCGGATGTGGGGGCCAATGTAACCAAGCAAAAGTCTCAAAATCCCCAGGGTCTAATGAAGTTCCACAGCAGCGATTTGGATAAAATACTCCAGCGTTTGCTTAGCAATATGACTCCACGTACTGTGGTGGGACTATTACCCGGTTTTCCAGCCTATCTCATCTTCATGTGCATACGGTGAGTTGGCAACTCTCAAAGCCCTGGACTTTAACTAATGGTCTTACCTTTCTTTAGCTACACCGATCTGACCAATGCCGACGAGGATGTACGTGAGCTTCTAAGTAAATTCGTCATCCAAATCAAGAAAATGCATCGCACACCACATCCCATAGAAAATCGTGTCATTTGGCTGGTCAACTCTATAACGTAAGTCCATTCCCTTAGTTTGGATCTTTATTTAACCTTTTCCATTCACGCACAGCCTGCTGAATCTTTTAAAACAATACGGCGACGTGGAAGAGTATGTGAAATTCAACACCGAGAAACAGAATCAACAGCAGCTGAAAAACTTCAATCTCTATGAATATCGTCGCGTTATTCTCGATCTAATTGTGAATCTATATCAGGCTCTCATTATGCAAATTCAGGGTCTTCTAGACCCCAAAATAGTTCCAGCCATACTCAACAATGATGAGATTCAACGCGGTCGCCAAACCCATGGCATGCGCAGCCGCACCGCCTCAATTGGAGCGTCTTCTTCTTCCCCCGAACACGGCAATATACCCGCCTGGAAGCAACTGATTGGTCAAATGGAACATTTCCACAAACAGCTGCAGCACTTTGGTCTGGACAGTTGTTATGCCGAGCAGATCTTTAGCCAACTGTTGTACTTCATTTGCGCCGTGGCCCTCAACTGTTTGATGTTGCGCGGTGATATTTGCATGTGGGAGACGGGAATGATCATACGCTACAATCTGGGTTGCATTGAAGACTGGGTGCGGGATAAGAAGATGGTGAGTAAAAGAAATATACATATAAATGCGAGCTGATTGATACGTTTCACACTTGTTGCAGTCAAACGATGTGCTGAAACCCCTGGCGCCTCTAAATCAAGTATCCCAACTACTGCAGTCTCGCAAGAGCGAAGAGGATGTGCAAACAATTTGCGATCTATGCACCTCCCTTAGCACGGCCCAGGTTCTCAAGGTGATGAAGTCCTATAAATTGGATGACTATGAGAGTGAGATAACCAATGTGTTTTTGGACAAGCTGACCAAGAAGCTAAATGCCCGAGAAATGGTAAGTTGAGAGTTTACTTTACATTAGACAGAATGGCATAAAGTTGAGAGAAGCGAATCATATGATCATACACATGATCCTACACTGCGTATGCGTAATTTTATTTAGAAGTTGCTACTTTTTTTATCACACAGACACTATCCAATTCAAATTAATATAAATTAAACCATTGGCCATCGGAATCAGAACTAGAAATTTGCGTCCCCCCTCTTGGCGTTGGTGTCACAGAACTTAAAGAGATTTCATTTTCTTAGTTGATATCTAGGTACAAGGATTGTGTCTGAAATAATGATCTCCTTACACAGGGTTGGATCTCTAGCAAAAAAAATTCCCATTTTATAAAGTTATTTGAAATTTGTTGACTGTGTTATATGCAACTATAATTGAAGTGGAATGCATATTCTCTTAGTAGCTTTCGTCTTTTTTTTTTGAAAATACATTAAATTCTGAAAAATGTATGAAGTCTTTAATTATTTAATGTTTAAAGATGATTTCATGCGTTCATACGCTGGGTCCAAATTTTGGCATTCTCTCTCTAACCGTTCCAGCGGTAGGTTACGAAATAATTCTTAAATATTGGATTACAGTACGTCAACTATTGCGTCCTTGTCGCTGTAGACATGAGCCTTAAGAAAGGCCAAAATAGTCTAAAGGCGTTGTATCGCACGATCGATCTAGGTGGCGAAAGGTGAAATAAACTGTAACGTTCGTACCTTCGTCATATTTACAAAAAAGAACTGTTCCATAATGCCGCTGGACCAATATCCACACCAAACAGTGCAATATTCGGGGTGCATTGGCAGTTCTAACAATGCTTCTGGCACATGCTTGGTTCTGCTTCTTCAACCAAATACGGCAATTTTGTTTGTTCACATATTCATTGAACCAGAGATAAGCTTTGTCGCTGAGACAATTTTTAGATTTCTTACATTTTTACACATAGCACAAAATTTGATAATATAATTTAATGACTTAGAAACTTTGTTCGTTTGTAAGTAGATTCATGGTTCAATTAAAAACCAAACTGAACATGTTTGACAGTAACGTGTAAAACGAAAACAGCAGAGCTGCTAAAAACAGTGTTGCTAAAAAATCAACCTTTATAAAGTATAACTTGCCACACTTTGTCCGTATGCTGGTAAATAATTAACACCACAATAGATAGATGGCGCCAGCTGAGGTTAAGGGGAAAGTTGGTATAGTTGGTTTTGCGAATAACTATTAAATTGCAAGTTTTATCAATAAATAAATAAAATAGTAAATTCATATAATGCAATGTATCAAACAAAATAAAAAACAAACGCCTAGGAGAAAAACTGAACCACAAAAATGTTTTGACTGCAGGAAGGAAAGACGGCCGAATAACAACCCCAATCTACACCACAATTATATAACGAAAAACGGCCAAACAACAAATCCACACATATTGTTGAGTGGTTAGTGTGCTGGACTGCTGGGCGGTAGGTCGTGGGTTCGATCCCGCCTACAAACATCCAATAAAAAAGTTTCATTACCTTTTTTAGAAAATAGCTTTTACAAATACTGTCACCTTCGTTAAACTGTAGGTCCTGTGCCATTCGAATTCGATTATAAAACAGGGTTTAAAAAAACTTCCAGTTTTTCATTTCTTTAACTTACGCTACGTTCGAACCACCTGTATACAAAACTGTGGAAGTTATGTCTTTCCAAGTTGCAGAGACGGGAAAAAGCGTGCCAAAAATTAAAATAAAATTTATCTGCCTGTATGTCCCAAACATGATAAAGTTATATCTCTTAACATCTTTGAGAGCTGTTTGTTCATACGGAGAGACAGATGGTCATGGCTATATTAACTGAAATGACGGTTTCTGAAGACATTGAATAAATATTTTGCCTAAAGTATTACAAAAGTTGATTTTTTTTAGAATCCGACTTCCACCAAAACGCATACTTCCGTCTTTACTCTTAAACTATCTTCATATATTACTGATTCAGTGTTGACAGAGAGGGAGAATGGTCTGTTGTGTTTAACAGAACAGTTAAATTTGGATTTGGGGTTAGAATATAACGTGCGTATCTGATGAAATTTTTGTTGCGATAAATATTTTAT
Organism: Lordiphosa clarofinis; assembly: GCA_018904275.1. Lineage (NCBI taxonomy): Eukaryota > Metazoa > Arthropoda > Insecta > Diptera > Drosophilidae > Lordiphosa > Lordiphosa clarofinis. The sequence goes on along the minus strand of JAEIGQ010000070.1, from coordinate 195,668 downwards.
ACCAGCAATATTAAGTACAGATCTCAGAAATGGTAAGAGCTGCAGGCATCACATTTTGAATATAGACTTACATCTGATAATTTTACCATCTTTTGTTTTTTTTTTTGCGGCATTAATTCTATTATAAAACAAAAAAATATTACCCTGAATTTGTGCTGAAATATGTGTGCTATTGAACTTTCCCAGCTTAGAGTGCTATGCTTTTTCAACAGCACAGCAGTACGGCTACGAAAGTATTTCAAATGTGCTATTGCTATGCTTCCGAAATTCTCACAGCAAACCAATAGCACAGCTTCGGATTTTGATTTTTGTGCTTCTGCTTCCTATGTGAACTACGATTGCGTCGGAGCACAGCACAGCCAAAAGCATAAATTTCAGTACTATTGCTATTGCAGTTTTTCAAACCCTGTTATAAAATGTTCGATAATGATAAGCACACACGCCAAGAGATTAAGAGAAGCTTAGCTAGGCCCCTTTGTGGCTGAAGAGCCAATTTTACATTACACTTCATAAGTATATATAAATGTATGTTGGTTTTTAATAAGCCGTTAAACTGATCTTCATGAATTTTTCACAGAGTGATTATGTCGATCGGGAAAGAGTCTTAGACTTTGTCAAACCTTGCTAAGGTGTAATCTTTAAATTTAGCCTGTACACAGAAAAAAATATAAATTTTATACCCTGCAAAAGGTATTATAATTTAGCACAAAAATTTTTTTTAATTTTAATGCTAGCGTTTTTCTACTTTGATATTTCAAAATATTTGCAAGGGTAGCTTGGCCTTTTCATATCTTTTGGATGATTTTCAGCTCCATTGGATGAAAGTCTAAGATTAATTTAGTCCAGAAACTGGTTTGAAATCGCAAAAGTTTTGCGAATGTGAAAATAGCATTAACTCTATGTATCTTTTTTAGGAATTTTTAAGCTATAAACTTTAGTATTACCTTTAATATAAACGGTCTCATATGAAATATTTCCACAAAGGGCATACATACATTTAACTGTGTTTTCCATATTTTACATAAATTAATTGTTCACTAACAGCCGCGGTCTCAGGCGCGCGAGGTTCGGACTTTTCGGCATAAACAATAGAATACCTAAGACTATATGTTCTTTAGTAGCTCCCTCATCCTCATTAATGCTTCACCGTTTAATCAAACATTCATTTGTCTTTCAGCAGAAGAGCAGCAGCGATGAGTTTACCATGGACCAGAAGTTTATTCAGCCCTTTAAGGTCGTATTCAGATACAGCGACATTAAGCTGGAGGACATTGAACTGCCATCCCATCTGAATCTAGATGAATTCCTCACCAAAATCTAAACCGCGACCCGTTAAATCAATTGCTAAAGTTGCCATTCTGTTTTTGTATAAATAATTTAGAGAAATTAATAATGTTGTTTAGCGAAGAAACAATTATGTATGTGTGTAGATTTATGTACTGTATTATGTATGTATGTAGATGCTGTTCCTGTTTAGTTTAAAGCGTGCCCACCTCTTGAGTTCCCCCCAAAACTATGTACCTATGTATGGACGGTTTCAAACCTAGCCCAACTAAAAATGTGCCGGAGACGTTAGTTAGACTATCGTTCCAAATGAAAATTCATAGCATTCCTAGCCGAAGAACCTTTTACCTTAAAGCAATTGATGTACTTAAAGGCTGGACAAAGTGTGGCCTTGTGGCTGGCAATACAGAGACTATAAGTGTTAGGATAATAATATCTATAGACATAATTAAACGTTGTATTTATTCTCTCATTTTTGTGTGTAATTTAAGTAATATTCCATTCCCCCCAGAGGGACACGATTAACAACAGACCTGAAATACGTTAAAATTTGCATTTCATTAAAATGTATTAAATATGTAATATTACAACAAAACAAAATGCGTACAATTCTCAACACAGCACTGTGACCTTGGACAGCTTGTTTCTGGGCACATCCACTGAAGGCAGTCGTTCGGTTATCATGCCAGTGGCCACTGTGGCCCCATTCTCTCGTATGGTAAAGGGTTGGCCCGGGGTCATGACCATTTTACGCAGCAAAGTGACACGCACTTGGCCATGCTCGCCCGGCATTAGCATTGCCTCGCTGGGCACCACGTCAATGCGTGCCGCCACATTCCATGTCATGCTGAATAACTGTTGGATATATTTGGACAACAATGGTCGAACGCGTCCACCTTCGGCTCGTGAAAGTAAATACATGGAGCCCTCATAGTGATTGGAAATATCCTCTGAACCGGAAGCGCATAAAAGCATCCCACGCTCCACCGCCGATATTTTGATGCCACGCAACAGAGCACCCACATTGTCTCCGGCCAAAGCCTGGGGAACGCTTTTACGAAAGATTTGTATATCACTGACGGTGGTCTTTAGATTATTATTGAAGCCCAAGAGATCTGCATCCGAATTGCGTAGAATGGTGCCACGTTTGATGGTACCCACGACCACAGTACCACGTCCTGGCACAGTAAATGCATTATCAATGGGTAAAATAAAGGGGGCCTTAACATCACGCTGGGGTGTGGGTATATAGTTATCGCAGTGCTCTAACAGACGCTCCACAGCCGGCACTCCGAACGGGGAGGGGTCCTCCTGCAAGGCTAGCAAAGCTGATCCACAAATCACAGGACTGTTGACCCCATCGAAGCCAAAATCGGTTAGCATTTCGCGCATTTCAATCTCCACCAGCTCAAGCACTTCCTGATCCACCAGATCGGCCTTGTTTATGAACACCACAATGCGTTGAATGCCCACCTGTTTGGCCAAAAGCAGATGCTCACGGGTCTGCGGCATTTGACCATCCGTGGCGGCCACCACCAGAATGGCTCCATCCATTTGAGATGCTCCCGATATCATATTCTTTATCAATAAACATAATTAGTAGATGCTTTATCAATTTCAGGCTATGCTCACCTTTATATAATCCGCATGGCCTGGACAGTCGGTGTGGGCGTAGGTTCTCTCCTGAGTGGAGTAACCTATATGACAGGCATTTATGGTAATGCCGCGTGCCTTCTCTTCTGGTGCCCGATCAATTTGGTCATAGGATAAATACTCGGCCAGACCCTTGTTGGACTGGATTTTGGTAATGGCCGCTGTGAGCGTAGTTTTGCCATGATCCACATGTCCAATAGTTCCCAAATTGCAGTGCGGTCGCTCGCGTCGAGCACCACTGGCCAAGCGACGGAGACAGTTCCAACTGGCTGTGGTTTGGGCAAGCTTTGGACCGCAATGTCGCCAAAGTTTTGGAAGAAACCCACTCATGTTGTACGTAACTGAAAACCACAACAAAATCAGCTGTTCATAAGCCCAGTGTTGGAAAAGAGTAAATTTTAAGAAAAGTGGCGCGCAAATTTAAACACACAATTTTGATAAGCTAAATATTTCGAAATGTTTTATTTGTTTGAAATGTCCTCACACTGTGACTGCGTCTGGGTGGGATGAGGGAATGTTTCGGCCGCCGGTTTTGGGTTGTTTCTAATAATCTTATGCGTACGTTTCATGTGCACTCCCAGCGAAACACGCTCCGAAAATCGCGTGGTGCATAGTGAACACTGTAAAGTCTTTTCCCGATGAATATGTCTGTGTTTGACCAAAGCATTGGCACTGCAGAAAGCCTTTTGGCAAATCTCACAGACCTTATCTCTTATATTTAAATGGGCTTTCACATGCTCTGTAAGATCTCGCTTCGTAAGAAAGTCCTTGGGGCACATGGTGCATTTGAAAGCACGTATTTTAGTATGAACTGCAGTGACATGGTTCTTCATTTGGATCTTTTGCTTGAACGATTTGCCACAGAATTCGCACACGAATGGCTTGGCAATGTATTCTTCCTCGTGGGTACGCTGGTGCATGGACAAGAGATGGGCAAAGACAAAACTCCGATCGCACAGTGTACAGCTGTAGGTTTTGCCCAGATGGACTCGTTGATTATGTTGCTGCAAATGGCAGCGTCGCTCAAAGTTTAGCTCACATAAAGGACAACGAAACCAGCCACCATCGCCCAGGCGATGGGCTCGATACTGATGGGCCTGCAGGGCGTGATCTGTGCTAAATTTCTGCTTGCAGACCTCACAAGGAATCTTCTGACGGAATGTCTTGGTGGGCATGAAGCTCTTGCAGCGGTCTATATAACGTTTTTCCGCCTTAACCAAACCCACTGTCTGCAGCTCGGTGAGACCTTTGATACGGCGTGAATACCACTGGCGCAGGCACTGTATGCTGTCGTACACATCGTATTGGGTTATACCCTCCAAAGGAACATCCTCGGTCAGCCTTTCAGTGATCTCTATGTAGGCCGATTTGCGTTCTGCCAGATTGGCAAAGTTTTGATGCGACGGATCGTAAAGATGGGGAAACTTGGAGTAGAGTTCTATGAAAAGTGTGGTCAACTGATTGGACTCCGTAAAGATTAGCTGCAAGATTTAAAGGCTTAATTAATATACTTTTCCTCTGGTGCTCATAGCTTACCTTAATTTTGCTCTCACCCGCTTCGCCTTCACTTTCATCCTCATCGAAGACCTCACCCCTCTCCTTCAAGAATCCATACTTCTCATGATAGTAGAGCGGCACTTGGGTTAGCTTCTGTGTCTTCTTTTGCCGCGTGATGGCTGCATATTGAGTGTGCAGACTTTTAATAGCCTTTTTAAGTTTATACGGTGTCAAATGGACATTCACAGTGGTTTTCATTTGCTCCATCAAGGCGTCATACGCTTCCAAGCGTTTCTGTTTATTTCCAAATGACTCGTCTTTGGGGTCCCAGAGGCAGGGCTGTGCTTGGTAAAGCTCAATAAACTGTGTTATACGGGGACTACGTCGATAAAAGGTGGGATTGAACTGTAAGCGAACACACCAATAGCATAAGAATGTTCTTAGAGTGTAGAAAACCATACCTTTGCGGTTGGGGCTAGACCCAGCTTATCCTCTTTTACTTGACTAGAGTCCAGTTCCACGGCCGCACCTGCCCCAGATGAGCAGTCCATATCAAAGTCTTCATATTCGCTATCCTCGTCATCGCTATTGTGGGATTGAGGTGAATGCATAGGCAAATCCACAAACGTTGTCTCAGCCAAACAGTCGGCAGCTTCCTCCTCTGCCATGTCATCATCTTCATCATCGTTAGCATCCTCGTTAGATTCCTCAACAACGCTTTCGCTTATTTCCAACTTTAAGTCCAAGTCGGCTTTTTCCACTTCGCTAAGGTGCTCTCTCACATGCAGGACGAACTGCTTCCAATTGTCATTGTCTATCTCGATTTCGTAGTTTCCACATTGCGAACAACTTAGAAAGAACTCTTCGTAATTACTACGTGCTAGTATGCTGCCGCATATCACCATGGTAAATAAATTAGAGCTAATAATTATAATTCATAAATAAACAAATTTCTGCAGTCGAATATAGAGATGGGTGAGGCAGGCGTTTGTCTAGTTACACGCACGAGCTTGTGTCGTGTCACATTAGCAGCATGCAAGCTAGATCGGCTTTAAAAAATAGCTGGAAGTGGTTGCAAAGTAGCTATATAAATGGCTAGCATAGTAGCAACACAATTTTTCTCCTCCACTTTTTTTAATTTAATATACTTTCCAGGCACTTCATAATTATGGCAACATTTAGTTGCCCTCCGCAATCCATATCTGTAAATATAAAATTACACAATGTGACAAATTTGAACTTTTTTCAAAACTTTCCAAACTACACTATGCGGAATCGATAGTGCTGAAGTCCCTATCAGCGTTTGGCTAGATTGGTAGCCTTTTTTCGGAATTGGGTGTGACAACAAAAAAAAAGGTCTTATTAGTTTTACGCAAACAGCTCATTCAGTTTTCGTGATAACTGCAAACTGTGTTCGGCAAAGTAGTAGCTGACAGTCCGCAAAATACACTTTTCTTACGAAGGATTTTAAAAAACTCATGTTTTCTGGGAGCATTTCTTAAAAACGTATATAAAGAACGTTTTTTTTTTTACTTTTACGACTATAACTTTTAAAAAATCAAAATTTTTTGCATACTTTCTTTGAAAAAATGAAGCTTTTGAGATACCAAACAACTCTTCTAAATAAGGTTTTACAATCTGAACACTTATACATTCTCTAAAACGGCCCCAAAAGTGTGTATATCCAAAAAAATTCTAAGTTTTGTTCTGATTGTTATTTAGGTACTCAAGCTGTTCACCAATACAGCTGCCAATTATTTTTTTTTTTAAGGTTTTAGAGCAAAACATGAAGCGTTTTACTTGTTGTTCCTTGCATTTCTTAAGCTTTGATTATAATGCGTGTACCTGATTCAAGAAAAGAGAAGATCTTTATCAAAAAATATACAATTTAATTTTGTAAGAGTTTAATTTTACCGTTCAACGCATTCAAATACCAAGTACAAGTGGATGATTCCAATAGTTTTGTGAGTTTTTCAAATTAGCCAGAATTCCCGCCAGCTAGATTAAAAACTCTCCCGCAACCAGCTAGATCTAGGGAGAAAATAGCTAAATCGGCAGCACTGGCCACATGGCAAATTCACATCTTGTAGTAAGAATTAAGGGCGCTTAATTTTAAATGGTTTCATTTTTTAATTTATAGTCAGTATTTATTGATAATTTTATTCTTTTCAAAGATAACCGCCACAGGCGTCATATTAGAAATTTTAATTTAGAGCTTAATTTCTTTTAAGGTGCGAACTTTTTTGAAGTGCAATTATGTTTGACTCTGCGATGCCTGGATAAGGCGGAATGGCAAATAAACTTTGCATCACAATGATCGCATTTCTTATCGCGTATACTCAAATGGGCCTTGGTATGATTGCTCAGTTCCACTTTCTTGCGGAAGCTCTTTGGGCACAAATCACACTGGAATGGCCGTATGTTCAAATGAACTCCATTAATATGATATTCCAGTAGAAACTTCAAACGAAATCCTTTACCACATATTTCGCAGACATAGGGTTTCTCACCCGTGTGTATGCCACGATGCACATTTAGATCATTCTGAAGAGCGAACGTCATATCGCAAAATTCACATTCCAGGGTTTTTTCATAATGAGCTCGCTGCTTGTGGCGTTCCATATCATGACCACGGTCAAAGCGACGCGGACAGTAGGAGCAGAGATAGGGCAAGTCGCCCACATTGTGCTGCTTAAACAAGTGTGTACGCAGGCCGTAGTCGCCATGGAAACGCTTATTACAATGATCGCAATATAATATTTGACCCTCTGCCTTGGGGGGTAGAAAGCTGCAGGCGCTTAGATACTGCAGTTCCTGTTTGCATAGAGCTTTGATTAACTCTTTGGATTTGAGACGTCTAAGGCCAACGTAGGCCCACTTGCGTAGTTTACCCACAGCCAGGTATACATCCGTTTCATTGACCTGCCCCAACGAAGAACTAATTTCCTCCGTCATTTTCTGGTAGGCCCGAGTACGTGCATCCAAACAGCCAAAATCCAGACAGGTGGGATCATACAGCTCCGGGAAGTTGGCATAGCTTTCAATGAAGCTGGTGGTAATATCATTCTTCTTCTTAAAGTTCAACTGCAAGGATCCATATATGAAAAAGGGTCTTCTTTAAGGCTCTTTTTCTTACCTTTATGACATCCCCTCCAGTCTCTTCTTCGGATTCGTCATCTTCCTCTTCCTCAGTAAGCGTAGAGCAGGGCGAAGAGCTTAGAAATTCACATTTGGCATAATAACGTGCTGCGAATCCCACCAGCTGGTCCTCGCCAGCCTTTTTGGCAGCCAGTCTGTACTGGCTGTGCAACTGCTTTAGGGTCTTTATAAGCTCACTTGCTGTGAGCAGCAGATTGGCTTTATCATCCAAATATTTAATCATTGCCTGGTGGGCCTCAGTACGGGCCTCTTCATTACCATAGTTCTCGTCTGAAGGATTCCATAGGCAAGGATGCTCCTTGTATGTTTCGATTAAGTGCAAGACTCTGGCATTACGTCGAATGAAGGTCACTTTCAGCTGGAAGTGTCAAGTGGAAAAGTGTCATCTCATTAAATTGAATTGCATCCACTCATCCCTATAAAAAACATACTCTGCTGACTTGTCCCTCCTTAAGTAGCTTTCGTGGGCGTCCCCTTGGTTTAACTGATTTTTTCCAGTCGACCTCATCTTCGTTTCGTAATCCCAAAACCTGATGGACATCGCCATCAGAGCCACTTGCATCGTCGTTAGCTGCCTCCTCTTGGGCAATTAGGGCTTCCGACTCTTCTACTAGCTTATCAGTTTCAGCTACCGCTTGGTCCTTTTTCGGGTTTGAGAACACTTCCCAATCACTTTCCTCATCCAGAAACTGTTGAGACTTGATTACAATATGAGGATATTTGATTAATAAGCAAATTACACACCTCCATGTCCATTTCATCATTGGGTTCCTCCTCGATTATGCTGTTTACAAACTCTTCATTGTCCCCACCTTTACCAGTGTCCACCTCGGTAACACTGGCTCCTGCCTCTACTTCCTCGTCTGCTTCATCCATCTCATCGGTACATAAGGCAAATGGTTGTCTGTGGTTGGCTTCCTCCAATTCGCTTTTGATGTTCCCGGTCTCGTCCTCCACATAGTGCGAGGTACGCACATGAAAGATGAAATGTTCCCAATCCTTTAATTCGCTTTCGATGGTGCAGTAAATACACTTGAAGCGAAACTGGGAATAAGTGTTATTGGTCATTACATAGCCGCACACCTCCATGTTGGATTGCTACTTGAAAAGCATAAGATATTTGTAAAGTTGACAATCTGTTTTTGAGTTGGCAACCGGGTTTAAAATGGTTGCAATGTGTTTATATGGTTTTATACGGACGCTAACTTTTCAGGAAAGTGAAAAATAGCCAGGATTTTCTACTTCTGCATCCAAGTGTGACCAGATTTCTTAATGATTTGGCATTACTGGATTTCGATTGTAATTGTTTGTTATTTGATATCGATATGTGTTTCTAAAAAAAAACCGCCAAACAAACTAGGCACATTCAGCGTGAGAATTGTGAAAAACAGAAGTGGTATTCCTGAAAGTGATTTGCTTTCGATTTGATTTCGCAAAACAGCTGATCACAGCTGCTCCATACAAAACGACCAGTGTGCCCAAAAAATGTAAGGAAATTTAGGTCATACTAATTGATTTCGCGAAATCAGCCTCGAAGCTGATTTCGATTTGCTTTCGTTTAAGTGTGACCACTCTCTTAGAAAAAATGGCTCCGCGCGAATCGTGTTTGTTTAAATTTTATTGTGCTTTAAATATGAAGAACGTTGTTTTTTTTGTTATTTTGCATTCCATATTTAAGTAATTTAATGATAAATATTTATTGCCTCTTAGACTGCACATGAGACTACTGGAAAAATGGCCCGCGGCCTACAGTGGACAGAGTCGTAAGTGCTCGAGTTCTTGGAGCTTGTGCTTGACGTATCCAAAGATGTTCAGGGTTAAATATTTGCACAGCTCTCCTAGAAGGTTCGAAATCACAAATTATTCACAATTTTATCCTGTCACTTCCTCATTGGATTTGTCAAATTGCATGTCCCTTTCTGTGGCCATAAGCAAATACATAACTAATTGAATTCACCTTAGTAAAGTTGCGAACTTCTTAAAACTAAAGATTCTGCCCACATAATATTGTTAAAGATTAGAAAATTCAACTTTTCAAGCTCATTCGTAATTTTTTGCTTTCGCGCCATTGTTTAAATTTTGCGCCAATTGAAAGCAAATCAAAATGAAATCAGGGTCGTTCCACCAACTGCTTTGCTTTTGCTTTCACGAAAGCAAATCAAAAGCAAATCAACTTTCAGGAATACCACTAGAGACAATCATTTAAATTAAAATTATTTTTCAGTGCAAACCCATTGTATTAAAGAGCCAAGCTTATTTATCTCAGTGGCTATTTATTTATCTTTCAGCCGCCTGCCCGACTACAGAGAGAAATGATTATGCTGGGTTTAGATAGCGTCACACTGTGACAATGTTATTTGTGACAAAAGTAAATAGTCAAAGGAATTTAAATTGCTTTTGGTTGATGTATCAATGTGTTGGCAGAAAGCAAACTCTCATAAAACCATGTCTACAATATCCACCAGAGACACTTTGGTCTAAAATCCCAAAAAGTTGTCCAAAATTCGAAAAAAGAATATTTTTTTAATGGAATTTAATGATTGGAATAGTTGTAGTGGTAAATGTAGTTTGTATTCTGACCATTAATTAGGAAGAAATGTCCCCATCTGGCTCAGGTATGAACTCTTCCGTGAGCGTCGAGCGTGCCTAATTGTTTTTTTGTCATGCATCAAAAATAACACAACGTGAAAGTTAATAATGCCTGAAATAGTGACTTGTTAATAAAAGTAGAGGTTTTTTTGGTCAAAAAAGTCGTTGTAGAAAAAGCAATAAGCCAAAACTCCCATCAGTTCCCACTTGCAAACTCAATTGAAATTGTTGTTTAAACAATTCTTCAGAACATAGCCAAAAATAAGCTGCGGAGAGTTGCAGACTCAGTGTCGGTGATGATTTTTGTGCGACAATTGTCGCGCCATAATATATATATATATACAATGCTCTCCCCCAATTCACAAAACCAACATTTTCTTGAATATTTTGACCCGCTGAGCACGACATTAAAAAAATCTGTCAAATAGTTATGGAGATGTTATCGATAAACTGGTTTTTCAATATTTCAGCCAAATCAAATACGTTTCCGAAAAAATTGTCCGCCATATTGTATCCGCCATTTTGCTTTTCTAAATTGTGACTTCAGATACGTGATCAGCGACCCTGAAAACCCTCGAGTACAGACTTTCAGAGAAATCAAATGCATTTTGAAGAAATTATTCGCCATATTAGATTCCCCCTTTTTATTGGTTCGTAATTTTTGACGTCGGAATCGTGATCAGCCAAATCAAAAGCGTTTTTCGACTTTTGTCCGTCTTTTTGGAATCTGGGACCACTGTGGAACGGGTCAATTAGGTGATTATGCAGAGTCCGATTTGCGCAAATTCAAAGATGAGCATCAGGGACTTGGCTTTGGAGTTCTTAATAGGTGTTGGCAGGGTGTCAAACATACAGGAGAAGGTCTTACTGAGGCTACTTAAGCCGCACATTCAAGTCAATTGAAAATTAATTTGGCTAAATTAAGGAAGAGGAGAATTCCTTTACGAAGTTCGAGGTTCTGGAGAATGTTAAAGATACTAACTTCTAGTTCGTATCTACCAAAACTGTGTTAACTCATTCAATCAGCTGTTCCATTAAACATTGTGATAAACAACTTTGTCACAGAATTATTGTGACGCTAAATGAATACTGGTGTTCACACTGACACACTGTCACAGGCGATTATCGCGACATTTATGCCCATATAAATGTATTCAATATTTCAAATGTTCAATAAATTTTTTTATTGTTATGATAGAATTAATAAAAAAGTGATTTGGAGAACATGAAATAATTTGTTTTGAATATACATATTTCAGATTTCGTCAGCAGAAAGCGTTGGTGTCACCACCTGCCGCATGTGCCAGAAGGATCACAAGTCTTTCAGCTGGACTCGCAAACTGCATTTAACCAGCAATCTCGGTACAAGTTTGTGGGGCACAGACAAACCAAGTGCATAAGAATAGTCGCTGTAGTCTCCTGGAATCTGTCTCTATTTGATCCCATTGAGATGGTCAAAGAGTAAGAAAAGGAACAGTCGATTGCTATTTTAAACAGAATATTTAGCTATGCTTCAAAGTCCAAACGAAGTGAGATAATATCAGATCGTTATTACAATTTATTCAAACCGATAAGGAATTTCCCTCCCTCTAATAAGGATCTTTTCGTCCACATTGTGAGTCAAGTGATGAAGCATGTACATAATAAAGGGCTTTTTTATATTCTTTTTATTTTTTTATTTAGTTTTTCTTTTCTTTTATTCCGTCGTCTTACTCCTTACAATATTATGCGTACGCTTCATGTGCGAATTAAGACCCACAAATTGCGAAAATCTTGAATCGCAAAGTTTGCACACAAATTTCTTGACCTCCGCATGTATCTGACGATGCCGGATGAGAGAATGACAACTGGTGAATCCCTTGCCACAGGTTGAGCATATTTTATCGCGTATATTTAAATGTCCCTTGATGTGATCCGCCAAATCGACCTTCTTTACAAAATCCTTGGTGCACATGGTGCACTTAAATGCTCGAAGTTTTTGATGTATGGCCGTGTCATGGTTTTTCAGCTGGGATCTCAGTCGGAATGCCTTGCCGCACAGCTCACAGATGAACGGCTTTAGCCCTGTGTGAGTGCGGATATGTAATCGAAGATCCGCTACGACAGCAAATGATCGCTCGCAGTGAGTACACTTGTGTGTCTTGCCCACATGGACACGCTGCTTATGGATTAATAATGCTCCACGTACCATAAAGCTGCGTTCGCAAAGGGTGCACTTGAAGGGCAACTCGCCTATGTTGTGCACTTTGTATAAATGCGACTGTAGTACCTTTTCGGAGGACATCCTTTGGCTACATATCTCGCAGACAAGCGTCTGTTTGTACACCTTTGGTGGCAGGAAGCGACAGACTTCTAAATAGAACTGCTCAGACCCGTGGCCGCCTGAATTAATGGCAAGTTTGTCGCTCTTATAATACCATTGACGTAACTTTTGGATGGCACTGTATATGTCGTCACTGTCGAATTCCTCAGAGTGCGACAGTGAGATTTCGGCAGCCAAACTCTCATACGCCTGCTTGCGGGACTCCATGTTATGAAAGTCTTTGTGATTCGGATCGTAGAGCTGCGGAAAGTTGGAATATTGCTCAATCAGGTCGGTGGTCAGCTTATTCTTAGTCGAAAAATCCAACTGCAAAGCAAAGGGGAATATTGTTAATATCATAATTTGTGTCTGGACTTTTCCTTAACTTGCCTCAATCTTTTCCTCTGTATCCGCATCCGGTTTATCCTTGCAGGCCTTGAGAAAGCCAGTGGCTAAAAAGTGGCTAAAGGCCAATGAATTTTTCTTCTGATTGCCACAGGCCACGCGCTTCTCCACTGTCTTGTACTGCAAGTGTATCCTTTTGATGGCCGTCTTTAGCGAGTGTTCTGTGAGGATTACACCAAATTTGGTCTCCAGCTCCTTAATTAACTGTTGATAGGCTGCCTTGCAGGTGCTGGGCTCTCGATACTGACTGTGTCGAGAGTTCCACAGGCAGGGCTGCGCCTTGTACAACTCAATGAACTTCAAGGTTCGCGGATCCCGGCGAAAAAATGAGGGATTGAACTGAATCAGAGGAAGCATCTTTTAGACTTGGTTTTATTTCGTTTAACCAAAGAGCATACCTTATATGAGGGCGAGATCTGCGTCGACCCCTCTTCATTCTCAGCTGCCTGTGTTGCTGTATCAGATTCTGCTTCGGAATTCTCTTCCGAATCTATTTCCATATATTCGCTGTCATTTGAGTTCAGGGAGGAGCTGGGCCGGGAGCCAGCATCATCATTATCCCCATCATCATCATTTGCATTTGCATCACTGTCCTCAATTTCCTCTCTGATGTCTTCTAGGGTCACTTGCTCTACACTTTCAGTTTTCAGGTCGTCCAGGTCCAGCTCGGCTTCAGAATTAGGGTCATTCTTATGAAGAGTTCGAATGTGCAGCACAAATTCTTGCCATTTGGACAACTTGAAGTCATCCGTGGAGCAGTATGAGCAGCGCATTAAAAAGCTCTCATAGTCGCTGCTTACATAGATAAGCCCGCAGGATTCCATTAGGACTCAAATAAACAAAATTTCGCTACAGTTTTTGACAAAATTGGGGGTCAGTGTAGAATCCAGAGTGACTGCTCAACGCCAAAATACCACACTTCAATAATGACCAGTGTTGCCAAATGTCGAAACCCAAAAGTAGCTAAATCGACTGCTAAATATAGCTAAAAATGGTAAAGTGTGATATAAAATAGCTATAAGAGTTAGCTTAAGAAATATAAGCTTAATTGTGCATTTATTCTTACATAAATGATGGGTCTGGTCATCTACAAAGATAATTAGGCAATGTTGTGCTACCAAACAGACACAAGGAGCCTCCTTCTGTGACGTCTCTGTTTCTACAGAAGTAATAATTGAACCTTAAACTATAGTAAGTGTATGGAGGAGAAAATTTTAACGACAGTTCATATCAAAGGGGCAATTTCCTCTTCTCACGCAATTATAAATAATCCATATTTTTTATTTACCCAAATCGAATGTGTTAAAAATGGGCTAACAGCCATTTTGGTCCAGCCTTCTCTATGCCAAATTCTGGTCCAGTTTTCTGCACTGATTCCAAGACTAATCTCGGGTTTTCTTCATCAACTCTTGTTTTCAAGATATCAATTAAACAAAATGTGTAAAGGAAATATTAAAAGACTACGCGATCTAACATAGTTAATATTCTGGAAATACTAGATTTAAAAAAATTCCTCGAAATTATATTTGCTTAATATCAAACAACCGCATCGAAAATATTTCGACAATGTTAACCCTAAACGCGTTTTTCTAAAAACCACTATTTTCAAATTGGTTCCAGCTCTCGGCTCTAGCAAAATAATTAGATCTGGGGAGAAAAATAGCTAAATTAGCAACAATGTGACCAATACCAATCAGGCGCTGTTAACGCAATATGTTGCCTTAATGTTAATGTCAGTTTCTGCGTTTACCAACACTGTTTTAGCTTAAGCGCAGCCCACTTTGCTTACTTCCGTTTTACTTTATTACTGAACGTGCAACGTGCTGCACTTAAATCTTCTTACCTGCTTTAAAATGTAAGTACACTTTGAAAATAAAACAACTTGCAGCGATTATAACTGCAAGCAGAGTTCTTAAGGCTGTTTGCAGAACTCAATGTTGCGAGATCAAAGTATTGATAGGCCAAGAAAATATCGCTTAGGCCAAACCACATGGCCTCGAGAGGTGCTCTGCCTGTCAAACATATAAAATGCCTTTAATCCGCCATTAAACTCAATTCTGAAATAAATTTTATTTGCAGGTGATGCTGAAATATTGTAGATGCCGCTTGGCAGATGGCATGTGAATTCAAATGGGTGAGTTGGAGAGGGGCCAATCTTGAGGCTATTTTTGGTAGGGTGGTGCGAACACGAGTCGCTGGTGTAAAGAAACTCTACTTTAACTAGTGCTTTTTACTTGTTCGCAGATCAAAACTGTACTTTGCCCAAGCATAATCCAAATTTTCTCATAAATTTGCGGTGCATATTTTATATGCAAAGTTCACATTTTATTAATTAAGTTATATGTGTGTGCAGTTTTATTAATTAAACTTTCTTAATTTTTGCAGCTAAACCTTGGAATAATCTGTGAAAAGGGCTGAAACCTAGATGACCACATTTTTATATGAAAGGTAATTTTAATTTATTATATATATTATTTTTTCGTTCTGATGATATTTTACATTTCTGACACCTCATATGAACCATTGTGATTCAATCTATTTGTAATTTCCCACTGAAATCTGTAAACTCCTTTAAATATTTAAATAACTTTCAACAGTTTGGCTTACACACATATATTTCTTTCCTTACAGGTCCTCCAAGAACCTGTGGTCAACGAAGACGCGAACGCGACTGTACTCTTTTGAAGGTTAGTTTCCCCCCTAAAGTATCCATTTAGACACCAGCTCGAACTTCTATGATGATCACTTAAACCATTCACAGACACCATATGAAGGTTATGCTTTGATAAGTTGCTCCAATATTTTTTTGGAGTGTACAAGTCGGGCTTAATCTGTTATGGACCCTGGTTAAGAAATTGGCACTGAGTTCTATTGCTTTTCATACATTTTACCCACATTTTTGTTTGCTGTTTATTAAATCTTATCTATTTGTTTCTTTGCAGTTTGTCGCCCACTGATTCCATTGTAGACTGCAGCTGAAGACCCTGTCAAACCCAAAATTTGAAATAAAATTCATTTGTATTTTTAAAAATCGTTTTTTACTAAATTTGCTCGCTCTCTTAGAGCCAATTCTTGATCCTGCTTAGCTATCATACGTTCACCTTTGGACTTTTTGCCTATGCCCAGTTTGGGTAGTCCTCGATTTAGGCCCTCCAGCAAAACGCAAGCCTTACAGGGTTGTTGGGAAGATACAAAACCGCATCTCGAGCAATTGCCACGCACGGGCTTCTTTACTGTGTCTTTGAATCTTAACTGTTCACCCGAGTAGATAATATCCATAATGACCGAGGGGCGCACCTTCTCCAGATCTTTCAAAAAAGCACGTGCATGTCCGCGATACGCATTTGGGGCAAACACACACTCGGTGGAGAAGTAAACGAGCTTCTTGTAATGCGCATACATGACAATCTCCTTCTCATAGCTGTATTTCAGGGGCTTAACTCGTGGTATAGAGTCCTCACCACCGCCAGTCCTGATATCCGTGCAGCGTCTTAGGCGTGCGGTATCGCCACGTAGAATATTCATTAAAACCGTCTCGGCAATATCATCCGCATTGTGACCCGTGGCTATACTATCGACTTCCAACAGTTTGGCTCCCCGATCTAAAGCCTGACGCCGAAATACACCACAAAATGTGCAATTATTCGAGCGTCCTATCTGAGACACAATGCGATCCATGGTCCAACCATAGAGTTCTTCGTAGGAAAGGATTTTCAAAGGCATTTGATAGTCATCTCGATTTTGCTTCACTGTCTCCAGACTGTCATCACGATAGCCAGTGATTCCCTCATCAATAGAGAGCAAAACCAGATGCAGTCCATAATCGTGGCGTTCGTTGAGCAACTTTAACCTGGTTTGAATTAGAGGAGTTAAGAGGGAGAACATATAGGTAACAGAACTGTTTACCTACACATGAGCCAGGACTGTGGAGTCTTTGCCACCGCTGGCAGCTACTGCCACCTTCTCTCCACGTTGAAACAATTGACTGGAGCTGATGGTGTGATGGATTTCCGCCTCAAAGGCAGCAAAGAAGCATTCCTTGCACAAAGCATCGCCTGTTTTGGGACGCTGTGGAAGAGCTAGTTTAAATTGAATGTACTTTGAGGGGTTGGTTGGCTACGGCTTACCTTTAAGGCCGCTTTATTTCCGCATGCGGACTTGCAATTTACAGGCATTGTGAAATGTATTAAAATGTGAGAAACATTTATACAGCTGTTTCAGTTAGAGATGGACACTTAAGTGTCACGAGTGTTAAACAGCCCATCAACACACACGAATTTGTTCAGTTCAGTGGAAATGTTCGTGACAGATTTTATTGTTCGTAGTTTTGTTTGCTGAGAATAGAAATGTTTCTATCTTGTGAGTGTTCGTGCGAAGATTTGCACGAACATAATTTGTCAAAAATACCCAGCGGCGCAAATGCACATTACGGAATCGAGCACCTCTTAAACACTTCGACACGTGTGTGTCAGTTTACTTTTACATTAGCATGGCCGCTTTGTGGACTGCTAGCTTTCGAATCCTCAGTACTTTGTAATCGACAAGTCGGCGATAGCCGAACGCTTTTCGGAGCTCCATTACAACTGCATATAACAATCTAAGAAATGTAATGGTCGGTGTGGATGGGCCGCCCACTAAACGATACTATAGTATGCGATGTTGTAATGCAGGCAAGGTATATGGAGTGGTAATGCCTTTGAAGTACAGCTCCATGTGCGGTATGTTAAGCTATATTATTTATTAAAAGTATATTTAAACAATTTATTAGTCATTCCATTATACAAAAAATAAAACACATCGACTAAAAGCTTTTTAAAATTAATTTTTTTCACTGTCCACACGTCAGAAATCAACTACACACACGCGCATTTAAATGTTTGTGTGTAAATGCAGAAAGAAATCTAAAAAAAGCAAACAAGCATACGAGCCCTGTTCTAATTTTCGACAAACGAAGCTTCGAATATCAAAATGTAGCGAGAGTGTGGGGCCTTATTTAGCTATGCGCCGCTGGGTATTTGCAGAATGAACACGTGCCCAAATAAGCAAAGAATTTTTGTTGAAATTTATTGAATGCCCCCAAAATGATCAAATAAGTATCGCCATATGGTATAATCGTGACTTTGTCTCTCTAGCACAGAATGAAGCTAAGCCAAATTTGTTGTTGTGTATCATTGCGGCCTCTTCTAAAGCATTCTGCGGAGAATTTAAGCATACTCTGACTCGCTAGCACCAACGACTTTTGCCCATAGTTGAAAAATTGTGACTAATAGTGGTATTCCTGAAAGTTGATTTGCTTTTGTTTTGCTTTCGTGAAAGCAAAAGCAAAGCAGTTGGTGGAACGACCCTGATTTCATTTTGATTTGCTTTCAATTGGCGCAAAATTTAATCAATGGCGGGAAAGCCAAAAAATTACAAATGAAATTGTAAAATTGAATTTTTTAATCTTCTTTAACAATAGTATGTGGGCAGAATATGTAGTTCTAAGAAGTTTGTAATTTTACTAAGGTGAATTCAATTAATTATGTATTTGGTTATGGCCACAGAAAGTGACTTATGCAATTTGACAGATCCAAAGAGGAAGAGGCAGGATAAAATAATGGAAGAATTTGTAACCTCGAACCTTCTAGGAGAGCTGTGCAAATATGTAAGCCTTTGACCACGTCAAGCACAAGCTCCAAGAACTCGCGCACTTATGACTCTGTCCACTTTAGGCCGCGGGCCTTTTTTTTTCAATAGTCTCGTATGCAGTCTAAGATGCAATAAATAATTATCAATTATTTGCTGAAATATAGAATGCAAAATAACTTACAACGTTCTTTATATTTAAATCACAACAAAATTTAAACAAAAGCAAATCGAAATCAACTTCGAGGCTGATTTCGCGAAATCAATTAGTATGACCTTAATTTCCTAACATTTTCTGGGCACACTGCTCATTTTGTATGGATCAGCTGTGATCAGCTGTTTCGCGAAATCAAATCGAAAGCAAATCAAAAGCAAATCACTTTCAGGAATACCACTAATATTGTTACTAAAAATTGAAAGTGTCATTTCAGCCTAACTAGATGTGATTTTTTAGAAAATGATCGTGAGAAATGTTCCCTAGTTGGTGGGCTTGATGCTTTCGTGAGTGTATGGCCTGCTGTAGTAATAAATATAATATTTAACCCCTTTTCTCTTGCAAATAAGGTTTAAATTTTAAAAAGCTATTGCTATAGCAATAGAATAATAAAATTTAGTAGTACTAATTAATATATGATTGACACGAGCACATCTCTGACAAACGCTTTGTTTTTATTATCGATATCGTTTGTTTTGCACGAACAAAAACAAAAATAAAATGTCCAAGGAATCTAAAGCTCTGATCAAGGAGATACGCGAAGCCATTAAATTGGCCAAATATGGCGATGCCATACACAAGTGTCAAGTGATTATCAACATCCTCCCAAATATTTCAAATCCTTGAACTGGAACCTATTGCAGCGCCTGCTTAAAGCCGATCCCAAAAACAATGCCATTGGTTACCTGTTGCTGGGCGCCGCTTATCAGAATGTGGACAAAGCCGAGGCGGCCAATCATCTAAGGAAATCTATAGAGTACACAGAAGGACCACCTACGGTGGCACTGCAAGGCCTGGCAAATTGTGCACCCAGCTCAGATCTGCCCGAAGTCTATGATCAATTGATGGATCTGATACCGTAAGAGATTCTCCCTAAGGGAAAGAAAAGAATTTATTTGTAAATTGCAGTGAAAAATCATTGGACTATGTGGAAAAGCTTTACACAGTGGCCTCGGAGGCCAGCCTGGCCCCCAAATGTTTTGACATACTGAAAAAAAGGGCAAAAAATCGGTCAGAAGATACAAATTATGCCAAAGTTCAGGAGTATTTGGGACGAATATGGTTTGCCCATGATCTGGAGATAGCAGAGGAAGACACTGAATTAGTATGTAGACACTATAAGGCATAGCAAACGCTCTTAACTAATTTAAACTTTTTTTAGTACAAGAAGACTATGGAAGCTTTGATAAGCATTTCCGAGGCGGATTTTCAGAAAGCCGTGTACAAGCGCTATCTAAAATGGCTGTACAAACAAAGGGATTATGTGGCCTGTGTACGCAATGCCTGCCAAATGACCGTCTCTCATCCCCGAGATGTTTATGGTTATGAATGGATATGTAAGACCTACTGTGAGAACTATGATCAACCGGGAAGTGCGAGTTGGCTCGCGGAACTAAAAGTCCCCATACAGGCCTATGCCTTGCAATTGCTGGAACTAAATTCTAGCTCTAATTTGGCTCTGCTTATTCAGGCATTGGATTTAAATGCTAAGGGCGAATTTGTTTTGGCAAGGCAATTGGCTTTACAGGCTCAGCAAAGTCATCCCACTTACAAGGTGACCTTGGAGCTATTGGCACGCATCCATATGCAGTTGGGTGCATATAAAATGGCTTTGCTATTGTGGCAAGAACTGGGTCAGGAGGAGAATGAGCTATATGGCCAGTGTCTTTCCTATGAGAAGGATGAAACTAAGCTCAGAGAAGCTATTAGAGTGCTAAACAAATTTGAGAAATCTGAAGCAAATGTTAGAGCTTTGGCCAGGTGAGAATTGAATATGGTTTTATACTAAAAAGGATTATATAAGCTTAAGCTCTGTTATAGATGCTATCACAAATTGGGAGAAGAGCAACAGTTGAAGGAGTTGCCATTGGATGAATTAACCCAAGCCGAGTTTCTGCTGTAAGCCGGGAAACTGCTTCGTCCAACCCTCTTTTAAACCTTTTACTTACAGTGCCCCAGCAGAGGCCGTAAAGTTGTTAGGCCATAGCGAATCTTTTGACCATCTCTTGCTGTGCGGCAAACTACAAATGAAGTTAAACAACTATACCGAAGCTCTCAATTGCATGCTAAAGGCCACCAGACTGCGTCCACATATATCAGAATGTTTTGATTATTTGGGCCGTTTGTACCAGGCCTCGAATGATTTGGTGCGCGCTCGTAAATGTTTTGAGAAATGCTTGAGTTTGAATGCATTGGCCTTACAGGCGGTGGATGCCTTAAGCTTCATTTATCAGCAATTGGGCGAAGAGGATCTCAATGAGACTTTGCTATTAAACACTCTGAAGCACTTGAGCAGTGATGAGTCCATACGCCTGCAGTATAAGCTGGGATTACACTTTTTGCAAGTGAAAAAGTGGGATAATGTGGGTTCTAGTTAGATCTAAGTATAATCTTATTAACTTGCTCTCACTTTTTAGGCAATTCAATGCTTTCGTTTGGCCATCAAGCATGACTTTCGTTGCCTGGTCTACTGGGAGTCGCTGGGAGATGCTTATGCAGCGCGAGGCTCTTACAACTCAGCCATACGGGTTTTTCAAAAGATTCTGGAAATGTCGCCCAGCAACAGCTATGCTTTGCTCCAAATAGCCATGGTCAAGACGGTAATTAAAGCTTTTTTTCCCTTGAGGAGGGCTGTGATTTAAACAATTTCATTTGCAGACCATTCGCATGTATACCGAGGCCATTACGGACTTTGATGAATTGCTTAAGCAGAATCCTTACTATTTGCCTGGCTTAAGAGGCTCGGCTGAGGCACACATAGGACTGGCCCACAATCTCAAGTCGCAAAATCTGTATGGACGAGCCAAGCAACACTTTCAATTGGCTGTGGGACATTTGCAGAATGCTTTCCTACATTCCAAGGAGGCCTTACAAATGGTCTGGCTGTGGCGCTTGACGGCCAGCGTTTTTGTTCAAACAGCTCAGTTGCCTCAGTCTATGGCCAATTTGGATGTGTCTGGTAGTCTGGCTAATCGGGATGAGGCGGTGGCCTATTTATCACGCAAGGATTTGCTGCAGTTGGCCCAACGTTTCTATTTGTGTGCCTTGAAGTTGAAGCAGAACACTTACTTGTGGTACGAGTTGGCCCTGACCAGCTATTACAGTGCTTTATATCTGCCCGAGGAGGCTTTGGAACATTTGGAGACGGCTGCCAAAGTAACCAAAATGGCCCTCAAAATGCAAAGCAATCGCTGGCAGAATTGGAATCTTTTGGGAGTCATTAACATGCACGAGGCTTGCCAGAATTGGCCTTTAGCCCAGCATTGCCTGATCCAAGCGGTGACCCTAGAGCGTAAGTCATTTACGTCCTGGACCAATCTGGGTGTGCTTTACATTAAACTGGGAGACATACGTTTGGCCAATGAGGCTTTTAAGCGTGCCCAGCAATCTAGTCCCATGTATCCAAATGCCTGGATTGGTCAGGCCATGGTGGCCGAGACCATAGGTGAGTTAGAGGAGGCATTTGATTTGTTCCGTCATTGCCAGCAATTTGAATATCAGCCGGAGGCGGCTTTAGGATATGCCCATTGGGTGTGTGAGGTAATCTCTGATCCTGTCTTGAGGGCAAAGCCTCACAATCGACATGCCATAGAGCATATGTATGCGGATGTCTATGCTTTGGATGCCATCAATTGGTGAGTTGTCCTATCTTTAAATTAAACTAAACTTTTAATCGATTTTCTTACCCAGGTACGTGCAAAACGAGGAGACGGAGGCCTCTATTTCAGCGCTTACATTCCAGGGTTTCCTTCTTGCCCGCCAGCAATTGTATGAGCAAGCCATACAGGCTTTTATGCGAGCCTGCAAATTGTGTGAACCTGGTGCTGAACGCGACAAGCTTTATACTAATCTGGGCTATCTGTACTTGAAGCTAAATCAGCCGGAGCAGGCGGTAAATGCTTTGAATACCGTGGCACATGCCACATTTAAGCCCATCATTGGCTTGGCCTTGGCCTACTTTCGTTCTGGACAGCTGCAGGAATCGTATTCCATTTACAATTCGGTGTTGAGCAGCGTTGTGGGCCAGGATGATGACAAGGCAGCCACTATTTTGGTGGCAATGGCTTCCATGGTCTATGCCTTTCAAGGCGAAGCCGATACCAAGACTTTGCTCTATCAATGGTTTGTCTCTGGCTTCTAATCTTATATAATGTTTGATCAATTGTGATTTGTTTTCAGCATTCTCATGAAAAATGCTCCCATTGAGGCCTTTTACTCCGCCTGTGCCTTGGGTGTTTTACATCGGGATAATGATCTAAATCAAACCATTATGACGGAGTTAAAAGCCTACCATTTCAATGAGAAATACTGTGCCGATGTGTCTTACCTCACAGCTCACTATCATTTGATAAATGTAAGCAAAACTATTGAGATTTTTTAGAACAGAAATTACTTGTCTTCCTATTTTCCCCTCAGCAAGGAGCTCACGAGGCTTTGGTTTATTTACAAAAGCGTATACGCATGTTCCCTCAATCTGCCATTTTGCGCAAGATCTTTCTCAAGTTTATGCTGGATTATTTCCGTGAGGATTCTTCCTATCAAGTGGTCACCTGTAATATGGCTATGATTGGTTTGTCCTTGGGTCACCGTAGCTTGGAGTTTAGGTAAATAGCTTTTATCTTTTCTAAATTATAAGTTTTTAATCTCTTTCCATATTCAGTATTAAAGCCAGCGAGGAGGCAGAGACCACCATTTATGCCAGCCAAGCTGTTCAGCCAGTGGACAAGCAACAATCCCTGAAGCTGGTGCAGCGAGCCATTCGCTTAAACCCCAGCAATCAGCAGGCTCGACAATTGTTAACCAGCATCACAGCCCATTAATAAAATTTATTGCAATTCAAACTTAATTATAGCTCGTTACAAGTAACAGGTATAGGTCTTTGATGGCCCATCTCTAGAATGCTGACATTAGTGTGACCGCATTTGCTTGAGGTCGGGGGATGAAAGAAAATCGAAAATAATCAAATAAGCCAGAACAATGTGTATTAAATAGTGTTAAAATGAATAAAACAGTGCCCCAATTCCCTATAATGGCTTACGCCTGCTATATTTAGTAAATAATATTCCTGAAAACAGAGTGAAGTGAACGACTTAATTGCAATTGCCTGGCCACTTCCCCCTCTCCCCGACTCCGCCCTGCATACGCATACCTCTATATGAAAAACCTGCTGAGTTACAGTTAGACGCCACACTTAAGAGAGCGAGAGAAATAATTAAGGAACAAAGCAAAGAGCGGGATCTGTCATGGAAAACGAATCCGTCAAATCGGAACACAGTGGACGCTCAAGACGCTCTCGAAATCACAACAACAACAGCAGCAGCAACGGCGGAGGAGGCGGCGGTGGCGGTGGAGGCAGTGTAAACAACGGCTATCACCGGGATAGAGATCGTTCGCGGCACTCGCATCGCAGCACGCACTCATCCAAATCGGGTGGCAAGGCCTACCAGCGTGGCGATATGGCTCCCTACCAGACCAGCGTTAACATGACGGGAGATGAGAGTCGAGATGGCCAGGAAGTGATTGAAGTGCAAATTTTACCCCAGGATGAGAATTGGGGTGAGAATACCACCGCCGTAACAGGAAACACTTCGGAGCAGAGCATCTCCATGGAGGATATTAACAATATGTGGCATCGGGAGAATGACAAGGGCTTTGGCTTTCGTTGTCGTCGCTATATGGAGTCCAGTTTTTATTTTCTGCTCGGCTGTGCTGCATTCTTCTCCCCGGTGGCCATGGTGGTAATGCCTTACATTGGTTTCTTTCCCTCGGCCTTTGATCATCCGGAGCTGACGCAGACGGTGCGCACTCAACTGCTGGCCTGCAGTGAACAGTGCAAGGGCCAGTTGGTCTCATTGGCTGCCCGGTTGTTGTTACTGGCCATAGGCCTGTGGGCGGTGTTTATGCGCCGTACGGCAGCCAGCATGCCTAGGATTTTTCTGTATCGCGCCATTGTCTTGCTGCTGGTCACCATATGCACATTTGCATATTGGCTCTTCTATATAGTGCAGGTCACGAATGGGGCCCGGATAGTGGTGGAGACAGGCGGCGATGCTGTGGATTATAAATCTCTGGTTGCCTACGCCACCAATTTTGTGGACACTCTGCTGTTCATACATTATGTGGCAGTTGTCCTACTGGAGCTGCGCCATCAGCAGCCCTGCTATTATATAAAGATTATACGCTCTCCGGATGGAGTGTCGCGTTCGTATATGCTCGGTCAGTTGAGCATTCAAAGGGCAGCCGTGTGGGTGCTTCAGCATTACTATGTGGACTTTCCCATATTCAATCCCTATCTGGAACGCATACCCATATCGATTTCCAAGTCGCAGCGCAATAAAATCACTAATAGCTTCAAATACTATGAGGTGGATGGGGTCAGTAACTCGCAGCAGCAGAGCCAGAGTCGAGCTGTGTTGGCCGCCAATGCCCGCAGGCGCGACTCCTCTCACAACGAACGCTTCTATGAGGAGCACGAGTATGAGCGACGAGTGAAGAAACGCCGTGCCAGGCTCATAACAGCCGCCGAGGAGGCCTTTACCCACATCAAGCGTATACACAATGAACCGGCACCAGCTTTGCCTTTAGATCCGCAGGAGGCAGCCTCGGCTGTGTTTCCCTCAATGGCCCGAGCCTTGCAGAAATACTTGAGGGTGACACGCCAGCAACCGCGGCACACTTTCGAGAGCATACTCAAGCATCTGGCGCACTGTCTTAAGCATGATTTGTCGCCGCGTGCCTTTCTGGAACCCTATCTGACCGAATGTCCGGTGATGCAGAGTGAAAAGGAGCGTCGCTGGGTGCAGTCTTGGTCACTGATCTGCGATGACATTGTTTCCCGGCCCATTGGCAATGAGTGCACCTTTCAGCTAATCCAAAACGATGTGTCCCTAATGGTCACCGTCCACAAGCTGCCGCATTTCAATCTGGCCGAAGAAGTGGTGGACCCCAAGAGCAACAAGTTTGTGCTCAAACTGAACTCGGAGACTTCCGTATGACACCATCATCAGGGTCAGGGCCCGGGTCCAAGTCAACAGCCGCCTTTAATTACGCCCACGCACAGCAATCAGACACAATCGTCCTACCTGCATGTGTTTGTCTGAGAGTTATCCACCCAAATGATTTATTTAATTTAATGATTTGAATATTTTTTAACTTAAGTTTATGAACCGAATATCCCAGTGGGGGGCACTCCCCCCACTGAAATTTCAATATCAATCAATGCTCAAGCCCAGTGTATCCTAAAACCTAAACAAGAACATATCACACATCCCTTGAACACGGAAAATGACTTACAACAAAGTTCCCAAAGTATTAGAAGCCTACAAAAAAACAAAGAAAATCAGCTCTTTTTACACAACTTTTTATTTTAGAAAATATTTTAGAAATACTTTTTGATTTTTAATCAAAACTTTAGTACTAAGAAACCAAAATCATTAGCCAAACCCAGGACTTGCATCAAAAGTGCTGACACAAAGCCAACACTCTTCGTGCGACTCTTCAATAGTGTTGTGGGTTGTTCATCACTCACTTTTTCTATTGTTCAGTGACTGTTCACTCATTTATTCATTTAATCAGTGAACTGAACAATCTCCACCCAAACACTATTCTTCAGCGCATTTTTAAGCTAAACAAACGTTCCACAAAGTTCCAACCAATAGAAGAACCACAAAATGAAAACTGTAACTCGAATGCAACATATGACAAATACATAAGAATTAAGCAAAAAGAGACTGCCTGAAATTGAAATGCATTTTATATATACACACAAAACAAAATTGCCAACTAAACTAACTAAGAACTATTATCCACCACAACATATATCCCCATACATATGTATTTTTAGATGATCCCAAATTCTAGAACTAAGAAATTATATGAACGATCCAGTGAACCTAACTCAACTTAGCCAACTTTTGCTTGTGCATTTTTCATTTCGTTTTCTAGCTAAATGCTTTTTATACATATATATATTTATTGTATGTAAAACCTATTTTAGACTTACGACTACGAGAAAACAATCCCAAGCTCTATATGACCACATATGCGCAACTTTTAAACTGTATTTGTTGTATTCTGTAATTAGCTTTTAAAACATCGCAAATCCCCTCATAAAGAATAAAATACAAATCAACTTTTTTAACAGCTTTAAATGAATGCCCTTTTTTTTGTAACATTTTGGTAAACTGATGATACGACTTATTGGAAGAGAGGCCATTGATGACCGACGTTAGGCGTCTGCATTGGATTCAGACAAGCGACTGTTAAATACTCTATACCTACAAAAGTGAGAAATGTAACACCTTACTGATAACCCCCAATACGATGCGGTTTCGTGTAAAAAAGGCATAACAAACAACGTTTTTGAAGAAAAAATAATTATTAACTGTACGGACAAATTTACACTATTCTGAGCTGTTCGCCACAAGATGAAAGCAAGTCTTATCCACTGAACTGAGGTTCAGCGCATCACGGTTGCCGCCGTCCCTGCTACGTTGCTGCTAGACTATGTTTCATTTGATAATTCCCATTCTTTCAGCATACGAATTTCTATACTACTTTGGGCAAAAAATACCGATTGATTTGGAAAATTCTAGAAAGGAACGACCTAATGCTAGTAACCACAGTCCCCACTATAAATATAATAAACAAAAAAACAACGTTTATTTATTGTTAATTCATTTTATTCCCCTCAATGAAGTCTCCCCCGAATGCATTACCCTTGTGCCAGAGTTTTTTCTAATTTTAGAAACATGCTGCAAAGTCCTCCCCTCCGGTATATTCTTAGATTTCTTTATCGTTTCTATCTCCTTTAATGCGAAAAGAAAATGGTGGCCCAATTGGTCACTCAAAATGTCGGTAGTATCTGCCTATCGACGTGGCTGATCAAGAATATATCAACTCTATAGAGTTGGAGTTGCTTCCTTCTGGTTGTTACATACATTTGCACAATCCCATTAAACTATTTGTAGTTTTGGTACAGATGATAAAATGACTATCCTTTTTGTGTAAGAAATTAAAAATGGTAATTTGGTTTTTGTTTTTTTTTTAAAGTGGGCATAAAAGCGTTTTTTTTGGAACAACATTTTCTAGAGGTTTTCAACGCCTTGGAGCACATACAACTCTATGTTGATCTGACATCGTTGTAAGCATGCCGCTATAGTCTTCAACCGTTTTTACGGCCCGCTTCTCTACATCATTGACTACTTGAAAGGATTTAATTACCTCAAAGTTATTTTGGTAGTCGAAATCATCTTTGCACGACCGGGGATCCTTTTAAAGAATTCTGTTGAAAGCCCTAGACGATGGAACCCCCCTACTGGACCACGCAGACTCCAACCTGCGAGCCACACAAGTCGCACTTTCTGAAATGGACATTCTTAAAAATTTAGTCCAATATAAGAGCGTGTATAAAATGCGTTTCTTCGTTGGAAATGGTCTCGATTAACATATTAAATAATACACCGTAAAAGCTATTATTTAAGATGGTATCAGTTACGTTTCTTATCGGCGTCCACCCTAATGCTCATCTTTAATTCCTATATAGCCCATATTGCCACTTCCGACCACTTTTTGTATTCGTCGATGAAGCATGCCCGATCGATTCGTGGATCGCTTCAAAAGACGCATCGTTGTTGTCAAGGTGGTATCCGAAAATGGAAAAAGTAGTGGGTATAGATGGACAATACTTTGAAAAACGAATTTATAATAAAAATTAGAAAGATCTTTTAACATTTTTTGAACTGGTATTTGCCGCACACACACATTCACATAACTTGAACGTCTTTAATGCGATCCATTTTAAACCTTTGGGTATCGATCTACCCAGTCGGGATCAATTAATTGTGAAAGTAGTGGCATCAGGTAGAAACACCTCCTACCGAGTTTTTTCAAATTAGCTCCTGTTCCCAACTAGTGGACACATTTATACTAGCAACATACAGATACAACATCTGTTGCTGGTAGAGTTTAGTATCGATGCAGTTCTCGTCTGAACCTCAGATTTGGAAAAAAAATATTTGGCAAAATGGCGGCACTTCGAAAATGAGAAACAAATTTTTTTACTTTTTGTAGTCTAGTGTAAAAAAAATAAAAATTTTATAGCACAAAGTTGGAGGTTCAGACGAGAATGGCGACAATTCTGCGTCTTTTGACACCTCGTTGAACATAATCCTTTCAGTATTTTTGGCTGAATCGTGGCAACCATTTTTTTAAGAGCGTGAAAAAAGGAAGAAAGAGAGTATGCAAATTTTACATGTTATTAATTAGCAAGGCGCTGCGAAATAAGGCCCCAATGAAATAAGGCCCAAAAAAAAAATGAAATAAGGCCCCAAAAATATATATGGAAAACAACAACAACGATTTTTTCTCAAAATTTGGGGTGTTATTTCATTTTTTTGGGGCTTTATTTCCTAAATAAAATTTCAAAATGAAATAAGTCCCCAAAAGAAGAAATGAAATAAGGCCCCAAAAATTAGGTTTGCGGTCTTATTTCATTTCGCGGAAATAATACCCCAGTTTTTAATATGAATTTTTTGGGGTCTTATTTCATTTCTCTTATTTTTGCTGATATATGGAAAAAAATTCCAATAACGGTTAATTTTCTTATCTGCCTGCGTTTTCTGACTTAGTATTTGATGCATTTTTGTACAGATGTGCAAAAGTACCGTTTTACAATTAGTTCAGTGATAACATTTTGAGTTTGTTGATCTGTTTAGTGATTTGCATTGTGTAAAGCAGACGTTCAAGTGCGAGATAAAATTATGAAGTGCGAAAAAATTGTTGCATTACGGCGAACTGGAAATTTGTTCTACGTCAAAGAACAGAAAATGCTGTATTTTGACGAGGTAATTATATTGTCTACTTTAAAAAAATCTTAGCGCCGCAGACGAAATTTTTTTTTTATATGAAAACTTTTTATATTATATCAAAAAAATTGTGTCAATCTAAGCGCCGCAGCCAAAAATTTTTTACACAAAAAATCGCGCGATTTTTTTGTAAAAAAATTTTCATTATTTTTTAATGTTATAGGTAGTTTGTTTCACTAAAAATCCAAATAAGAAAATATTTTAAAATTTTATACTAGGTATTTCCAATAGTTTTTATTTTATTGAATAAAACAATAAAATGAACAAAAAAAAATAGAATTGAAAAAATTGGGGTGTTATTTCATTTTTTTCAAAATGGGGTATTATTTCATTATGAAATAACACCCCAAATTTGGGGCCTTGTTTCATTTTTTTTGGGGCCTTATTTCATTTCAGTAGGGCCTTATTTCATAATTTAAATTGGGGTATTATTTCATTATGAAATAACTCCCCAAGTTTGGGGCCTTATTTCATTTTATCGTTTGGGGACTTATTTCATTGGGGACTTATTGCCTGCAGCCAATTAGCAATGCCTGCGCTATAAAAAATGTCGTCTTCCTCTTCGAAGAAGTAATATTTCTCGTCGTTTTGGACTCTGCAAACGGTTCGTCCTTCTGTTGCAGATGAAGCTACTCTCATATCGGAACGACCAATTCGCTCACCATTGCGCTGTTCGGTATATGAGTAAGCTTGGGGCCTATATATTGACACCCACAACACTCAAAAATCCTTCATTGAATAAGGCAGTTGCTTGGAAATTTGCCATTTCAACAACACGTAAGACTGAATGTATGTCCTCGGAAGCAGAGGTCAAGGAATTGAACGACTCGTTGTTGTTCTGCGTTTCCTAGCCGTGACATTTTTGAAGTAATTCCTCTGACTATAAGGCTTCGTATTTAACTCAATAACTCAATTTTACGAAAACCTTGGGTCACTAATAAAAGCTATATCTCCTAAACTAATTAGAGTTTTTGAAATTCCTTTCGGGGAAATATTTTTGAGTATCTGGGCTTTGAAAATATACCAAAAAATAAATCGATTATATTTTTTTATCTGTACTACCCTCTTAAATACCCTAGTTTGAATCCATAATTTTTTGCGATCATAACCTACTTTTCCTTTCTGGCATATACTTAAACCCGAGTGTGGGTTGAACGAGTTCGTAAAAGTCAACAAGTGTTGCTCTGATTAATCTAATTAATCAATTCATCAAAATGCCTGGGCTTAGATTTCTCGTATCAAGTTGGGTACTTCAGTTTCAACGATAAGCCTAATGAGTGCAATTCATTCGAAATTAAATGGAGTACGGGCCCCCCCTGCTCCCGTTCCCAAAACGATGTTTACCCCGACGGCTGTCCCAGTCTGTTTTGTTATTGTTATTTGGGTGCCTGGTGGTGATGCGAAATGTTTATTATTTCCTGCTATATAATAATTACTCTAGTATAAATTATGGGGGAGGGGATCGTGGTCTCGTTATACATATTACATTTGGAATAATCCTAGTAAATAGACTAATCATCAACAGCTTGATGGCATATTTGGCTTTTGTGCATTAGTGCGTTATTTCGTTATCATCGTGGAAACCTATAAATTTTGGAGAAAGGTACACATATCGCATGTGCCGTCAAATTTGTTAATCTTTATGCTTGCTTGCGTTCTAGACCGTTCTTTTCTGGTTCGTAGAACTCATCGACAATGGCCTCGACCATACGCTTTAGAGTGTTGGATAGCTTCTCCCAGTTTTTCTCCTCGGGCTTGCCGCACATTTCCGCATAGTACTTGACCTTGGGTTCGGTGCCACTGGTGCGTAAGGTGACCACCACACCATTCTTAAAGGTGAACGTGATCATCTGGGAACTAGAGCTGACGGGCAAAGTGGCCTTCTTATCGCTGGTACTGCTGTCATAGCCGGTGGTCAGGTCGCGCACGTGGGCTATTTCAAATTCGCCGTTCAAAATGCTCGTGGGGTAGGTATTAGGCTTGCCATCGTCGAAATTGCGCAATCGCTCAAAGATCCTCTCGATGACTGGTGGACAGCGACAAATGACATAGGAGCAAATGCTTGTATGGTAGCCGTACGTCTCGTAAATGTCACGCAGTTTCTCCTGTAGAGTCATGCACTTCTTGCAGCGCAGATAGCAGGCCATGGTAGCCACATGAGCGGCAGCACTGACACCATCCTTGTCCAAAACCATGGTGGAGACCATAAAGCCAATGGCTTCCTCAAAGGCAAACAGCACGGTTTTGCCTGCCTCCTGCTCCTGAATGGCCTTGTTGCCCATCCACTTGAAACCAGTGAGCGTTTCATGGAAGACAAAACCCTCACGCGCGGCCATGGATTTCAAAATCTTAGAGCTTACGGTGCTAGCAATCATCACGCATTTGGACAAATCGGTTACGTTCGGGTTCTGCATCTTGTAGTTTTCCAAGGTCCACCAGCCCAACAGGGCACCCAGTTCGTTGCCATTGAACAACTTGTAGTTGCCATCGGAGCCAACCTCGGCCACGGCCAGGCGATCGGCGTCTGGATCATTGGCCAATATGATGTCGCTTTTCTTTGCCTTTGCCGTCTTAATGGACAGCTCCAAGGAGGTTGCGCCCTCCTCGGGATTAGGCATGGGGGTGGTAGGGAACTCAGGGTCCGGCTCGATTTGCTCGCATACTGGAACAAACGGCTTTAGCTGAACCTTGTCGAAAGCCTGCTTCACATATGGATGGCCCACGCCGTGCATGGCCGTGTAAGTAAAAGAAAGATTGCATTTCTGATTTGCTCCCATCAGTTCGCACGAAAAAGCTCTCTTGAGATTATCGAAATAGGCAGGTACAACGGCTTCATAGGGATCCTCCAACAAATCATTTGCACACATGGCCGATTCGTCCCAGGAATCGCCCCGGGGCTCCAAATTGTTCAAGATGGACTCTTGAATCGCCGAATCATGCGGTGGAATGATCTGCGCTCCATTGGTCCAGTAGACCTTGTAACCATTGTCCTCTTTGGGGTTGTGCGAGGCAGTTACCATCACGCCGGCCAAGCAGCGTAGCCTCAGAATGGCATACGGAACCAGGGGAGTGGCCACATACCGATTATACAGATAGACTCGGAAGTTGTTGTTCAAAAAGACAATGGCCGAAAGATCGGCAAAACGTTGGCTGTTGTAACGACCGTCGTAGCCAAAGACAACGCCCCGCTCGGACCAGTCCTCCCTATTGGGATACTGCGTCTTGATGTACTCGCACAGTCCCTGGGCGGTTCTACCGGATAAATAACAGTCAGTTAATGCTTGAAACATTCAAATGTAAAACTTACTGAATCACCACCAACTCGTTCATGGAATCAAAACCAGCCCGCATGACAGCCCTTAATCCTGCCGTGCCAAAGGTTATACGTGTGCATAGACGTTTACGCAGCCTAATCCAGAACATAAGCAACATCAGCTAGAAAGGACTAACAAACACCTCAACCAACTTACGTGTCCCAATCCTTGGCCTTGATGGCTTCCATGATCTGGCTGGAGGTGCTGGGATTTCGATCCCATTTGATCCACTGGCGTATTAGGGCATCTAGTTCCGAGTCGCCCGACAAGGGCATGGTCTTGAGCTCACATATTGTCCTGCCCAATGGCACAGTCATGTTGAACGGCAATAAACGACGGCACTGCCGAGAAATCAACAATTTATGAAATGAATGGAAAAACTAATTTTGAGGCCCAAATGTGTGTATATATAAGTAAGTGTATCTGAATACATTTAATCAATGTATGATTTTAATATCAGAGCACACTTTCATAATCAGCAAACGGGGCTGTGCCCCGGATGAGCTTGAGCTGATTCTAATTGATAAGGTTCTGGCTGGGGGGTCGCCCTTCCAAACAATAATAAGGTCAAGAGCTTACCCGGTGTGTTCTGCTTGCGTGTGTTACCACCACTAAGGCTGAAATTGTATTAAAATTAAATTCCGATCACCATCACTGACTGCTGATGGGTATCGATAACTAAGTGAGTAATCTAATGCGGCCTCCCTAATTTGAGAACTTATTAGCTTGCGGTCACACTGGTCGATAGCTGTGTTTTTTTGCCACTTTCTGTATTGTTTAAACAAAAAATGGCTGATGTTTTGGACATAGACAATGCTGAGGAGTTCGAAGTGGACGAGGATGGCGACCGTAAGTGTTCATCTATGATTTCTCTTTTACCTGTAACTAATTCTCGCCATTTCACACTGACACGCGGTGGACGCCGGCATCTGGCTTACAGAGGGTATTGTACGCCTTAAGGAGAAAGCCAAGCATCGCAAAGGACGCGGATTTGGCAGCGATAGCAACACCCGCGAGGCCATACACAGCTATGAGCGTGTACGCAACGAAGACGATGATGAACTAGAGCCGGGACCACAGCGTTCGGTCGAGGGTTGGATTTTGTTTGTGACCTCCATACATGAGGAGGCACAAGAGGATGAGATACAGGAAAAGTTCTGCGACTATGGTGAGATCAAGAACATACATTTGAATCTGGATCGTCGCACTGGTTTCTCTAAGGGCTATGCTTTGGTCGAGTACGAGACGCACAAGCAGGCCCTGGCCGCCAAAGAGGCTTTGAATGGCGCAGAGATTATGGGACAAACAATACAGGTGGACTGGTGCTTTGTCAAGGGACCCAAGCGGGTGAAAAAGTCTGAGAAGCGGCGCAGATAAATGCAGCGAATATCTTTTACATTTAGCGAAATGGAATAATAAATCGGTCACTCAAAAACCATACGAAAACACAAATGATTTGCTGTTTCTTTCAAAATTTCAGAATTTATTTAATCTATAACTGAAAAGAGCTTGGAAATCTAGTTAAACTTCCTTGTTAACTAGTCCTGATGTCCAGTTCAAATGATTTATCTGTATCTGTGGCTGTGCGAGTGCGTCCTTTAATCAGATCTGAGTTGGAGCGTGGTTGCCGCTTAGCCGTTGAACGGGCCAGTGATGGATCTCCACAAATTGTGGTCAATCGACAGGATACCTACTCCTTCAACTATGTGTTCGAACCCAGCGATACACAGCAGCAGATTTACGAATTGTGCGTACAATCGAAAATAAAAAAGTTACTGCAAGGCTACAATGTTACCATACTAGCCTACGGCCAGACGGGATCGGGTAAGACATACACCATGGGCACAGCTTTTAATGGAGTGTTTGATGAGCAAGTGGGAGTCATTCCCCGAGCTGTACAAGAAATATTTCAAGAGATTGTCAAGACCACACAGTCAGAGGGACTTGAGTTTGAGGTGACCTGCTCATTTTTGGAGCTTTACCAAGAGCAGTTGTATGACCTGTTCTCTACCAACCCCAGGCGGGAGGATAGTCAAGTGGATTTGCGTGAGGATAAGTGTCGTATTGTGTTGCCAGGATTAACCGAGCTTAGGGTTAACTCCGCTCAAGAGGCGACCCAATTTTTGATGCGTGGCTCAGCTTGTAGAGCAGTGGCAGTGACAGCTATGAATGAAAGCTCCTCTCGTTCCCATGCCATATTCACCTTGACTGTAATGGCCAGGAATAGCCAAGGCCTGACGATTAGCTCAAAGTTTAATTTGGTAGATCTGGCGGGCTCGGAGCGATGCTCCAAGACTTTAGCCAGTGGCGAACGTTTCAAGGAGGGCGTCAACATCAACAAGGGTCTCTTGGCCTTGGGGAATGTCATCAATGTTTTGGGCTGTAAGTTTTATCTATTAATGCCCAACTTAAGCTTTCATTTGATATTCTTCTCCAGCAGGTCAGTCGGCAGCGTATGTTCCTTATAGGCAGTCTAAGCTGACACGCCTTTTGCAGGATTCACTGGGTGGTAATTCCATTACTTTAATGATAGCCTGCATCAGTCCGGCCGACTACAATGTGGCCGAGACTTTGAGTACTTTACGCTATGCGGATCGGGCCCTAAAGATTAAAAACAAGCCGGTCGTTAATTTGGATCCTCAGGCCTCTGAAATCCAAATGCTAAAAGATACTGTACAAAAGCTGCGCCTAGAGCTTCTAGCCGTAGGACGCTCTCCTAGTTTGGTAGAGGAACAAAATCAACTCGAGCAAGTAACCTTACTGCAACAGGCCAATGACCGTTTGGAGCAGGAGAACGGTCAACTACAGCTGGAACTTCAGCAGGCCTTGGCTGATCTGAATGTGGCCCACATAAACGAGGAAACCCATCAGAAGCTAAAGACCCTTTTGCTTCAGCTAAGGGTTAAACTGGAACTAAGCGAAGGTGCCGTGGGTTATGAGGAACTAACCGAAGTGGTGGATATGGTGCAAGATGAGCTGCAACGCTCGGAGAATGAGCTAATCTCGCAATGCCAGAGTGTAGTAGAAGTGGAAAGTTCGCTTGACGATTTGTTGCCTTACCAGACCGAGGAGTTCACCCGCAAGCAACTGAATCTCAATGGGGAATTGCGCAACATCCAACGCCAGCTGGATCTTAAGGAGGAGCTTCATGAGCGCGTATTAAGCAATTTAAATCAACTTTCCAGCGAATTGGATGAGGAAAAGCTAAGACAATGTGAGCAAAAAATCGTTGAACTGGAGAAAGAGCGAGCAGATTTGCTCAACCAAATACGCTCCATACTTCACAAGGACACCTCCACGGCAAAACTGGCAGAGGAACGTCGCAAGAGACTTCAATTCCTAGAACTAGAGATAGCCGATATGCGGCGCAAGGTCAACACCCAGGCCAATATGCTTAAAATGCGCGACAAGGAACGCCAGAAAATACAAAACCTGAGCAACGAGATTCAGAAAATGAAGGAGACCAAAGTGAAGCTAATACGATCCATGCGAATGGAGTCTGAAAAGTTCCGACAGTGGAAGATAACGCGCGAAAAGGAATTGAGTCAGCTAAAGAGCAAGGATCGCAAATTGCAAAGTGAATTGGTACGACAGCAGACGCTTCATGCCAAGCAACGGCAGGTTTTAAGACGCAAATGCGAGGAGGCTCTGGCCACCAACAAGAGGTAAGTGAAGAGTCTGAAGCTTCAGTTACACGTCCTGATCACTCAATTAGGTCACCATGTAACCGGTTCTATTTCGTCTGATCGCTCATCTGAGCAGTTTCATGTCTTCTTAGACGCCTTTTTACACGGTCTGACAGCAAATCAGACGAAAACTCAGCTGAGTGATCAGCTGGTGTAAATAGCAGAGATTAAAACACGAGCGAATATCGGTTTGGGTTAGGGTTACTGTTTTGGTTGATCGCTATTTTCTGGTAAAGGTTATATTACGGTTGTGTGATATCAGTTAACTGATCCAAACCTAACTAAATTCTGTGTCGGGTTTCGGTAACGGTTTCGGTTATAAGTATAAAATATCCCTTTGACAAATCATGCAGAATAAATGTACTAAGCTCTAATTTCCACCTTTATTTTCGCCAATTTTAAAGTTTAACTTATAAATTTTAAACAAAACATATAAAACTACTTCATATACAAAAGTATCGCAACGTAAACTACGTATATACTACTGGTCACACATAAAAAAATAATATACTTTAATTTCTAATTAGCTGCTATATGTCAGCTAAATTTATGTTCCATTTTTTATGTAACAAAGCGATGCGAAATCGGCCCTATAAAGTCAAAGCTTGAAAAAAAGATGTGGAACGATTGAAAAATAACGATTGTAAACCATCCATAGGCCAGAAAAGCTAGCATATTTGACAGGTTAAGTCAACATCGAAAAATAAAGTGAATTTTAATAGAAATATTACCATTACATCTTGTTTGATAATCAAACAGCAAGATTTAGCCTGCTCGAGGTCATGTTATGTTTGTACAAAACAGGACAACTAAGTCTGGTCGAGTGTACAGCTGTTTCAGAAACCTTCCGGTACCATCATTAGCCGTCTTTGGGTAATGCAAATTATAATAACCACTACAGCTACAATTATTTTGTAATTAAAAGAAGACAATTAGCATTACAATAGTATAACTTGACATTTAAATTTTTTTTAAAAAGTAACCAGTAGTATGTTTCTTGGAAAATGGGTAAATAAGCCGTTTTGTGCATTTTTATGCCCATTTTAAAGATATTCCATTAGACGTATTGAATTTCTAAAGCCTGATTCTGGTTCAGCGTAAAAAGCTTGTCTAGGAACAATCATACTTTTTAGCATTTGAGGTCCTACACTGAGAATAAACTAATTTTGAAATGTTGTCAAAATGCTTATGCCAACCCAAACAGCACATTTTGGTTAATATTTTCTTACCTAAGCAGCTGATCGTCTTCTACTTATGTTTTATTGAAAGCTTACTTTTGTACAGGGATCGTAACGATTATAATTTTTAAAATAAAAATCATTTTTAAGAATTATTTTTATTATACAAATTGAAAATAAGACTTATTTTTGATTATTATTTTTAAAAATTGAAAATAAGACTTATTTTTCAATTTTTATTTTAAAAATTGAAAATAAAAATTGATTTTGAATATCTTTTAAACTAAAAGGCGCATTACAAAAGTGGACATATATCTATGATCAATGATTCAATACCTTTCCAATGATACCTCACATGTCCTTGAAGGATCAAGGATAAGGATTAAGGATACCAATTTTTTTTATTGATTCAATGCCGCTGCTTATACATTTCGCTCAATTACTTCAAGTCTGTCATAACTCAAAAATGACTAATTTTGACTTAATGATGCAGAAATATTTGCTGTATTGTGTACACTGATTTGTGTAAAATTTTCAAACTGATATTTATATGTTATACTGGAGGAAGCTATACAGCCAATTTTACATTTTACTGTACGAAATCACAAGAACGGTAAATAACACTAGTTTACAGCATTTCCGATCCCGACCATCTGGCAGTTATTTCGTATGTAAATCCATTTGCTGAGTCTAAAAATCCAATCCGCAAATTTTTTTATGGGGCCGTTTTCGAGAAATCGCGGAAAAGCTAGATTTTCGATTTGTAAAAAAAGTACCTTTAGAAAAATGCGTATATCTTTGGTACCGGTTCTTTCATTATGAACAGGTAATGCTTACTTGGAAGGTAATTGAACGCCCTATCATTCGTTAATACACCACTTCTTAATCCGGTGCTGGACTTCAGCGTTATAAAGGCTTTTATCGACAACTTTGCATTAAATTTATCACTTTTTAAAAAAAAGCTAGATTTTAAACGCGATTTTCACCACGAAAAAAATTGTGTAAAATTTATTTTATTGCTGGTCACTAAAGAATTATCTATTAAAAATACAACGCCACATAACTCATTAAAATCCGATCAAGAATAATGATGTTATTGGCATTTTAGTAAAAAATGGAAGGTTTCAGCTTCAACCAAATTGACTTAGTTTGACTGTTTTATGTTCGTCACAGGAGGCATAGTTAAAATTCAAAAATTTCTATTTAAAAGCTACTATGACCTAACAAATTTATTTTATACCTGGTTAAGTTTTTTTGTGATTGACTTAGGTTGAAAAATGAGTGCAAGACGTCAAATTGAATGCATGAATGATCTTGGTATGCTTGCGGGCATTACTTATTTTAGACTCCGCTAACAATTTCAATGACATTGGTGTAAATTATATGAGCTTTACCACCGCCCGAAGAAAACTTTTTTGTTTTTTATGATAAAATTCTTTTTAATAATGCAATTTTTCATCCTATCGTAATATCAAAAATTCTATCGAGTGGTTTTCCATAGATTCTTTTTTCTAAATTAGACTTCTAAAGGCGGGGTACTAATCGCTTGTCCATTGGAGTCGGGAATTTGGTATAACAAATGTGTTGAATCCCTTCACCATTAATCGCGAACTCGACGTGATAAAAAAAAATAGAGGCAAGCTAACTTCGGCTCGACCGAAGTTTATATAGCCTTGGAGCTTGATATAACCCTGACTGTTTGTATGGCAGCTATCCTATATAGTGGTCCGATTTCGACAAATCTTGTTGAAATTATGTAAAATCATTAAAAACTTATAAATACGTGCGTTGGGAGTGATAGCACTAAAAACAAAAAAGTTTTTCTCACTAAAACTAGTTTTTCAACCGATCGTTCCTATGGCAGCTATATGCTATAGTCATCCGATCCGGCCGGTTTCGACAAATGTGCAGCGTATTTATACCAAAAGACTTGGTGCAAAGTTTGGTTACGATAGCTTTAAAACTGACGGAGGAGATAGCATAGAGATGCTTCCTTCCATGCGTTACAAACATCCGGACAATTTCAATATACCCTCTCCAAGGGTATAAAAACTGGGTATGTGGTGTTGCTATCTGAGACCTCTTGTTTTACAATTTATTGGTCCCGTTCCCAGGCTGTTTTGAGTGCTAACTGTGTTATAAAATATGCACAATCAAAACTTATAAACATTTTTAGGTGAATATCCAATATATAATCGATTTTCTATATGCCTTGTTATTGAAATTGTTAGCATCCCAAGATCATTCTTGCATTCAATTTGACGTCTTGCACTCATTTTTCAACCTAACTCAATCTCTTAAAAACTTAACCAGGTACAAAATAAATTTGTTAGGTCATAGTAGCTCTTAAATAGAATTGTTTGAATTTTAACTATGCCTCCTGTGACGAACATAAAACAGTCAAACTAAGTCAATTTGGTTGAAGCTGAAACCTTCCATTTTTTACTAAAATGCCAATAACTTCATTATTCTTGATCGGATTTTAATGAGTTATGTGGCGTTGTATTTTTAATAGATAAATCTTTAGTGACCAGCAATAAAATAAATTTTACACAATTTTTTTCGTGGTGAAAATCGCGCTTAAAATCTAGCTTTTTTTTAAAAAGTTATAAATTTAATGCAAAGTTGTCGATAAAAGCCTTTATAACGCTGAAGTCCAGCACCGGATTAAGAAGTGGTGTATTAACGAATGATAGGGCGTTCAATTACCTTCCAAGTAAGCATTACCTGTTCATAATGAAAGAACCGGTACCAAAGATATACGCATTTTTCTAAAGGTACTTTTTTTACAAATCGAAAATCTAGCTTTTCCGCGATTTCTCAAAAACGGCCCCATAAAAAAAATTGCGGATTGGATTTTTGGACTCAGCGGAAGGACTTACACAAGGAATTGCTACCAAATGTTTGGGATCGCGAAATTTTTATTATTTTGTAAACTAGTGTAATTTGTAACGCACCGACCGAAAAAAGCAAGTACCGAACTTTTTTGTGTTCAGCACTCGTACGTACTAAACAATTTTAGTTAAGTACAAAATGGTTTTTAGTTGAGTACACGGAGTGTACTTTGTGATAGTCGAGGCATTTAAACCATTTACACTGACTGAAGACTTATTAAATCGCGAAAAAAACTAAGGAGGATAAAAATAGTAATTATGAAAGACGAAATTGTCAACCAAGTGAAAAATCATGTCGCAATTCGCTGGTAAGGGATCTCAATTTTAACAAAACCGCGAAATGCTTAGCAAACTGTTTTTCAAGACCACAAACTATCACACATAACTTCATTGCCCTGTTTATGATAATACCGAACCGCGATTAATACCACGGATGACCAAAGGAAAAGAACATTGTCAAGA
Source organism: Lordiphosa clarofinis (assembly GCA_018904275.1). Taxonomy (NCBI): domain Eukaryota; kingdom Metazoa; phylum Arthropoda; class Insecta; order Diptera; family Drosophilidae; genus Lordiphosa; species Lordiphosa clarofinis. The sequence continues at coordinate 154,541 of JAEIGQ010000070.1, read as the reverse complement.
TTATAAGGAAAATAACTAAATTGCCATGGTTTTGACAATAGTGAACCCCGAACCATGGATGTCCAACAATGAAGAACATAGATAGAGCATAAAAAACGTATCAGTTTCACAATTTTTGCTTGAAAATAAGAAGAGAGTCCGGATTTGATATTATTGAAAGGGCTGTTTCTATAGAATTAAAGTTTAAAAGCCGAACCTTTTACAGAATTTCAGAGGTTTTCAGCCTTGGAAATTGGGTCTTGGTTCACTTCTTTGCTCATAACTTGAGAACCGTTCGGCAAATTGATTCATTTTGCTAATTACTAATATATCTAGATGGAACAAATTGTCTATCTTTAAAAATGTATGAGATATAACGTTTTTTCCAAATTGCGGGGGCAGGAAGGGGCGTGGCCAATATTTGAAACAAACTTGATCTGCGTGCAGAAAAAAAATTCATTTGTCCCATACATGTCAAACATATATCTCTTACTATCTCTGAGATCTAGGTGTACAGACAGACGGACGAACAGACAGACGGACATGGCTATATCGACTCGGCTGTTGATGCTGATCAAGAATATATACACTTTATATGGTCGGAAATGATTCCTTCTGCCTGTTACATACATTTGCACGACTTTAGTATACCCTTTTTACTCTACGAGTAACGGGTAAAAAAAACAAATCGATATGCGGTTTAAAAGGTGATATGATTTCCGAGTTAAAGACAAAGAGATATTTCTAGACCCTTGGAGAGGGTATATTAAAATTGTCAGGATGTTTGTAACGCACAGGAGGAAGCATGACAAGCTGAGTTGATATAGCCATGTCCGTCTGTCCGACTGTTTCTATGCTATCTCCTCCGTCAGTTTTAAAACTATCTCAACCAAACTTTGCTGCCATAGGAACAAAAAGTAGTTCTAGTGCTTAGATAAACTGGGACTAAAACACTGATCTGCTATTTCACTTTGCAGGGCTTGGCCGACTTTCTAACGTGTTTGAGTTATGGCAGACTTGAAATAAGTGAGCGAAATGGCATTGAATCAATAAAAAAAATTGGTATTCTTAATCCTTATCCTTGATCCTTCAAGGACATGTGAGGTATCATTGGAAAGGTATTGAATCATTGATCATAGATATATGTCCACTTTTGAAATGCGCCTTTTAGTTTAAAAGATATGCAAAATCAATTTTTATTTTCAATTTTCATAATAAAAATTGAAAAATAAGTCTCTTATTTAAAAATTGAAAAATAAGTCTTATTTTCAATTTTTATAATAAAAATAAGAGTTATTTATCGATTTTTATTTAAAAATTGAAAATAAAAGTTTATCCTGATTTTGGATTGCTCACTCAAAATTTGTATATGGGGTGTCTCCAAAAGGGTCTAGGACACTTATTTGGCTTTGATTTTTTTAAAGTCCATAACTCTTATTTGCGATCCCTGCTTTTGTACCAGTATTCGATAAAAATTTAAGAGTTTTGGGATTTTCTGTTTAAAATATATAATGGCCCATGGCACCACCTCTAAATTTTCTCTATTGATTTCCATTACCAATTTTATAAACGCAACTATTTTAATTGAATTAGCCCGCATATTAAACACAACTTCAAACTTTATTGTCTGTTTCTGGTCATTTTCAGCTCCGACAAAATTGTCCGCGTCTGAGTACCTACCTTAATCAATTAATGACATAAGTATACAGGTCAAGCTCAACAATATTTTCTTTGCCAGATACATCTGATAGAAAATTCTAATAAAAGAGGAAAAACCGAAATTAACCCATATATTTGTTTCGGTTACGGTACTGATAACCGGTTAAGAAATAAATGTTATACGGTTACGGTTTCGGTTTAAAATTTTAAAGTGTTTTTAACGACTACGGGTTTCGGTTTCGGTTACGGTTTTAATCTCTGGTAAATACAGCTTAAGCTCTTGGCCAAGTTTTTCAACTCTTTCCTCTCTATGACAGACTTAAGGAAGCCTTGGAACGTCAAACCTCGTCTCATACGCTACGCCAACGTCCCACCAAGCTGGATGCCTGGGTGGAACGAGAATTGGATATCATATTTTCCCTAATCGATGCCGAACATAGCCTGGATCAGCTTTTACAGGATCGAGCTCTCATCTTTACGCAATGCCAGGAAATGCAAAAAAATCTGGAGCCTACCGAAGAGCAGAGGAAACTCTTTGCCTGCCTTGAAGAGGAACTGGAAATGCGCAATGCCCAAATAGCAGATCTGCAGCAAAAGATAAGCTCCACAAACTTGGACCACCGTTTGCATGTTCTACCAGAGTGTGTGCAAAGCATCAGTGAATCGCGTGCCATGAGCAAACAACTGCTCAAGACTCTAGTCCAGCAAAGGCGAGAGCAGGCCCATAAAATACTGGAGCAAAGAGTCGCCCTAGATGACCAGAAATGTGAACTGCAGGAGCAACAGCAGCAGCTAAAGACTTTGGCCACACATTTACAACGAATGCAACGGCAATACGAGGAGCAGTTGGTCAGTCAGCAGCGTGCCTATGAGGAGAAGGTAAACAAAATGCTAAGTGACGAGCCGGAGGAGGGTTCAAAAATGTTTGCAGAGCTGCAGCAAAAGTTGGAACTATGGAATCTTAATTCCGACTCGGAAGAGAATAAGGAGAACAAAGGGGATAATAAGGAAACACTAGAGGATACTAAATTGACCAGGTGGGTTGAAAAAAACACATACATAATCTTTTCATTTATACCTTTCCCTCTGCAGAATTGCTGATTTGAGATTTCCCACAACGCGAAGGAAATTTTTTTGATTTTTTAATTAAAATATTTTATTACAATATTTTCCAATAAACTTTTCCTGCTTATTTCATCTTCTTCTGGTGCAGGAGATGCTTTCTCATAGCCTGCTGCTTGTCCCGGAAACTCTTCTTCACCTTGGAGCGCGCCTTGTGCCTTAACATGCCAAAGTTCTTGGTTTTGCGCTTCTCACGATTCGTCTTGGAGCAATGTTCGTTAACCCGTCCATCCTTCCAGCCAAAACGTTCTCGGTCCTGCCTACCAGCCTGAACCGTTTCCAGGCGTGACTCTTTGTCGTGCTTTCGTTTTTTATAGATCATTTCGATGCTGTTGAGTTTAACAAACTCGGAACGATCCTGCTCCAGGGGACGTTTACGGGCACTGGTCACGGTCTTCTTAAGATTGGCGGCATTGATGCGCTTAAAATCCTCATCCGTAAAGATACGCGTCAGGGCCAACTCTTGGGCGGCTTCCTTTTGGTTAAGAATTTTGTGGTCTGACTTTTGTTTTTTCGTTTTGCTCAACTCCTGGTCACTTTCAACACCCTCGTCAGCATCTTCATCCCCGCCGTCATCATCATCTGAGTCCTCGTCGTCATCCTCTTCCTCCTCGTCGTCCTCATCCTTGCCTTCATCTTTACCTCCCTCACCATCGCTATGTGTAACAGTTACCCACTCGCCATCATTGGAGTCCGTCTCCTCATCACTCTCAATATCAATGGTCTTGGAGTCCTTGAGCAGAGCTTCCGCTCCTAGAACTGTATCATGCACTTCACGTTCTCCATAGGCCCGTACCTTACGCTCAGCCTGTGCCTCTGTCTGCCTACCGCGATCCTTTTTGTGCAGCAAAGCCGGCAGCTGTTCCCTATAAAGTGTGATTAGGGAACGAGCTGCCATCATCACAGACTTCTCCTTATATGTCTTGTACATGGCCAAATCCTGCAACAGATCCTCGCCCATGGCCAAAGGGCAACGCATACAAATCTCACGTGTGGCATTCAAACCAATTGCCATCACATCGCTAGAGTTCCGTTCCGTAATGAAATTATTGGCAATGGTTTTCAGTATAGGCTCGACTATGTCCCCTGGAACCAGTTCATGCGAGGCCTGGGCAGCAAATTGCAGCACACGGGTTACCTGCCGTTGATGGGGCTGCAGAAAGCGAGTTACATATGGATAAAAGCCAAAGAGGAACAACTCATGTATGCCAATTAAGCGGGAGATGACATCCAACTGCATTAGTTTCACCTCGAACCGCTCATTTGAACCCTGCAGCTGCTTAAACAAGCCTTCAGCCATACCCTGGGGATTGTGAATTAAGTGTATGCCCGAGAAATTGAAGGCTGGAGCATTCTTCTTCTTTTTCTGAGCCTTTACGGCTTGCTTTTTTATCTGCTGGAGCTGCTTTTGGCCTTTTCTGGTCTTCTTGGTGACACGATTCGCCATCAGAGCCCCCTTTAAGTCCACCTCCTTCTCACTGTCTGAGTCTGAACCTTCTTCATCTTCTTCGTCATGACCCAAGAAGAATTTCAGCGATGTGACCAGTACTTTGGTTACCTGGGAAAAGCAGCCCACCGTGGCAATGACATTCACTGTTTTCGCATCATTCCAAATGTTCTTCTTGTACAAATCGATCATAATGTCAGCGGACATCTTTGCCGCCTTGGGATTGGCATCCTTCAGCATGGAGTACATGAAATTTTGCAGGCTCTAAAAACAAATTCATTCTAGTTAGTTTGGGAATATTACATTCTAGTTAGTTTGGGAATATGGTGCGACCCCCCTTGATTCTTACCGAGTTCAGCTTCATATCCTTGTGCTTGGCATTCATATTCTTGATATCGGTGACTATGTGCGTCTGTAGAAAGGTACGCAGATTTTTGTCCGGGCAGCGTAGCAGCTGAAAGAACAGCTCCAGTATGTCCAAAGCTGGCACCAGATTTTTATTGCGCAGCAGTATCAAAGCCTTGACAAAGCAGTTCCTCATGGCGGGATCCAAGACGGTGGCATAGTTCTTTAGCAGATCGGACAAATGTTTTGGAAACTCGTTGCACACAGTCGGATAGCATTGCGCCACCTGGGCAATGAACATCACAATGTCATCCAGCGATTTGTTTTCCTCACCGGGATTCAAAGCAAACACACCGAGAAGGCTGAGAAAATGTTGATACTGTATGTGAAACTCATCGCTGTAGGATTCGGGATCGCGTTTGATGAGGTTCTGCAACTGTGGGAGATTCTCCGGCAGTTGATTGTTATTGGGCCGCACCATGGTGAGCCAAGTTTAATGAAAACGAAATCAAGTTTAAACGAAATGCACGTGTCGTCTTCTTCATCTAGGCAGTGTTGCAAAACACCCGCTGTGTTTCGATAGTTTTACGATAAGTTTTCAGAGCCTCAGTCTGGCAACACAATCACGTAAACGCTAACTCTGACTTAGTCCGGCAACGACATGATGGAAACTACTGAATTGGAATTGGAGGATGGAGAAGTAAATCTTGTTTTATATTAATATGCCAGCAATAATTCCGAAACTTCCCTTCCCCAGCTGTCAGAAAGCGGCGGCGACGATGACATTTATACTCCGCTACAACGACCCACACCCGCTGTTGCTCCCACAGCCACACCGAGTGTCAGTGTCCACCAACCACCTTTGGTAACTGGCCACCCAATTCCAAGAGCTCTCGACGATGAATCACAATCCAATAGTGACTCCTCGTCGGGCGAATCCTCCGAGGAAGGCTGCATCAAGAAGCTGCGCACCGACGCCGGGCAGAAGAAGCAGCACAAAAAGCGAATTAGGCGAACGGTCATGATGCGTGTTCCACCGCCGCCCACAGACTCTGATATGCAGCCAAATCGGGCACGGTACAAGAAGTACAATGTATGGACAGCTGCCCTGCAGGAAGAGGCGCTCAGCGAGAACATGCGTGGCTGTGATGTTACCCGCAGCAGCAGCGATCGGAATGTGGAAAACTACGACTTTTCCTTAAAGTACCGGCTCAACGGAGAGAACACTCTAAAGCGTCGTCTCTCAAATTCCTCAGAGGATGAGCAGTCCACGTCCTCCCATCCAGCTCATAAACGAGGCCGAATGTCAAGTCGGGCCCCAGGCGATTATCCGCAGCGGGGAGCGGTCAAGAACCGTCTAGGGCATCGATCGAGAAGAGGGACTTCTTCCACAAGTGGTGGCGGCTCGTCGGACAACTCTTGTGAGCCTCGACACATACTCGACCTAAATGAGCTGGGCATACGTGAACCCTCAGATTTGGCCAGGGAAATGGCCAGCAAACTGTACGAGGATAAGGACGAGCTGATGGGTGAGTAAAACAACAACAGAAAATGAATAAGATTTACCTTTTCCTTGCGGTTCTCAGTGCGCGTGGTGGAGCTTCTAGGCGTAGATTTGTCCCTGGAGCTGTATAGGGAAACCCAGCGCATTGAAGCAGATGGCGGCATGATGATTAAGGTAAATGACGGCCAAGGGGATGTGCTAAGTAGAGTAACTCATCCATTAATTCCTTTACAGAATGGCAAGAGAAGACGTACACCCGGTGGTGTATTCCTTTTCCTGCTGAAACATCATGACAAGATCACACCCGAGCAACAAAAGTCCATATTCAGCGAGGATAGGCAGAATCTGAACAAATCTAGGAAACAGATTGAGTCCTTAATGCGTGACCGCAAAGTGGAGGAGTTGAAGAAATGTCTGAGTAAACAGAGCACCGAATTGCCTTCATTGAACTCACGCAAGGAGCTGAGTGCCGCTGAAAATCAGCCCGGAAACTGTGAGTGAGCCTAAAAATAAGCTATATGGATATGTTAATATGTTAATAATTATTAAATTACAGTATCAAATCCACCGCCTTCGCCCGTTAATCACGAACAGGGCAGCAGTCCCGAGTATCGACCACACGAGTTTAACATCAATCTCGAGGACAATTCGGAACTGCCTTCGACATCAAAAGCCGCAGCTGCGGCCAAGGAGCTAGTTAGTTACGATGACGACTTTCTGGATGTAAACTGTGGCGACATGGACTTATTTTAGGTGGAACGAAACGCCAAGCGTTGAAGTGTGCCGGATTTTTGTACCACATCTCTTGTACTAGCTAGAACCATATTTGTAAAAATAAATAAATGCATAGCGTGTAAGTACTTAGTACTTGTGGCTTAGTTTAGCTTTTGAATTTTATTAGTGTTTCCGCTAAAAGTATCGATATTGAATTGCCTTTAATCTATCGCTCAACCTTAAAAAAACTATCGATACGGCATTGACATTCCTACCATCATAGTTAAAATAGCGTCGATCTGGAACGACGGAATCTGTAATTTTGGCTCTGTTTGGCATAGAACTACAAATGTTTACAAATATCTCGATTTACAGCTCGCGTAGCGCAATGCACGGTATACTTGTGAATTCGTCATGCTTTTGACAAAGTTAGGTCAAAATTATGTGGAGCGTTTGGGAGAAAAGTGATGTTTTGTAGACACACCAAATGCACTAATTCCAAAAGAATTTGGCCCGCGTCAGAAATTGAACCAGCGCAGTAGCGGAGCCAGTTCATATTCCTATCGATATGAGATCATTTGAATTGTGAAAAAATGGTCTGCCTAAATCGCACAATTCTTAAAAAGATAGATTCTATATAATTCTTGTGTATAAAAGATTCTATATTCCACACAATTCTTTACAACACTTGATTTTCAATACCCAAAAAGCTTAAATCCACTCCGCGCCCAATTAAAACAACTTAGCATTTCTGCGTTTGCAGTTGTTCAATTATGTCTTTAATTACCGTGAAATTTTAAAACATAAAAACTGTTCCAGATTCCATCGTTCCAAATCGCCGCTAAATAACCGTCGCTAGTTTGACGCATATCATCAACAACGCGATGCCGAGTTAAACACACCACCATTAGAATTTTTTATAATATTTGTAATATACTCTTCAAATTGTTTATAGTTTTGTGTAACGCGGGTAACCCAACAAATGCCGTTCAAGACACGACCATTGTGTTGATCGAAATAAAGTAATAAACATTTGTGTATTGTAATGCGAAAAACTCGCTCGCAGACGCAGAAGACGCAGGCGGCGGAGAATGCAACAAACATTTCACAGCCACAAACATCAGCGGCGCCAACTCACTTTGACGCTGGCAAATACAAGGTAGGCTTCGCCTCTTCTGTTTCATTCAGGTATTAAGTTTTTTCCAAAGTGAACAATTGATAAGCATACGCTTGTTAGTTTATGCGGCGAGATATTACGATCTTGGGAATATCGTGATTTCCCAAGGTATTTCGTGCTCAACGGGATCTAATTCATTTGGGCATTTGTAAGGCGGGCCCGTTGTGACAAAACCACGGATCAGTTTATTTCAGCTTGGCTCTCTTTCCTGTGTTTACCTAAAGGATTTCTCGTCTCGTATAAACTCTAGAACCTATCGATGTCACTTTACCGGCCGAATTTTTTGTTATCGGCGCTATCGGTCATGTAGGCACCTTTTACAACACTGTCATCCGCCATATTTCCTCAGACCGAAGCATTCGTGTGTGTTTGTGCAGATCTGCGGTGTTATTTGTTAAAGAATTTAGCAAAACACACTTGTTAATATAAGTAACTTGTTATAGTTTAAGCTGTTGAAAGACGCTATCGGATTAAGCGTATGGTTGCGGAAAAATGAAGGCAGTTTTGGGGAACGCCATTGTGTCACAGTCAGGTAAATTTGTTAAATCGGGGCGAAATTTTGCCATAAAGTGCAAGTGGAAGTGTCAAGAAAAGGCACCACACTTAGGTATAGACAATTTTCCTTTGTAGCTGCCTCAAACTGTAAAATATTTGACCCGGACGCACTTTCTTCACGCTCTTTACATGCATACATACATGTATAAACGAGTGTGTTTGTGTGTGTGTGTGTGCGTGTGGAGTCCCGCTTTTTGACAAACGGTTTATTATCTTTGTCTCCTTTCAGGAATGTGAGCAAATGGTGCAGATGCTTCGCGTCGTTGAGCTGCAAAAAATCTTATCGTTTCTAAACGTTTCCCTCGCTGGCCGAAAAACCGATCTTCAAAGTCGCATCATCTCGTTCCTGCGCACCAACTTGGATCTGCTCGCGCCCAAGATACACGAAGTTTACGCCCAATCGGTTCAAGAACAAACGCCACGCTGCAGTACATCGATCCTACCAGAATGTACTCGCACATGCAGCTGCCACCGTCGGTGCAGCCAAATCCAGCGGGTCTTGTGGGCGGAGCACCTGCCCAAGTGCCAGGTGGCCAGATGCCCGTAGCGGGCAATGCACCCGGCAATGTGATGCCCTTTCTGCACACACACAGCATCAATTCGCAGCTGCCAATCCATCCGGATGTACGACTGAAAAAATTGGCCTTTTATGATGTGCTTGGCACCCTGATCAAGCCGTCGACCCTGGTGCCACGGAATACGCAGCGCGTGCAGGAGGTGCCTTTCTATTTTACGCTGACGCCACAGCAAGCCACGGAAATAGCCTCGAATCGGGATATACGCAACAGTTCCAAGGTCGAGCACGCGATTCAGGTGCAGCTACGATTCTGCCTAGTGGAAACGTCTTGCGATCAGGAGGATTGCTTTCCGCCCAATGTGAATGTGAAAGTCAACAACAAATTGTGTCAGTTACCTGTAAGTGTTGCATTATCCCCAATCTATAGACGAGGTCAACATTTGCTAATCCCCACAGAATGTCATTCCAACAAATCGCCCCAATGTGGAACCCAAACGTCCGCCACGGCCCGTGAATGTGACGTCCAATGTGAAACTGTCGCCGACGGTGACCAACACCATAATGGTGCAGTGGTGTCCCGACTACACGCGCAGCTACTGCCTGGCCGTATATCTGGTGAAAAAGTTAACCTCCGCACAACTCTTGCAGCGCATGAAGACCAAAGGCGTGAAGCCAGCGGACTACACACGTGGCCTAAGTATGTCCCTTCTCCCAGCCCCTACCCCCAGCTCAGTTATTTAATCCGTCCTTACAATTGCAGTCAAAGAAAAGCTAACCGAAGATGCCGACTGTGAGATAGCCACCACCATGCTGAAGGTATCGCTCAATTGTCCGCTGGGCAAAATGAAAATGCTGCTGCCATGTCGCGCCTCCACCTGTTCGCACTTGCAGTGCTTTGACGCCAGTCTCTACCTGCAAATGAATGAGCGCAAACCCACCTGGAACTGTCCGGTGTGCGATAAAGCGGCCATCTACGATAATCTGGTTATCGATGGGTAGGTTTTGATGTTCAATTCATTGGACAACCTCTCACTCCAATCTCTTCCTACAGCTACTTCCAAGAGGTATTAGGATCGTCGCTACTAAAAAGCGATGACACTGAGATTCAATTGCATCAGGATGGCTCCTGGAGCACACCAGGATTGCGCAGTGAGGCACAAATTTTAGACACACCATCGAAACCCGTTCAAAAGGTTGAGGTCATCTCAGATGATATTGGTAAGAGGTGAAAACCAAAGGGATTGACAGACTCCAGATTGATGTTGAAATTCTTTTGAACAGAGGTGATTGCCGATGATGCCAAACCCGTTAAGAGAGACCTATCACCTGCGCCAGACGATCAGCCTACGTCGACGTCCAACAGCGAGACTGTAAGATTTGTATTTTATGCCATTTCAATCTGCCCAGAAATAAAAACCTTTTTTTCTCGTCCACAGGTGGATCTTACACTCAGCGACTCAGATGACGACATGCCGCTGGCCAAGCGACGTCCACCTGCTAAACAAGCCGCTGCCAGTTCAACATCGAATGGTGGCGGCGGTGGTGGTGGCCAACGTGCCATAACGCCAGCACAGCAGTCGCAGCAAACTGGTACGTTGGATCCATTTTTGCAATAAGCCAGACAAAAACAAAAATCAATCGTAACTCCTGTATAGCAAAAGAAATATTTTATTATAAATAATTTATAAATCGCTGATTAGGTTATAGACATAAGAATTTCCATACCTCCCCCGCACACACACACACACACGCAAACTCACACACTTACCCACTCTCTCAGTGAAGTTTTCGCTTTGCCAAAGGTTCGAACATAAATCAAAAAGGTCCCGAGACAGAAATGAAGTTTGTGTAAATATAAATTTAATTAAAAAAAAAAGAACAGAGAGATGCAAACCGTTAGAGCTGGGCCAGTTTAAGATTCTTCTAAAAATGTTATATTTGAGTCACTTATTTTAAAAGTTCTCAATATTTTGGACAAAAATATAACGCATTGTAAAAAGCGTTTTAGAAATCCTAAGTAAAGGTCACTCGACTATTGACTTGGTACAGGATGCGTCCCCCTCCAACACAAGTGTCGGGTCCCGCCTAATCCTTAAATGGCTGCGCGCATTAAAATAGATGGGACTAAGAAAATTGTCAAATCCCAAACTTAAATCTCACAAAAGCAATAGATTTTTACTGAGAGAAAGGCATCACTCGTCTACTAGCTAATTATATTACAAAGATTTTGTCCCCAAATATAAATATCTAATGACTTTTAAGATGATTTTATTATTAGTAGGCATTTAATAATATTTAATATTTTAGGAACTATTCCCAATTGATTTAAAATTTAATTTTGAAGTCTGTAATATTGAGGTAGAATTCGGGACGAAACGGTAGGGAAGGGACTGAAATTCATTTCCGCGCCCATCTTTAGGCCGAATCAAAATAAAGCGTTTGATAAGTTGTGTATCTGATTCTTGAATTAAACCTTAAAACGTAATACTTTAAGTGTAAAGCCTAGTACGGAGGGCGTTCGAATTTTCCTTCAGCTGTCAAACTCCATATAAAAAAAAATTGCTTAATTAATTTTTCCTTGCCTCTTTCTGATGTTTGGTATGCAGAAAGCCAAGGAATACACACAAGGAATTTTGAGAGTTGCCAGATCGATGAACCGTGTGGACTGTATCGAACAGCTGATTTTCCTTCAAGAGATATTCAGGCCTGTTCCCGTTTCCGAATCCGATTAATCAGAATTGGTAAGAGATGAAATTTCTCTGAAACCATTTAAGAATTCGATTGAATCTTGATGCCATCCAGAGAATCGATTGAAGGTAATTGGGATTTGAAAGTTAAAAGTCGAATATCACAGTCGATTTTTGGAAGCAAGAACATTTAACAATTCCGATTCCGCATGATTTGATCGAAATCGGAAACGGGAACAGGCCTGATTGTGCAGTCATTTATTCCTTGTGTCAATTGTCAAAAGGCAAGGCAAAAGTACCAGGCAAAAGTGCGGTATTTTTTAAGGCAATCTGGTCACACTGCCATTTATATTCCACAAAAAGGACATTTCTTAAAGGAAAATTCGAACGCCCTCCGTACTAGGCTTAAGGCAAACTATTTAGTATTCACCCAAATATTTATTATTAAGCGGAATTTGGTACTATATTTACTCAAATTTAAAGCAAGACTGCAAACCTCTGAAAACTTTTAGCAGTTTCGAAAACAAAGTCAAGCATAAGGTGCGTTTCGCGAGTAAAAAATTGTTTAAGTAGGTATCAACTTAGCGAGTAATAACTTATTGAAGGGACGTAGCAGAGAAGGCTAACAAAACAAGGTTAAACAAATTAAGGACGAACGAATCAAAAATGGGTTATAGCCATAAAGAGATTTGATTAAGAAAAGTGGTCCCGTCGCTTGAAAATTTCCCAAAATTAACTAATTGTATTTCTGATTGATTTTATCTTCGATATGGAATGAAAGGCGTTAAAAATTGTGTCTTAATGTGTTATTATCTTCTGGGCAAAATATAAAACACTTTAAGTGCAGTCGGAATTATTTCGTCACATTCCATCTAATCTTTACGCTGCGTCAGTTCTGAGACAATTAAAAATTTCCTCATATACTCAATGGAATACATCGAGCCGCTAACTTGTCCGGCAGAAACAGATAAGGAAATACCAACGAGTATGAGCGGAACAAAGTGCATTGTTGTCAAAAGATTCTGTAACTTCACTCATATTTCTCAATTTTTGACTTGTTACTTGATTTTTCAAAAAGCTTTAAGAATTAAATATACTAAGAACGCTGTAGTCGAGTCTTCAATACACAATAAAACACACACATGTACAAGCGCACACGCCCTAATTACCTGCATTATGCACTAGAGATGAGCGCGGAAAGAAAATTCGTTCCCGTCCCGATTCCGACCACGTGTTTTCCGTCCCTATCCGATCCCGACCACGTCTATTCCTAATACTAATATCACAAAACTGTTAGAAAATATTTAAAACGAGAAAGGCAAGGCTAACTTCGTCCGTGCCGAAGTTTTTATACACTTGAAATCGCTTGTCTCAACGGTTACCGACTTCGACCAAACTTCGCAGATCAGCTTAAAAACATTTAATATTACCCATGACCGTGATTGAGAGCGGTAATATTAAGAAAAAACCAGTTTTTCTCAATAAAACCCATTTTTCGACCGATCATTTGTATGGCAGCTACAAGAAGTAGTTATCCGATCCGGTCGGTTCCGACATATTAGCAGCGTGCAGACGAAAGAAGACTCGCTAGCTTCAAAACTGAGGGACTAGTTCGCGTAGAAACAGACAGACGGACGGACAAAGCTTAATCGACTCAGCTCGTCGGCTTTATGTGGCCGGAGATTCAAACTTCTGGGTAAAATTATTATACACTTTTCAAGTGTATAAAAAATACAATATAATGAAAATTTGATAGTTCGCAGTGTTTTTGATTTTCCAAAAAAATATATCTGGACCAGAAAAATTTCGGAATATTGCACTAGTTCCGCCCTGGTCCCGACCAAATTTATTTAGAATAAATGGATATTTGGCCTAGGATAATATATGGGCAATTCACAGAAACAGTACAGTCCGGTGGTGTCTAAAATCGATGCAATTATACTGACAGACTGACTCATGATTATGTTAACTGATATCGAACGTGACCGTCGTACACATAAAAAAAATAAAACCAAAGTAAAACGGATTTTTATTTTAAAACTAGAGGCAAGCTAACTTCGGATCCACCGAAGTTTATATACTAATGGAGATATATGATATATGCCTGCCAGTTTGTTATATGCACGATATATTACTCAAATTTTGACAAATTACTCTCACTAGAACTATTTTCTCGACCGATCGTTCCTATGGCAGCTATGTGCTACAGTCGTCCGATTTGAATCAAACTTAGCAGAATTGTATGGTATCGTATAATATTGATCAGTAACAAGTTTGGGAGCGATAGCATTGAAAACTAAAAAGTTTTTTCTACTAAGACGTTTTTATACCCGTTACTCGTAGAGTAAAAAGGGTATACTAAAGTCGTGCAAATGTATGTAACAGGCAGAAGGAATAATTTCCGACCATATAAAGTATATATATTCTTGATCAGCATCAACAGTCGAGTCGATATAGCCATGTCCGTCTGTCTGTATTAACACCTAGATCTCACAGATGTTAAGAGATAGAGGTTTGACATGTATGGGACAAATGCTTCTTTTTCTGCACGCAGATCAAGTTTGTTTCAAATTTTGGCCACGCAAAGTCGAAGTCGGTTAGAGCCGACTTTAACTTACGCTCTCGTTTAAAAACTATCTTTTGTACGGCAGCTATACTATATAGTTGTCTGATTTTCATAAAACTTGTACAACTTATCAATACGAAGTTTGGGGACGATTGCGTTGAAGACAAAAAAGTTTTTCTCACAAGAACTACTTCTTTGACCGATCGTTTCTATGTCAGCTTTACGATATAGTCATCCGATCTGGCCGATTCCGACAAATGTGCAGCGTATTTGTACTATAAGTCTTCGTGCAAAGTTTGGTTAAGATAGCTTTTAAACTGACGGAGAGATAGCATAGAAACAGACGGGCATGGCTAAATCAACTCAGCTCGTCGTGCTGATCAAGAATATATATACTTTTATACTTTATATGATCGGAGATGCTTCCTTTTATGCGTTACAAACATCTGAACAATTTTAATATACTCTCTACAAGGGTATAAAAATAGGCTCTAAATAAGACCAATTGTGGGTCTTTAGGCTGAGCGAATCTTGAGGCAGTATTTTAATCTGGCTATTTATAAAATGTAATGCTTTGTTGTCTCTTTTAAAATGGTATTGATTTCACCCAAAAATTATGTATTAATTTATGATCCCCCAGAGGCATAAAAACCCCTTTTCAACTGATACAGGATGTAAAAACTCACTATGGTTTGGTCTCAATTAAATTAATTGCAAACCGTAATAACAATCTAACTACTATATTAACTATATCTGGCACGCATTTTGAAAAATAGTTTTTGTTTTAATTCTGTCAAGTCAGGCCAGAAAAGCGGTTTGCATTATCTCTGAAATAGAACTAAGAAAAACATGTGTACATTTGCCTGTAAACTTTATGTTTTTGTAAAACCCATGAAACTTTTGGCCAGGCTAGACTTTCACTTTTTATTAAGAACATGCAATACCTAGATGAGACTTTAAATTTCTGTTCGCTTTGGCTTGCGTGATTTGTTAAGTAATGAAATGTCACATCTAGTTTATTGTATGCTCTTTGCATTTTTACTTAAAAGCAACCAGCTCACATCACAGAGTGAGGAGCCCTGTGTGTGCTTCAGCTTACTAAAACAAATTCCAGCCTTGCCCTCATTCATAGGCTCGAATTGATTTCTATTTTATTTTGCTTTAGTATTTCTATTTCATTTTCATAGCAGACCTTTTGTTTTCTTTTAGCCTTTCCCTTGTCCCATTTTCAATTTTATTAGTTCCTACGCACTTGGGGGAAAAAAAAATACTAAAAAAAATTTGTAAATATTTCGAAATCATGATTAGTAAACAAATTGAGCATGTGGCCATCGTTGGCATTGGGGCTTTTATGCATCTGAACAGCTTAAGTCTTATTTCGGCCCTAAATTGTAATGCTGGCGTGTTAGTTCCAAATTCCGCTTCCATTTTGGTCAGTATGTCGCTGCTGTCCCTGCTGAGCCATTGGCGTCCATGTTGGAATTGCTCCCCGCGTTTGGGTATTTGGCTATTGGAGCTGTTGATCATACTCTATGTGGTGGAGTTGCTACTGTTACAAGTCTGGGTGCCGCTGCTGATACTTTTGAATCTCATTTGTGAGGCCATGACGCACGCCCTAATTGAGTCCAGTGATGAATATTTGGTGTTTAATGCACCGCAATTGATCCATTGGTTGCGTCACGAGGCTTTTTACTTTGCCCGTTTTCTGCTGGGATTGGCCATTGCCTGGGGAACTGTGTGGTCTCAGGGATGGTTGTGTGGCTTTAAGCAGTGGACGCCACGAAATGATGATGGTGATAAGCAGACCCACAACAGAACCACTCTACGTTTCTATGAGGGACTGGAAGAAGAGTCCCATTGCTGAGAAAGGAAGCATTTATATATTTCTTTTAAAAATCTCTTGTAGGTTTAAAGAGATTTCGAAATCCCCCAGAGCAGTCCTCATCCATATCGGCACTAGTTACGGTTGTCTCGACCCGACGGTAGGTGGAAAGGTATGTCAAGTAGTGTTGGGGTGGTTAGTTTAGTTGCCCACTCTCTTCGAGCTATTTCGGAATATTATTCCATTTAATCAACAAAATTAGATTTTTAAGTGAGCAACTGAATAAAAAGGAACACCCAGCACTCTTGCCCTGTATAAACAGAATTTTTTACTCAAAACCGTAAATATTCTTACAGTACAACAAGACAAAACAAAAAATTCGCCAAGGACACATTAAGACGTCCCCATGTGGGTTGATTTTTGGAGCATAGCATCCATCAGACCAGCCAGCATTTAGTTTCATTTTTCTGTGCACTTTATGTTTTTTGATTGAAATTGTATTTATTTGTGAACTTGCTCGGCACATTTTTGTTTTAAAATTTAATAAATTTCTGTAGAATTGTTCAATCCATCGCTTAAAAAATTGGTCATAAACTGTACTTAGTAACTTGAGCATTTCTATTTGTTCTCTCTCTCTCTCTCTCCCATCTCTTCTCTTATCTTCTCTCTCCCTGTTCTCTCTTTTGTGTGCCTCCTTCCTTTTGTTGCTAAAGAAGAATCCTCTCCCAATCCCAACCTGCCAGCACAGCAACAACAATCACCTGAAATGCAACAGGAACAGACGACAGCAGACGCAGCAGCCGTTCATGCCAGTCTACTAGAATCTCTAGCCGCTGCGGTGGCGGATCAAAAGCATTTTCAACTGTTGGATCTAGCTGCCGTGGCGGCTGCTGCTGCAGCCTCATCGCAAACTCCAAATTCAGGGCCATAGAACACGAAACACGCACACACACGTTATGATTTGTATTTCATGTCCATGGGCTAGAAAATCATTGGATTGTTGCATCAGCCGAAATACTTCTCTTTAGACTTTGAAATTTCCCACATTTATTGTTCTTTTCCTAACCGATTAACATGGGGTGTAAAACAGATTTAGGGTGCTCAGTGTGTTTCATTGAAACAGTAAGAGACAACCCTGCAATAGCGTGCACAAAGTTACACTGGTGTCCAAGAAATTAGACCAACCTACTTTCGTTTTGTTTTGCAGTAGAGCAGGCGCCGTTAAGACACACATGTTCATTAGACTGAACGTCCCTTATATGAAAATTTTTTTTTTGGTAATGTTCTGTTCCTCAATGCCCAAAAAATTCGAAATATTTTCTAGTTAACGTAATGAAAAACCAAACTTGGAAATTTGTGAGTTTAATGCTGGCGCCGTGGGTATAAAGTTGCTACATTAAATTTTGATTTCCCCTTTTTCATTTTACGTTTTCGTTAAAGCAACCTGGGATGCCAAACGTTTTGGTTCAACTTAAAAACGGTTGCTTTACCAGAAATAACACAAGTTTACAAAAAAAAGGCCATTTTTTGCAACAGAGAACTTTGCAACCGTTCCCTATGTATTTTTGGCCGCTGAACTCAGATAAATTGTCCGTTTTCTTCCAGCACGTCAGGTTCAAGAGATATTTGCATTAGAGAGGTATCCTTACATTTGTTGGTCGTGTGGCCACATTAAGTGTCCTATTCGAACCAACTTTGTTTTAATGTAAGCTGCATTGAATGACGTTAAAGAAAAACCATACACGAAGTTTCTTTATCGCTACCAGCATAATTTCTGAGAAACACATATATTGATCATAAAGTTTCCTCAAGCTCTTCCTAGTTTCATGGTAAGACCAAGTGATTTCAATACACCGTCAATTTGAAGGACAGTGCAGTTTAGGCTGTCCCTTAATGTGTATTTGAATCCTCTTATATTATGCAGAAGAACTGCTTTTCTAGATGGTTGCTTGCTGAATCCAGCACTACCCGCAACGCGCCAATGAAATAAATGCTCAAATCCTCTATACCCAGCATTTTGCTTTGAATAAAATATTTTTAAAAATACATTTTTAGTTAAAAAAATTTTTGGCATCTCAAAGGTTACTTCTACGAAAAAGTAAAATTAAAAAGGGGAAACTGAAATTTAATTTATCAACTTTAAACCCACGGCGCCAGTATTAAACAATAAAATTTCGAAGTTTGGTTTTTTATTACGGTAACTAGAAATTTTTCCGAATTTTTTGCGCCCTGAGGAACAGAACATTTCAAAAAAAAAAATTTCCCATACGATTATGTTCAGTCTAATGTTCATATTGGCTTTGCGTGTGTTTAGCCACGCTCACTTAGCACCTCGTTTTTGTGACAAAAGAGTGCACCATAAGCTCGGGTAATTGTTTACTTTAAGAAGGTCCCGGCCATACCGTGGAAGTCGGCGAAGCCAAAATTGGACGTCGTGAGTACAACTGTGATCGCCTTGTAGAAGGTCAGTGGGTGACGAACTCGATCGTGGCATTGGGATTTCTCTTCGAGCACACTGCTCGAAATCATAAAAGAGTGAATAGCGAATGGCACCACAATTATGTCAGATTGCTGGAGGGCGTAAATTCTCCATCAAGGAATATTAATTTTCGGGTTAAGTTACCTTAAAGTAAACAATTACCCATATTATTCTGTCCTCTCCGTTTGGTCAGCCTTGATCTAGAGCAGCGGGGGCTATTCATAGTGACACAAGTCGAAAGCATGCCAAGGCTTTAGGCCAGTGGTGCCCAAACACACACTATCAAGCTTTGCGATTGTGGGTGTAGCGGCGAAGCACGAAGTAAACGTCATTATGTCTAATACACACAAATGTGTGTGCGTGCTATTTATAGAACACACGTATTCTCTCTCTATGCGTTTGTCGGCTGCGACGCTGGCAGAATTATGACTTCCTATCACACGGGATAGGGCAGTTGACATTTGGGCACCGCTGTTTTAGGCCAAGAGAGGAGCTAGCGTTCGATGCAATAAAGCGCCGTAAACTAGCTTTGACATGACTGCCTTGAACTCCAGCCAGCTACTGAAGAGCTGTTTGCTTTCTTGGCATCAGCTTCGGCATGCATTTGGCTCGTGTATGTATAAAAAGCTAAATGTGTTCGACCCCTGGGGGCTAGGCACGAGCATTGCTGATCCAGCCATGGCCGCTGAAAACCAAGCACGCCGAAATCATGCTTCACTGTGTGTTAGAGAGACAGTTGCATTTTCACCGCCTCTTTTTTGTGAGCCCTGATCTGGACTGAAGGGTTCAGCAGCCGACATTTCGCTCTATCTGAGTATATTTGGGACAAGTTCCCAAGAAGACCTTTTGAATGCGTGAAGGTGAAGGTCTGACATTTTCAAATAGAGTTTAATCCTAGCTGGTCAGGGTGTTGGTGGTAACAAATCGCATTTAATTTCAAAACTTCAAACTAAACCGTAATGAGAAGTTTTATACAGAAATTGAGGGAAGAAGATGCAAAAGTTAAGATTTCGCCACTTGCATTTTTTGCAAGGAGGTGAGAAGTCGAATGTTACGCTTAACAGCACATTTGTGGAAACTATGTAAATTCGCTGTAGATTGAAGAAGTGACACGATAAGGCATGTCCTCTTTTGGTTTCAAACCGTGCGGAGAGGTTCTTTCCAATTTTGACGAAGCTTTGTGTACTTTTCAACGTCATCATGAAAAGTCGAATGTCTTTGCTGGTATACAAAAAGTAGACAGGGCTTCATAGAACGGTGTGTCAAAGGCTGATTAATCGGGTGTGTCACAGAAATCTCTAGAGGTTTTCGTATAAACGTCAGCATTTTATATCAAAGCTATTTGAATTTATATGTTATGGGGCTAAATTATGCCCGGCTACTAGATTAGATGTCAAAGGTTAAAAGATTTGAAACCGCCTGCTCAAAGTCAAGTAGATTTGAAGCGTACGGTTTTCCATCCACGTAATCTAGTAGACGGTCTGATTCTTGGCACTTCGCAAATAAAGTAGTCCCTGATTTCTTCGGGGTGCAATCGTTTACACGAAAATCTCTAGAGATTTCTGTGACACCCCTGTATATAATCAACAAAAAGATGGTATGTGGGCTATTCCAGGATCTGTCGTAATGTGAATCTGGTCTGTGGAGGATCTACAAGATCTAATACCTCACTGATAAAGCTAAGGTCCCACAGGCAAATAATTTGCCCAAATTTTCATGAAAATCTGGATAAATCGGCGAAATTAGGTAACTTTTCGGTCATACTTTATCTTAGTAATTGCATATGAAGCCATGGAATTAGTTTTAAGTCCTTTAAAATCTGCAAACATAGCTATTTAGCCAAATTTTCATAAAAATTTGGGCAAATTATTTGCCTGTGGGACCTTAGCTTAAGCCTTATTGTGCTTTGAGCAGCAGACTCAGCATTGAGAATGCACCGAAAGAGTCGATTGGAAGTGTTTTCCAACGACGAAACAATTTCTTTACTTTTGGCAATGCAGGATGTCATTTGGGATCTTTTCCATTCCAATCATTTGAGAAGGGTTACCGTGATTTTACAAAAAATCAACTTGACACAACAACACTGCTCACACTACTCTTACGTTCCACGGTGACAAAACATATGACAAAGTTGGCTAAACTTCTTACTTCGGATGTCCGTAAAAATACAAATCGGTTAATTTGAATGTAAAAATGAACTTCCACAGAAGTAAACGGAATGGAAGGGGACAAGTGAAGACGGTTACACACATTCATTTCTTGTCGCTTTCTTTTCAATTTCTTTGCTGGCATTTATAACTCAATATTCTCATCTCAGAGGCTATTTTCTCACGGCAAATCAATTATTTTTTTTTTTGTGTTTGCAGGGCGCAGATAAATCCCATCCTTGTCCCCCCTCTCCAACAAAATCCAGTTATTGCGGTGCCTGCCTATTACCACCTACTCCCAACTGCAATAACAAGGTGGTCACCACCATCTCCTACCAAACAACCTATTGTGAAGTTTTATCTCACGTTTAATTTGTTATTATTATATTTGTGGTTGTCTACTTTACTATTCTGCGCTATTTATACTCACACACACACACATACGTTTATTTACCTACCCCACACACATATATATTTATATGAACTAATTAATTTTACAACAAATAGCCCTACTACACCACATTTATATCATTAAATTATATAAAAATCTAAATCAAATGTTATTCTGTAAGTCCTTACAAACTACACAAATGTTGTCCTATGCATATGGCGGAGGTGGCGTTAGCCCAGACACTGCTGCATTGATTTTAAGTTAAATTAAGTTAATTTTAGACATTGATCTGCTGTTTGCAATGCATCTGGAATGGCAAAGGCAGCGGCAGCACGATGATAAATGGCATTAACTTTACGTATTTGTCTCTTTTCTGTTCACTATTTAAAGAAACCCCCCAACTGGAAAACAAATCAGATTAAGTATAAACTCGATTATAAAAATAATAAAACAAAAGAAGAAAACTTACCATATAATAAAACAAACCAAAATACAATCCCTGATCTTTGTATTCATTTATTTAGGTTCAAAATCAAAGAAAACGCTGGACTATTATTTTAAGAGATCTCAAAAAAAAAAAACACCATCCCATCCCCACAGGAATGACCGACACTGATGATTTATATGCAACATAAATGTACAAGAATTCACATTAAATAATTTGCAAACAAAAATGTGTTTGATTCGTTGTTTTACTTGCGGAGGATTTAATTTTTATTTTAACGAAAGTTACATTTTAGTTTTTAAAAACAAAACTTTTCATTTTAACCGAGCATCAACGAAACATTTGTTTTTTATTTTCAGAGGAGCACAAAGCTGAATTCAAGTCGCCAACAAAGGCCAAAAGCAAAGACCCCGAGGATTCGGTTATTGAACTTTTAGATTCGCCATAGAATCGATATTGCATATAGGGCCTAACGGCAAGTGGCACACCCCAAAGAATTTCAACTTGACCTATTATGTACAACAAATTATAAATATTATGTTTTTCATTGAACTATTAAGCTTTTTTCACAAACAAAAACAAACTAGTTACGTGTTTAGTTTAAAAATAAGCACAAATACACGCGTCAAATAAATTTTGAGCAAAATCGCTTTCAAAATGTTTATATTTAAATGTCCGTTAGCTTTGAATGTTATCGATGCAGACAGTTTAAGAAAATCGACCAGCCCAAAAGTAGGCAACACAAACAAATTCTTGGAACTGTTATGCGAAAAGTATGCTAAAGTAATTTTTTAAATCTTACTGAAATAGCCGCACGCCGAGACCGAAAATCGGCCAGCCCAAGAGTGGGCAACACAAACAAATTCTTGGAACTGTTATGCGAAAAAGTATGCTAAAGTATTTTTCCAATCTTACTGAAATAGCCGCCCGCAGAGACATACATAAGTACATAATATTTGCTTACATTCGCAATTATGAATTTAAATTCGGGTAATAATTCAAATTTGAATTCGAAAATTTCTTGTCTCAACCCGTACTGTCTCAACCAGTACTGTCTCAACCCGTACTGTCTCAACCAGTACTGTCTCAACCCGTACTGTCTCAACCAGTACTGTCTCAACCCGTACTGTCTCAACCCATACTGTCTCAACCAGTACTGTCTCAACCAGTACTGTCTCAACCCATACTGTCTCAACCAGTGCTGTCTCAACCCATACTGTCTCAACCAGTACTGTCTCAACCCGTACTGTCTCAACCCATACTGTCTCAACCCATACTGTCTCAACCCGTACTGTCTCAACCCATACTGTCTCAACCAGTACTGTCTCCGAAGGAAAAGTGCTCTGTTATACATGTGCGTCAAAATAGCAACGACTTTTTAGCAACGAATTGGAACGGTGGAATATGGAACAAAAATAAATTTTTTGTTTTTAAGTTTACTCACTAACTACTTAACCGATTGAGACATATTAAATATCAAAATGTTCAGAAAAGCGTAAACTATTGTTTTGAATGAAGCTTGGGTGGATTTGAGTATTCCAGTTACTGAAATCATCGAGTCAAAAAATTGACCTTCCACAAAAGGATGAATATCTGGCCTCTCAGAGGTCGTGCAGCTATACACGGTATACAGACGTAAAGAAGACATATTCAAGATTATTTTAAGTCATCATTTATCAAAATCGTCCCCACAGTTTTTGAGCAAATCAATTTACAGTGGACCAACCTCAAATTTTCCCCATACAAAATTTGCCAAAAAAATTTAGTTTACAAACTTAAATTAATAACTCCGCTCTCAGAGGTCGTGCAGCAATGCACGGTATATTCACGTAAAGAAGACATATTCAAGATTATTTTAAGTCATCATTTATCAAAATCGTCCCCACAGTTTTTGAGCAAATCCTTTATCAGTGATCAAACCTCGGCCGAGTATTTGTTACTGATAAGGCTAACAGTTCAAACGAGTTGAGTGTGACCGAGCTACCCAAATTCGTTGCTAATTTTTGCAGAGGTCGTGCGCAATTGCACGGTATGCCCTCTGATAGGAAATAATATTAGATAATTTTCCTAATTTTCCCAACCAATTCGTCCCCACAGTTTTCCTGCAAATTAATTTTAAAGTTTCCCTACATTAATGCCCAACATTAATGATGGCTGCCAGTGACCGCAGTATGACCTTATAAATCGTTGCTATTTCTCGCAGAGGTCGTGCGCATATGCACGGTATGTCCCCTGATAGGTAATAATATTAGATAATTTTCCTAATTTTCCCAACCAATTCGTCCCCACAGTTTTCCTGCAAATTAACTTTAAAGTTTCCCTACATTAATGATGGCTACCAGTGACCGCAGTATGACCTTATAAATCGTTGCTATTTCTCGCAGAGGTCGTGCGCATATGCACGGTATGTCCCCCTGATAGGTAATAATATTAGATAATTTTCCTAATTTTCCCAACCAATTCGTCCCCACAGTTTTCCTGCAAATTAATTTTAAAGTTTCCCTACATTAATGCCCTACATTAATGATGGCAACCAGTGACCGCAGTATGACCTTATAAATCGTTGCTATTTCTCGCAGAGGTCGTGCGCATATGCACGGTATGTCCCCTGATAGGTAATAATATTAGATAATTTTCCTAATTTTCCCAACCAATTCGTCCCCACAGTTTTCCTGCAAATTAATTTTAAAGTTTCCCTACATTAATGCCCAACATTAATGATGGCTACCAGTGACCGCAGTATGACCTTATAAATCGTTGCTATTTCTCGCAGAGGTCGTGCGCATATGCACGGTATGCCCCCTGATAGGTCTTAATATTAGATAATTTTCCTAATTTTCCCAACCAATTCGTCCCCACAGTTTTCCTGCAAATTAATTTTAAAAGTTTCCCTACATTAATGCCCAACATTAATGATGGCTACCAGTGACCGCAGTATGACCTTATAAATCGTTGCTATTTCTCGCAGAGGTCGTGCGCATATGCACGGTATGCCCCTGATAGGTCTTAATATTAGATAATTTTCCTAATTTTCCCAACCAATTCGTCCCCACAGTTTTCCTGCAAATTAATTTTAAAGTTTCCCTACATTAATGCCCTACATTAATGATGGCTACCAGTGACCGCAGTATGACCTTATAAATCGTTGCTATTTCTCGCAGAGGTCGTGCGCATATGCACGGTATGTCCCCTGATAGGTAATAATATTAGATAATTTTCCTAATTTTCCCAACCAATTCGTCCCCACAGTTTTCCTGCAAATTAATTTTAAAGTTTCCCTACATTAATGCCCTACATTAATGATGGCAACCAGTGACCGCAGTATGACCTTATAAATCGTTGCTATTTCTCGCAGAGGTCGTGCGCATATGCACGGTATGTCCCCTGATAGGTAATAATATTAGATAATTTTCCTAACTTTCCCAACCAATTCGTCCCCACAGTTTTCCTGCAAATTAATTTTAAAGTTTCCCTACATTAATGCCCTACATTAATGATGGCTACCAGTGACCGCAGTATGACCTTATAAATCGTTGCTATTTCTCGCAGAGGTCGTGCGCATATGCACGGTATGTCCCCTGATAGGTAATAATATTAGATAATTTTCCTAATTTTCCCAACCAATTCGTCCCCACAGTTTTCCTGCAAATTAATTTTTAAAGTTTCCCTACATTAATGCCCTACATTAATGATGGCTACCAGTGACCGCAGTATGACCTTATAAATCGTTGCTATTTCTCGCAGAGGTCGTGCGCATATGCACGGTATGTCCCCTGATAGGTAATAATATTAGATAATTTTCCTAATTTTCCCAACCAATTCGTCCCCACAGTTTTCCTGCAAATTAATTTTTAAAGTTTCCCTACATTAATGCCCTACATTAATGATGGCTACCAGTGACCGCAGTATAAAAACGATCTGGCAACTTTGTCATTCTCCGTTATTTCATTACTGCGTCGATCTTCAAGCGAAATGTTTCGTGTAGCCAACATCAACCACGTTGTAAGTTTTTATTTAAATATATTATCAGGGGACATACCGTGCATATGCGCACGACCTCTGCGAGAAATAGCAACGATATTTAAGGTCATACTGCGGTCACTGGTAGCCATCATTAACGTTGGGCATTAATGTAGGGAAACTTTAAAATTAATTTGCAGGAAAACTGTGGGGACGAATTGGTTGGGAAAATTAGGAAAATTATCTAATATTATTACCTATCAGGGGACATACCGTGCATATGCGCACGACCTCTGCGAGAAATAGCAACGATTTATAAGGTCATACTGCGGTCACTGGTTGCCATCATTAATGTAGGTCATTAATGTAGGGAAACTTTAAAATTAATTTGCAGGAAAACTGTGGGGACGAATTGGTTGGGAAAATTAGGAAAATTATCTAATATTAAGACCTATCAGGGGGCATACCGTGCATATGCGCACGACCTCTGCGAGAAATAGCAACGATTTATAAGGTCATACTGCGGTCACTGGTAGCCATCATTAATGTTGGGCATTAATGTAGGGAAACTTTAAAATTAATTTGCAGGAAAACTGTGGGGACGAATTGGTTGGGAAAATTAGGAAAATTATCTAATATTATTTCCTATCAGAGGGCATACCGTGCAATTGCGCACGACCTCTGCAAAAAATTAGCAACGAATTTGGGTAGCTCGGTCACACTCAACTCGTTTGAACTGTTAGCCTTATCAGTAACAAATACTCGGCCGAGGTTTGATCACTGATAAAGGATTTGCTCAAAAACTGTGGGGACGATTTTGATAAATGATGACTTAAAATAATCTTGAATATGTCTTCTTTACGTGAATATACCGTGCATTGCTGCACGACCTCTGAGAGCGGAGTTATTAATTTGAGTTTGTAAACTAAATTTTTTGGCAAATTTTGTATGGGGAAAATTTGAGGTTGGTCCACTGTAAATTGATTTGCTCAAAAACTGTGGGGACGATTTTGATAAATGATGACTTAAAATAATCTTGAATATGTCTTCTTTACGTGAATATACCGTGCATTGCTGCACGACCTCTGAGAGCGGAGTTATTAATTTAAGTTTGTAAACTAATTTTTTTGGCAAATTTTGTATGGGAAAAATTTGAGGTTGGTCCACTGTAAATTGATTTGCTCAAAAACTGTGAGGACGATATTGATAAATGATGACTTAAAATAATCTTGAATATGTCTTCTTTACGTCTGTATACCGTGTATAGCTGCACGACCTCTGAGAGGCCAGATATTCATCCTTTTGTGGAAGGTCAATTTTTTGACTCGATGATTTCAGTAACTGGAATACTCAAATCCACCCAAGCTTCATTCAAAACAATAGTTTACGCTTTTCTGAACATTTTGATATTTAATATGTCTCAATCGGTTAAGTAGTTAGTGAGTAAACTTAAAAACAAAAAATTTATTTTTGTTCCATATTCCACCGTTCCAATTCGTTGCTAAAAAGTCGTTGCTATTTTGACGCACATCTGTTATACGCCATCGAAGTCGATAGACGGTGTCATCGATAGGTGCGATCAGCTCACTCGACAGATATCGATAGTTGTGTACCTTGCTTTGCCATCGCTAACAAGTTGCCAACATAAAATTGATCACGATCTAAGAATTGTAAAGATATTTCAAAATGTCCAAAGCGAAGCCCACTTTGTACTATGCTCTGTTTAGTCCTCCAGCCCGGGCTTGTATGATAACGGCCAAAATGATTGGCTTGGATATGGAGCTAAGGTAAGAAAGTGACTACTTTTACCGTTACTTTCGACCCCTAACTATTCGTCCTTGTATTTTCAATATTCCCCCCTTTCTCCAGGCCTGTTGACTTTACCAAGAAAGAACATCTAAGCGAAGAGTTTTTAAAGGTATTTATCATTTTCTTAGCAGTTGGCCATGTAATACTTTTTCCCCCCTGTTACAGCTTAATCCCCAGCATCAGATACCGGTTTTCGTGGACACAGATGGAGAGGTGTATGTGGATAGTCATGCTATCATATGCTTTATGGTAGCCAAATATGCCAAAAATGATCAACTGTATCCCCAAAATTTAAAGAGACGTGCCCACATAGATCATCGACTTCATTTTGAGAATGGTGTGCTCTTTCAGGTGATTAAGGATATTGTGGCTCGCAACATTTATGGCGGGGAGGGGGAACTGAATGCACGTTCATTGGAGCTTTGCCACAATGCCTACGCCTCGATGGAGCATTTTCTGCAGCAAAATGATTTTGTGGTGGGCCACAGCTTGAGTGTGGCGGATATATCCATTTATGCCACTCTCCTCACCTTGAACTTGTTGATACCAGTGGTAGGCGATCGTTATCCCAAAATCTTTGCCTGGCTGGAACGTATGAGGCAAGCGCAACCCGACTATGAGGAGATTAATCTAAAGGGCGCCCAGGCTTTACAAATGCGCATAGAGAACTGCATGAAGGATCACCGAAATGCGTCCTAGATTTTGTTTTGATTTGGAATTTATTGATATTGGATTTCTCGTTAGGCTAACTCCGGTTTTTGGCAAGTCAATTAAATGTTGAAGACTTGAAGAAGAATCACTAGCTTACATAACTTTAAGGGTTCATTTGATGCCATCATCAGCGTATCCTGTTCTCCTAGCTATATACAAAACACAATCCTCTAAACCTAATCACACTTATTTTGGTATAAAATTCCAAGCGGGCTGGCGGGGTTGAGGGGCTGAGCTCTAATCGAATGTCGTCCAGTTGCTCATGCCGCCCTTACCGCCTCCTCCCACTCCCCCGGCTGCGGTCAGCGGCTGTTCCACTGCTCCGCCTCCATTCAGCGAGAACTGATCTAATCCGTATTTGCGCAGCAACTCAAAGTCATCATCTGGCTTGACGGGCAATGTGTGACGTTGAATTTGGATTTGCGGTGCCACCCGGTTGGTCACTGCCGCCACGGTGGCCATGTGCTTGGGCGCAAAATACGGATAGAGGGGATTGTTGATGCTACCACTGGTGGGCGCTGAAACACCGGCGGGTAGAGTGCTGGACTTCTTGCCAAAGGCCTTGTTTAGCGGGGGCAGAGGACGGGCATTCTGGTTGAGTGGGTCAAAGTCCTCCAAATCGAAGCTGGTGTTGTTGCTATCGTCCAGCGATATCAGATCGTTCATGCTATCCTCCTGCTGTGGCTGCGACTGTGGAGAGGAAGAAGTGGGGAAAGGTAGGTGGTTAGTGGGCGTGGCTCTCCTAGAGGTTAGACCAAATGGAGTTAGCTACAAGATGGCAGGCAGATGCAAAATGACAACAGAGATGTGTGGGTTAGTGTGAGATGAGTTGGATGGGGGTCGGAACCGCAACCAGGATGTGGACTTAGTTCAGGAGTACCTCTCTCTTGGCCCGCGGCGTGGGTATCGGTGGATCGGACACATTCAGCTGCGAGAATCTGGAAGCTGCAGTCACAAAGGAGGCACACGACGACGAAGACGACGCCGTTGATGATGAAGAGGAGTTGGAGGTGGAGTTGGAGGCGGGTTCATCCTGCCAGCAGTTGCGTTCTAGCCGACTGATTCCAGCACTTACAGCGGCTGCGGTGGAAGCCACCAGACATTGACGACGCGGTGGTATGGGCGGCGACTGTACATCCGGCGGAGAATCAAAGCTAGAATCGTTGGTAATTGTAGACTGCAGCTTGTAGGGCGTGGAGGCGTGACGTGGCGGTTTGGTCTCCACATGGGGATGGTTGTAGTAGGAGGCGGCGGCGGGCGCTGGATGTGGCGGCGGTGGTCGTGCTGGCGGGGCTGCTGCTCTGGGCTGGCGGGGATTGTTTTCTGCATTTGGCTTCAGCTGCTTGCCGTATGACGTGGTGGTGGTGGTGCGCGTATGTATGTGTGTGTGTGTTTGTGTGAGAAATGAGGCAACAGATAGACAAGTGGCATGGGACATTTTGTGGGGACGGGGGGAGAGTCAACACAGACACAAACAAAAAGAGCATGAAAAGAACATAAATTTCACATTACATCGAGATGAGAGACAGATTACGGAGCAAGCTGGTGGCAAGCCGGTGTGTACCTTAGAGTTGCAGCTGTTTCAGCCGACTCTCGTAGGCCAGCACCAAGCTACTTACGCTACGATCCACAGCCGGAGTCTTGAAGAGCGGATGATTCTGCAGCTCCTGCGACAGATTCATTTCCGACGAGGAGCATAGCGAACTGGCCGAGCTAACCGCAGGAGACGCAGCCAAATGATGGCCATAATGAGCGGGAGCATGCGAGTTGTGCGTGTAACCATTTGGTTGGATGTGACTGCTCGAGCTGGACATGGCCAGCGGTACAGGACCACGACGTGGCAGCTGTTCCGGTCGTGTGGAGGAGGAATTGTTGCTGCTGTTGGCGCCTTTGCTGCTGCTCAGGCTGATGCCATTCACACTGCTCGAATCTAAACGTCTGCTGGTCACCGGTGAACTGGGTGCCGAATGGTGCGAAGCCTTGCCGTAGCCCAGGACGCTGCTGCCGTCCGGTCGATCCGAGTGCTGGGGTGAGCCCAGGCCAAAGTGAAAATGAGTGCCAGCAAATTGGTTGCCGTTCTCCTTTAACTTGGACTTGAAACCCTTGTAGACCGTCTTAACGCCTCGCGAACTCTCCTTCACCTAAATACAGAGATCAGATTCAAGTTATTGGACGCAACGTATTGAACTCTTAGCTTAGAGAATTAAATGAACGTCGAGCTATAGCTAGGTGGACTACCAACTCACCGATTTGACGGCAGACTTAACAGCTGGATTAGTCTGTAAAACCATAACAAGAACGAGAGCAGAAAGCACAGGAAAGTGATCCAAGCGGCATATGAAATAGACATACAAGAGATACAAGCGAATACGTCAAAAATTAATGAATTCAAAGTGAACAAATGGCGAAATGAATGTTAAATCTAACTACGCTTAATTGTTAGAATGGGTTTAAGGCCATGGATGATCTATATGATGCTGATGGGCTACAATGGGGAAATAATGCTTTAAATGGAATTTAAAATAATATGCGATGATGTTGTTAATCACACAAAGGTTTGCAGATGATTTAGTGCTGGATGTAAGACAAAACTTTTTGCGGTTTTCAACGATCACTTATATGTATATAGTTTTCCTACTAAGTATATGTCCCAAGTATGTCCCAAGTATGTCAGAAGTATGTCACATACTTGGGATATATTTAGGACATAAACTTACAGAATGGGTTCATCTCACACATATTAGCTATGTGGGGAGATAAGAAATCTGCTTTAAATCTCTTGCTCTTCTTAATAATTACATCTTCTACAGAGACTTGTCAGGGATCCTACTAGAAGTAAGATGAGTTCTCTTTTATACACTTGAAAAGAACCAGAAGTTGGCAACTCATAGAAGAAATCATCTCTGACCACATAAAGTATATCAGGCCTGTTCCCGCTTCCGATTCCAATTAATCGGAATTCATAAGATTCGCGATGTCTAAGAAACGATTAAGAAATTGGGTCGAATCTTTTTGCAATCCATAGAATCGATTAAGGGTAATTGGGATTTTGAAGTTTAAATTCGAATTACACAGTCGGTTTTTGGAAGCGAGAACATTTAACACTTCCGATTCCGCATGATTTGATCGAAATCGATAACGGAAACAGGCCTGTATATATCACTGTGGAACACTCAAAATTGCCTGGGACTGTGACCAATAAATTGTGAAACTAGAGGCATCAGGTAGCAACACCTCATACCCAGTTTTTCTGGAGCACGTCAAGTTCGCGTTTAATGGGCACATTTATACTAGCAACACAAAGTTACAACTTCTGTTGCTGGTTAAAAAAATATGAGAGCTAAAATTTTGGAAAATTCACCAAAGTTAGAGGGAGTCACCACCATTGTTATACCAAATTCCCACCGCCAATGGATAAGCGGTTAGTACCCCGCCCATAGAGGGTCTAACTTAGAAAGTGGAATTAATGGAAAACCACTTGATAGAATTGTATAAGATTTTAACTATATTGAGATACGCACTAATAAAATGTTTACTTAAGAGATGGTAACATGCATCGAAAAACCGCGATGGTGGGTCCCACATTTGACAGCACCCATCATCGAGGCAATATAGGCCATAATCTAGAGATCAAAATAGACTGAATCGCGTTTTCAGTTTTACCAATAAAGGCTTGGTTCGCGGTTCTTAGGCATTTATATACTAGCAATTGCCTTCGAACAACATTGACCATTTAGGTGAAACCAGTTTCACCAAAATTTAGAATTAATCTCATGAGTAAAGTGCTTCAATACCAGCAGAAAAACGGTCGGATCATTTAAATACATCAGTTCATGGCATCTTAGCGTATCGCGGTTTGTCCACCAAAGACTTTTTAAACTAAATTTTTGATTTTCTTAATGGAAATGACGACTTTTATTCATAGGATTTATTGCATAATTTTGGAGACGCTCTTGATACCCATATGGTAAATGTTGTTCTGAGGCAATTGCTTTTACAAAGATAGCCATAGCCCGTGACTTAAGGGTCCGATGGTGAATCTAAAATTGCAGTTCGGTCTATTTTGATCTCTAGTTTATGGCCTATATTGCCTCGGTGATGGGTGCTGTCAAATGTGGTACCCACCATCGCGGTTTTTCGATGCATGTTACCATCTCTTAAGTAAACATTTTATTAGTGCGTATCTCAATATAGTTAAAATCTTATACAATTCTATCAAGTGGTTTTCCATTAATTCCACTTTCTAAGTTAGACCTCTATGGGCAGGGTACTAACCGTTTATCCGTTGAAGGCGGAAATTTTATATTAGAATACTGGTGATTCCTTTCATCTTTGGTGAATTTTTCAAAATTTTAGCTTTCATCTTCTTTTAACCAGCAACAGAGGTTGTAGCTTTGTGTTGCTAGTATAAAAGTGCCCATTAAACGCGAACTTGACGTGCTCCAGAAAAACTGGGTATGAGGTTGTTGCTACCTGATGCCTCTAGTTTCACAATTTATTGGTCCCAGTCCCAGGCAAAAAAAAAAGTTGAATTTTGTTCCACTGTGTATTCTTTAGTCAATAGAGCTTTGTCTTTCGGTGTATCTGAACGTCTGTCTGTTTCTACTAATTTCTCAGTTTTAAAGTTATCGGAGCTGAAATTTTGCATACAGTCTTGTTTGCTAATATGTCGAACCCGGGTCGAATGACTACTTCAGTAGAAAAGGTATTTTCAGCGATTAGCAGCTAGGTGTAGGGCTTTATCTTATAGGGTATAGTTTCAATAAGGGTATCCCAATCATGACCCTTTCTTAGGGAGGAGTACTATGGTCCTAGTCTTGCCACTTTTTTAAGCCCACTCATTACCCTCTATGTTGTTTTGAATTCTGCATGTTCTTATTCTATTTAGTCACCTCTTATTTCTTTGCTCTTACACAGTCCAAATTCCAATCTTCCCTCAATTATTTCGATTCAAAAGTTATGACATATTTACTCCCACAGGTTTTCCTTCGGAGTTAGGAATCGGAGTGTTTTCAAATGCCAACTCCAAGCATTCAGTCTAGCAGAACGATGGGCAAATCAAAACGGCCCCCAACTAAGCTCCGGGGGCACGAACTTACTTGAGAATTCTTACCGAATGCTTGCAGTCACGTTTTCGCGCTCTCTGCTTGGGTAACCCTGCCATAAATGATCTTCGTCAAAAACGTCTCTTAGAAAAGTACCGGGGTTCATTCTTCAAATCCCTCCAATAGTTCAAAAACCCATAAGGACCGTCCAAATGAAACTTTTTCTCATCAGACCTAATGATCTATAAGGTGCCCAAAATGCTTAAAAGCCTATCACATGGGATTTTCTTTTTCATTTTTTACGCAAAGTTTTTCTAGCTCCACTGTTTCTATGGATACACTGAAAAACATGGTGCGGCGATAGTTTTGATCCCAAGCAGTATGAGCTAATGCCGAAGGCTGTTCACATGAAGGCGAGCCACACTGGGAGAGATCAAAGTGTGAAGGTGTCAGATAACCAAGAGACAATTGTAACGCCCGACAGTTTGCTTTTCAAACTGGTGGATTCCGATTCCTCAATGCATTTTGGGTACCGTGGGCTAAATCCTAATTTGGGGAACATGCCACGTTAAACAAAATCTGAGAGATTAGAATAACCTAATAAAAAATGAAGAAATATCCTAATCACTAAACAAAGATGAAAGCTGTTAAGAAAATCGTTCGAGCCTGACTTAGTATACACTTAACGCCCAAAGTACGACCCATCTATTTGCAAAACTGTTTGAAGATATGACGATCTTACAGAGGAATATAATAATCTGGCAAACTTAGTTTTCGTTTTTCGAATTAAGTGTTAGTGAAAAAAAAATCTTATTTGACTGTCCATAACCAATTAGTTAGTTGAGCTGTAGCAATGAACATATTTACATAGATGCGTCTTCTCATACAATAAAATTTCAATTTTGGTGTGGGTTTTTTATAAGGCGGGAATTTGTAACGCTTCGTATCTACTCGTGACACATTTTCTAGAGAGTTTTCCATCAACAGGAACCGTCACACCAAATGGTTTGTATAAGACGTCGCTTCTAGGTATTGGCAGAGTTATAACTCCCATTTGCTTATTATATGCAAAATGCGTAAAGTATCTCATTTTAGTGTTTGATTTGGAAACAATTTGCATCAAAAATTATACCTCAATGGTCACACAACAATTTACTAAATAAAAAAAAACAGCTGAGAAAAAAATTATGTCTAAATAGTTAACAAACATACAAAAGAAAACTTAACGATTGGGTTTAGTTTTGCCAACATTGAATAATTAAGTGCAGTTTTTTTGGGTTAAATAAGATAAGAAAATTGGAAGTCCACTAACATGATGGAAAGGTGTGTGTTTGTGTGTGTGTATTTTTGATTGTTTGGGAAGTTACAGTCTACACTTTGAGGTATTTATGGTGGATTATTTGATTGCTTGTTGGGCATCTAAATGTAGTGTTTGGCAAACACTCGCGAAACACTGCGCTTTCCCAAATAATACTGCGAAATAAAATTAAATTAAAGAATATCATAAACAAATGGGATAAAAAGAAGAAATAACCAGGGATGCAAACAGAATCAGGGGTTCATATTTAAAAGAGATGATGAGCAAACAGATTTTCGGTAAAATATATTTAGGAAAAAAGTAGAGACAACTTTTTTTTTCAAGGTTATTCCGAGTTTGGCATCAGTTTGATTTGATTTTTTGGAAACGAAACGTTTCGCCATGTTGAAAGGAAATAGATATAATATTTAATGGTTTTATAGAAATCGAAAACAGTTCAAATCATTTTGAAAACTGTTGAATATATGGAAAAAATCCATTTCTCCTTCGATATTTGATTTTATCCGATATTATTTTAGACCCCAACTAACGAAAATTAAAGAGAACAAGCTTATAACCTTGTCACAAATGATCAAATCACTGTCTCAACATTAAGCCTTTATCCGCTAAAAAGCTAGATTTTCTATCGATATGTTATCGAATTTTCAAGGGCCAGCTCTAATCAGTAAGTCAACTTGAGTGAGGTTTATTTCATACTTCAGCGTTAATCCGCAATGAATTTAGCTCCAAAAACATGCCATGAACCAAATCGATGGATTAAATCAGACCTGGGCTCGCCTTTACTCCTATTGCTGCCAATTTTTTTTTTCGGCAATCCGCGCTAAAAGTCGCACTTAACGGTTTATATTTCTGTTGTTGTTGTTGTTGGTCTCCTCAGAAACTCAAATTTCATCTGAAGAACGAACAGTTTGCATCCCTGGAAAAATAAAACTTAAAACTACTAAGGAACAGCGCAGAGGAAGCAAAGGTAGGTCTTATAGTAGGGACAATCAATTACATCAAAACTTAATACCGATTGGGGGTGCTCTCTAGGTGGAAAGGCAAAACCATTTGCACAACTTGCACTCACCTTGTCTTTCACATTCTTAAGGAACGCATAGTTACGGCCACGTTTCTTCATCTTCTCCGCATATCGCACCGTTTCCAGCTCAAACTCATCGGAGAAACCCAGGCCACTGTTGAGCATTTTCAGGCGATCATCCACAAATTGGGCAAAGATTTGCAGCTCCATCATTTTGGCAAGAAATGGACGCAAATGCGCCGGCCGAGATTCAATAAATTTGTCATGATTGAAGCTTTTGCTGGTGTCGTGAAATTCCACAGCATCGCGATAGCCACCAATTAACTGCACCAGAGCACCCAGAAATATCTTCGATACCCGATCCCCAATGTGATCCTGTGTGTGGCTCAGATGTTTCTTCATTTGGGACACAATCTCTGGCGGCAGATCGTGCACATCATCGAAGGGACTTTCAAATATTTTTGTATCACAGTTTAAGATCACAACTTCGCCAAGCTCATCGTTGGATACCTTTAAGACGTATAAATTAATTTTGGGAATAACCGAGAGTGTGTGGACTTACAGTTTCGAGTACAGGCTGTGGCACTCCAATTAAATATGGCATGGGTGCACCCAAATAGTCCTTAAACTCCCAGGGCAGTACAGGAATGAATATATGCTGCCAGACCATGGGATAGAGAAATGCATTCGCCGCCTGTATGCACGAGGACAAGCGATCCAAATGACGGGAAGTAAATATGATGCGTCGTTCGGCTAGCATGGCAGCAAATACGGCAATCATCTCCTTGGGATCCACAAAGTTGTAATACAGATTAAGGTTGTTCTGAAAAACGAACAAGGTGAGAGTTAAGATATTTCTGCGAAGGAAAAGGCTCGGGACTCTTACATTCTCTGGTATGCTGGGTAGTTGAAACTGCAAAGGCCGCTCGAATATGAAATGCTAGAATTGGAAACAGTTTAAAATAGTTTGGGGCTTTATTAAGGTAAGCTCTTACGCTCTGTCCACTGTTGTAGAACACGGTAAGACTGCCACCCGAATCGGGCACTCCACGATTGTAGGCCTCCGACAGGAACGTACGAAATCCATCCCGATCGGTTCGCCTCAGCTCCGCCAAAACGGGTAAAAGCTTTAGGAAGGTATCATGCCAAGGCAAATAGGTGATCAGCACCATGGCCGTTTGTGTCTTGGGATCGTGCCGGCAGAAGCCAAACCGCCATTTTGAGTCGCCGGTGGTATGGACAAAGGAATACGATTGCACTGAGTCGCTGTGGATGGTTAGGAAGAAAAAATAAATGTTTACATTTCTGGTAATTCGAGGGAACTTAAAAATTTTATTTGATAACGTTTGACCTTGTCATCAAGTTGGATTAATAAAAAAAAATAAATATGTTCAGTTGACCGTTTCGAATGACATGACTAATGCTGTTCCGTTGTAGCGGAAAGTCATGCTAATGCTTCGTCTTCTTCTCTTCACTTCACTACCTCTTAACCCAAATAAACACGATCCAAACGATCAAGCCGCAAAATGACGAAAGCAAAGTCGGCTTGACCATGTCCCACAACAACAACAACAACCATAATCTCAAACAACTTTCGTCTAATTAAAAAAACATACAAAACGTTAAAATTTGAATTTGAATAACTGAGGGCGGCTTAAGCTTTGCCCTTGAAAGGGGTATATAACTGTTACGTGATAATTATTGCCAAGCCTGTAGGGAAACGAGAAACCCATAGAGATGACTAATATCTTAGGAAACCTCAAAATTATTTATAAAAGTCCTCTAATTAAATCATGATATGTTGAAATATGACAAGTTGCTTGTTGGAATGATTCAATAACAATTTAAAAATAAAACAAAGTCGTCTGTGGCACAGTTTTATTACACTGGGAAATGCTTGGTTTGACAAAATAAAACTGAAAGCCCAAGCAGGAGGAATCGTAGTCCATAAATGAACCTATTAAAACTGAAAGTCAGATACAAAGACGGTTCCTAAGTTTGAAATTGTTTGAGACCAGAAAAACCCTACCGGTCAAGTCTCGATTGTTAGTTTTTCTTGATTTTTCGGCTTTCTCAGCGGGCTATAAGCCAGAACCCAAAAACCAAACATTTAATCGAAACAGAAGTTTTGATAAACACCAGAATTGGAAACGAAATTCGGGTCGATTTAATTCGACAGATGGATTCATCAAAACCCAGGTAATATGGCTAGAGATTAAGATTCGAATCAGGGCTGCAAACCTCTTGTAGGTTCAATCCTGGTTTTTTTTCTGGCGGAGATATGTCGTTTTAAAACGACATACGACATATCTCCGCGCGGAGTTATGTCGTTTTGAGGCGTCATATCACCGCGCGGAGTTATGTCGCTTTAAAGCGTCATATCTTCGAGATATGTCGTTTGAAACGCGGCGGAGATATGACGTCGGAGCTATGTCGTTACCCTCTAACACTCTTTTGCATTACAGAAGGGAACACATAGACCTTCTGGTAGAAGCCCTGACGGATCACTGTCTTATGGGCAGACTTGTATGAAAGGGGTGAAGTGTTGTCGCTTGGCCCTCTACACCTCTTTCCCACAAACGAAAGATTTTCCAAAAATTTCATACAGTGAAGCAAACTTCATGAAGTTTTCTTAGTAGGCATGACATACAAGCGGATTACTAAGAAAACTTCATGAAGTTGGCTTCAAAGTGTAAATCCCGACTAAGTCCCGACATGTTTTTCTTTATATGTAATTAAGTCTATAAATTGTCGAATGCACCTTATTTATTTATGTCCTTAATTCCCCTATATAAGTACGCCGTACGAAATTCCGATTCATTTTAATTTTTCTGTTATCAAATCGGCAGTAGGTTATAAAACAAAATTAAGTCGAATTTGAGGGAGTCTTACTTTTACTTTCTACTTTTTGTTTTTGCTTTCTATGCCAAATTCTGGACACATTAAGAAAATATTTGTAGTAAGCATTGCTGCCAATTAGCTTTTTTCCCGTCAAATCTAGCTTTTTTCGAAGCCCAATTGCGGGAAAAATATGTGAATAGCGGGAATTCTGGATTTTTAAAAATGAATTTGGATTTTTTTCGCTTTTTTTTAATGCTGGCACCAATTTCATGAAAACATGTAGCAGCACGTATGCAACTTGCAAAAACAAAAAAAGTTTGATATCAAAATATACCATTTTCGATAAATTTGTAAAAAAAAGTATACAAGTTTTGGTAGAAATATACCAAATGTGTGTAAGAGTGGCAGCTCTATCATACGTTTATATCGATATTTGCCAATATCACCACCACTACTTTACGCAAACTGTCATCACAATCACAATAAATAGTGCGCTGCTTAAGCTTGGTATGGAGATACTTGCGAAAAGTGTGCGAAATCTCTGTACATTATTTCGTCGATAGCAAGTGCGAAATAAATTGCTCATCTCTAGTTGCTTGTTTTCAAATTTAATTTGGCGGGACAATTTAAACTAATTAACAGCGAATATTTATGGTGGCCTTTAATGAAGCAGTAGTTGGAGCAATAGCTTTATGTGATTTGTAAGAAGCTTTAGTGAAGGCACCTAGTGTTCGGCAGTGTCCTTACTTCCTTTGAAGATCCATGTGGAGGCAGTTGTATAACTTAAATAAATCGTTTGTAGGTTCATCGTTACCTTTATTTGTAACTTTTCAATCATTTGCTCCAATTGGCAATTGGTGCTCTTTGGACACGACTAGGGAAATAGCAGAATCGACTGTTGTGACCATTTCATCTCGACGTTATGTACCTTTAATGCAATATCATAGATTAGAAGATGTTGTCCACGACTTGCGGCGACAAAGAAGTCCCAAGTTTGACCATTGAAAAGTTCTGCGGCTCATCCGGTCGACATACGGAATCGCTGTCGTTCACAATTGAATCACTTTGTGCTGGACCAAGTTCCTCATCATCACCCCTTTCGTTCGAGGAGAGGCACACTTATTTGTTCATATGCATGGCACACATACCTTGTGCCGACAATTTGTGTCAAAAACGACACAAGTGGAGCTAACTGCCACTTCACATCGTTTCGATGGATACTCCAGCACCGCTTTAACTCTTGGCGTGCTTAGGACGCCGCCAGCGAACGGATCTCATAGCAAAAACAATCAATTGTGAACAGCATAATTAAACTCAATAAATTTCTATACTTTTACAGATCATTTTTGACAAACTGCTATCACCTTTACCTTCAATGTAAAGATGTTCAGCCTTTTTAATGTTTTTGTATTGTCGTCCTACTCATTTAAAAACTCCGCGCCACAACACTTGTATCTATATGAGTGTCTACCGCCATGCAGAGTACGAAAAATATGTTTTACATATATTTCACACCTTCGAAATCAACTCTCATCACTTGCCTATCGGGTGACTATCGCGTGACACGTTGACGTCGGGTGGCAGCGCTGTGATATCGATAAGCCAATTTCGCGCGTGAACTCCATACCAACTCACAAAACAGCAACTTGCGAAATCCATGCGAAATCATTTTTTTTATATGGACTTTTTCATTTCGCGGGTATTTCGCGGGTATCTCCATACCAAGCTTTAAGTGGGATTTTTTCGAGGACAAAAAATATATAAGAATGCCAAAAGAATACAAACAAAAGTGCCGTGATGCTTGGATAAAGAGCGAAGAATTTAAGGCGTGGCTTCGCAGGGATGACACGGACGACAAAAGGGTCTATTGCAGCTACTGCAAAACAACAATAACTGCAAAGCTCTGCGATCTGCGTGCTCATGGAAGCACTAAAAAACACAACAGTGCGATGGGCGGCTTCCAGCAAAAAAATAAAATTGATTTTGGTAGCTTGCCTACAAAAACTGTGGAGCAGGAAGCTGCATTGTGTCTGTTTATTGCAGAGCTTTTTTTACGCTTTTTTCAGAAATTTTTCAGCTTTTTTTGCCGTTGCTTCCATCCAGAAACAGCTTTTTTTTCTGGAAAAAAATTGGCAGCACTGTTAGTAAGACAACTAAAAACGTAAATGCAAATCAAATTTCATCACAGAATTAAGAAACATTCTCTTGATGTATATCTATCAACATCACGTGGGTGTAAATTGGCAATTACTTTTCATTCCATCGAAGAACAAGCAAAACTTTTTAAGCTGACAAAGTTTGTTGGTTTTGGGGTTACGAGAATATAAATCTCTTCTACTTTCGATAGGTTGCCGTGAAAATGGAATTGAGAATATACCTTATTAATAGCCCTTCCACTGGTTTCAAAAGTTTTTTTGAGTTCAAAAGGTAGATCCTATTTTCTATGAACATGAATTTGCGAAATTGTCAAAACGAATTCAAAGCTTGACTTTTGAAAAAAAGGTGCGTGGCTGCGGATCGCGGATTCAAACCCACTTAAACCAATGGTGAATGTTCGAGAATTATAGATTCAAGGTTTAATTCGAACCTTGCTTCATAACACGTTTTAAACGTCACGTATATTGCTTTCTACAGTGTCATCTTATGAAACCGATACCTGAATACTATCTCAGCTATTTATTCCATGGAAAATATTACCAATATGTCGTTAAGCATATGCTCTTGCTCTTGTGAATCATTAAGAAAAAACCTTTGGAATCGAGTGTCTTAAAAAAACAGAGTCTATTATGGTGGGTGATTAAATTACCTATTCTGAATGGCTTTCTAGTATCTTGTATAGCAAGTCGTTATGTATACTTCAATGGAGATTTTAAGACTTGGTGACACCATGTCGCCAGGATAATATAAAAGTCAAGTAGGCAGTAAGTCAAATTTTTAAAATTAAGCCGAATCAAACATTTTACTATCAGCTTTCACTTACTTTTGCGATTTGCGATTTCAACAAATTCGTACGAATTCAATTGTAAGTGCTCCCAAATTCGCAACTTTTTTTTATCGATTGTGTTTCATTCCCAATTCGTTTTGCAACACTTCGCGTGGCAAAAGCAGCTGTATCGATCAATTTATCGGTTATCGCCCGGCCAAATCGCAATTTGTTCTCAAAGGCTGTTTAGCTGCATGCGCAAATTTAGGATGGTTAGGAAAAAAATTGCTTAAGACAGTAGTTCAAGCCAAATTGTATAAGAGAGTGCACGAAAACAATTTCAAATAGTCAAAGAATATTAAAAAAAATTAATTCATAGGAAGGCAGTTCTTCTCTATAGTGACATTTCCCATTTACTTTTCATTTCACGGACTCATACGTCGCCGGTTTTAAAATCGGCGAAATTTTGCGATTTGCTAATTTCGGAGCACCTACTTTTGCGATTTAGAGACCAAATCGTAAAATTTTTGCGAAAGCGAAAACGGGAGCATGGCTGTATGACACAGTTTTAGATATATCTATTTTTCAAACGTTATTCGGGTTACAGAGACACAAAAATTCGGAGTTCTGCTTTTGCAACGGGAAAACCTTGCGCCAACTTTGCAAATCCACCTTAAATAATGACGTTGGAGTGCATAAAGTTTATATAAAGCTTCCTTTTCTGAACTCGGCTCACAATTGTTGATTACTTTTGCTTCTGATTATATATCTGGGCATCTAGGCCCTTTTTTCTAGTCCCAATCTTAAAAAAAATGTTTCGGTGGTAAGATTTGTACGATGGTTTTTGTTAGATCGAGGACCTGGTTTTGAAAAGGGGTTCGGGAGAATGTTTTTTAGCAGTTTTAGACCAGTGGTGCCCAAACGCTGTAATTTAAGGGATTGCCTTGAAGAGCGAAGATGCAATAGGTTTCCAACTTCTTGCCTTTAATGGGAAAATATGTTAAATAGCTTAGAAAAGTAGTTTCATTCTCGGAAATACTTATTTCATTTGTTTTGTTTTTCATATCAATCTAGCTACATATATAAAAAGAGACCATCAGCCAATATTCCATTTCCCCATTCGATGCAATTTGTGATTAAAAATCTCAGAAATTTTGCGGTTTGTAAAATAATTTGATTTCAATTGATTAAAGATCATTAATTTCCCTTCTCTTATTCATTACGAATGATTTAAATTCAAATGTAAAACATCTGCTTCAAGCATGAACTTATGGATTCAATTAGATGAGAAAATGTTGTGTGCCTCAATGCAATCCGTCAGGGTATTGAAAGCTTTGTCCATTCATAAATTTACTCGTATCTTTATAGTTTGATTTCCTTTTGCTTTTGTTTGTTTGTGACGATTCGCTTGCGTTGATGATTATGAATTTAAATAAAGCACAATTTTGCAATCACAGACCTATGTACACAACACAATGGCCAAGTAATGTCCAGGGTACCTGAACACGTTTTGCATATTACTTGAGCTCTTTAAAGTCTCCAGAAAGTTACGTAAGAGCGTCGTTAGATGTGCACACATACCTTCATGCATATATATGTAAATACATAACAGTTTTTGCCAAATCGTTGTCATTTATTTAATTCAATGCAATGCAAATGCGCAGATTATGCGGTCGTTGGACAAGGAAGTGGGACTCTATCATGGCGGTGCATTGACTTGGTCTTGGACTATGGTTTGTAAGTGTGTTTGTCTGAGAGAGTGTGTGTGTGTGTGCGTGTGTTTTTCTGAGCTGATTACTACAGAGAGTGGCAGAGAGATTTTGCTCTTTCAATGTCAGATAACGGTGCTTGGCGTAGATTTTGGGGCAAAGTTATTTTCCTTTCATTTATTTTCAGCTAATATTTGCAATCATTATTAATTTTACAAGAAAACTTAATTAACTTTCCAAAAAAGTGTTTAATCAGTCTTTGTTTATCAAATTAAAAACCGTGCTATGGAGGTGATAAGCTAGTGACGAAAGCAAAGCCTATTCAAGACCCAAATAGTTGTATGTACGTGTTCTAAGTGGTAAAATAATTTGGCAAAAGACACGCATCAAAAACTAACGTTTAGGTGCACCTTTCCATCAGCGAGTCTTGTTGGGAAACCCTTAATGAAACACTGAGCCCCAATCCATAATTCCCGAACGTTCTGATACCTTCGTATGGCTTTCGACACTAGCGAGAATTAATAAAAAAAAAACTCCATAAGTACATGTATCATCGAATTGAGTCCCCCCAACTGCTGCACAGCAGCGGCAGCAGATAAGCCAGACCGAGACAGACATGATTTGGGCATGACTAACCGAAAAGGCTGCCAAAAGAAGACAATTGACGTAGCCGTAGCCCAGGTTGATACAGTTCAGGAAATACAAGCGCGAAAAAAAACAACAACAAATGAAATAATACCCTCCATACATTACTTGGCTATGTAAACAAATACAAAATACAACAACAGGTTATACAATTCATGGACAAAACTTGTAGTGGTCCGGTCGTGTTCGAGTTGTTTGTATGAATCATCCATTCACCCATTGAGACATACACACACACACACGCACGCGGCCATAAAACTTGTACATCAAATAGACTGAGTCTTGGCCAACAGCACCTGCCCCCTCGACCAGACTAAACGTTGACCGGAAACACAGAACAAGGGAGTTGATAGTGGGGATACTTGCCTTTCGAGATCGCAGGGAAATGCAAATGAGGGTATGCCGGTGAGCACCTCCTTATCGCGGAATCCCTCTGGGAAGCTTTCGAGTATGACCCCAACGGGCGTGGCGGCTGCTCCACCATGGCGCGAGCTAGTGCCTCGATCCAGGCCACGATTGGGTTTTACTTCGCACCAAAACTCAAAGAGTTTTTTCACATCGTTTCTGTTGGACACACAAAATCACAAATCGGTTGAAAATGGGGGAATTTCACTCTATCAGCAGCTTTAGGCGGAGGAGAAGCGGGCGGGCAGCCAAGCGTAACGCCCACTCGCAGCTAGATACTCACTT
The DNA here is from genome assembly GCA_018904275.1 of Lordiphosa clarofinis. Classification (NCBI taxonomy): domain Eukaryota; kingdom Metazoa; phylum Arthropoda; class Insecta; order Diptera; family Drosophilidae; genus Lordiphosa; species Lordiphosa clarofinis. Next base: position 110,313 of record JAEIGQ010000070.1, on the reverse strand, counting down.
AATACGCGAACCCATTTTGTGAAGCGTAGTTAGTAGTTTTTAGCACATGGTTTTCTTTTAATTCAATTTTAATCCGCAATGTTTCTTCTTTTTTTTGCTATGTTTAATACTGATTACTCTGGTTATGAATGATTACGCTGTCGCCCACGGCCACTTTTCTTGCACTTGCTCTCTCTTTCTCTTTCTATCGTTGGCGGATATTCGCGACGTCATTGCCTCACATTCATATTCATGGTGTTTCTCTTTCTATTTATTTTTTGATTTCACTTTACTTCTAGGCCAATTAAGCAGGCATAATAATTACAAATCCACTTGGCACGGCTATTTTTATGCAAAAAAATTAGAACAAAAACACACTTTAACAACAACAACAAAACGGAACGCACTGCAGCCGAAACGAACCGAAACCCACGAATATCAAAACGCAGCTGTTTTTATCGATGCCAAGTACTCGATAAGGGACAGCTGCTGGCGATAGAGTCGATATCGATAGCTTAAATAAGCGATAAAGCTAGGTTTACACAAGCAAATTAATTTGTTTGAATTAAGTGAGAACGATATACTTACTTATTAAATAAATAAAATAAAATCAGTTTTGTTTTCAGTCAAACGCATTTGTTAACCGATTTGAGAAGTTTGACAGGTCAAGTTTTTTGGCGAAAGGCACGTTGACACATAGAACAGACTGCACCTAGTGCCATATTGGGCAGTTAAGTTAATTAGCCGGATTGATCATGATGACTTATAACAATTAACAAATGGCGCTCAAGCAGATTAAAAATTAAACCGCAGCCGACATAAAAATACAAACTATTAGGCCTGTTTCTGTTTCCGACTTTGATAGATTCGGGCGCATCAAATTCTTATTCGGACAATTTTGTATGCCATTAAGAGGGACGAGCGAAGGTAAATGGATCGGAATCGAATACGAAAACAGGTCTGTATGAGTATAATTATGCACTATGAGGGTTTACATTGCGGCACAGAGTGTCACATTCAGTGTCTTATAGCAAAAATGTTATGGGAATTTTCCTCTGTGACACTCTGTTATGCAATGTAAACTCTGCATTGGAGATTTCAATTAGCCGTATATTTATATACCGTACTAAATCGATAGCTTGTCGGCTGATTTGACACAGCATAAGAATTGTGAGAAACGTAAAATTGTCACAAACCAAATTGGCGAGTGTGTAACCAAAGGCTGCCTTCACACCGTTCGACACATGAGACCTTGTAGGCCTGCATTTTCAAGACAAATTTGACAAGATATTCAAACTTTAACCATATCAGAATGCGGGACTTCAAGAATATCATGTCTGATGTGTCGAACAATGTGGAGGAATCTTTAAAAATTTCCTAAAATTTCGAGACCTAGTCAAATTCTGCAATGACAGTTTGTGTTAATTAATTCGCCAGTGTGAACTTAGCTTAAGAGGGTAATAATTTTTTAGTTTTAACGTTTCTATTTCGAACAGTCTTAAATTAAAATACTGTAACACTTGCGATCGGTGCTGTGAGAAATAGCTACAAAAATATATGATTTGCATTGCATATGCATTTTATCAAAATAAACATCGTGTCGTGACCAAAAACCTCACTAAAATCGTGCCGTGTCAATGAATTCTATACCAAAATGTCGCTCACGCACCCATCCCTACTGTCCACTGAGTACGAGGGTTTCGATTACTATCGATTCGGAATGGCATTGGCGTCTTTTTGATTTTTCGGTTGTATTTGTGCGGACTATTATTGTTTAAATTACCAGTTTATTTAGTTTGCTGCGCATTAAAATGCATCCAAATTGTTTAGTTACATAATTTGTGCGCCCCGCCCCAAAGCCAGTGCCTTGTCCGCCGTCTAATTGTTACAGTTCCTGTGCTTTAGCTTACTTAACCCGTAACCCGTTGTAAAGTGAGTCTATATAGTATATATAAATATGTATTTAAAAGCATTCGTCATAGTTGGCACGCTAATTACAGCACCACCCACTAAAATAGGCAGTCATTGATTTTGTATGTGCACGTGATGATTGGAAGGCCAAGTTCAACCTGGGGTCAGCACTTCATCATCTGCCCCCCGTCTCCCACAACTATTTTACCTACTTGACAATTGTCTAAATTTATACCAAATTCTAATTCACATTTTTTTTATAATTTTTTCCTCAAGGTAAGCTCAACATCAATTGGCCGCACCGAATTTATTGTACACACACACACCTAGAGTCTCTATCAATAGTGATAAGCATTGTTAAGTAGTTTAGATACAACAACTTCTTGTCATGGCCCTAATGTGCCTGAACAGGTGGACGCCGCTTAGGGTGCTCCTAAGACGGGGCTGCTTAGCCTCCGCCAACGAACGACACCACCACCATCATCATCATCCACAACAACATCATCAACTTGAACGAGCAGTGCTGTGAGTGGGATGGATTTGTATGCGGCTGGTTATAACATTGCCCACTTTGTCTTCTCCGCTATTTTGCAGCTCGAGTTCCCGCTGTGGGGTACAAAGTTCCAAATTCGCAGTGAGAACCTTACACACAGATTCTGAATCGGCCATGTTCTACTCGATGTACGCGTACCTGTCGAACTTGCCCCGGCTTCATGTCTTGGGTCTGGCCCTATTCGCCTATGTGATCTATTACCTTATACAGGTGGTCAAGGTGGGTGAATCATTTGGACGATTACATCATTTCCTTATTTAACAAGCAAGCTTAATTTGCAGCGACCCATCATTGCCTGCTCGGAGGGACCATTCAAGCAGTATTTGATACGCAAGGTGCCAACGTTGGAGAACAAGTATTGGCCCACATTTTGGTGTGTGGAAAGCCGTGCTCAAACGGTATTTGCGAGCCTGCTGCGCTCCAATGTTTTGCCTCGCGTCAATTATCGTCGCGAGATTCTGGTCCTAAAGGATGGCGGCGAAGTGGCCTTGGACTGGATGGAGGAGGGCTGTGCAGAGCATGCTCCCTGTATACTCATTTTGCCTGGACTGACGGGCGAATCGCAGGCGGAGTATATCAAATGCCTGGTGTTTGCTGCCCAGCAGTCGGGCATGCGTGTGGTGGTGTTTAACAATCGCGGATTGGGTGGCATTGAGCTGAAGACGCCTCGTCTATATTGTGCCGCCAATTGTGAAGATCTGTGTGAGGTGGTACAGCATGTAAGACGCGTTTTGCCGGCTGCATGCAAACTAGGAGCGACTGGCATCTCTATGGGTGGCCTGATTCTAGGAAACTATTTGGCTAGCAGAAATGAGGAAGCGCGTGCCGCTCTTTCCGCCGCCAAGATCATTTCCGTGCCCTGGGATGTGCACAAGGGCAGCGCCAGCATTGAGAAGCCGGTTATCAATAGCCTGTTGGGTCGACATCTGGCTGGGAGTCTCTGCCGCACCTTGCGCACCCATTTGGACATCTATCGAGACATTTACCAGGACTCTGATATAGATATCCAGCGTATTTTACGCTGCACCTCCATCAAGGAGTTCGATGAGCTGTTTACGGCCAAACAATTTGGCTACGCCCATGTCAATGATTACTACACAGATGCCACTCTACACAACAAGCTGCATCAGATCTCAGTGCCTTTGCTGTGCCTGAGTGCGGCCGATGATCCGTTCCAGCCCCTGGAGGCCATACCTATTAAGGCGGCCAATCAATGTACTCACGTGGCCATTATTATCACCGCCCGTGGCGGGCATATTGGTTTTCTCGAGGGCTGGTGGCCCTCTACCAAGGATCAGTATATGGGACGTCTCTTTACCGAGTACTTCACCAAGGCTTTGTTCGATGAGGATGGCGAGTTTGAGCTAACGTCCAATAAAATGCATGAACGCTTTTTGGTTAAGCAAAGGCTGGACCTGGACTCGGTGGAACATCTGGCCAACAAGGTCAAGTTAATGTAGTTTTACCCGGCCTTACCCTAAGTAGAAAATTATCTGCGTATCTAATCGGATCTAGATTTGTGATATGAAGCAACAGTTGATCAAAGAAATCCTTGCTATACTCGTCCGAGGGTACAAATTCAATAGCTTAAATTATTCTTGTTAGTAGATGTGACTAGGACACATATCAAATTAGACTCGTGTGGGGAATTTATCACCAATTGGCTGAAGCATTTGATAAATTTCGCATCAAGACTACAAAAAACTATATAGGAACATACGACACAAAGCAATAATCTTATTGACTATTTTTAAAAATTCCGTATATTTAACTAATAAAAAAATACAACGCTTAATAAAAAGTACACAAAAAAGCATAATCCAAACAGATACATTTCCCCCAGCCCCGTGAATCCCATCTAAATCGGCTTGTACAGCAATGTGGTCACATACTTCTTTCGATAGCGATGCGTGGCACTAAGCACCATGACGCCGTCTTTGATGGACAAGGCATACAAATGATTCAACATGACATGATTGGGCTCTGGCAATAAAGTCGGCTCGCACTGCAAGAGAGGGAACGTACCATTAGACCATGTTTAGTTATTTCTTGTTTCAAGCCTACCGATAAAGGTGTATCCTTATTGAGGATAACCTGCAGCAAATGCGGCGGCAAGACAGGTGGTCCGGACACCTTCTCCCACGGCTTCACCTGTGGCACCTCCTGGGAATACTCCTTCTCTGCATAGTTGGGCACATTCTCACTATCTTTGGCCAGTGCCTGGAAAACCTCGAAATCAGAAGCGCGCACCGACACCAAATTGTTCTTCTCCCCATCATCGTTCTCCACACTTTTCTGAAATGACAAAACAATTAAGAATTTGATGTAATTAGAGCTGAAGGGTAAGCGAGCTATATTATTTATGGATGATATTTGAGTTGTCCATGTGAGGCATCAAGTAACAAAGCGCAACACTCACGCTGTGATTTGTGCTGAATGGTAAGAAGGTATTGATTACAGCTACAGACTGTTTGGAGTGGAGATAGAAAGTTCAGTCGCTTTTTAATCTAGCTATAGAGGAATGCTTCCATCCCGCCCCAATCCACAACTCAATATTTCCATTCTGCTTTTCGGAGGGGTCGTTCCACTCATGGTGGAATTGACAAGGTGAAGCCCTCAACCTCTGCTGAGGGCCAGTAGATGAATTCCTAGGACAAAGGTAGAGACTGCACAACATTTGTTTATCTCTGCTTCTATACTATCATTCACAACGCACTAGCTCTTTGGCCCTACAAATAGAGAGAGCGCTGTCTCTCGCTCGGCATACCATTATTAATTTCACAATGTTCCCACCTTGAACCCTGCATGATTGGGGCCTTGGCTTCCTCTTTTGAAAAAGAATCAGGTTCAAATAAATCAAGTCTAAAATGGTTTTGTTTTCGAGTTAGTTAGCTCCTATTTCTTGAAACAGATCAAGCTCCAAACAGATTGTGCTTCTGTGGTTCCCTAAATCAAGACAAATCAGAAAATGAGACGACCTAAAATATGTCTAGTGAAAACATCGAAAAGTGACAGACTTTATAAAAAGTCGACAGGAGGGGACAACCGAAAATGAGATAGGAAGGCTAGATATGGTAAGGGCAAGACTTTGCAAAGCATCAACTGAAACCTCCTGGAGAAGAACTGAAACGATTATGCGGTTGAATAAGTAATGCATATTGGACCAAGGAAAAAGAAAGCTTCATATAGAAGAAGATATGGCTCTCTGATAGAGACTCTCTATGTTTACCACAACCCTTTGATGCATTTTCAGTGAATCCGCTGAATGGGAATAAAGAATTTTGGTTTTTGTATATAATATTATATATTTTAGTAACATTTTTGTTGCAGTATTATTCAGTGCAAAAGGTACGTTCAGTCGGTTTGACTAATAAAATAAAATATTCTTTGAAAAAAGTCATGGGATTTTATTAAAACGAGACAAAAATATATGTCGTTTTCGACTGCTTCTAAAAAAATACATAAGTCTGGGAATTGTACAAAAAATGTTGCAGCTGTTAACTTTTAATTAAAGGGGAATGATGCAGCTTTTCATTGACTGCAATTATATTCGATTATTTACATTAGTTTTGCTTTAACAAACTTATGTATTATGAAAAAAGCGACATTTTAGAACGCGACATATTAAAAAATTAAGGGAATCTATTTATCTTCGACTCGACCGCAGTTTATAAACCATTGATAAATCCTGCCCATTTGTTATATGGCTAAACGATATATTCCTCGGGTTTCAGTAAAATTCTCCAAAATTGTGTTGAAACAGATAATATTCATTTCTGGAAATTATAAAGACTCTACCATTGACGACAAAAAAGTTTTTCTCATTTAAACTTCTTTTTAGACGGATCGGTTCTATGAAAGTCGAACGATTTGATTCAAACTTGACAGAATTGCATGGTAGCGTATAATATAAATCAGTAACAAGTTTGGAAGCGATAGCATTGAAAACAAGTTTTGCCTACTAAGACATCTTTTCAAACCTGTCTTTTGTATGGTAGCTATACTATATAGTTGATTTTCAGAAGTCTTGATGGAAAGCATAGCGGCCAAACTGGCCGGTTCCGACATATATGCAGCGAATTTCCACCAAAAGATTTCATGCAGAGTTTGTTTAAGATAGCTTTATAACAGACGGAGGAGATATCATAGAAACAGACGAACGAACAGAAGAACATGGCTATCAGAGAACGGCTTCATTCGATTGCCAATCGCTCACACATTAATCAACACCCGAATAAACTGGCGTTGCGATCAATGCTCCGAACTTGCATGCGCAACATGCTCGCCCTTCAGTTTCATTCAGTTTCATTCAATTCAATTTTATCGCTTGCTCGACGACGATTATTCTGAGCGAACGAAAACCATCTCGTATGAATAAACTCATGCACATGCTGAAACACTGGCGCCCATGACCATTGCGGCAGCTGTGTTTGGTTGTTGTTGCGCTCTGACCCGCAACAACAACATCATATGTGTCTCTCTTCTCTCTCTCCTTTGTCTCTCGCAATGCGTTGGCCTGAGTTGGCTGACTTTTGTTCGATCGAACACACAAGTGTCGCATCAGAAAGTTCTAGTTCAACCGTTCGATGCGATTGCGCTATGACTTGAGTCTGTTTGATTGAAAATATTTGTTGCGTGAATAAATGTGATCAAAAATGTTGCATCAAAAAACTCTGGCACAACCGTTCGATGCCATTGCGGTTTGAATTTCGTCACAAGAATAAGTGTGAGTAAGAATTTTTGTGCATGACACAATCAAGAAAAAAGTGATTTTTGCAGTTCTCTGATGGCTATATCAAATCAACTCGCTATGCTGATCAAAAATATATAAACTTTATGTATTCTTCTATGCGTTACAAACATACGGACAAAAAGGGTATAAAAAGTTAAGAATAAAATAGAAATATATTCAGTATTCAAAGCAAATTTCTTTAAGTAAGGAAGAAGAAAAGCTGTAAATGCATTGTATTATTTAATTTAATTTTTGCTTCTAATGTAATTTTAAAAGAAGTCATTTTTAAAAAAATAGTTGTGAGTGTTGTGAACATTAACGAGGCTTTGATGTGAAATACGATGATAAATTTAAGAGCCAGCTTAGGGGTTGCTTTTTTAAGGACTGTCAAGTCACTGTTTAGTCACCTCCACTTTCTCCCCAGTTTCACTTCTCTTCTCGCCCATTTTCATTCCTTTCCCCCCGAGACACTCCCCTAAAATCACAACAGAAAACATGCTGACGTCAGCGTCACGTGACGCTGAAATCAAATTAAAGATTTTTCATATATCAAATAAATATCTTCTCCGTCAGTTTTCGGTCTCTGTAGACCCTTCTGCTGAAATGCCCATATGCCATCATTTTACAATTAATTAATCAGTTCTGCGTCTATTTTATAACAAACCAGCAGTCCCGTCGCGGGTTGCTACGCCCCCTTTGTAATTTTAAACACATTGAAATTGCCATCTATCAAAACATCATGATAATTATCATAATTCGACTTTTTCGTTTTTCCGCGATATCTTGGAAACAAGAGCTGATAGAACAAAGCCAATGATACCATACAATGAGCCACAAAAACACTGTTAGGCTGGGTAATCTAAACTCAATTTAAAATTTAGCAAATATTGGAATTATTTTGGACCAATTATCCTACCTACCCTTTACCCATCGACAATTGCCATCCTTTTGATCTACATCAGTTATTCTGGTATTCTGATCACCCTTCTATTTAACCGTCTTTGTGGTAACATTCTAAAATTATTATAAAATTTATAAATTTTCGCAATTTTTGCTATTCTACTATTTGTGGCGGAAACAAATCCAACATATCAAAGATCCGTTCAGACGTTTTTGAGATATACATAAGTGGTCTTCAGGCTGCCATATTTTTAGGTGTCAGTTCTCTTCTTCTTGTATGGAAATCACAACCGTTTGACGGTCTAGGCCCGCCAGTCGCTAGGTGTCAGTTGCTTTCATAAAACTCTGAACACCTGCCAGAGCAGGGTCAGTTGACTGTTGCCCTATACATATGTTCAAAGAAATCTATCATAAATCCCATATATTCTAGGCCGAACAGACTGCCAGATAACTGGCATAGAAAAATCTGGCGGTTTGCCAGTGTGTGTAAACGCAGCCCAACTAACACGACTTTAGTTTATATATATATATTTAAAGAGTTCAATAGAGGTAACAATTTTGCTGGTTTTAAAAGTCCACTGATCTCTAAAGTGCTGAAACGGATTAAATAGGATAGAATTAAAATCTTGAGGGCAGAACTAGAATTGGATTGAGTTACAAAATGGATGCCGAATCGATTCAGTATACAACAGAATTCATAAATTGGTATCAGAATTAACTCAGGAAAGGATATACATAGATTCCAAACCCTGTTCGCCTCCTCTGTGGCACAGAAAAGCTGTGCTAGACGCATTTCAGTAAGTAGATTGACCATAAAAAAAACTGTCATATGTTGATTTTACATTTCTTTTTAAATAACCCAATTTAAAAGAGAAGAAAAGCCAAACGAGATACGCCAAGTGCAAGTCCACATCCGCTTAAGCGATTACTTTGAGACTCTCTGGCGCTTTGTTTACGCCGATTACACAACACCCAAACAGAGCAATACAGAGAAATTCAGTAAGTGTAACTGCGTCATTCCCATCACCTCATATATATAGTATATATATATCGATTTTCCACTACACACACACACACACACTCACCAATTTAGGATCATGCTTCCATTCTCCATCCACACAGAATTTATACTGATGGTCACCCTCGGCCAGGTCAAGAATTGTGACAAAATTTCCATGGCTCCGCACCATTGTGATGGGCTTCCAGTTGGAGAAGGTGCCCGATATGGTGACATTTTTTCCACCGCCATCCCAGCGCAAGACCGTGGGTAAGGACGTTTTCTTTGGCTCCGAATCCTCATCATCATCGCCACCAGCCAGCTGCTGCTCGTCATCATTGTTTTCCATCATTTCGCTGCCGCCGCTGTTGCGTAGTATTGCTGTTGCTTCGCTGCTGCTATCAGCTGAGCGTTGTTTACCTTTACCCGCGCCCGCTCCTGTGTAATACGGGTCTTCGTCTTCTTGCGACGAACCCTCGTTTAAGACTGCTGTATGTTTTTTATCGAACGAGAAAGCTTGACCGCCCGCTCCAGCTGCGCCACCCCCAATGGCTCCGCCTGCTGCGCCCGCACCACCCCCTCCACCACCACCAACACCAGTCGCGCTTGCCACCGAGTCGCGAAAATGTGCGGGAGAACTTGGAGTAGAGAGGTCGTTCGATTTGTGGCGCTCACGATGCATATGGACGGTTGAGCCCGCGTTGCCCATAATTGCAGTTAAATTTGATTGCTAATTTCTTAATGGATTTTTAATTGTTTTTGTTTTTGGCACTTTGTTTTTCCCCAGTCGTTTTTAGCTTCCGCTTTATAAAATCAGTTCTGCACCAATTTGGTGTTTGTTTTGTGGTTGTTTTGGAGTTGTTGCGATAAATTAATTATTTGGCTTTTCAATAGGCAGAAAACTGCATTATTTAATCGTTGTAAAATGGCTAATTATAAACAATTTACATATATATATAGACTGAAAAAATTGGATTTGATTCACTAAACCAGGGCTGCATGCGCAATTACAGCCAGTGCTGGAGAGTTAACGAAAATGAACCAGTTTGACTATCGCGCACTTAAATTGGTTCCGATAGTTGAATGATAATCGAACATAAAAATTAACTTAAAATTTTTGAGAATAAAAAAAAATTTACTAATTAGAAGCTTTATCAATTAAAATCAATTGAGTTTTAAACCTAGTTGCCTTTCAGTGTTTAATGATTTATATATAATCATTATATTTATTATATATTTTTCTATATAAATACCTATAATTAAGCTTAACAACGTAAGGCCAGAATTCTCTTAATTTATTTCTTTAGTATAATGGCTATGTTTGAGAAGCTTTTAACTGGCTTGAATAAAAAATGATTCAGTTGCCGAAATTTCTTGCAAAAATGAACGATACATTTGCTTGGAACTAGTTCCGCTGCTGCTCAGCAATGCAGCTCTGCGCAGATAAGGTTTATTTGGTAAAAATTCAGAGAGAATTAATTAACCACTGCTAATACATAATACGCCGCCATAATTAATATATCCTCTCAATCACATTCCAATTGCATCGCCAGTCTTGCGCCTCCAGCTGCTGCTGCCTCTGCTGACCAGGTCGAGGTGTTGAGATTGGACTAAGTTTGATTTGTTTCCCCCATTCCCATTTGGAGGTCAAATGGCGGAATTGGTAAAAGACTGGCTGGCGGACTATCAGCGCACCAAACACCAGCCAGCTACTGCGGAAAGCGAGGCTTTTGTGGTGGAGCACGAGACAGATCCGGAAATTGCCGAGGCCATTTTCACAATTTTCAATGACCGCCAGCGCAATGAGGAGCTTGTCCATGATATTTGCCAACAATTGTTGTCATTTTATCGCTCGCCAGAGCTGACACTGCACAAGTTCCCGCTGCAGTTCATCCCTGTTTTGATCTACACGTACCTGCATGCGGTGTCGGCGGGCGACAAGAAGGCTTCGAGGGGGGTGGAAACGCTGCTGATCTGCATTTACAATGGCGAAGTGTCCACTGATGATGGCGGCCAGAAGGTGGTGGCCTTTCGCATGCCCATTCTAGCTCAGAGCTCTGTGTACCATGAAATGAAGAATGTGCCTATGACCGATCTGCGTCGCTGGGAGGAGAACTGCAATCGGGAGGTGAAATGGGGTCCGCATATGCGTATCGAGATTATAAATGCCCAGAATCGTATGCGTATACTGACCGCATTGCTTTTCTGCTACAACCAGCAGGTGAGTCAGACACAGAAGTCATCGTTGCTGCATTTGTGCCGGGTTACCTCGCAGTTGGTCAACCAGGGATTTACCACCAAATCGGGCCATGGTCATCGCATGAGCTATGGGTAAGTCAACTTTTGAGTTGAGTGATTGAACCATCGTACTGACTTAACATACTTTTAGCTCTGATCCAACCACGGGAACCACATTTCCCAAGCCCTCCTCACCCCGCATTCCGCTTACCTCTCCGTTTCTAATTGAACTGGTGCACGCCATTTACTTTGCCATGTTCAACGGATATGGCACCATTGCCATCCAGACGCTGGAGGATATACACAATCGGGCCAGTTATGAGTTGTACACGGAACTGATTCTAGTTACCAGCGCAGTGCGCAATTCCCTGCATGCCAATCCCTCGGGCCAGCCCAACGATGGACCCATGGGCTTGAGCGTGGCCCTAACCCCAGCCACCAATACCGTAACGACTTCCGTCTCGAAATCCATGATCACAAACGCCTCATTCCGTACGAAAAAGCTGCCCGATGACATACCCATACAAGTGCAGGATCTTACCATGCCACAGGCACCGCAACAGCAGCAGTTGGCCAGTGTCACCGAGGAAACGGAGCCCTCTACCAAAGAGAGTTCGTCGGGCACGCGCACTTCCATCATCAGGCCCAGTATGGAGGGCATTAAGGCGCAGGCACACAAAGCCCTCATAGCTGGCTTCAAAAAGTCCAAGGATAAGGAGAAGGAAAAAGACAAGGAACCGCCCAAACCACCGCAACGCAAATTTGATAAGCACACGCAGCGGAACTCGCTGCTCCAGCTGCAATCGGATGCCTTGGGGAGCACTGTGGAGCAGCAGCAGCAACCCACCTCCAATTCCGCCTCGGATTTAATGCCCCTGCAAACGCTCTCGCTGATTAACGAGAATGGCGGCAGCAACAGCTTCAGTGTGGATAGCGATCTCAATGATGGCACTCCCGCCACGGCTCTGCCCACCATAAGCAGCAATACAAATTCCATTACCAGTAGCGATATGCTGACCAAGAGTTTTGATTCCAGCATTGAACTGGCGCCCCTGGGTCACAGCCAAAGCAATGAGCATGGTCACGGCTTGGAGTAGGGAGCGAGGGGTGAGGCAAAGGGAATGGTGCAAATAAATTAGCCAAATTTCAAGTATATATGTAATGATGGAGCATTATACGTATTAACTGATGAACAAAGTCAGGAACCTGTTGAATTTTCCCCTCTTTAATTAATGTAACTAATTGTTGTCGGTTAGGTTTAAGTCCATAGCTGGGGGGTGGGAGGGAGGAAGCAGGACCCCGGACTTGCATTGAATTGAATTTAACCTTTGATTTTGTGTCCACTTACATATGTAAACTTATACATACACACATATACAAGAATATTTATTGAACGTTGATCTAAAACCATGTTATTGATTTCAAATAAAACCTATATACAAAATATATATGTATATATACGAAGCACACTATACAGAGGCAGTTGGAAGGATGTCATATAAATGTTCAGGGATTTGGAGGAATTAAAACGTTTACACAAAATGTGTCTGCCACAAAACGATCTAGCTGGAAATTACATCTGTTTCTTTTTAAGGCGAATCAGGAGTTTGGCTTTAAGCAAGCAGTTGTAAACGAACGGCTAGGATCCTGGCGCATCCTAGCAAAAAAAATTTTCAATATTTCATTCCAAAATTGAATATGTGAAATAATCCCGGAGAAGCTTAAATCGTTTCTTTTAATAAGAGAATTGAACTGGTTCTAAGGCAGAGTGAACTGTTTCAATGCCAATTTGTAACCAAACTAAGAAATTTGTAGAGCTAAGAACTTAAAATCTAATGTTTGGGTTAATAATAAGAGAGTTCGATATTATTACTAGAGTAAATCGTTTGAAAAGTGATGCCGAGCCAGAAATAAATTGAGTATTGAACTTCGAATTCTGTCTCTAGGTGGAAAATTTGGAGTTAAACATTTTCCCCAATTCAAAACTGGCTCCGAGGACCACTCTCAGTCAGTTGTGACTTGAATATATACTATCAAAATACGGTATCGCAGCTACATATATACAATAGCCATCTGATCCGGCCGTAAGACTTCGTGCGCTTGATAATATGTCAGTCTGTCAGTCGGGCGTACAGATTTATATATATAGATGTGGTCAAAGGTGCTTCCCTATGTGCGCTAGAAACATTTGGACAATTGTAATATACCTTCTAAGGGTATTAAAAGAGAGTCAGTGATGCCTGTGTCGTGTGTGGCCCAGTGGTTAGTGTGCTGGACTGCTAGGCGGGAGAACGTGGGCTCGATCCCTCCTCTGAACATCTAATAATAAAAGTTTTTTTCTTTCTTTAAAAAATAGCTTTTACACACACGGTCACACTCACCAGTTATTGGCGCCAGCTGTGAAGTAACTAGCAATGAAAAAGCAAAATTCTCAAACTTTGCCGTTCGGATCCGTCGTTAAACTGTAGGTCCCTTTCTCTTGTGCGAAAAATTTAAAGCACACACGCCAAGAGATTGAGAGAAGCTTGGCTTGGCCCCGTTGTAGGAGCTGTATAGCCAACATTTAAATTTACATTTTACATTTGTCAACACACTTAAAAAGAATACTCGACTTTCGAAGTGTGCTCCGATTTCCGCGAATAACTTCGTCATTAGGTAACCAAATTCATCGGGAGAACAATTGCTCAACGCAGAATTAATTGGGCTTTTTTAATAAACTTTAAGGAAAAATCGAATAGAATAAAGTGGTGGTCAAAGTAAAAATTTAAAAAAAAAAGTGGAAAATACCAGATCTGTAACCTGCATTTCTCAGCCATCGTGGTAAATCACTATAACTTATGAATACAATATATTAGACCAGGGGTGCCTAGAACGAGCTTACCAGCGCGTCCAAACCAATACACATTCACCAAATATATTTCAAGCAGTTAACAACAAAATGTGATAAAGAGAGAGAACCGTGTGGTCGATAGCGCGACAAGCGTTCAGCCGTACGCATAAGCAATTTGTTGTTGTGATCGAGTTTGCGAGAGACATAGGAGAGATAGAAGAGAGACAATATGATGACAAAACACAAAGCGGGCATATGATTTGTTTTTGTTTTTTGCTGTGATCAATAAATAAACGGTTTTTGGGCCATAACTTAAGATTTTGGGGGTCCCCGAGGTAAACAAAGTATGAGGAAAAGCTATTCGCTACCTGCTCTGCAGAGTTCGCTATGCCAATATCCAGGTTATTAAAATTTTTGGAAATTTGTAGCACTGTGTGGTTGATGTGAAAAGGAATATTTTAGTAGGAGTCAAATTTGATTGTAGAGTTTCCCGACGCACACACACAAGAGGATGGCAGAGGAGGGAAGCGAAAAAGTGGGAAAGATGCTGAGGAGGGGGAACTGGGTGAGTTCTGGGAAAGATTTGAGTGGTAAGTGGGTGGTACTTAGGTGGGATCTGGATGAGTTCTGGGATCTCACTTTGGTTGTATGTCTGGGTGAAACATCATCATTTATCACAAAAGCACAAAAAAACAAGACTTCCCGAAAAAATGAAAGAACACTGCAGCAAGTGATCTTGTTGTAGGTATTTCTACTATCTAGTTTTCTTCTCATTAAAAGACATCAAAAATAATCATGTTTTAACAGAAAGTCGAAAGGTCTTTGGGCCATGACGGTTGCAGGATAACTGAGATATGACGATCTTGCTGGAATATGAAGAAAGAACGACATAATTTTGAAAATTTTACACAATATAGAACACGATACAGCAAGTATTTCAGTATATTTTGTCATACGTGCTTACCAAGGTACAGGTTTGAGCATCTAAAAGCAGGTTAAAAACATTTTTTTTGGAAAAGTAAAGAATTATATGACAAATATTTTTCTAACATCAGCATCACCTTAAATCCAAAAGAAGGATTTCGAATTTAAATGATGCTACAATATTTAATTGAGGAAAACTTAACTTGGCCCCTTTGGAGCTATATAGCCAATTTTACTTTTACAATATTTTATTTGAATCTTATGATAATAGCTCCAATTTTTTTTTTGTCATTTACAGCTAATAAGTTGACTGCCTGAAAGTATTTTAAATCGTCAGAAACATTTTTATTTTTTTTTCATTGATAACAATTTCACAATTACATTATTTAATTAACCTAAATTAAAGTACCTAGAACCTTACTTTTTCACAAGTTAAATGCAAATGTTGTCCTAGGCACAGGAAAAGGTACTCCACAAAAATTGCTTAAACTTTGAATTTATACTTAACTTATGTATAAAAACATAACCCAAAGGCAAAGATTCCTAAGCCTGTGCCATACACTTGCAAAAGTTTGCTCCTACTGATTCTGGTTTATGAGGTAGAAAATTTCTAAACCCATTACTATCATGTAAATATATCTATAAACTAGCTCTTCCTGAACTTTCCCTGCAAAAATATGCGTGGCACATCAATACCCTCCTTCACATTCAGAGTACGTCGATGAACATACTCATTGGAGATAACCTCAAAACCCTGCTCAGTAAATAACTGAGCCAGTTCCTCTTGGGCAAAGTAATAGCTACGTGTGCCATCTTGACGCATGTACAGATTCTCAGCTATCTTGTTGCCCGGTTTGAATCTCAACTGAGCCATATCGTACAGGCCATAATCTCTAAATAGCACTAAA
Source organism: Lordiphosa clarofinis (assembly GCA_018904275.1). Lineage (NCBI taxonomy): Eukaryota > Metazoa > Arthropoda > Insecta > Diptera > Drosophilidae > Lordiphosa > Lordiphosa clarofinis. The sequence continues at coordinate 94,341 of JAEIGQ010000070.1, read as the reverse complement.
CCCCCTGGCTTTAGCAATTTGTACAGATTTTCTACCACCTGTTTGAACTTCTGTGGATGTATGGCCGATAGCACAAAGATCAGGGTGATAACATCCAGGCTTCCGGTGGTGATATGATCATGCACCTGCCTTGTGGTAATATCGCACTGAAAGGCCAAAATATTATCAGGATTGTATAAAGCATGGGCACGCACAAAGTCCACCGCTCGCGGTGAAAAGTCGCAGGCATAGAAGTAGAAACCTGCATACAAATCCGACTCTTGTTTTAGTTGTTCCTCCAGCAAAGGAAATACCAGATTGCCCACCTGTAACACACAAAAGAATTAAGAGCTGATCAATTAGAATTGATATGATGGATAGCCTACCCCGCATCCCACTTCCAGCAGCAGGCGCCGCTTTAAGCCAATCTTTTGTGAGTCGGCGAGCAGTTCTTGAAACTCCCTGGTGGTCCAATGACGGTCCTTGAAAAAACGTGTCTCGTTACGTTTATAGAAAATGTCCCAGTGGCGTTGAGCATCGGTTTCCAAACGATTGGCCTTAAACTCGGGAACCAGACGTTTGTTTTGCTCCTCTAGCAAGTGCACTTCAGTTGCACTTAGCTGCTTGGTGTGGGTGGTGAAGGTATCCGCATCCATGGCAGCTGTTTCTGTTTAATTCCAATAATGCAGCTGTTAACACTCGACGGTTAACAGCAGAACCCTATAACAGCAGAATGCTGAATTAATAGGGATGGGATAAATATCGATATATCGATATGGTATCGTTATTCAATAGGTGTGAAAATCAGAGATCTAGTTCATTAGAGGACCAATTGTCCGTTAGAGTACAACTTCTCACGCAACCTAAATCCAATAAATAAATTTTTTATTCAATTTCATTTGAGTTTCATCTTAAATATACATATATTAAAGAAAATATAACAAATAACAAATGTGTAATGAATGTAGCAACTCAAACGTGTACCTAAGTGGATTTTGATTGCTTTTTTTGGTCTTTGGTCGCTCGCTCGCCTCATCCTCATTCAAAATCTTCCATCATCTACCCATTATGGTGGGCTCATCGGCCATGGCAACTTCATCATTGGGCGCTTTGGCACCCTTCTTCTTGCCAGAGTACCATAGGAACATGAGACCGCAGAATATGTTGTCCACAAATGTAAACCAGGCCAAATAGACGCCATAGCCGTAGCTGTTGAATAATATTCAAAGAGAATCACACAAAAGTAAAGAATTAAACCCAATTTATGCATACGTTAATTCAGCTCCATCGGGATAGGCATAAAACAAATGTTCCCTCGTATAGTCAATGGAGGAGAACAGAACCTGAATCACAACCAATGCGGTGGAGGCAGCTACCAAATGAATACCACCCGCCAGACGTTTGAACATATAGCGTGGATTCATGAACGTGTAAAAGGAGAAGACAGCGCCCAGGCTCATGACGAAGAGTGTAATGCAGGCAAAGGATGCCTGCGTGCGAATGTAATCTGCAAGAGAATACCAAGCCACTGCCCATTACACACTGTTTAATCCGCCGGTGGCAAGAGTATAATATTCACCCATTAATTCATCATCAAAACCGGGCTCACTGCGCAGCGTATTTGAGTTGGGGAACATGTCTATATACTTGCAACGCTCTAGGAGAAAAAGAAAGAAAGGAAATGGAGGTTATACTGAAGGGTGGCAGCGATCCCGAAACTAAATTTGCCATTTTATTTGTTTCCGTCGCCAATGTTCAAATCAATCTCTTCTCACTGTTATACTCTGAGTCAGAGAGATAGAAAGAGAGAGAAACTTAGAGATGAGCGTATAACAAATTAACCAAGTATTGCACGATCCCGGCGTGACTCCTTTTACAAAAAATGGAAATGGATTGGAAAATCTTACCCTTCCCATTCCCATCTCTCCCCTAGATCAAAGATATTTCAAAATCATAGACCCCTGAAGATCATTACCAACTTACGATTGGGTATATAGCTGTAGTAGGCAGTCGAACCACCCTTTTTAGGTGGTATTGGTGGCACCAGAACCATAATCACACGATCATTATTCAGCACATAGGCAGGTATGCCTATGTCACGTATATACGTTCCTAGGAGCCGCACCACCAGCGGATAATCCGTCCAATTGCTAAAGATGGCCTGCTGAGCCACCTCTGGTATGACATAGTAGGACCAGGTGTTATTATACTTGACCCGTTGCAGGGCCGAACCGAAAATTTGCTTCGTTATAGCTTCATTTACTTCCAAGGGATTAATTTGAATCGGTTTAGTGGCCGTGGCATTGAATTCTCTTTGACTGGCCTCGGTGGACATGATCAGCTGATGGAAGGCACTGCGAAATGTTTGAAAGTCCTGCTCCTCGCCGCGTGCCCAGTGGGCAAACATGCGACGACGTGCCGCCTCTGAGAACTCATTGGTGCCCGATAACGTTTCCAAGGCAAAGGCACGAACAAACTCCATTTGCGACAGATTCCGTTTGGCTTCATTGATGTTCGATTGGGTGGTGTAGGACATGGAAGTGAAATTTCTTACTACCTGGGCATTGGGTACAGCATTCGGCACTATGGTATTACGACAATGTCTCCATAAACCCGAATGGGAAGACATAAAGAAACGTCGAGATTCGGGTATAAAGATGCCTGTTGGTTGAAAAATAAGCTACAGCCACAGGGAGATTGACTTGGCATGAAGCTTACCTTTTCCTCCCGATATGATAATCCAATGATCTGTGGCTATGGCCACTATCCAGATGAGTAGGGAGACGACCATTAACAAACTGCAGCCCAGCAGAACACGCCGTTGAAACATATAGGCCTCCATGAGCGGACGACGTGCCTCGTCCCGGCCAATAGTCGATGTGGAGACATCACGCTTCATTTTGCCCGCCCTTTCTATACCAAATTTACGCTCTTTTTATGGCAAATGTTTGCGCTTCTCCTCTCTGGACAATGACAATGGGTAATCCACACGCACATGGGACAGGGCACGTTCCTGAAGAAGCAAAAAAAAAAGAGGCGTATGAAGTCATTTACATACAAACACATTTTTAACACTAGCTTACAAATTTTAGAATAATTTAGAATAATATAATTATATGTTCGTTTCGTATCCTGTTCCGCGATTAAGAAACGAATCTTTGAATAAATCTTATATTTTGGTAGTTCTATTATTTTATCCAAATCTCTAATCCATTTTGTTAATCTTCAATACAGGGTATAAAAATCATCATCAGGCAATGTACTTAACTTTCGTAATTAAAACAAAATTTGTTACCCCCAAGAAACAAATTCATTTGTCTGGTCTTTCCATTTGATGACGGATCATTAATTATGCTGATATGGAAGACCATTTAATTTATTTACATGTGGCGTTGCTTTGCCAACCCAAAATTCCCATATTCAAAAACCGTTTTCCCCATTTTTCTGACAGAAATTAAGCAAATTAGTGAAAGCGCACCGAAAATGAATGACAAAAAAAATTCTTTGAAATTATCTCGCATTTATTTTCCTCCTTATTTTCTCTCGGGGAAAAATTATTTGGCTGGCATTAGGTGTGTGTGTGGGCGGAGTGGGAGGTGGGGGGGAGTGTGTGTGCGTGCAAAAGTGCCATATAATTTCAGGCATGTGTATGAGGAAAAGTTGTGTTATTTTTACATTATTTGCTTTGTTCTAAAGAGCAGACTATAAAATGTCTTCATAATGCTCTGGGGAAAATCCACAGAAAAATGTCGCAGTATATTAACCCCCAAGAGTGAAAATGGACACTGAATGACTTTTCATTTCAAGCAGGTATGAAAATTCCCACCCACTCTATCAAAAATAAACATTTTGATTTCCATTTTATCACGAATAGATGTTTTTAGATCTGTTTGATTCTCCACATTTGTTGGGGTATGAGATTTTAATTGCAACATTTGTTGCATCAGCTGCAGCATAGACTTTTTCCGTGTTTATGGGACACATTCCCAGCCCTTCCATTTGGTTTTCTTATATATTGTAAAAGGTAGAACGTGGCAGAATTTAATTTAATTAAGCGTAGAGCTTAGAAAAGATTGCGACTAATTCGTTAAAATTATTAATTGGCATTGGGTTAGGTTGGAATACCTAGAAGCAAGAGTTTATCTTATATACCGGCCAAAGGGATGCCCAAATGTTTTGATGCAGGTGGTGGTGGTTAATTTCAATTTAATTTTCAATCAGTATTCAGTTATTCACTTGCTTGTAAACTATTCTCAAGGCATGATGGTGTTTGGTAATCGCTCCAACTAATTGAAATACTTTGCTTCTGATCCCAGGGCGGCATTTTGAAAAAAACTTTTTTCAGCTTTTCTGCAAGCCCAAATTCAGCTGAAGGTTCGGTCCGGGGGTTCAAACACTTTATTAAGTCTAAGGTTAGGTTTACGGACAGGTTTCAGTACTTATCGAACCAAAAATTTTGATTTAAATCTTGATTCATAGATTCTTAGATAGTTGACAGTCAAAGTTTAATCATCATTTTGTTTTAAACATCAACTGTTGTCGTGGTGTTGTTCTATACAAAGTTTCCATAATTGCCTGGTCTTTGAAATTGGAAGGTAGCTTCATCGAATATTTTTGGAGGTTTGGTTTGGGAGGTTACAATCAGGACTTCAAGCCGATTAGAACCCAATGTTCAGTCTTTTTTAAAACTTCGAACCAAACTTTAAACCAAAGTTGAGAAAATTTATGAAAAATGAACCTGTTCCTAAACTAAACTTTCGGGTCTGTTCAACAAAATCAAAATATTCTGAAATGTAAAATATTTGTTATCTGCTACAATGGATTTTATTAAACCGCTCCGAAATCAAATACTCGAGGATTTTTAGGAAGTGCGAACCGAACCTGAACCGAATCAAAAAAGAAGAGTTTTGTTCAAAAATAACCTTCCATTGCTTTTTCTTCCTATCTGATTTAAATATTTTTTTTTCAGTTTCCAATACACGTAAATGTAAACACAAAGATTATTCTTGATTCTCGTACAAATTAGAAAACATTTTCAATTCAATACAAGAAACCAAATAATTTAAAGTTTAGAGCAAAAACAGCTTGCGTATAACCATATTTCTGAATTGAATAATCCGCAAAAGGAACTAATACATATTTGAAAGCATCAATGATTCTGTACCATGTTTATCTCCTGATGAAAATGAAATGGACAGTTTAGCTAAGGGACAAGAACACAATTAAGTGACAAATATTAAATCGGTAGACGATTTTATAAGGTGTTCCTACAACACAAGCACCATTCTAGCACGCATTTTGTACTCTTCTCTATTTTCCAGCCAAAGAGAAAGTATTCATGAAAGTTTACTGGAAGAAAAACTTATGATTAATTTAAACTAAGCTCTGTGCTTTAAGCTTGTCCCATTTTACATAACAAGTACTCGCAATTGTTTTGGTAAACGGTTTTTCGGCTAAAATATGAAAACGCTCAAATATTTAATAAAACATTTTTGTTCTTTTTAAATAATCACTAAATGGAACGAAAATAGCGGTATACAAGTCGCTTAGTATTCCACTCTTGCAATACGTTGCAGAAGCATGAGCACGAGCGAAAGATTTTTAGGAGGATTTGTGTTCCGTTGAAAGTTGGCGTAGATTTTCGCATCCGAAAGATGGATAAACTTTATGAGCTCCAAACGCAAAAAAGCAACAGCGGCTGAGCTGGCTAGAACATGTTAACCGTATAGATGAACAAGGTCCAGCAATAATGGTCTACAAGTGGAATGAATAAAAACATTTCCAAGTTTGGTGTGAACAACTGGTGCCAGCTCGCACGGAGCAGAAATATAAACACTAAGGTTTTTTTCTTGTTTCTTGCTTCCATGAGTTTTCGTGCATATTTAGAAAGTGCTTAAATGAACGTTCTCACATTTTCAATTCAATACCAGCCCTTCAAATTGTATTTATGGATTCTAGAACACAAAAAATTTGATCTTAGAACAAAAAGAGCTTGCATATGACCTTATTTCTGATTTGAATAATTCCTCCAAAAGGAACTAAAATTTGAAAGCATCAATGATTTCTTACCATGTTCATCTACTGATAAAAATGAAATATACAGTTTAGCTAAGGGGATAGATCAAACATAATAAAGGGACAAATATTAAATCGGTAGACGACTTCATTGTACATTTTAACGAAATTCAAAGCTATATGGCTTTAAGATTGTCCCATTGTTTTGGTGCACGGTTTATTGGCCATAAAATAAAAACGAATGAATATTTTTCAAACCATTTTTGTTTTTATTATTTGGTCACTCAAATCGTTGAACAAATTATTCGAAACGGATGCCTTGTGCCTTCCAGCTCCATCGAAAGAAGTATCACTTAAAAGTTCCTTAAAACTAGTTTCGTCGTATCAAAAGTACACCACTTCTGTATTGCATTTCTCGAACAGGTGCCAAAAGCTATTTTTAGCAAAGCTATATTAGACAAAATTAGGAAACCAACAGCAACAGATGCCGGAATTTCTCACTTTTAGCTTCGGACTAGATTGCCATAAAAAATATAAAGAAGTTTCCATTCGTAAGAGTTTACCTAAAAAATGGAAAAAATCTAAATTTTTTTCGGTGTTTTTGCGTAAGGTAACTTTGCTTTGAGAGTGCCCAAAAAGTATCTCTCTTAATTTTTTCCAAAAAAGTTTATTATTTCCTTTAAATAATGTACATAATAATGTAAAATCGCTATTTAAATTATATGAAATCGAGCATTTAATTTTAGCAGTCTGCCGAAAAGTAAGCTTTTTTTCTGAGGTAAAGTTTTTTCATACGAATCCAATTCGAGTGCGTTAAAATGTGTAGCATACTCTTAGAACAGGGTTCCCCAAGAAGAGAGCGCTATAACGTGACTGTGTCTCTCTCTAACACGTTGACATATGACATCGGCAAGTAAGTTCGTGCTCCCGGAGCTATCGCTCTGGAACTCTGTCTTAGAAACACTGAAGGTAAATTGTAATATTTTAAACAAATTGGATTGGATTTCATTTTGTTGTTTAAAGTGTTGAATCTAAAGAGCAGTTTTAGATTCCTAGCTAGGCTGGCATAAGGTTGTAGAATGACGATAAGAGCAATGCGGAGAAGGCTTTGTGTTTGGAAATTGAATGAGTTCTTTTAATTTTTACACAAGCTGCATAAGTGATATTTCCCGAAAATAGCATCGAACATGTTTTAACGATTCTATAAGTTATGAACCAAGCCTCGAACCAAAGCCCTAGGTTTTGATGATTTAAAACAGGGTTCCCCAAGAAGAGAGCGCCAAAGTGACTGTGTCTCTCTCTTACACACATAATGAAGTATAAATTCGGCAAGCATTCGGCAAGTAATTTCGTGCCGCTGGGGCTTTTGCTGGGGAACTCAAAGAGAGCGAGTCCAAGAACTGAGAGAGTATTTGTGTGTATTTGGTTCTTGTACTTGTAAATAGTGAAATGTCTTGGCCCCCGGGGGGAACTAGAGACCATTGCTGCTTTTAAAAAGCGAAAAATAGACTGAACTATTAGCTTAAAGGCGGGCTTGTTTTAGATGGTTCTCTATCAATGCGTTCGGATACTCCAAGATGTTATACATCGTTATATATAACTTGAAGTACTTAACTTTTATTAAGCTGAAGAGGGTTTGGTGCTTACAAGTGGTTCGGTTTACGGTTCTGGTTTCAAATCAGTTGGGCTCAAACCCTGTTTGCATACCGCATGTTAACATTGATCCGAATTGCAGGGGATGCTCAGATTATAGTTTAAATGATTTTGGATCATTTTTTCCAAAAGGCGTCTGGAACCTGTGAGTTCTTTTTATTGTACTATTCAAAGATTTTAAGTTCTATAAAATAGTTTCAACATTTATTTCGGGATTTGCAGATATATATTTTAGTTACTGGATACCCGGCGCGGCACATGTCAAAAATAATTATACAAAAAAAAACATAGATTTTTTTTTCAAAAGTTTTCTTTGAAAATTTTTCCCTTTGCTTCCCACTCCAACTTCGGTCTGTGGGCGATCACTTCCGTGGTTTATTTTTAAAAAAAGGAGAATGTAGCAGCAACTGCATTGCACTTGGGGAGGGAGTTTTATTTACGTCATTGACGGGTGAAGTGCGTCATTTGGTTTTTGGGGGAAAGTTTGGTGTTACAGCGTGTGTGTGCCAGTTTTTTGTGTTTCTTGGGTTTTTTGTTTTATTCTTATTTGATGTGTTGTTTTCTTTACATTTTTTGCACGTCTAGTTTGCTCTTGCCTTTTGTTTTAAACAAATTTATCTTATTTTTAGCCAAATTGTATGGTTATCAAGCTGTGCCCCTGCTATATATACATGGTGTACGAGGGTTGGTTTTTAGATTAGTGGTGTAAGGCCATTCGAAGGCTGGAAGTAAACCTCGTCGGGTCACATATGAAATGGCTGGCTGAGAGGACAGAGATAGCCCTAGGCTAGAGGATACGACAACCCACGTATATACCTACCAACCTAGAAGTCTATGTGTGTACTTTACGAATAGAAATCTTTAGACAAAGCATCAATGTTTCCCAACTAATTGTCTTTAACTGAACGCTCTGCCGTCGTATATTGACACTTTTTGACATGACAAATATTTGTGATTTTTTCCTTCGGTTTCAAAAATATACAAAGTTGCCCCACACATCTTTACATATATATTCTTGGGCTATTTGTTTGCCTTTTGTTTTCGAAAATGTATTTTTAATTAATGCTTTCACATAAATTATGCCAATGACACGGGTCCAACGTGGTTTGATTAACGATTATATAAGTGCAGCAGGATCTTGGGTGTTGGGAATGTTTACCATTAAAGCTGCACAACGTTCCACAACAACTTAATAGATGTGTGTTTATATTCCAATTTTTATGAGCTGGCGCGCAGGTCTAGATGAAGAATTTTACAAACTAATATTTTGATTTATTTTTACTGCACGACCGAAGCGAAAGAAAGACCACGACGACGAAACGATTTCAAAACAAACCGAAAAGCGTCCAGATCCCGTTGACTGCTGCTGGCTAATGCAGAGCACAGACTGACTGACTCGGACGGACTACTTCAGGCACTGGCGGCGGCCGCAACAGCTGCTATAACAAATGTCTGGCTAACTCAGCATAAACATAATATATATCTTTGGGCACTGCCCACCATGCTGCCACCTGCAGCACAATCGGCGCCTGGTGTTGGGGTTGGGTAGACGTCATTGTTTTTTAATTGCGCCATAAAAAAACTCAACTCTCTGGTGAAGCAAAATGCGTGCATAAATTTAGAAATTGTTGTATTTAGGCATCTCTCTCGCCCGCTCTCCAATCTCTCATGGTACATGGGCAGCTATTTTTATATCCCACCATTAAACGACAACATTTTTTGGCATGCCCATTAGCGCATCGTTTGGCCAAAGGGGCGATGGGGGATGACGTTGTGTGAGAAACATTTAACCACTTGTTGGTCGGTCAGTGGTTGTGTTGGCTCTGTCCGTGATGCGTAAGGCTCCCATTTCCAGATTTAATTCACTGAGAATATCATTTGGGGCCTGACCCTGTTGGGTGAGGCCAGCAATAATCTGCTGGGCTTCCGGACAATTGATGCAGGCATTGCGTATGGCCAAAATGCTCCACTCGCGCATCACTAGAACAAATGAAATCATTTTAAAATCCATTTTTTTCCTTTTATTATATTTACTTACAAGGATTTCTTGCATCCATGGTGGTGCACTCTAGCAAAGTGGCCATTAATTGTGTGTCCACCGCATAGCCCTTATTGGCTTTATTCTCATACAACAAATTGGCAGCACAACGCACCAATAGCGTTTTCAGTTCATACGACACCCTTTGTTCATATTCCTTATCTATATTAGAGCTGAGAGCCACTTCTTCCAGCTTAGTCATGGGTTTATCTAAGCCTCCACCATCAGGTTTTTTACTGGCCTCCACCACACAACGCAACAGGCTGCTAACATTAATAAACAGTGATTGATCTTCCTTATAGACTTGGCCATACTTCTCCGACCCACTGGCACTGGCCAAAATCCTTAACAGATTGTGTACTTCACGTGGATGCAGTTCATGTTTCAGTTTAAGTGTCTCCCTCAGCAGACAATCAGACTTTAAGCGAAACTCCTTGGCAAAATGTTGAAGTAGAAATAAGGTTAAATCCCCATTGGGACTGTTTTCTCTCAAATAGTGAGCCACATAGTCCAGAAATGCTATGCGCTCTTCCGTAGACAACTTCTGATAGCAGGCCACACAACCACGTCCGTTTTTTACTAGAAAATGTTCCAGGAAAAAGTGCAAATACTCAAAATTCCCTTGACATTGGCTGGCTTGGATGGTTAACCAGAGTCTCAAACAAGTCTGCAAAGCTAAATGGTCAGCAATTAAACCACAATCGCTTAAATATATATTGTACATGATCATAAGCAAAATATTATTGCTCTGACCCAAAGGCTCCAGGTATGATTGCTCGGCTATGTTTGCTCCATGTCTAGACCAGATTAGCTGCTGTGATTCTGAATTATTTACCACGCTGTTGGCCAACACTTGCAGTGTGATAAGGTGTAGAGTGGGTTGTTCAACTCGCATTTTGCAATTAAGAGCCACATTTTGTATAAAATTGGCAAATTCCGTATGCTGGGCGAAAGTCGACTGACTGGAGCGGCTCTTGGTAAGCAGGAGGCGTATTTTTTTTAGAAGGGCAGTGATTTCCTCTACATTTTCGGGCAGGCTGAGAGTAACTATATGTTGGAGCACCTCCAGAGTTTCACTGTGCTCATCCGTTAGGCCAAAGCTAATTTCTTCCACAAGGGAACACATGGCTAAAAAATTAAGAAAAACATCAACAGCGGTTGCTGCAGTGTGACCCTAGCACGTTATTATATAAATACGTATTAGTGGGGCCCTATTTTACATAGAGATGAGCGTTCTTCGGCAGTCACTGTGAATTGATACATTTTTAAAGCAACAAGTAAAAATTTTCAGCAATGCCAACTATAAAGAAAAGAATAAATAATAAGGAAATATAGTATGATAAAAGAAACCAAAATGGAGGCAACGCATCACAACCTCATCTGCTCATCTTCGACCCTGACCCTGCATTTTTGGTCATAGCAGTGGCCACCCAGATACTTTGCTTTGTTTCCTTGTCAGTCAGATGTTCTTTCACACAAACAGCTGTTCACGAGTTGCAATCAAATCAATGTTTAGATTTGCTTAAAGTTTAATCCATGAGCGAAATCTAAATCAAATCTAAATCGCTTCCATGAATGCCACTAATAAACAGCAGAGTGCAGAGTTATATTTCAAAGTAGTGAAACTTTTCATATGGCCCTTAAGTCTGTGGGCGTTTTGTCATGTCACCTATCAAAAAACCTTTTAAAAGGCAAACTTTCGAAGAGTTAACGTTAAATCCTATTGTACTCTGTGGTATAAAGCATATGCCTAGATTATATGGAAACAAATTAGGTCTTTTTCCGTTTTCGATCAGATCATGCGGAATCAAAATTGGTAGCTGCTGCCGTTTCCAAAAAAAGGTGAAGTTATTCGGTTTAAAAAATTTTGCTTTTGAGTCAGTAAAATGAAAATGAAAACGGTTATACATCTCGTCTATCAATTATTTATATTCTTAGAAGACAAATTTTGTGAAGATTTTGAAGTTTACATAAATATATGTTGTTATGGATAGTGACCTGTTTTTTTTTTGGTTGACCTAGAGCAGAGATGGGCACGCACACATACCGTCACACTTTTCACACGCATACAAGCACAAGCAAATATAAGTAGCTGTCAATGCTTATAGCGTACGTGTGATTTTTGCAGTCGGCCGCGGCAGATGCCTAAAGCACGCGCTGCTTGGTGTGTGCATTGTGACGTCACGATGCGCCCATCTCTGACCTAGAGCCACCTAAAAAATCAAAAAATAAAGTATCCATAAATATATTGAGCTTACAATTTGATTAAAAATTAATTTTTTTAAATTGTCCCTCAAAAACTTAATGTAGACGAAAACTAACAGGATTGAAACGGTTTAGGTGAACGTTTAGCTGAATTGTAGTTCGAAAACGATTCGAACATTCATTCGAAAAGAAAATGGATTTTTATTTCAGTCGGAAACGGGAAGATTCTAATGAAAACGATTCGGAAATGGGAGCAGACCTGAGTACCATTAAAATCTACTTGGCTTTAAACTGTCGATTTCAAATAGCTTAACATTTGTCATCTAATCTAGCCCCAGAGAATATTTCAGTAGCTCCACCTATAAAGTTAAACAGCTCTAGTTTGAAAAGCTACAACTTGTAAAAAAAAACTCTAGAGATTTCTGTAATAATAATTAAGTTTAAGTATTTCATTTATGATAATTTGCAGTAAGTCACAGTGAACACATCATTGGCATTGCGAGTAGCAGTTACGTGAATAAGGGTTTGCATAGTTTGGCCACACTGTGAGGGCCAAATACCATTATTGTTATTTACCGTTACCACTATTTAACATTATTGCTTTATATGTTTTGTTTTAAACAAAAGCGCATAGATAAATACGCTCGAATTCAAAAAAGCAATGTCACTGCGTGCATTGAGAAAACGGGAAACAGGATCAGGCAATAGTGGCATTAACCAAGCAGCAAGAACCACAGCAACCACAACAACAACTCTATTTAAGAAAGCCAGCTCGGCAGCAGCAGCAGCAACAACAACTACGTCATCCAAGCGTCCATTAACTAAAATAACTAGAACAAGCCCCAATTCAAACGGAGTCAAGCAAAAACTATTTATAAGCGGCCGTCGCACACAGTCCAGTCCTGACCTCAGGCACGGTGTGGGCATTAGGACTTTGCCAAGTTTGCGCAGCAAGTCGGAGGGGGATGTTAGTAGCCAAACGGTTTTACTGACGGCCAAATCAGAAGTGTGTCTGCAGAGCATTAAATCACATAACTACAATTCCAACAGAACAGGCAGTATGCTAGGGGGAGCACGTTCACATCGCGATCTGACACAATCCTCGTATGGATTAGGTGAACAGCATCCGCATTATCCCCGCCGTCTGAGCGAAAGCAGCATGGGCTTTAGTCAGTCAAGTGGTGGGGCCTATTCCAGACGCACTGGCTCCCTGTTTGCCAGCCAAATGACGCTATCATCAGGCTCTGCAGCCCCTGTGGATCCCAATGCTGTGCTACGTGTACCCATTGTGGGCTATGAGGTAATGGAAGAGCGAGCCCGCTTTACCGTGTACAAGTTGCGTGTGGAGAATCCCGAAACTAATGACTGTTGGCTGGTAATGCGTCGCTATACCGATTTTGTGCGTCTCAATGGCAAGTTGAAGCAGGCCTTTCCACACATTACGCTGATGCTGCCACGCAAGAAGCTCTTTGGTGACAATTTTAATGCTGTCTTTTTGGATAATCGAGTGCAGGGTCTGCAAATATTTGTCAACTCGGTGATGGCCAAAGAGGAAATGCGTAAATGCAAATTGGTGCGAGAATTCTTTTGCTTGGATGAGCCGCCCTCGTATTCGGAATCTATGGAGGAGTGTCGGGTAGGAGTAAAGATTAACGACTGAGTTGAAATAGTAAATTTTTTTTAATCTAGGCTATTTTCGAGGCACAAGAGGAAACCATTACCCACTTGAAGCTGCAGATACAGAATAAAAACGATCTCATACTGAGTTTGCAGCAGAAACTACGCGAGGAGCTGAGCGAAAAGGAGCAGCTGAAAGAGGCCCTGAAGTGAGTTTAGCTCTAACTCCAACCTCATTCTCTAATCTATTCCTCCCCTTACAGAAATGTGGAACTAAATTGCTCGCATTGCTCATCAGCCAACGCCAGCCTGGCTCTTAAATAGGAACAAGGATGTGTGTGTACCTTATTATGCTGAGCATATAGTTTTACACCCACGCCAAAAGGTGGACATATCACATTCATCATTACCAAGTGCATATCCCCAAGTGCTTTAGTATTTCTTGTATAAGTAGTTAGAAATATGTCCAAAAATTTACCATAATTTTTGATATTCTGTTTTTGATAATTACCCCATGGAATGAAAGTTTATTTCTAGGTCTAAAAGCAATATTTTATTATTAAACATTAAAACTAAAACTTAAATTTGATATTGGTCATTAATTTACAGGCTGGTCATGGCCGGAGGTCGGGCATAGGCCTTGGGTATGAATCCATATTTACGTGTTTTGGGTGCATAAGCCCAGAGCCAACCATCCACTGTTTGATTATTAAGATCAGCGTAAATCCAATCCCCGCGTCTTACGGATAGATCATCTGGTGCCTGTGCCTTGTAATCGTAAAGCATAACCAACTCAGTGCCTAGACCCAGCTGCTGTTGTTGTTGTGGTGGTGTTGGTTGGGCTCCCTGCTGTCCATTTGTTTGTAGTATAGTGTCCAGATTATTCAAATTGGCCTGATGCTGTTGCACTTGGCTTTCATTTAAAGGTGCAGCCTTAGGCTGTTGTTGCTGCTGCTGTTGTTGCTGGATTACACGCACACTGTCCGCTGGATATATAAAATTGGCTGGCACAAATCCTTCCTGACCATCGCTGCGCATTATCCAAAACCAATCCGGATCTTCACGATTTAGGACAGTTACAAATTCTCCACGCTCCACAGACAAATCGTTCTCATCGCGTGCTATAAAGGTGTAAAGGACTATACATCTGCCTGAGGGCTCCTTGACAAAGGGCGTACACTCTGGCTCAACCATTAAATTGTTTTCTATATTCTCTATAATGGCTTCATCCACTAACACATCCAGCTTATTGTCAGCACTTAGCAAAGGCATATTCTCATCATGCGGCTGCTCTGGACCCTGATCCCTGGGAAGTTTCTTTTTAATAGCCAACTCAGCCAATTGGGTATTGTAGGGAGCACAATAGGAGAAGGGTATAAAGCCCTCCTGTCGCGAATCCTGACCAATAACATAGACCCAATCATTTTCACGATACAATATATTCACTAATTGTCCACGTTTCACTTCCAGTTCATCATCCACGCAAGGTGTAAAGTCGTGCAGCACCACCATCTTCGAATCGGGACTGTTAAAAAATGTCCAAATTGGTAACAAATAAAATGGAGATAACTGGGTTAATACATACCTGAGACCATGCTCCTTCTCTATGCCCACACGTACCAAAGTTTCAATGCTGGAGGAGCCCGTAATGCGTCCCAGGCCCAAAGCCACAGGCAGGTCCCTTTCAATTTCTATATTGGCACTTGTGGCTGAAAGGGGGAAAGAGATGCAGATGAAGTTTGTGTTCTAAGTCTTTTGGTTTCTCATGGCCTACGCCTGCGCCACACTCCCACCTTTCTTTTTATCACGCCGCATGCGCACGGGACAAAGGAAGGCCATGTTTTCGAAGATCACTCAATTATTTATGGGGATGCTGAACACAAAAGTATAAAAATTGTAAATAAAAAGTAAAAATAAATAAACTAAGCGATATCGATTAAATCCTTATAAGGTGCTAACGCCTTTTTCGATCAACTCTTTTGTTTATCGTTATCGAACTGCCAATGCAGTTGAACAATGCAACAACTGTTACCTGCTTACTGAAGAGGTGAAAGCCGATCAGCTTAGAGCGCTTTTCTACTTTGCCTTACCTTCTTGCAGAAGCCTGTGGAAACTACTACCCATACTCAACTATCACTCATCCGTGACTTTCTCAAAATATCAACAATTTCAGAAAAATACCAGAATATTTTCTTTGAGACTAGCCTGGACTAGCTTGAGGCTAATTTATATTTCTGCTTTCCGAAATTCCAAAAAAAAAAATCCACAGAATCCTAACTTAAAGATCCTACAGGTCAATTCGCTTAGAATATCTCACCAAGACTCTATTCTATGTGTAAATAGCGAAATGTTGTCGCCCCCGGGATGGAACCGAGGGCCAACGCTGCTGTAGATAAGATAAATAGATGGACAGAATGAAAAACTGACCAGCAGAAAATCCAAAAATCGAGGTTGTAATCTTTGTGCTTAAACAGTAGCCAAGTAAACCCTGAGGTCGGAAATGGTTAGTTTTGAACGATCCTTAAACGTTTTTACAGTAGTTCATGGTTATGTTTCAGGCTCCTGGTTACTTTTTTCATTTATTTTGTGCTACTGGAGGTACGAAATGGTGTGTTCGTATAACACAGTGCGACAAATTTTAACTTTTATTTTCGATAGTGCTATCCGGACTGAAAAAATTCATAGCTCCGTTTGGCTTGTTGGGTGAAACTTCATCATTTATGTATGAATCAGCACAATAAACAAGAGTTCCTGAAAGTGATAGTAGCAAGTAGCAAGTGATCTTGTTGCTGGTGTTTCTGCTCCCTGTTAGTTTGGTTCTTTTGAAAGAGTGCCCTTTATGATTTATTAAAAGAGCTTGTGATTTTAAAAATAAGCTCTTAAACAAAGCATCATATTTCACATAGAAGCCTCTTGAGTGTTAACGACACCTACACCATTTTTTCTTTGGCAAACATGAAGCTTATGAGACAAACAACTCTTCTGAACAAGTTTTTACAGTATGAATACTTCTACATCCTCTTAAATGGCCCCAAAAGTACGTAGATTACGTTCCGAATATGAGCGATCTTAACGAATCTAGTCCCGAATTTTAGGGTTCACTTCAAAAGTTTTGAAAGTACCCCACATCACCGATCAAAAAAATAAAAAATATTGAAAGAAATGAAATCGGAGCACCCAAAACCCCATGAAACGATACCCATTTTTTATTTTTATACCCTATTCTTACGGCCAATCGGAAAAATATTGCTACAAATGAAACACCCTCGACTACCTGGGCTTTGACACGTTATATATTTCTGTCCGTCTGTTTTCGATTCTGTCCCCGGATAAACTGATGGCTCATTCGCAGTGTTTCGAATTGGACTTTTTACCCGCCATCATAAAAAAATAATAATAAAGGTAACATGGAATCACTTTTATCGCATGATATCTGACTAACTCTTGTAAAGTATTTTACAATTTTATCTTTGCGAATTCAAGAAAATGTTAGAAAATGCCTCAAATTTAATATAAGCAAAAACTGCGTGAAACCCGGATGCGTGATCCATTACTTAATAATTCGAACTTAATGCTAAACTCCGTAATTTCTACGCTGTGCTCCCAATGGAATTTTCATTGATTTTATGTTTCCATACATCGATCAATCGACCAATCGATCATTTGGGCGTAAATGTGTACCAGAAAGTTCAATGATGGTATTTCTATAAAGCTTAATAGAAATAAGTGCACAAATGGTATTAGAAATGTTTTGGGATGAAACTTTCTGGATGACAAAAAAAATTTAATTGGCGATGCCAATTGTGTGATATAGTTTGTTTCTTAATGAGAGTACTATTATTGGAAATATATAGTTTAACTGTTATATTTGAGCACTGAGAAGGAAGATACGTTTGTTGAACTTAACCATTATACATACCATAAGAATCTTGCCAAGGCTTCAGAGAGTGGGACAGTTTGGAAAGCGAAACATGTAAAACGACTGAATCTTCAGGAAACCTCACTTCAAAAATGGATGCAGAGTATATGGTATAAAATATATCGAAGATTTCCAAATAAGAATGATTAGTTTTGGCGGAAAATAAATTATTTTCCACTGAGTTCCCATTTAAGTACAGATTTAAACAAAGTAAGAAAATAGAAGGACGGCATCTTGTTAATGGAACTTCGGGAATTGGAATTATCTACAGAGTTGAATGATTAGAGCGTATAAAAAAGAAAGAAAAGAAGCTTACCTTCAGACTTTGAATCTCAAAATGAATCACCTTATCCAGTATTCTTGTATGATAGTCACAATCTATTGGCTGCGTCCATTCCATTTCAATTTGTGTTCATTTTATGTTTAAATTCCAATCTTGCGCCTATCGATACTTATCGAGGCAAACATTTAACAATTTAGACCGAGTTTAAAAGTGAATTAAGAACGTAAAATATCAATTCTAAATGCTCAGCTAAGCGAATCAAAGCTGACTTGAACGTTAACTAATTGGGTGCATTGCCCGTCTTAACCTTGCGCGGTCTACCTCTTCCACGACGAACAACTGGTTCAGTTGGTTGAAACGAACCATCACCTAGATTTCCAAAGTAATTATAGTTTCGACGGCCGGGTAATACATAATCTAAAGCCTGCGTCCATTTGAGAGTCTTGAAGGTAACAAAACCAGACACAAGTAGCTTGATCAGAAAGAAAGCATCCTGTCTTAAAATTAAAAATAAAGTGGGAGCCTTCCAGTAGATCTTAAGAGCTAATTTTGTGCTAAAGCAGCTGTCCCTTAGCCAGTCTAAAATATGGCAAAATGTTTCCCATGTCACCAGCATCAGGAACTGACTAATCACATAGAAAAGTGCCAATTCGCAACAAAATTGGGCAAGTCTTTGAACTGGAGGCCAAAACATCACACGGATATGATGGAGCCAAATCACAAGGGAAAACATTGCGAAGCTGGACGCTAAGTCTGGCAAATGCTTTAGTGGCATTATATTTATGCCGGCCATGAAAAATCCCACACAACTAATCAAAGAAATTGCCAACTCCGAAGTCTGGTGTTGTCCGCGTATGGTGACCATCTTGTTTTCTGTTTGAATGTATATATGTTTATACAAAATTTTGAAACAGTTTTTTTATTTTAAATAATAAGAAATTTGTAGACGATTCTGTGTTGCCTGTTTGATACTGAATGCTTTTTAGATTAGGAGTCAAGAGTCAAGACTCAAGGCTAAATAGAGTACAAAGTTTGTACTATAAACACAAAAAACTAAACATAAAAAGATTACATCAAGTCAAAAACCGGGCAGTGCACTATTTTGTTGCCAAGGATTTCGATTTTTTAAAGTGGGAGGAGGAGAGACAGAAAGCGAAAGTGCACAAAAAACGGGAGGGGGTCAATTAAAGTCCGCCTTGCTCGACTTTTGAGGTATCCGTTACCGAAGGAAATAATTGTTCTTCTTTAATGGCCATTACAACCGTTCGACGGTCTGGGCCTCTGCGATTAACGCTCTCCATTCGCTTCTGTTCTGTGCGAGCTGCCACCAGTTGGTCACACCAAGCTCGGCAATGTCTTTCCGCTCCTGGTCTTCCCATCTTAGTGGTGGTCTTCCCGGCTTGCCGCCTCCATAGTCAACCGCCTTCGATTTATACGCCTTTTTTGCTGGAGCTTCTTCCTTCATCCAGTCCCCTCAAAAGCGGTCCTGGTACGATGAGGAGTGCCGACGCGCTACTGCAGAGAAAAACGAGGTCTACAAGACATTTTTGCAGACAAGACATTTTTTAATCGATGCTGATAAAATTGTTTACCAGAAGAAAAGGAAAGAGGATAAGCGACTATTTAGAAGAAAAAGAATGAGCAGGAAAGGCGCTTACGCGAGGAAGTCGAGATGTTATTCGGCATGAGTGAGACTCGAAAATTTTACCAAAAGATTAAGCAATTAACAGAAGGTTTTAAGCCTAGAGTCGCACAATGCAAAGACGAACAGGGGAATCTAGTCACAGATCCGCAAGTGGCGCTTAACAAATGGAGAAGTTACTTCTCCAACCTACTGGGAGGCGATGACGAACAGGATGCAGCCATTAGAGAAGTAATGATGCCACCAATCGACAACATAGAGATAGACCCGCCGACCCAACAGGAAGTCTGTTTAGCCATACGAAGGCTAAAGAACAACAAGTCGCCAGGCGCTGATGAGCTGCCCGCTGAATTGTTCAAGGCTGGAGGCGAAGAATTGGTAAAGTGCATGCACCAACGTCTGTGCCGTATATGGGTAGACGAAAGCATGCCCTCTCTCTCCAATCTTTAAAAATGGAGACCCTGCAGTGTGCGCCAACTACCGCGGAATCAGTCTCCTCCCCATCGCATATAAGATTCTGTCCCGCATTATTTGTGATTGGACCTTATACACTGATTGGACCTTATCAGACCTTACGACAAATCCTGGAGAAGACCTATGAAAGGGGCATCCAAACACACCACCTTTTTGTTGATTATAAATCAGCCTTCGACACACCGATATGGTCAAGCTTCTTCAAAGCCTTGTCTACTTTAGGTATTCCAGCAAAGTACGTTCGACTTTGCATTATGACGTTGAGAAGTACGCAAAGCTCCGTCAAAATAGGAAAGAACCTCTCCGAACCATTTGATACCAAAAGAGGTTTTCAGGCAGGGCGATACCTTATCGTGTGACTTCTTTAATCTACTGATGGAAGATATACCGGCGGATTTATCCATAAAAATCTAATGCTACTTGCATATGCCGATGATTTTGACATTATCGGCAAAACCACACGGGCAGTAAGCAAGGCCTTTTCAGAGATTGAGAAGGAGTCTAGATTAATGGGTTTAGCGGTAAATGAGGACAAGACGAAGTACCTAGTATCCGGGGACAGAAAGTCATTGCGACTGGGACAATCTGTTACAATGGAGGAGTACAACTTTAATGTAGTGGAGGATTTCGTCTACCTCGGAACGATGATAACCAGCAAGAACAACATCAGTCTGGAAATCAGACGAAGAATCACTCTTGCGAACCGATGCTACTATGGGCTAAGTAGGGAGTTCAAGAGCAAAGACCTCAAGCGTAGAACAAAAATAGCCCTGTACAAGTCGCTTATCATCCCAGACCTGCAATATGGCGCAGAAGCATGGACAATGACAGCAGCGGATGAAGCGGCGATTGACGTGTTTGAGCGAAAAATTCTCCGGAGGATTTATGGACCTTTAAAAGTCGGCGATGATTTCCGCATTCGAAGAAACGACGAACTGTATGAGCTTTAGGGGACACCAGTCTGGTCAAGCGCATAAAACAGCAGCGGCTGCGCTGGCTAGGACATGTCGCCGGGATGAAGGAAGAAGCTCCAGCAAAAAAGGCGGTTGACTATGGAGGCGGCAAGCCGGGAAGACCACCACTAAGATGGGAAGACCAGGAGCGGAAAGACATTGCCGACCTTGGTGTGACCAACTGGTGGCAGCTCGCACAGAACAGAAGCGAATGGAGAGCGTTAATCGCAGAGGCCCAGACCGTCGAACGGTTGTAATGGCCATTAAAGAAGAACAATTATTTCCTTCGGTAACGGATACCTCAAAAGTCGAGCAAGGCGGACTTTAATTGACCCCTCCCGTTTTTTGTGCACTTTCGCTCTCTGTCTCTCCTCCCACTCTAAAAAATCGAAATCCTTGGCAACAAAATAGTGCACTGCCCGGTTTTTGACTTGATGTAATCTGTTTATGTTTAGTTTTTTCGTTTTTCTACTCTATTTAGCCTTGAGTCTTGACTCTTGACTCCTAATCTAAAAAGCATTCAGTATCAAACAGGCAACACAGAATCGTCTACAAATTTCTTATTATTTAAAATAAAAACAGTTTTAAAATTTTGTATAAACATATATACATACATTCAAACAGAAAACAAGATGGTCACCATACGCGGACAACACCAGACTTCGGAGTTGGCAATTTCTTTGATTAGTTGTGTGGGATTTTTCATGGCCGGCATAAATATAATGCCACTAAAGCATTTGCCAGATTTAGCGTCCAGCTTAGCTATGTTTTCCCTTGTGATTTGGCTCCATCATATCCGTGTAATGGTTTGGCCTCCAGTCCAAAGACTTGCCCAATTTTGTTGCGAATTGGCACTTTTCTATGTGATTAGTCAGTTCCTGATGCTGGTGACGTGGGAAGCATTTTGCCATATTTTAGACTGGCTAAGGGACAGCTGCTTTAGCACAAAATTCGCTCTTAAGATATACTGGAAGGCACCCACTTTATTTTTATTCTTAAGACAGGATGTTTTGTTTCTGATCAAGCTACTTGTGTCTGGTTTTGTTACCTTCAAGACTCTCAAATGGACGCAGGCTTTAGATTATGTATTACCCGGCCGTCGAAACTATAATTACTTTGGAAATCTAGGTGATGGTTCGTTTCAACCAACTGAACCAGTTGTTCGTCGTGGAAGAGGTAGACCGCGCAAGGTTAAGACGGGCAATGCACCCAATTAGTTAACGTTCAAGTCAGCTTTTTTTTTTAAGTGGATTTGATTCGCTTAGCTGAGCATTTAGAATTTATATTTTACTTTCTTAATTCACTTTTAAACTCGGTCTAAATTGTTAAATGTTTGCCTCGATAAGTATCGATAGGCGCAAGATTGGAATTTAATGAACACAAATTGAGATGGAATAGACGCAGCCAATAAATTGAGACTATCATACAGGAATACTGGATAAGGTGATTTATTTCGACATTCAAAGTCTAAAGGTAAGCTTCTTTTTCTTTCTTCTTTATACGCTCTAATCATTCAATTCTGTAGATTATTCCAATTCACGAAGTTCCATTAGCAAGATGCCGTCCTCCTGTTTTCGTACTTTGTTTAAATCTATACTTAAATGGGAATTCGTTGGAAAGTAATTTATTTTCCGCCAAACCTCATCATTCTTATTTTGAAACCTTCGATATATTTTATACCATCTACTCTGCAACCATTTTAATTGTGATGTTTCCTGAAGGTTCAGTCGTTCTAGATGTTCCGTGTTCCAATCTGTACCACTCTCTGAAGCATTGGAAAGATTCTTTAGGTATGTATAAGGGTCAAGCTTCACAAAAGTTTCTTCTTGGATTTAAATAGTGGGTAAAAAGAGGTAAAAAAAGGGGAAAAAAATTTTTTCAAAAATTTTTTTGAAAAAAAAATAAAAAAAGTTTAAGTTTGCGGGGTCAGCCTACCTTTGTTAAGACATTCATATAAAATTTTCAATTTAACAAATCCCTAAATATTGGAAATATTGTGTGAGTGTTTTCCATTGATAAACAATACTAAAGCCAACGGATATCTTAAAGACTGCAATCAAATCTATTCAGCAAAGACTCATCAGCAATCGCAAATCGTAAATTGGAAATCGCTTATCGGAATTATCTGCTTAATACGCTATTCGAAGCACAGCGTGCAAATCACGGAGCTTATTATTAAGTTTTGCAGTATTTGGAAAATAATTTTCCCTCAACGCTGATCCAATCATTATGTAGGGGTAGGTGGGGGTTGTGGTCATAGTTTTGTTTTTTCGAACCTAACATCGACAAAAATCAATATTTTTCGTATTTTTTAATTTTGTATTTTAGTTAAAAGATGCATGTAACTTTGCTTATCATTCGTTTAAAGAAACAAATTTATGTTTTTTTTTCATTTCATATTGAAAAAAACGCGGTTTTTTGACATTTCGAAAATGAGTGGGGGTTGTGATTTAAAAGTTTAAAATTCGTGTTTTTAGGCAATTATTCTTCATTAAGGCATGGTTTTAAAATTTTTTTCTGAATGAACAATATGTCGAGAATATTGTGTACAAATTTGATGTCAATCTGAGTAAAACTAACGGAGTTACAGCGTTTCAAAAAAATTTCAAGTCGACCCGAAAACGTCTTTTTGAAGTTCGTGTACATCAGAACTCAAAATCTACTGAACCGATCCAAAAAAGTTGATACGCTTTTTAAAGGTAATGTATTTCTCGAGGGTAATCAGGAAGAGTTTTTTTCGGATATCGATTCCGCATAGTTCAGCTTGGAAGTTTAGAAAATAGTTAAAATTTGTCGCCGAACCCAAACCGGAGCAGGATCATTTTTATCCGCCTTAATCTGAACCGGGATAAAAAATAGTCAAAAATGGTTTCGGTTCAATAATTATTAAATTTTTTTCTATATACTTTAATTGTTACCTTTGCCATTTATCGATATATCTAAATGCAAACATTTAATAAAAAACTTTTCTAATAAATAAAAAAAGTTTTCTAGAAACTCGAAATACATAACAAAAAAAGTTTAAGAAAAAACTTTTCTAAAAATAAGAATAAAAGAATTTGTTAAAAAAAAAAAATTTAAAAAAGGCCAACTTTTTCAACAGGAAAGAAAGCAAAATTTTCATAATTCTTTTTGCTTGCTGAATTGAAATCAATTTGTCGGTTTTTGTTTACATTTATTGTGAATCGTGTGAGCACAATTAGTAGTAACCTCTTCTAACGAAAAATATAACGTTATAGCTAACACAAATAGAGATTCAAATTGTTGGATTTGAATATAGAATGTGGTTGTTTTTTTTTTAAAATTTTTTTTTTTGGGTTTAGCGGCCAAATATACATATGAAAAGTTTGATATCTTCCCTGTTGCAAAGCTTGCAAACCTTTGTAATTAGGTCGAACTATTCTAGTAACTTTGTTAAACTTAGCTGGAAATTTTCCTATGACTTTAAAGAAAAATATACCTTAATCTAACTATTATTGAGTTCAAATGTTATATTTCAAATATCAAGCACTGTGAACTTTTAAATATCGAATACAAAATTATTCCTGAACCTCCGGCTAGCACTTGAAAAAGTTTAGTTCAATTTTGAACCAAAAGTTTAAGTTTCGAATCCAAAAGTGAACCCCGATTTTACGGAGGTTTGCAGCCCTGGTTATCCGAAAACACAATTTATGGATCATTCATAATCAACCATTTCCGATTTCAGGGGCTAATTAGCTACTGTTTTAGCACAAAGATTACAACCTCGATTTTTTGAATTTCTGCCATTCAGTTTTTCATTCTGTCTAACCATTTATCTAAAAAAAAAAAAAAACCAAAAAAAACACCACTCTACCCAAACTAAAAAAAAAAAAAAAAAAAAAAAAAAAAAAAAAAAAAAATTATAAAAAAAAATTATTAAAATAAAATAAAAAAAATAAAAACAAAAAAAAAAAAAAAAATAAAAAAAAAAAAAAAAAAAATATTAAAAAAAAAATATAAATATTTAAATATTAATTTAATTTTTTTGTGGTGGGTTGGTTGGTTGGGGGTGGGGGGGGGGGGAGAGAAAGAGGTGGGGGAAGAAAGTTGGGGAGAAGAAAAAGCAAAAACAAAAAAAAAACAAAAAAAATGGAAGAAAAAAAAAAAAAAGTGGAAAAAAAATGAAAAAAGAAAAAAAAAACCCACCACCCCCCACCCCCCCCCCACATTTTTTTTTAAAAAAAAAAAAAAAAAAAAAAAAAAAAAAAAAAAAAAAAAAATTATAAAAAATTAAAAATATTATTGTTGTCTCCTTTGCAAAACAACAACAAAAAACAAAAAAAAAAACACGGGGAAAAAAAAAAAAACAAAAAAAAAAAAAAAAAGACAAACATGGGGAAATAAAACAAAACAAAACAAAAAAAAAAAACAAAAAAAAAAAAAAAGAAAAAAAAAAAATTATATAAAAACAAAAAAAATAAAATATAAATTTATAAAAAAAAAAAAAAATATTTGAATAATTAAAAATTAAAAATTTTTTTTTTTTCTACGCGTTTATTTTTTAAAAAAAAAAAAAAATAAAGGAAAAAAATTTTTTTTTAAAAAAAGAAAATTTATTTGGGGGGGAAAAAAAAAAAAAACAAAAAAAAAAAAAAAAAAAAAAACCACCACAAGAGAAGGTGTAATTTAAAAAAAAAAAGGAAACACAAATTTTACACAACAAACATTTAAGGGTAGAGAGTAAAAAAAAAATGGATTGTAATGTGAATAGGCTATTACAATGGTTCGACTGCATTTGCAGTTCGATAACGATCAACAAAAGAGTTGATCGAAAAAGGCGTTAGCACCTTATAAAGATTTAATCGATATCGCTTACTTTGGATATTTTTACTATTTATTTACAATTTGTATACTTTTGTGGTCAACATCCCCATAAATAATTGAGTGATCTTCGAAAACATGGCCTTCCTTTGTCCCGTGCGCATGCGGCGTGATAAAAAGAAAGGTGGGAGTGTGGCGCAGGCGTAGGCCATTAGAAACCAAAAGACTTAGGACACAAACTTCATCTGCATCTCTTTCCCCCTTTCAGCCACAAGTGCCAATATAGAAATTGAAAGGGACCTGCCTGTGGCTTTGGGCCTGGGACGCATTACGGGCTCCTCCAGCATTGAAACTTTGGTACGTGTGGGCATAGAGAAGGAGCATGGTCTCAGGTATGTATTAACCCAGTTATCTCCATTTTATGTGTTACCAATTTGGACATTTTTTTAACAGTCCCGACTCGAAGATGGTGGTGCTGCACGACTTTACACCTTGCGTGGATGACGAACTGGAAGTGAAACGTGGACAATTAGTGAATATATTGTATCGTGAAAATGATTGGGTCTATGTTATTGGTCAGGATTCGCGACAGGAGGGCTTTATACCCTTCTCCTATTGTGCTCCCTACAATACCCAATTGGCTGAGTTGGCTATTAAAAAGAAACTTCCCAGGGATCAGGGTCCAGAGCAGCCGCATGATGAGAATATGCCTTTGCTAAGTGCTGACAATAAGCTGGATGTGTTAGTGGATGAAGCCATTATAGAGAATATGGAAAACAACTTAATGGTAGAGCCAGAGTGTACGCCCTTTGTCAAGGAACCCTCTGGGAGGTGTATAGTCCTTTACACCTTTATAGCACGCGATGAGAACGATTTGTCTGTGGAGCGTGGAGAATTTGTGACTGTCTTAAATCGTGAGGATCCGGATTGGTTTTGGATAATGCGCAGCGATGGTCAAGAAGGATTTGTGCCAGCCAATTTTATATATCCAGCGGACAGTGTGCGTGTAATCCAGCAACAACAGCAGCAGCAACAACAGCCGAAGGCTGCACCTCTAAATGAAAGCCAAGTGCAACAGCATCAGGCCAATTTGAATAATCTGGACACTATACTACAAACAAATGGGCAGCAGGGAGCCCAACCAACACCACCACAACAACAGCAGCTGGGTCTAGGCACTGAGTTGGTTATGCTTTACGATTACAAGGCACAGGCACCTGATGATCTATCCGTAAGACGGGGGGATTGGATTTATGCTGATCTTAATAATCAAACAGTGGATGGTTGGCTCTGGGCTTATGCACCCAAAACACGTAAATACGGATTCATACCCAAGGCCTATGCCCGACCTCCGGCCATGACCAGCCTGTAAATTAATGACCAATATCAAAATTAAGTTTTAGTTTTAATGTTTAATAATAAAATATTGCTTTTAGACCTAGAAATAAACTTTCATTCCATGGGTAATTATCAAAAAACAGAATATCAAAAATTATGGTAAATTTTTGGACATATTTCTAACTACTTAGACAAGAAATACTAAAGCACTTGGGGATATGCACTTGGTAATGATGAATGTGATATGTCCACCTTTTGGCGTGGGTGTAGCACTATATGCTCAGCATAATAAGATACACACACATTCCTGTTCCTATTGAGGAGCTAGGCTGGCGTTGGCTGATGAGCAATGCGAGCAATTTAGTTCCACATTTCTGTAAGGGTTGGAATAGATTAGAGAATGAGGATGGGATGGATTAGCTAAACTCACTTCAGGGCCTCTTTCAGCTGCTCCTTTTCGCTCAGCTCCTCGCGTAATTTCTGCTGCAAACTCAATATGAGATCGTTTTTATTCTGTATCTGCAGCTTCAAGTGGGTAATGGTTTCCTCTTGTGCCTCGAAAATAGCCTAGATTAGAAAAATTTACTACTTAAACTCAATCGTTAATCTTCACTCCTACCCGACACTCCTCCATGGATTCCGAATACGAGGGCGGCTCATCCAGACAAAAGAATTCTCGCACCAATTTGCATTTACGCATTTCCTCTTTGGCCATCACCGAGTTGACAAATATTTGCAGACCCTGCACTCGATTATCCAAAAAGACTGCATTAAAATTGTCACCAAACAGCTTCTTGCGTGGCAGCATCAGCGTAATGTGTGGAAAGGCCTGCTTCAACTTGCCATTGAGACGCACAAAATCGGTATAGCGACGCATTACCAGCCAACAGTCATTCGTTTCGGGATTCTCCACACGCAACTTGTAGACAGTAAAGCGGGCTCGCTCTTCCATTACCTCATAGCCCACAATGGGTACACGTAGCACAGCATTGGGATCCACAGGGGCTGCAGAGCCTGATGATAGCGTCATTTGGCTGGCAAACAGGGAGCCAGTACGTCTGGAATAGGCCCCACCACTTGACTGACTAAAGCCCATGCTGCTTTCGCTCAGACGGCGGGGATAATGCGGATGCTGTTCACCTAATCCATACGAGGATTGTGTCAGATCGCGATGTGAACGTGCTCCCCCTAGCATACTGCTTTTTCTGTTGGAATCGTAGTTATGTGATTTAATGCTTTGCAGACACACTTCTGATTTGGCCGTCAGTAAAACCGTTTGGCTACTAACATCCCCCTCAGATTTGCTGCGCAAACTTGGCAAAGCCCTAATGCCCACACCGTGTCTGAGGTCAGGACTCGACTGTGTGCGACGGCCGCTTATAAATAGTTTTTGCTTGACTCCGTTTGAATTGGGGCTTGTTCTAGTTATTTTAGTTAATGGACGCTTGGATGACGTAGTTGTTGTTGCTGCTGCTGCTGCCGAGCTGGCTTTCTTAAATAGAGTTGTTGTTGTTGTGCTTGCTGTTGTTCTCACTGCTTGGTTAATGCCACTATTGCCTGATCCTGTTTCCCGCTTTCTCAATGCACGCAGTGACATTGCTTTATGAAATTCGAATGTATTTATCTTTGCGCTTTTGTTTAAAACAAAACATATAAAGCAATAATGTTAAATAGTGGTAACGGTAAATAACAATAATGGTATTTGGTCTTTACAGTGTGGCCAAACTAGGCAAACCCTAATTCATGTAACTGCTACTCGCAATGACAATGATGTGTTCACTGTGACTTACTGCAAATTATCATAAATGAAATACTTAAACTTAATTATTATTATAGAAATCTCTAGAGTTTTTTGTACAAGTTGTAGCTTTTCGAACTAGAGCTGTTTAACTTTATAAGTGGAGCTACTGAAATATTCTCTGGGGCTAGATCAGATCAGAAATGTTAAGCTTTTGAAATCGACAGTTTAAAGCCAAGTAGATTTTAATGGTACTCAGGTCTGCTCCCATTTCCGAATCGTTTTCATTAGAATCTTCCCTTTTCCGACTGAAATAAAAATCCATTTTCTTTTCGAATGAATGTTCGAATCGTTTTCGAACCACAATTCAGCTGAACGTTCACCTAAACCATTTTAATCCTTTTGGTTTTCGTCTACATGCAGTTTTTGAGGGACAATTTAAAAAAAAAATAATTTTTAATCAAATTGTAAGCTCAAAATATTTATGGATACTTTATTTTTGGGATTTTTTAGGTGGCTCTAGGTCAACCAATAAAAAACAGATCACTATCCACTATCCATAACAACATTTATTTATGTATACTTCAAAATCTTCACAAAATTTGTCTTCTAAGAATATAAATAATTGATGGACGAGATGTATAACCGTTGATATGAAAATTGTTAATTACTTTTCATTTTACTGACTCAAAAGCAAAATTTTTTAAACCGAATAACTTCACCTTTTTTCGGAAACGGCAGCAGCTACCAATTTTGATTCCGCATGATCTGATCGAAAACGGAAAAAGACCTAATTTGTTTCCATATAATCTAGGCAAATGCCTTATACCAAGAAGTACAATAAGATTTAACGTTAACTCTTCGAAAGTTTGCCTTTTAAAAGGTTTTTTGATAGGTGACATGACAAAACGCCCACGGACTTAAGGGCCATATGAAAAATTTCGCTACTTTGAAATATAACTCAGAATTTTTTTGGGCCTTTGGATCGGACTTTATGTCCCATGGGTGTAATGTCCGTCTTCAAATTTAAATGACATTAAATACACTGTGCAGCGGTGCCTCTATTTTGGTTTCTTTTATCATACTATATTTCCTTATAATTTATTCTTTTCTTTATAGTTGGCATTGCTAAAATATTTACTTGTTGCTTTAAAAAATGTATCAGTTCACAGTGACTGCCTAAAGAACGCTCATCTCTATGTAAAATAGGGCCCCACTAATACTTATTTATATAATAACGTGCTAGGGTCACACTGCAGCAACCGCTGTTGATGTTTTTCTTATTTTTTAGCCATGTGTTCCAATGTGGAAGAAATTAGCTTTGGCCGGACGGATGAGCACAGTGAAACTCTGGAGGTGCTCCAACATATAGTTAGTCTCAACCTGCCCGAAAATGTAGAAGAAATCACTGCCCTTTTAAAAAAAGTACGCCTCCTGCTTACCATGAGCCGCTCCAGTCAGTCGACGCTCGCCCAGCATACGAAATTTGCCAATTTTATACAAAATGTGGCTCTTAATTGCAAAATGCGAGTTGAACAACCCTTTCTACACCTTATCACACTGCAAGTGTTGGCCAACAGCGTGGTAAATAATTCAGAATCACAGCAGCTAATCTGGTCTAGACATGGAGCAAACATAGCCGAGCAATCATACCTGGAGCCTTTGGGTCAGAGCAATAATATTTTGCTTATGATCATGTATAATATATATTTAAGCGATTGTGGTTTAATTGCTGACCATTTAGCTTTGCAGACTTGTTTGAGACTCTGGTTAACCATCCAATCCAGCCAATGTCAAGGGAATTTTGAGTATTTGCATTTTTTCCTGGAACATTTTCTAGTAAAAAACGGACGTGGTTGTGTGGCCTGCTATCAGAAGTTGTCTACCGAAGAGCGCATAGCATTTCTGGACTATGTGGCTCACTATTTGAGGGAAAACAGTCCCAATGGGGATTTAACCACATTTCTACTTCAACATTTTGCCAAGGAGTTTCGTTTAAAGTCTGATTGTCTACTGAGGGACACACTTAAACTGAAACATGAACTGCATCCACGTGAAGTACACAATCTGTTAAGGATTTTGGCCAGTGCCAGTGGGTCGGAGAAGTATGGCCAAGTCTATAAGGAAGATCAATCCTTGTTTATTAATGTCAGCAGCCTGTTGCGTTGTGTGGTGGAGGCCAGTAAAAAACCTGATGGTGGAGGACTAGATAAACCCATGACTAAGCTGGAAGAGGTGGCTCTCAGCTCCAATATAGATAAGGAATATGAACAAAGGGTGTCGTATGAACTGAAAACGCTATTGGTGCGTTGTGCTGCCAATTTGTTGTATGAGAATAAAGCCAATAAGGGCTATGCGGTGGACACACAATTAATGGCCACTTTGCTAGAGTGCACCACCATGGATGCCAGAAATCCTTGTAAGTAAATATAATAAAAGAAAGAAAATGGATTTTAAAATGATTTCATTTGTTCTAGTGATGCGCGAGTGGAGCATTTTGGCCATACGCAATGCCTGCATCAATTGTCCGGAAGCCCAACAAATTATTGCTGGCCTCACCCAACAGGGTCAGGCCCCAAATGATATTCTCAGTGAACTAAATCTGGAAATGGGAGCCTTACGCATCACGGACAGAGCCAACACAACCACTGACCGACCAACAAGTGGTTAAATGTTTCTCACACAACGTCATCCCCATCGCCCCTTTGGCCAAACGATGCGCTAATGGGCATGCCAAAAAATGTTGTCGTTTAATGGTGGGATATAAAAATAGCTGCCCATGTACCATGAGAGATTGGAGAGCGGGCGAGAGAGATGCCTAAATACAACAATTTCTAAATTTATGCACGCATTTTGCTTCACCAGAGAGTTGAGTTTTTTTATGGCGCAATTAAAAAACAATGACGTCTACCCAACCCCAACACCAGGCGCCGATTGTGCTGCAGGTGGCAGCATGGTGGGCAGTGCCCAAAGATATATATTATGTTTATGCTGAGTTAGCCAGACATTTGTTTTAGCAGCTGTTGCTGCTGCCGCCGCCGCCGCCAGTGCCTGAAGTAGTCCGTCCGAGTCAGTCAGTCTGTGCTCTGCATTAGCCAGCAGCAGTCAACGGGATCTGGACGCTTTTCGGTTTGTTTTGAAATCGTTTCGTCGTCGTGGTCTTTCTTTCGCTTCGGACGTGCAGTAAAAATAAATCAAAATATTAGTTTGTAAAATTCTTCATCTAGACCTGCGCGCCAGCTCATAAAAATTGGAATATAAACACACACAAAGCACAAGAAGCTGCATCTATTAAGTTGGTTGTGGAACGTTGTGCAGCTTTAATGGTAAACATTCCCAACACCCAAGATCCTGCTGCACTTATATAATCGTTAATCAAACCACGTTGGACCCGTGTCATTGGCATAATTTATGTGAAAGCATTAATTAAAAATACATTTTCGAAAACAAAAGGCAAACAAATAGCCCAAGAATATATATGTATAGATGTGTGTGGGGCAACTTTGTATATTTTTGAAACCGAAGGAAAAAATCACAAAAATTTCTCATGTCAAAAAGTGTCAATATACGACTGCAGAGCGTTCAGTTAAAGACAATTAGTTGGGAAACATTGATGCTTTGTCTAAAGATTTCTATTCGGACACACATAGACATCTAGGTTGGTAGGTATATACGTGGGTTGTCGTATCCTCTAGCCTAGGGCTATCTCTGTCCTCTCAGATACACGAATTGCCAACCATTTCATATGTGACCCGACGAGGTTTACGTCCAGCCTTCGAATGGCCTTACACCACTAATCTAAAAACCAACCCTCGTACACCATGTATATATATAGCAGGGGCACAGCTTGATAACCATACAATTTGGCTAAAAATAAGATAAATTTGTTTAAAACTAAAGGCAAGAGCAAACTAGACGTGCAAAAAATGTAAAGAAAACAACACATCAAATAAGAATAAAACAAAAAACCCAAGAAACACAAAAAACTGGCACACACACGCTGTAACACCAAACTTTCCCCCAAAAAAACCAAATGACGCACTTCACCCGTCAATGACGTAAATGAAACTCCCTCCCCAAGTGCAATGCAGTTGCTGGTGCATTCTCCTCTTTTTTTAAAAATAAACCACGGAAGTGATCGCCCACAGACCGAAGTTGGAGTGGGAAGCAAAAGGAAAAATTTTCAAAGAAAACTTTTGAAAAAAAAATCTATGTTTTTTTTGTATAATTATTTTTGACATGTGCCTCAGGGTATCTAGTAACTAAAATATATACAATTCCCGAAATAAATGTTGAAGTTTTTTTTTATAGAATTTGAACAGTCCAGAGGAGGCTGCAAACCTCCGAAAAATCGGGAAGGGTTCACTCCGGGGCTCGAACCCGCGAAACTTTTTGGGTTCGGGTTCACGGAGCGGGTTCAGAAGGTCGCTGAACCTAGGTTCGGTTTCGATCCGGGGTTCATGAATAATGTTGTTCTTTGCTTATTCAGCAAACATGTACGTAAGTTAAAACAAATTTAGTGCCAATTTCCCTTATTCCAGATAGCTGCTATGTTTCAGATCTAATTTAGTCTATATCACTTATGGCTCTATATAGAAGATGAGAAATCGGCCCTAAAACATTTTATATATATATAGAAGTTCAGAGGCTTGGATCATCCGACTTTATAGTAGGCTCCAGGTCAATAAACCAAGGACCAATGAGTATTAGAGATAAAATGTACACTGCCTTTTAATCTTTAGTGATGATAATCAATAGTCCGCATTGAGATTCTTATTCTCCGTAAAGCTGAGTTCCCCAGCAATAGCCCCGGGAGCACGAACTTACTTGCCGAATGCTTTCCGAAGTAATACTTCATTGTGTATTAGAGAGAGACATAGTCACGTTTTAGCGCTCTCGCCTTGGGAGCCCTGCCGTAAAGCATATCACAGTTAGAGCGAGACGGGGTGTATTCCCAAGTGCACTTAGAGAGCGCAAGTGACAGCGGACACCTGACTGATTTTTGACAGAAGCGGTGTCGACTGCGCAACCGTTAGGTCTTTTAAAATACTACCTTTTAAAACAAGACACACACACGACACAAAGGAGGATGGTAGACTGAACAGATGTTCTTTAGAACCTCCCGGCTCTATTATAAACAGGCTTTGCATATCTTTTGCAAGTTGACAGAGGCCATTGCTATAACTATTTGTGAACACACAAGTGAAAAAGCTGACTGGAGCTGAAACTCCAAATTGACAGAAGACTTTGTGGGTTATTGTGCACCTTCTTCTTTCTGTCCTTATTTATTTATTTATGTACCTAATATTTGTTCTTTGTGCTAGAATTACAGGACTTATTTAAAAGCAATAATCACTATGACGATCACGGAGACAATAGTCGATTGGAATAATAAAGTATTTTTAAAGATATTCCATTTAAAAATTATACAATGAAGCAAAATGTTTCTTTGTAAGCTGTTTTTATTCCAAGGCTTAAAAATATTGGAAAATGGCAACCTTAACTTTTATAGCAGCTAGAGAAATTGTAAAAGATCATGTTGTTTGAACCGAACCCTTTTCTACTTTTTTTTTGCTCCACTTTAAGTTGGGGTTCGGGAAGAAAAAATTGTTCTGGTTCGTTTCGGACTTCCCAAAAATTCCGGAGTCTCCGACTCCGAAGCGGTTTAGCTCCAAAATGGTTTGCAGCCCTGCTTTAAATAAATAATTATGTTAGTTTTCAAACGATCCAAAATCATTTTAATTATAATCTGAGCATCCTTTGCAATTCGGATCAATGTTAACATTCGGTCGGCAAACAGGTTTTGACCCAAACTGATTTAGAACCAGAACCGTAAGCCGAAACACTTGTAAAAACAAAAAACACTTCAGCTTAAGGGCCTATACTCAGATAAGATAAATTTTTAGTTTGCTACGATATTTCACATGAATAGAACACCTTTTCATAATCATTCAGATTTCAAAGCCATTTAAAACTGTTTCTATTCATGTGAAATATCGTAGCAAACTAAAAATTTATCTTATCTGAGGATAGGCCTTAACAACAGAAAACGTTTCGCAATTTAAACTTACATGAACAGAACGCATGTCGAAGCTGAGACCAAGAGAGCAGAAAGCAGTCAATTGCTCGCCATTTTTTAAAGCGAATTCAGCAAATTCACAGCGCTTTATTTTCGCACACCGATACACATCTCGCTGGCCATCGCTGGTCTAGGGGTCTGGTTCGAGGCTTGGTTTATAACCTTTAGAATTGATAAAACATTTTCGATGCTATTTTTGGTAAATATCACATATAATGCAGTTTGTGTACAAATCAAATAAGATAAGCAGTTGTCCGTTGTCTGAAATCAAGACTTCTCTGCTTTGCTTTTCTCGTAATTCTACAACCTTCTGTAAAAGCATTCGAAGTGAAAAAGAGAAGGAGACGTTATCGCAACACTTCTAAGACACAGTCTATTGTTAGGAAATACCAGGTTGGAATTTTTTAAGCGCAGGTTTTGTCTCAAACCCTGGACCGGTCCAAATTTTACCTAAATTTAAGAGAATAACATTACAGAATTTTAGGCAAAACTTGTTTTAAGGGCCTTTTAACTAAGACTCCTGTTGTTGCTACTGTGTATCAGCTTGGTTTTGGTACACGGTTTGGTTGTTGACTGTTTCTTTTTATTTAATGACTCAATCGTAGAACAACTTATTCAATATGGCCGCCTTTCTACTAATGATTGGCCTGTTCGTTCTCGAGACTGTGTCTTGCTCTACTCGACACCCGAAAATTAAGTCTTTGAACACTGGAACATTTCTCATTGTATGAGGTGCGCACTTCGATCGATGAGTGGCTAGAGATACTTCGTCCGTTTCGAATAAGTTGTTCTACGACTTATAGCCATTTAGTGATTACATAAAAAGAACAAAAATGTTTTTTTAAATATTTGAGCGTTTTCTTATTTTAGCCAAAAAACCGTTTACCAAAACAATTGCGAGAACTTGTTATGTAAAGTGGGACAAGCTTAAAGCACAGAGCTTAGTTTAAATTAATCATTAGTTTTTCTTTCATCAATACTTTCTCTTTGGCTGGAAAATAGAGAAGAGTGCAAAATGCGTGCTAAATTTATGCTTCTGTTGTAGGAACACCTAATAAAATCGTCTACCGATTTAATAGTTGTCACTTAATTGTGTTCTTGTCCCTTAGCTAAACTGTCCATTTCATTTTCATCAGTAGATAAGCATGGTACAGAATCATTGATGCTTTCAAATATTAGTTAATTTTAAGGATTATTTAATTCAGAAATATGGTTATAAGCAAGCTGTTTTGGTTCTAAACTTAAAATTATTTGGTTTCTTGTATTGAATTGAAAATGTTTTCTAATTTTCTAAGCACTTTTTAAATATGTACGAGGATCAAGAATAATCTTTTTGCTTCCATTCACGTATATTGGAAACTGAAAAGTAAAAACATTTAAATCAAGTAAAAAGAAAAGGCAATGGAAGGCTATTTATAAACAAAACTCTATTCAATTTTATTTTTTTTGCAGTGGTTCAGGTTCGCTTCGCACTTCCTAAAAATCCTAAAGTATTTGATTTCGGAGCGGTTTGCAGACCTTTTTCTTATTGCCTATTATATTAAAAACCAGAAAGGCAAAGCTAACTTCGTCTGTGCCGAAGTTTTGATACACTTGAAAACGCTTGTCTCAACGGTTAGATCAGCTTAAAAACATTGAATATTACCCATGACCCTGATTGAGAGCGGCAATATTGAGGAAAAAGCAGTAGCCATCCGATCCGGTCGGTTCCGACATATTAGCAGCGTGCAGACAAAAAAAGACTGTGTGCAAAATTTCAGCTCGATAGCTTCAAGGATAGCTGAGGGACTAGTTCGCGTAGAAACAGACAGACGGACGTACGGACAAAGCTTAATCGACTCAGCTCGTCACGCTGATCAAGAATATATATACTTTATGTGGTCGGAGATGATTCCTTCTATGCATTGCAAACTTCTGGGCAAAATTATAATACACTTTTCACGTGTATAATAAAAATCCATTGTAGCAGATAACAAATATTTTACATTTCAAAATATTTTGATTTTGTTGAACAGACCCGAAAGTTTAGTTTAGGAACAGGTTTATTTTTCATAAATTTTCTCAATTTAAAGTTTGGTTCGGAGTTTCAAAAAAGACGGAACATCGTGTTGAAGTCCTGACCAAACCACCTAAAATATTCGGTGAAGCTACCTTCCAATTTTAAAGACCAGGCAATTATAGAAACCTTGTATAGGACAACACCACGACTACAGTTGATGAATAAAACAAAATGGTGTACACAGATCTAAAAGCATCTATTCGTGATTAAATGGAAATCAAAATGTTTATTTTTTGATAGAGTGGGTTGGGAATTTTCATACCTGCTTGAAATGAAAAGTCATTCAGTGTCCATTTTCACTCTTGGGGGGTTAATATACTGCGACATTTTTCTGTGGATTTTCCCCAGAGCATTATGAAGACATTTTATAGTCTGCTCTTTAGAACAAAGCAAATAATGTAAAAATAACACAACTTTTCCTCATACACATGCCTGAAATTATATGGCACTTTTGCACGCACACACACACTCCCCCCACCTCCCATTCCGCCCACACTCACCTAATGCCAGCCAAATAATTTTTCCCCGAGAGAAAATAAGGAGGAAAATAAATGCGAGATAATTTCAAAGAATTTTTTTGTCATTCATTTTCGGTGCGCTTTCACTAATTTGCTTAATTTCTGTCAGAAAAATGGGGAAAACGGTTTTTGAATATGGGAATTTTGGGTTGGCAAAGCAACGCCACATGTAAATAAATTAAATGGTCTTCCATATCAGCATAATTAATGATCCGTCATCAAATGGAAAGACCAGACAAATGAATTTGTTTTTTTTGGGGGTAACAAATTTTGTTTTAATTACGAAAGTTAAGTACATTGCCGGATGATGATTTTTATACCCTGTATTGAAGATAAACAAAATGGATTAGAGATTTGGATTTATTCAAAGATTCGTTTCTTAATCGCGGAACAGGATAGGAAACGAACTCTTAACCCAATTAATTTTCTTATTCTAAAATTTGTAAGCTAGTGTTAAAAATGTGTGTTGTATGTAAATGACTTCATACGCCTCTTTTATTTTTCTTCTTCAGGAACGTGCCCTGTCCCATGTGCGTGTGGATTACCCATTGTCATTGTTCAGAGAGGAGAAGCGCAAACATTTGCCATAAAAAGAGCGTAAACTTGATATAGAAAGGGCGGGCAAAATGAAGCGTGATGTCTCCACATCGACTATTGGCCGGGACGAGGCACGTCGTCCGCTCATGGAGGCCTATATGTTTCAACGGCGTGTTCTGCTGGGCTGCAGTTTGTTAATGGTCGTCTCCCTACTCATCTGGATAGTGGCCATAGCCACAGATCATTGGATTATCATATCGGGAGGAAAAGGTAAGCTTCATGCAAAGTCAATCTCCCTGTGGCTGTGGCTTATTTTTCGTTCATTTCAACCAACAGGCATCTTTATACCCGAGTCCCGACGTTTCTTTATGTCTTCCCATTCGGGTTTATGGAGACATTGTCGTAATACCATAGTACCGAATGCCGTACCTAATGCCCAGGTAGTAAGAAATTTCACTTCCATGTCCTATACCACCCAATCGAACATCAATGAAGCCAAACGGAACCTGTCGCAAATGGAGTTTGTTCGTGCCTTTGCCTTGGAAACGTTATCGGGCACCAATGAGTTCTCAGAGGCGGCACGTCGTCGCATGTTTGCCCACTGGGCACGCGGCGAGGAGCAGGACTTTCAAACATTTCGCAGTGCCTTTCATCAGCTGATCATGTCCACCGAGGCCAGTCAAAGGGAATTCAATGCCACGGCCACTAAACCGATTCAAATTAATCCCTTGGAAGTAAATGAAGCTATAACGAAGCAAATTTTCGGTTCGGCCCTGCAACGGGTCAAGTATAATAACACCTGGTCCTACTATGTCATACCAGAGGTGGCTCAGCAGGCCATCTTTAGCAATTGGACGGATTATCCGCTGGTGGTGCGGCTCCTAGGAACGTATATACGGGATATAGGCATACCTGCCTATGTGCTGAATAATGATCGTGTGATTATGGTTCTGGTGCCACCAATACCACCTAAAAAGGGTGGTTCGACTGCCTACTACAGCTATATACCCAATCGTAAGTTGTTACTGATCTTCATTTTGAAATATCTTTGATGTAGGGGGAGAGATGGGAATGGGAAGGGTAAGATTTTCCAATCCATTTCCATTTTTTATACAAGGAGTCACGCGGGGATCGTGCAATATTTGGTTAATTTGTTATGCGCTCATCTCTAAGTTTCTCTCTCTCTCTTTCTCTGACTTAGAGTATAACAGTGAGAAGAGATTGATTTGAACATTGGGGACGGAAACGAATAAAATAGCAAATTTGGGTTCGGGATCGCTGCCATTCTTTAGTATAACCTCCATATCCTTTCTTTCTTTTTCCCCTAGAGCGTTGCAAGTATATAGACATGTTCCCCAACTCAAATACGCTGCGCAGTGAGCCCGGATTTGATGATGAATTAATGGGTAAATATTATTCTCTTGCCACCGGCGGATTAAACAGTGTGTAATGGGCAGTGGCTTGGTATTCTCTTGCAGATTACATTCGCACGCAGGCATCCTTTGCCTGCATTACACTCTTCGTCATGAGCCTGGGTGCCGTCTTCTCCTTCTACACGTTCATGAACCCACGCTATATGTTCAAACGTCTGGCGGGTGGTATTCATCTGGTAGCTGCCTCCACCGCATTGGTTGTAATTCAGGTGCTGTTCTCCTCCATTGACTATACGAGAGAACATTTGTTTTATGCCTATCCCGATGGAGCTGAATTAACGTATGCATAAATTGGGTTTAATTCTTTACTTTTGTGTGATTCTCTTTGAATATTGTTCAACAGCTACGGCTATGGCGTCTATTTGGCCTGGTTTACATTTGTGGACAACATATTCTGCGGTCTTATGTTCCTATGGTACTCTGGCAAGAAGAAGGGTGCCAAAGCGCCCAATGATGAAGTTGCCATGGCCGATGAGCCCACCATAATGGGCAGATGATGGAAGATTTTCGATGAGGATGAGGCGAGCGAGCGACCAAAGACCAAAAAAAGCAATCAAAATCCACTTAGGTACACGTTTGAGTTGCTACATTCATTTCACATTTGTTATTTGTTATATTTTCTTTAATATATGTATATTTAAGATGAAAATTGAATAAAAAAAATTACACATATTGGATTTACGTTGCTTGAGAAATTGAACTCTAACGGACAATTGGCCTTTTGGGCCGCTAATGAACTGGATTACAACAATCGATACTATATCGATATGACGATATTTTTCCCATCCCTATTATTTCATTCTGTTTATCATTGGAACAGCTGCCATGGATGCGGATATCTTTACCACCCACACCAAGCAGCTAAGTGCAACTGAAATGCACTTGCTAGAGGAGCAAAACAAACGTCTGGTTCCGGAATTTAAGGCCAATCGTTTGGAAGTCGATGCTCAACGCCACTGGGACATTTTCTATAAACGTAACGAGACACGTTTTTTCAAGGACCGTCATTGGACCACCAGGGAGTTTCAAGAACTGCTTGCCGATGGACAAGAGACTGGCTTAAGGCGGCGCCTGCTGCTGGAAGTGGGATGCGGGGTATTAATGACTCCAATACTAATTGCTCAGCTCTTAATTCTTTTGCATATTTCAGGTGGGCAATTTGGTTTTTCCTTTGCTGGAGGAACAACTAAAGCAAGAGTCGAATATGAATTCAGGTTTCTACTTCTATGCCTGCGACTTTTCACCGCGAGCAGTGGACTTTGTGCGTGCCCATGCTTTATACAATCCTGATAATATTTTGGCCTTTCAGTGCGATATTACCACAACGCAGGTGCACGATCATATCACCACCGGAAGCCTGGATGTAATCACCCTGATCTTTGTGCTTTCGGCCATACATCCACAAAAGTTTAAACAGGTGGTGGAGAATCTTTACAAGTTGCTAAAGCCAGGGGGTTTAGTGCTATTTCGAGATTATGGCCTGTACGATATGGCTCAGTTGAGATTCAAACCGGGCAACAAGATAGCTGAGAATCTGTACATGCGTCAAGATGGCACACGTAGCTATTACTTTGCCCAAGAGGAACTGGCTCAGTTATTTACTGAGCAGGGTTTTGAGGTTATCTGCAATGAGTATGTTCATCGACGTACTCTGAATGTGAAGGAGGGAATTGATGTGCCACGCATATTTTTGCAGGGCAAGTTTAGGAAGAGCTAGTCTATAAATAGTTTTATACTATTGTAAGGAGGTTGTTTACTTGTTTCAGAAATTTTCTACCTCATAAACCAGAATTAGTAGGAGCAAACTTTGCAATTGTACGGCACAGGCGTAGAAAACTTTGCCTTCGGGTTATTATTTTTAACCACAGGTTAGCTAGCATTTGGACAGAAAATATGTTTAGTTCTAGATACTTTAATTTAGAATTATTAAAGAATGTAATTGTGAAATTGTTTTCAATTATATAAAAATGATTCTGACGACCTTAAATCAGGGCTGTAAACCGGTTTAAAGTTGAATTTTTGAAAAGTCCGAACCGAACCTGAACCGGAGGCCTTAAGAATGGTGAACAACAAGAATTCGTGATGCTTTACCATGTTTATCTTGTGATAAGGAAAGAAAAGAAAAGAAAAGAAATCTTTAAGCATTAAAGTTTTGGAAAAACGATCTTTGTAATTAACCTTTCAATGTCGCATTTGTTGTATTAGCTGTTATAGTCATAGCAATGCTGGCATGAGATGGCCTTTCAACTTTCAGAAGATAGATAAAGCCTGCTGATGAAAAAGCGTCAGTTTCTTGAACCAGCTGTACAGTGGACCCCTCTTCTTTGTGCTGTGTGTGTGTGTCTTGATCTAAAAGTTATGAAAAACGTAAATTTCGAATATATAGATTGAACGTCTGTCAGAAATTAGTCAGCTGATTGCTCTCACTTACGTTTTGTGGAATATGTCCGTCTCGCTTGAACCACTGTGATTTCCGATGCGAAATCTTTCTATGGATGAATCTCAATGCAGACTATTTTATCTCTATTATTCATTGCTACATGATATATCGACCTGAACATAGAATCAGCGACCTTCTGAACCCGCTCCGTGAACCCCTGTCGATTTTTATGAGGTTTGCAGCGCTGCTAAATACTTTCAGGCAGTCAACTTGATTGTCATAAGATTCTAATAAAATATTCTAGCATCATTTACATTCGAAATCCTCCTTTAATATTCAAGATGAAGCTGATGTTAAGAGAATATTCGTTATCAAGTTTATTAATTATCAAAAAAGCATGATTTTTGATGCTCATACCTTTACCTTGGTACAGAAAAATTATGGGCATATGACTTCACAGCTTCTTGCTGGTTTTGTTGTTCCCACCAGCAGGATCCGCCATACGAAATCCGTGTATTAGACGACTCGTTTGGGTATGGATGATCTTTGGTTGAGCTAACTCCACGTAAATTTCATTGAGCCTGCAACATTGGGAGAGCTGAAGAAGCAGAGAATCCACACATGTAATATCAACGCCGCGCTCAACATTTTTTCGTGTTGAACCCCTAGGAAGAGGCAGTGAACTTCCGCCTAATCCCCTTTGTCGCTTGGGTCCAAAGATTTATGTTTAATATGGTATTCGAAACCGTATACAGAGAGTATCTGTTCAAGTTACCATAGTTTCAATGTAGTTCATTTTCCAATTTCCAGATAGATCGTTTTGTATAGGGTTTTAATTCCTTCAAATCCCGGACATTTCTATGATATCTTCCAACTGCCTCTGTATAGAGTGCTTCGTATATATACATATATATTGTATATAGGTTTTATTTGAAATCAATAACATGGTTTTAGATCAACGTTCAATAAATATTCTTGTATATGTGTGTATGTATAAGTTTACATATGTAAGTGGACACAAAATCAAAGGTTAAATTCAATTCAATGCAAGTCCGGGGTCCTGCTTCCTCCCTCGCCCCCCCAGCTATGGACTTAAACCTAACCGACAACAATTAGTTACATTAATTAAAGAGGGGAAAATTCAACAGGTTCCTGACTTTGTTCATCAGTTAATACGTATAATGCTCCATCATTACATATATACTTGAAATTTGGCTAATTTATTTGCACCATTCCCTTTGCCTCACCCCTCGCTCCCTACTCCAATCCGTGACCATGCTCATTGCTTTGGCTGTGTCCCAGGGGCGCCAGCTCAATGCTGGAATCAAAACTCTTGGTCAGCATATCGCTACTGGTAATGGAATTTGTATTGCTGCTGATGGTGGGCAGAGCCGTGGCGGGAGTGCCATCATTGAGATCGCTATCCACACTGAAGCTGTTGCTGCCGCCGCCGCCATTCTCGTTAATCAGCGAAAGCGTTTGCAGGGGCATTAAATCCGAGGCGGAATTGGAGGTGGGTTGCTGCTGCTGCTCCACAGTGCTCCCAAGGCATCCGATTGCAGCTGGAGCAGCGAGTTCCGCTGCGTGTGCTTATCAAATTTGCGTTGCGGTGGTTTGGGCGGTTCCTTGTCTTTTTCCTTCTCCTTATCCTTGGACTTTTTGAAGCCTGCTATGAGAGCTTTGTGGGCCTGCGCCTTAATGCCCTCCATACTGGGCCTGATGATGGAAGTGCGCGTGCCCGACGAACTCTCTTTGGTAGAGGGCTCCGTTTCCTCGGTGACACTGGCCAACTGCTGCTGTTGCGGTGCCTGTGGCATGGTAAGATCCTGCACTTGTATGGGTATGTCATCGGGCAGCTTTTTCGTACGGAATGAGGCGTTTGTGATCATGGATTTCGAGACGGAAGTCGTTACGGTATTGGTGGCTGGGGTTAGGGCCACGCTCAAGCCCATGGGTCCATCGTTGGGCTGGCCCGAGGGATTGGCATGCAGGGAATTACGCACTGCGCTGGTAACTAGAATCAGTTCCGTGTACAACTCATAACTGGCCCGATTGTGTATATCCTCCAGCGTCTGGATGGCAATGGTGCCATATCCATTGAACATGGCAAAATAAATGGCGTGCACCAGTTCAATTAGAAACGGAGAGGTAAGCGGAATGCGGGGTGAGGA
The DNA here is from genome assembly GCA_018904275.1 of Lordiphosa clarofinis. Lineage (NCBI taxonomy): Eukaryota > Metazoa > Arthropoda > Insecta > Diptera > Drosophilidae > Lordiphosa > Lordiphosa clarofinis. The sequence goes on along the minus strand of JAEIGQ010000070.1, from coordinate 50,528 downwards.
GGGCTTGGGAAATGTGGTTCCCGTGGTTGGATCAGAGCTAAAAGGATGTTATTTCAGTACGATGGTTCAATCAATCAACTCAAAAGTTCACTCACCCATAGCTCATGCGATGACCATGGCCCGATTTGGTGGTAAATCCCTGGTTGACCAACTGCGAGGTAACCCGGCACAAATGCAGCAACGATGACTTCTGTGTCTGACTCACCTGCTGGTTGTAGCAGAACAGCAAGGCGGTCAGTATACGCATACGATTCTGGGCATTAATAATCTCGATTCGCATATGCGGACCCCATTTCACCTCCCGATTGCAGTTCTCCTCCCAGCGACGCAGATCGGTCATAGGCACATTCTTCATTTCATGGTACACCGAGCTCTGAGCTAGAATGGGCATGCGAAAGGCCACCACCTTTTGACCGCCATCATCAGTGGACACTTCGCCATTGTAAATGCAGATCAGCAGCGTTTCCACCCCCCTCGAAGCCTTCTTGTCGCCCGCCGACACCGCATGCAGGTACGTGTAGATCAAAACAGGGATGAACTGCAGCGGGAACTTGTGCAGTGTCAGCTCTGGCGAGCGATAAAATGACAACAATTGTTGGCAAATATCATGGACAAGCTCCTCATTGCGCTGGCGGTCATTGAAAATTGTGAAAAATGGCCTCGGCAATTTCCGGATCTGTCTCGTGCTCCACCACAAAAGCCTCGCTTTCCGCAGTAGCTGGCTGGTGTTTGGTGCGCTGATAGTCCGCCAGCCAGTCTTTTACCAATTCCGCCATTTGACCTCCAAATGGGAATGGGGGAAACAAATCAAACTTAGTCCAATCTCAACACCTCGACCTGGTCAGCAGAGGCAGCAGCAGCTGGAGGCGCAAGACTGGCGATGCAATTGGAATGTGATTGAGAGGATATATTAATTATGGCGGCGTATTATGTATTAGCAGTGGTTAATTAATTCTCTCTGAATTTTTACCAAATAAACCTTATCTGCGCAGAGCTGCATTGCTGAGCAGCAGCGGAACTAGTTCCAAGCAAATGTATCGTTCATTTTTGCAAGAAGTTTCGGCAACTGAATAATTTTTTATTCAAGCCAGTTTAAAGCTTTTCGAACATAGCCATTATACTAAAGAAATAAATTAAGAGAAGTCTGGCTTTACGTTGTTAAGCTCATATAGAGATATATATTAAATATAATGATTATATATAAATCATTGAACACTGAAAGGGAACTAGCTTGAAAATTCCATCGAGTTTAAATGTTAAAGCTACTAGTTAGTTAATTTTTAATTAATTCTCAAAAATTTTAAGTTAATTTTTCTGTTCGACTATCGCTCGACTATCGGAACCAATTTAAGTGCGCGATAGTCAGACTGGTTCATTTTCGTTAACTCTCCAGCACTGGCTGTAATTGCGCATGCAGCCCTGGTTCAGTGAATCAAATCCAATTTTTTCAGTCTATATATATATGTAAATTGTTTATAATTAGCCATTTTACAACGATTAAATAATGCAGTTTTCTGCCTATTGAAAAGCCAAATAATTCATTTACTACAACAACTCCAAAACAACCACAAAACAAACACCAAATTGGTGCAGAACTGATTTTATAAAGCGGAAGCTAAAAACGACTAGGAAAAACAAAGTGCCAAAAACAAAAACAATTAAAAATCCATTAAGAAATTAGCAATCAAATTTAACTGCAATTATGGGCAACGCGGGCTCAACCGTCCATATGCATCGTGAGCGCCACAAATCGAACGACCTCTCTACTCCAAGTTCTCCCGCACATTTTCGCGACTCGGTGGCAAGCGCGACTGGTGTTGGTGGTGGTGGAGGAGGGGGTGGTGCGGGCGCAGCAGGCGGAGCCATTGGGGGTGGCGCAGCTGGAGCGGGCGGTCAAGCTTTCTCGTTCGATAAAAAACATACAGCAGTCTTAAACGAGGGTTCGTCGCAAGAAGACGAAGACCCGTATTACACGGGAGCGGGCGCGGGTAAAGGTAAACAACGCTCAGCTGATAGCAGCAGCGAAGCAACAGCAATACTACGCAACAGCGGCGGCAGCGAAATGATGGAAAACAATGATGACGAGCAGCAGCTGGCTGGTGGCGATGATGATGAGGATTCGGAACCAAAGAAAACGTCCCTGCCCACGGTATTGCGCTGGGATGGCGGTGGAAAAAATGTCACCATTTCGGGCACCTTCTCCAACTGGAAGCCCATCACAATGGTGCGGAGCCATGGAAATTTTGTCACAATTCTTGACCTGGCCGAGGGTGACCATCAGTATAAATTCTGTGTGGATGGAGAATGGAAGCATGATCCTAAGTTGGTGAGTGTGTGTGTGTGCGTGTGTGTGTAGTGGAAAATCGATATATATACTATATATATGAGGTGATGGGAATGACGCAGTTACACTTACTGAATTTCTCTGTTCTGCTCTGTTTGGGTGTTGTGTAATCGGCGTAAACAAAGCGCCAGAGAGTCTCAAAGTAATCGCTTTAGCGGAAGTGGACTTGCACTTGGTGTATCTCGTTGGGCTTTTCTTCTCTCTTCAATTGGGTTATTTAAAAAGAAATGTAAAATCAACATATGACAGTTTTTTTTATGGTCAATCTACTTACTGAAATGCGTTTAACTTAGCTTTTCTGTGCCACAGAGGAGGTGGACAGGGTTTGGAATCTATAAATATCCTTTCCTGAGTTGATTCTGATACAAATTTATGAATTCTGTTGTATACTGAATCGATTCTGCTTCCAATTTGTAACTCAATCCAATTCTAGTTCTGCCCTCAATATTTTAATTCTATCCTATTTAATCCGTTTCAGCACTTTAGAGATCAGTGGACTTTTAAAACCAGCAAAATTGTTACCTCTATTGAACTCTTTAAATCTATATATATAAACTAAAGTCGAGTTAGTTGGGCGCCAGATTTTTCTGTGCCAGTTATCTGGCAGTCTGTTCGGCCTAGAATATATGGGATTTATGACAGATTTCTTTGAACATATGTATAGGGCAACAGTCAACTGACCCTGCTCTGGCAGGTGTTCGGACTTTTATGAAAGCAACTGACACCTAGCGACTGGCGGGCCTAGACCGTCAAACGGTTGTGATGCCCATACAAGAAGAAGAGAACTGACACCTAAAAATATGGCAGCCTGAAGACCACTTATGTATATCTCAAAAAGTCTGAACGGATCTTTGATATGTTGGATTTGTTTCCGCCACAAATAGTAGAATAGCAAAAATTGCGAAAAGATAAATTTTATATTAATTTTAGAATGTTACCACAAAGACGGTTAAACAGAAGGGTAATCAGAATACCAGAATAACTTGTGTCGATCAAAAAGATGGCAATATCTCAATATTTGCTAAATTTTAAATTGAGTTTAGATTACACAGCCCAACAGTATTTTTGGTGGCTCATTGTATGGTGTCATGGTATCATTGGCTTTGTTCTATCAGCTCTTGTTTCCAAGATATCGCGGAAAACGAAAAAGTCGAATTATGATAATTATCATGAAGTTTTGATAGATGGCAATTTCAATGTGTTTAAAATTACAAAGGGGGCGTAGCAACTCGCGACGGGACAGCTAGTTTGTTATAAAATAGACGCAGAACTGATTAATTAATTGTAAAATGGTGGCATACGGGCATTTCCACAGAAGGACTTCTTTTTAAATTACATTAAAAACAAAAATTAAATTAAATAATATAATGCATATGGGCATTTCCAAAAAAAGTCCACCAGAGCAAAAAATATTAAAGTATTTAAAAACACTCGATCAAATATAAAATTTTCACAGGGAAACAATCAAATTAAACTAGTGTTCAAAGATATTTGAACAGTGCATTTAAAAGACCGCTACCTGCGGCCGCCTCAAGCCGAGGCGCACAAAAATAGAAACTAGAACCTAAAAATTAAAACAACCCCCACGCAGGGACACATCTGTTAGTAATAAGGCATTTCTCTGCTTGGGGTAAAACAAAAAAATGTATAAAAGAGAAAGTACCAACATATTAAAAAACAGTCAGCTTCTATACAAGGAGCTGTTCACTCGCAACATATATGCGTTTTATTATTTAACTAGTGTAAGCTAATCTTACATTTACTAATAACCCAGTTGGATATATTCGGCTTCACGGTTGTGTTAAAACGATTTTTCTAAATTTTTGCATTAAATTTGCTTAATTTTTTGCCAAAAAGTGACTATAGATCAGAGCGGGCAAACAAACGAAACGAAACGTTTCTGAATCGTTTCGTTTCGTTCTTTGCACAGAGCGAAACACAAACAAAACCCAAGAAAAGTAACTGTAAAGCAAAATGACTTCTGTTCAGTTTGCGTTCGTGAACGCAAACTAAACGTAAAGCGAAATGCTCTCATCTTGATTTGCGGACAAAGGGAATCGGAACGATATGCAACGAGCGCGAATAGTTCGGAAACGTTTGCTGCTCTATTTGTATTTGTATTTGTATTGTTGTTGTTTTTTTCTGTTGCTTAATTCTTTGTTTCTCTCAGCTTTGTTGTTGTCGTTCCGAAACGTTTCAAGGCAGTGCAGCATTCGGAAGAACAATATTCCAATCGTTTCGTTTGCGTTCTTCGGCAATATAAAGTTAGTGGTTTCGTTTTCCCTCACTAGAGGTAACAGCTACAAAACAAATGAATCGTTCCTTGGCTTTCGCGAACGGTTCGTTAAACGTTTCGTTTGTTTGCCCGCTCTGCTATAGATTACATGTATTTTCGCTATCTAAAATATTTCTAATGGTACAAAGGGCAAAACAAGAATGTATTAGAAACCATGAGAAACTATGCCAATGCAATTAACTGTAAGTTTTTGCTTCGCATTATAGCAAAAACCAAATAAATATGATGATGGAAAAAATGTCACGTTCGACATGTCACGTATCGACAGAGATAAATATTTTATTACAAAAAATGTACTCAAGATTTCTAAATCAAGTAATATACATTTCAAAGAACTATTCGTTCATAAGATATTAATACTATTTGGGCTTAGTTATTGTGTCAGGTTTTAGTAAAAAACGTATTAAAAATTCGATTTATTTAGCCTTTTTATACCCTTGGAGAGGGTATATTAAAATTGTCCAGATGTTTGTAACGCAGGGAAGGAAGCATCTCCGACCACATAAAGTATATATATTCTTGATCAGCATGACGAGCTGAGTTGATATAGCCATGTCCGTCTGTCCGTCTGTCCGTCTGTCCGTCCGTCTGTCCGTCTGTCCGTCTGTCCGTCTGTCCGTCCGTCCGTCCGTCTGTTTCTATGCTATCTCCTCCGTCAGTTTTAAAGCTATCGTAACCAAACTTTGCACGAAGTCTTTTGGTACAAATACGCTGCACATTTGTCGGAACCGGCCGGATCGGATGACTATAGCATATAGCTGCCATAGGAACGATCGGTTGAAAAACTAGTTTTAGTGAGAAAAACTTTTTTTGTTTTCAATGTTATCGCTCCCAACGCTCGTATTTATAGGTTTTTAGTGATTTCACATAATTTCACCAAGCCATTTTAAAATCGGACAACTATATAGTATAGCTGCCATACAAAAGTTAGGTCTGAAAAAAAGTCTTAGTGAGAAAAACTTTTTTGTTTTCAATGTTATCGCTCCCAACGCCCGTATTTATAAGTTTTAAATGATTTTACATCATTTCACCAAAATTTTTCGAAATCGGACCACTATATAGTATAGCTGCCATACAAACTGTCAGGCACATATCAAGCTCCAAGGGTATATAAACTTCGGTCGAGCCGAAGTTAGCTTGCCTCTATTTTTTTCATTTTCAAAATGTACGACGGTCACGGTTCGACAGAATGGAAATGCCTTATTTCTTAATATAGGGTGGTCCATCTAGTGTTTGGAATTGGAACTATTCATAATTTGACTTTAAAAACGTCAAATGTCATTCGGAAAACGGCTAATATTTAGTAAAAACTTTGACATTTACGAAATGGGTCGCTATTCGCTTAAAGAAAGTTATGATATATTAAAAACATATTTCCAAAGTGGTGAGACCTCGAACCAAACTAAGCGAAATTTAAAAAAAAATAAAACATTTTACAAAAAAAAAACTCAATTTCTGGATCAATTCGTGAACCTGGAATGTTGTTCTCGTCATTTGACCGAAATTGTTTTTCATAAATAAATGACACGAACCAAGCTTTCCAATAAATGTTCAACCTTTGAAAAATATCGAGCCTTTTTTTAATTTATAACTACATTGAATTTCATGTTTTAAATAGAACACCCTGTTTATGGCTCAATTTAGGATTTTCATCTACTAGTAAAAATTTCGATTAGATATAAAAAAAAGACAAGCAACCAACCAAAATCTATACCTTCCCCATCTTTTCTTATATTTGTTATTACACAACCAATTTGGTTGTATCAAAGATTTATTTATATTATAGATGACGCATGTGAAACTAAAAATGATTCTTTTTGGGAGCTGACATTGGATGCCAATTTGTGCATTTCGCTGCCTTTACGAGGATGCGTATACTGAAACTTAGCTATACGTTTTCTAAATTAGCTATTCTGCTAGGACCAAAAATTTATAGATAATTTAGATGACACATGTGACGCAAATAACGATTTTTATTGGGAGCTGACATTGGATCCCAAAAAAAAAATATTGTATGAGATGCGGTATCTATATATGTATTGTCTTTGGTTGTATCAAAACGTAAGTATTCACACATATGTGGTTCAAGTTACTCTCTTCCCTTGAATATGAACAGAAAAGAAAGCCTTAAAGGCTTGGGTATGTGTGATTCGATGCGCTGCGAGTGGATGGAATTGAGGACTGAACCATTTTAATTCGCGTTTTGACTTTTGATAAGTTTTCTTCTTGATACTACGGTTACACTAACATTCTTAAAGTTCGCGATGACTCGATCGCATACAAGCATTTTCAAAACGAGAAGAAGGGAATATCAGGCCTGTTCCCGTTTTCGATTCCGATCAAATCATGCGGAATCGGAATTGTTAAATGGTCTCGCTTCCAATAACCGACTGTGTTATTCGACTTTTAACTTTAAAATCCCAATTACCTTCAATCCATCCTCTGCATGACAAAAAGAATCGATTGAATTCTTTAATCGTTTCTTTAAAATCACAACTCTCACCTATTCCGATTAATCGGATTCGGAAACGGGAACAGGCCTGTATGATATTCCTTAAATTTAATGGCTTGTCTTACATGAATCGGTGATAGTTAAGTAAGAACGTAGAAATCCATATCTTATATGACGTTTTCTTTCTCTTTGGTCCAATATTAGTGTCTCGACCGCATAATCTTTTCAGTTCTTCTCGAAAAGGGTTCAGTTATTCACACCATGCTTTGCAATGTATTGCCCTTGCCATATCTGATCTTCCTATCTCATTTTCGTTTGTCCCTCCTGTCGACTTTTCGTAGTTTTTCGCTTTCTGATGGTTTCACTTGATTTTTTAGGTCGACTCATTTTCTGATTTGTCTTGATTTAGGGAACCACAGAAGCACAATCTGTTTGGAGCTGGATCTGTTTCAAACCATTTTAGACTTGATTTAATTGAACCTCATTTTTTTTTCAAAAGAGGAAACCAAGACTTCAATCATGCAGGGTTCAAGGTGGGAACATTGTGAAATTTATAATGGTATGCCGAACGAGAGACAGCGCTCTCTCTATTTGTAGGGCCAAAGAGCTAGTGCGTTGTGAATGATAGTATAGAAGCAGAGATAAACAAATGTTGTGCAGTCTCTACCTTTCTCATAGGCATACAAATACTGGCCCTCAGGCTTCACCTTGTTAATTCTACCATGAGTGGAACGACCGTTCCGCGTGGTGGATTGGGGCGGGATGGAAGCATTCATCTATAGCTAGAACTTTCTATCTCCATTCCAAACAGTCTGTAGCTGTAATCAATGCCTTCTTACCATTCAGCACAAATCACAGCGTGAGTGTTGCACTTTGTTACTTGATGCCTCACAGGGACAACTCAAATATCATCCATAAATAATATAGCTCGCTTACCCCTCAGCTCTAATTACATTAAATTCTTAATTGTTTTGTCATTTCAGAAAAGTGTGGAGAACGACGATGGGGAGAAAAACAATTTGGTGTCGGTGCGCGCTTCTGATTTCGAGGTTTTCCAGGCCCTGGCCAAAGATAGTGAGAATGTGCCCAACTATGCAGAGAAGGAATATTCTCAGGAGGTGCCACAGGTGAAGCCGTGGGAGAAGGTGTCCGGACCACCTGTCTTGCCGCCGCATTTGCTGCAGGTTATCCTCAATAAGGATACACCTTTATCGGTAAGCTTGAAACACGAAATAACAAAACATGGTCTAATGGCTCGTTCTCTCTCTTCTGCAGTGCGAGCCGACTTTATTGCCAGAGCCCAATCATGTCATGTTGAACCATTTGTATGCCTTGTCCATCAAAGACGGCGTCATGGTGCTTAGTGCCACGCATCGTTATCGAAAGAAGTATGTGACCACATTGCTGTACAAGCCGATTTAGATGGGATTCACGGGGCTGGGGGAAATGTATCTGTTTGGATTATGCTTTTTTGTGTACTTTTTATTAAGCGTTGTATTTTTTTATTAGTTAAATATACGGAATTTTTAAAAATAGTCAATAAGATTATTGCTTTGTGTCGTATGTTCCTATATAGTTTTTTGTAGTCTTGATGCGAAATTTATCAAATGCTTCAGCCAATTGGTGATAAATTCCCCACACGAGTCTAATTTGATATGTGTCCTAGTCACATCTACTAACAAGAATAATTTAAGCTATTGAATTTGTACCCTCGGACGAGTATAGCAAGGATTTCTTTGATCAACTGTTGCTTCATATCACAAATCTAGATCCGATTAGATACGCAGATAATTTTCTACTTAGGGTAAGGCCGGGTAAAACTACATTAACTTGACCTTGTTGGCCAGATGTTCCACCGAGTCCAGGTCCAGCCTTTGCTTGGCCAAAAAGCGTTCATGCATTTTATTGGACGTTAGCTCAAACTCGCCATCCTCATCGAACAAAGCCTTGGTGAAATACTCGGTAAAGAGACGTCCCATATACTGATCCTTGGTAGAGGGCCACCAGCCCTCGAGAAAACCAATATGCCCACCTCGGGCGGTGATAATAATGGCCACGTGAGTACATTGATTGGCCGCCTTAATAGGTATGGCCTCCAGGGGCTGGAACGGATCATCGGCCGCACTCAGGCACAGCAAAGGCACTGAGATCTGATGCAGCTTGTTGTGTAGAGTGGCATCTGTGTAGTAATCATTGACATGGGCGTAGCCAAATTGTTTGGCCGTAAACAGCTCATCGAACTCCTTGATGGAGGTGCAGCGTAAAATACGCTGGATATCTATATCAGAGTCCTGGTAGATATCACGGTAGATGTCCAAATGGGTGCGCAAGGTGCGGCAGAGACTCCCAGCCAGATGGCGACCCAAAAGGCTATTGATAACCGGCTTCTCAATGCTGGCACTGCCCTTGTGCACATCCCAGGGCACGGAAATGATTTTGGCGGCGGAAAGAGCGGCACGCGCTTCCTCATTTCTGCTAGCCAAATAGTTTCCTAGAATCAGGCCACCCATAGAGATGCCAGTCGCACCCAGTTTGCATGCAGCCGGCAAAACGCGTCTTACATGCTGTACCACCTCACACAGATCTTCACAATTGGCGGCACAATATAGACGAGGTGTCTTCAGCTCAATGCCACCCAATCCGCGATTGTTAAACACCACCACACGCATGCCCGACTGCTGGGCAGCAAACACCAGGCATTTGATATACTCCGCCTGCGATTCGCCCGTCAGTCCAGGCAAAATGAGTATACAGGGTGCATGCTCTGCACAGCCCTCCTCCATCCAATCCAAAGCCACTTCGCCGCCATCCTTTAAAACCAGAATCTCGCGACGATAATTGACGCGAGGCAAAACATTGGAGCGCAGCAGGCTCGCAAATACCGTTTGAGCACGGCTTTCCACACACCAAAATGTGGGCCAATACTTGTTCTCCAACGTTGGCACCTTGCGTATCAAATACTGCTTGAATGGTCCCTCCGAGCAGGCAATGATGGGTCGCTGCAAATTAAGTTTGCTTATTAAATAATGAAATGATGTAATCGTCCAAATGATTCACCCACCTTGACTACCTGTATAAGGTAATAGATCACATAGGCGAATAGGGCCAGACCCAAGACATGAAGCCGGGGCAAGTTCGACAGGTACGCGTACATCGAGTAGAACATGGCCGATTCAGAATCTGTGTGTAAGGTTCTCACTGCGAATTTGGAACTTTGTACCCCACAGCGGGAACTCGAGCTGCAAAATAGCGGAGAAGACAAAGTGGGCAATGTTATAACCAGCCGCATACAAATTGCTGAATGAATGGGGACGTAAATATGCCTCTGGACAATATCTTATCGCACACCACACCAAGTTGATTCGCTGATAGGGTTAGTGCTTATAATGGATTTTGATTGAGTGTCTCCAGGAGACAATGTTCTCTGATTATCAGCCCACTCACAGCACTGCTCGTTCAAGTTGATGATGTTGTTGTGGATGATGATGATGGTGTCGTTCGTTGGCAGAGGCTAAGCAGCCCCGTCTTAGGAGCACCCTAAGCGGCGTCCACCTGTTCAGGCACATTAGGGCCATGACAAGAAGTTGTTGTATCTAAACTACTTAACAATGCTTATCACTATTGATAGAGACTCTAGGTGTGTGTGTGTACAATAAATTCGGTGCGGCCAATTGATGTTGAGCTTACCTTGAGGAAAAAATTATAAAAAAATGTAAATTAGAATTTGGTATAAATTTAGACAATTGTCAAGTAGGTAAAACAGTTGTGGGAGACGGGGGGCAGATGATGAAGTGCTGACCCCAGGTTGAACTTGGCCTTCCAATCATCACGTGCACATACAAAATCAATGACTGCCTATTTTAGTGGGTGGTGCTGTAATTAGCGTGCCAACTATGACGAATGCTTTTAAATACATATTTCTATATACTATATAGACTCACTTTACAACGGGTTACGGGTTAAGTAAGCTAAAGCACAGGAACTGTAACAATTAGACGGCGGACAAGGCACTGGCTTTGGGGCGGGGCGCACAAATTATGTAACTAAACAATTTGGATGCATTTTAATGCGCAGCAAACTAAATAAACTGGTAATTTAAACAATAATAGTCCGCACAAATACAACCGAAAAATCAAAAAGACGCCAATGCCATTCCGAATCGATAGTAATCGAAACCCTCGTACTCAGTGGACAGTAGGGATGGGTGCGTGCGGGACATTTTGGTATAGAATTCATTGACACGGCACGATTTCACAGTGAGGTTTTTGGTCACGACACGATGTTTATTTTGATAAAATGCATTTGCAAAGCAAATCATATATTTTTGTAGCTATTTCTCACAACACCGATCCCAAGAGTTACAGTACTTTAATTTAAGACTGTTATTACTCTCTTAAGCTAAGTGCACACTGGCAAACACTGACTAGCTCTCGAAATTTTAGGAAATTTTTAAAGATTCCTTTGAATTTGTCTTAGGCTGCCTTCACATTGTTCGACACATCAGACATGATATTCTAGTAGTCCCGCATTCTGATATGTTTAAAGTTTGAATACCTTGTCAAATTTATAGAATTTCATGGGGAAAATGCAGGCCTACAAGGTCTTATGTGTCGAACGGTGTGAAGGCAGCCTTTGGTTACACACTCGCCAATTTGGTTTGCGACAATTCTCACAATTCTTATGATGTGTCAAATCAGCCGACAAGCTATCGATTTAGTACGGTATATAAATATACGGCTAATTGAAATCTCCAATGCAGAGTTTACATTGCATAACAGAGTGTCACAGAGGAAAATTCCCATAACATTTTTGCTATAAGACACTGAATGTGACACTCTGTGCCGCAATGTAAACCCTCATAATGCATAATTATACTCATACAGGCCTGTTTCCGTATTCGATTCCGATCTATTTACCTTCGCTCGACCCTCTTAATGGCATACAAATTCGTCCGAATAAGAATTTGATGCGCCCGAATCTCTTAAATTTCGCAGCTATTATTAATTCCGATCAATCAAATTCGGAAACAGAAACAGGCCTAATAGTTTGTATTATTATGTCGGCTGCGGTTTTTTTGGAATCTGCTGGAGCGCCATTTGTTAATTGTTATAAATCCGGCTAATTAACTAAACTGCCCAATATGGCCCTAGGTGCAGTCTTTTCTAATCTTCTTCTCAAATCGGTTAGCAAATGCGTTGACTGAAAATAAAACTAATTTTATTTTATTTATTTAATAAGTATATCGTTCTCACTTAATTCAAACAAATTAATTTGCTTGTGTAAACCTAGCTTTATCGTTTAGCTTAGCTATCGATATCGATTCTATCGCCAGCAGCTGTCCCTTATCGAGTACTTGGCATCGATAAAAACAGCTGCGTTTTGATATTCGTGGGTTTCGGTTCGTTTCGGCTGCAGTGCGTTCCGTTTTGTTGTTGTTGTTGTTGTTAAAGTGTGTTTTTGTTCTAATTTTTTTGCATAAAAATAGCCGTGCCAAGTGGATTTGTAATTATTATGCCTGCTTAATTGGCCTAGAAGTAAAGTGAAATCAAAAAATAAATGGAAAGAGAAACACCATGAATATGAATGTGAGGCAATGACGTCGCGAATATCCGCCAACGATAGAAAGAGAAAGAGAGAGCAAGTGCAAGAAAAGTGGCCGTGGGCGACAGCGTAATCATTCATAACCAGAGTAATCAGTATTAAACATAGCAAGAAAAAGAAGAAACATTGCGGATTAAAATTGAATTAAAAGAAAACCATGTGCTAAAAACTACTAACTACGCTTCACAAAATGGGTTCGCGTATTAAGTGAGTATCTAGCTGCGAGTGGGCGTTACGCTTGGCTGCCCGCCCGCCTCTCCTCCGCCTAAAGCTGCTGATAGAGTGAAATTCCCCCATTTTCAACCGATTTGTGATTTTGTGTGTCCAACAGAAACGATGTGAAAAAACTCTTTGAGTTTTGGTGCGAAGTAAAACCCAATCGTGGCTTGGATCGAGGCACCAGCTCGCGCCATGGTGGTGCAGCCGCCACGCCCGTTGGGGTCATACTCGAAAGCTTCCCAGAGGGATTCCGCGATAAGGAGGTGCTCACCGGCATACCCTCATTTGCATTTCCCTGCGATCTCGAAAGGCAAGTATACCCACTATCAACTCCCTTGTTCTGTGTTTCCGTTCAACGTTTGGTTGTCGTCGGGGGGGCAGGTGCTGTTTGTTGGCCAAGACTCAGTCTATTTGATGTACAAGTTTTATGGCCGCGTGCGTGTGTGTGTGTGTGTGTGTATGTCTCAATGGGTGAATGGATGATTCATACAAACAACTCGAACACGACCGGACCACTACAAGTTTTGTCCATGAATTGTATAACCTGTTGTTGTATTTTGTATTTGTTTACATAGCCAAGTAATGTATGGAGGGTATTATTTCATTTGTTGTTGTTTTATTTTTTCGCGCTTGTATTTCCTGAACTGTATCAACCTGGGCTACGGCTACGTCAATTGTCTTCTTTTGGCAGCCTTTTCGGTTAGTCATGCCCAAATCATGTCTGTCTCGGTCTGGCTTATCTGCTGCCGCTGCTGTGCAGCAGTTGGGGGGATTCAATTCGATGATACATGTATGTACTTATGTAGTAATTTTTGATTCATTCTCGCTAGTGTCGAAAGCCAATCGAAGGTATCAGAACGTTCGGGAATTATGGATTGGCGCTCAGTGTTTCACTAATCCCAACGACTCGCTGATGGAAAGGTGCACCTAAACGTTAGTTTTTGATGCGTCTTCAAATTATTACACTTGAACACGTACATACAACTATTTGGGTCTTTAATATGCTTTGCTTTCGTCACTAGCTTATCACCTCCATAGCACGGTTTTTAAATTGATAAACAAAGACTGATTAAACACTTTTTTGGAAAGTTAATTAACTTTTCTTGTAAAATTAATAATGATAGCAAATATTAGCTGAAAATAAATGAAAGGAAAATAACTTTGCCCTAAAATCTACGCCAAGCACCGTTATCTGACATTGAAAGAGCAAAATCTCTCTGCCACTCTCTTTAGTAATCAGCTCAGAAAAACACACACACACACACACTCTCTCAGGCAAACACAGCTACGAACCATAGTCCAAGACCAAGTCAATGCACCGCCATGATAGAGTCCCAATTCCTTGTCCAACGCCCGCATAATCTGCGCATTTGCATTGCATTGAATTAAATAAATGACAACGATTTGGCAAAAACTGTTATGTATTTACATATATATGCATGAAGGTATGTGTGCACATCTAACGACGCTCTTACGTAACTTTCTGGAGACTTTAAAGAGCTCAAGTAATATGCAAAACGTGTTCAGGTACCCTGGACATTACTTGGCCATTGTGTTGTGTACATAGGTCTGTGATTGCAAAATTGTGCTTTATTTAAATTCATAATCATCAACGCAAGCGAATCGTCACAAACAAACAAAAGCAAAAGGAAATCAAACTATAAAGATACGAGTAAATTCATGAATGGACAAAGCTTTCAGTACCCTGACGGATTGCATTGAGGCACACAACATTTTCTCATCTAATTGAATCCATAAGTTCATGCATGAAGCAGATGTTTTACATTTGAATTTAAATCATTCGTAATGAATAAGAGAAGGGAAAAGAATGATCTTTAATCCATTAAAATGAAATTATTTTACATACCGCAAAATTTATGCAATTTCAAGAAAAAATTTGGTTCAATATACGGTTTTTAATCACAAATTACAGCGAAAGTGAAAATGGAAAATTGGCTGATATATACGTATGAATATAATTTGTAAATTGTTTAAAATGAATAATGAGACAACTTTTCTAAGCTACTTAACATATTTTCTCGTTGATGGCAAGAACCTTTTCCCCCATCAGTTAGAAACCTATTGCATCTTCGCTCTTCAAGACAATCCTTTAAATTACAGACGGAGTCTTCAAATCAGACTTTAAATAATTGTAATTAATTGTTTTGTAAAAATTCCATTTGGAATCTTAATACGAAAAGTAAGAAACATCTTGTGAATTTTAACTTTGGTCTAAAACAGTGGTGCCCACATTTCATTTTCCCTATCCCGTGTGATAAGAAGTCATAATTCTGCCAGAGAGAGAGAGAATACGTGTGCTCTATAAATAGCACGCACACACATATGTGTGTTTGTTTGTAGCCTATATTTGACGTAAAGGGGTGTTCTAGAAATCTCTAGAGATTTTCGGATAAACGATTGCACTTCAAACTAAACTAGGACTACTTTATTTGCGAAGTCACAAAATTCAGACCGCCTACTAGATTATGTGGCAGGAAATCTGTACGCTTTAAATCTACTTGACTTTGAGCAGGCGGTTTTAAATCGCTCAACTTTTGACATCTAATCTAGTAGACGGGTATTTTTGAGCGCCTTAACATTAAAAATTCAAACAGCTTTTATATGAAATGCTAACGTTTATACGAAAACCGCTAGAGATTTCTGGAACACACCCGGTAATGACGTTTACTTCGTGTTGCTCTGCTACACACACAATAGCAAAGCTTGATAGTGTGCGTTTGGGCACCACTGGTCTAAAACCTCTGAAAAAACATTGTCCCGAACCCCTTTTCAAAACCAGGTCCTCGATCTAACAAAAACCAAGGTACAAATCTTACCACCGATCCATTTTTTTAAGATTGGGACTAGAAATTTATAATCAGAAGCAAAAGTAACCAACAATTGTGAGCCGAAGTTGACGCAAGGGTTTAAACCTTACCTTTGCAAAACCAGAATTTCGGCATTTTGTCTCTATGTAACCCGAATAACGTTTGAAAAATAGATATATCTAATACTGTGTCCTACTAAAATGTTCGATTCGGCTCAATTTTGAAAAATCTGACCTACTGCCTACTTGACTTTTATACTATCCTGGCGACATGGTGTCACCAAGTCTTAAAATCTCCATTGAAGTATACATAACGACCTGCTATACAAGATACTAGAAAGCCATTCAGATTAGGTAATTTAATAACCCACCATAATAGACTCTGTTTTTTTAAGACACTCGATTCCAAAGGTTTTTTCTTAATGATTCACAAGAGCAAGAGCATATGCTTAACGACATATTGGTAATATTTTCTATGGAATAAATAGCTGAGATAGTATCAGGTATCGGTTTCAGAAGATGATACGGTAGAAAGCAATATACGTGACGTTTAAAGCGTGTTATAAAAAGCAAGGTTCGAATTAAACCTTGAATCTTTTATACTCGAACATTCACCATTGGTTAAGTTTTGAATTCGTTTTGACAATTTCGCATATTCATGTTCATAGAAAATAGGATCTACCTTTTCAATTCAAAAAAACTTTGGAAACCAGTGGAAGGACTTTTATTCTCAATTCCATTTTCACGGCAACCTATCGAAATTAGAAGGGATTTATATTCTCGTAAGCCCAAAACCAACAAACTTTGTCAGCTTAAAAAGTTTTGCTTGTTCTTCTGTGGAATGAAACGTAATTGCCAATTTTCACACACGTGATGTTGATAGATATACATCAAGAGAATGTTTCTTAATTCTGTGATGAAATTTGATTTGCATTTACGTTTTTAGTTGTCTTACTACAAATATTTTCTTAATGTGTCCAGAATTTGGCATAGAAAGCAAAAACGAAAAGTAGAAAGTAAAAGTAAGACTCCCTCAAATTCGACTTAATTTTGTTTTATAATGTACTGCCGATCTCGTTGGTCAAAGAGTAAAAAGTGAACAATTTCACTCGGATTTGATAACAGGAAAATGAAAACGAATTGGAATTTAGTACGGCTTTCTTATATAAGGGAATTGAGGACATAACTAAATAAGATGCATTCGACAATTTATAGACTTTATTACAAATATAGACAAACATGTCGGGACTTAGTCGGGATTTACACTTCATGAAGTTTTCTTAGTATCCCGCTTGTATGTCTCGCCTACTCAGAAAACTTCATGAAGTTTGCTTCACTGTATGAAGTTTTTGGAAAAGCTTTCGTTTGTGGGAAAAAGGTGTAGAGGGGCAAGCGACAAGACTTCACCCCTTTCATACAAGTCTGCCCATAAGACAGTGATCCGTCAGGGCTTCTACCAGAAGGGCTATGTGTTCTCTTCTGTAATGCAAAAGAGTGTTAGGGGTAACGACATATCCGACGTCATATCTCCGCCGCGTTTCAAACGACATATCTCGGAGATATGACGCTTTAAAACGACATAACTCCGCGCGGAGATATGACGCTTCAAAACGACATAACTCCGCGCGGAGATATGTCGTTTGGAACACGGCGGAGATATGCCGCTCTAAAACGTCATATCTCCGCCATTGATCACGGCGGAGGTATGTCGTTTTAAAACGACATATCTCCGCCAGAAAAAAAGCAACATATCTCCGCCGGCAAAATGTACTGGGCGGAGATATGTCGTCGGAGATATGTCGCTATGCCGAGTGTTAGTACGTTTTAGCTTAAATGTTGGAACACAAGGAAAGGTTTTTTCACCTGTCAGTAGCAAGACGTAGTGTTTGGGCTTTTATGTGATGCTTGTAGTTAGCTATAGGTATCCCTATCGTGCTCTTCTCTGAAAGGAGCTCTATGATTGTGCCTAGTCTGGTTAGTTTTTCAGCAGACTCATTTCCATCTATGTTTCGGGGTTCAGGCACCCATATCAGATGAATTCTTAAGTGTGGGCGTTTAGAGTGATCTGTATGTGAGTCAAGTGTCTTCAGGGCTGCTATGACTATCCTAGTATATAAATGCGTTTCCATTATTGACCCTAACTGTGCTAAGTTAAGGTGGCAGCAGTTTCCTGGATAGCTACCACCTCTGTTTGGTACATACTGCAGTGATACATACTATTTTACTACTTACAATGTCGATACGGGCTTTCTATCCATTTATATACAGCGTCTTTCTACGTTCGTCTCGGTCTCTTGTCTCGTCCGTCTTCCACTCTCGAGTGTGACCATCGTCTCTGTTTTAAAATTTTTTTTGTACATGACGATCTAATCAAAGCCTTAGGTTCGAAAAGCTTATAAAACCAGGATTGAACCTACAAGCGGTTTGCAGCCCTGATTCGAATCTAAATCTCTAGCCGTATTACCTGGGTTTTGATGAATCCATCTGTCGAATTAAATCGACCCGAATTTCGTTTCCAGTTCTGGTGTTTATTAAAACTTCGATTTCGCTCAAATGTTCGGTTTTTGGGTTCTGGCTTTTAGCCCGCTGAGAAAGACGAAAAATCAAGAAAAAACTAATAATCGAGACTTGACCGGTAGGGTTTTTCTGGTCTCAAACAATTTCTAACTTAGGAACCGTCTTTGTATCTGACTTTAAGTTTTAATAGGTTCATTAATGGACTACGATTCCTGCTTGGGCTTTCAGTTTTATTTTCTCAAAACAAGCTTTTCCCATTGTAATAAAACTGTGCCACAGACGACTTTGTTTTATTTTAAAATTGTTATTGAATCATTCCAACAAGCAACTTGTCATATTTCAACATATGATTTCATTAGAGGACTTTTATAGATAATTTTGAGTTTTCCTGAGATATTAGTCATCTCTATGGGTTTCTCGTTTCCCTACAGGCTTGGCAATCATTATCACGTAACAGTTATATACCCCTTTCAAGGGCAAAGCTTAAGCCGCCCTCAGTTATTCAAATTAAAATTTTAACGTTTTGTATGTTTTTTTAATTAGACGAAAGTTGTTTGAGATTATTGTTGTTGTTTGTAGACATGGTCAAGCCGACTTTGCTTTCGTCATTTTGCGGCTTGGTCGTTTGGATCGTGTTTATTTGGGTTAAGAGTTAATGAAGTGAAGAGAAGAAGACGAAGCATTAGCATGACTTTCCGCTACAACGGAACAGCATTAGTCATGTCATTCGAAACGGTCAACTATACATATTTTTTTTTTTTTTATCAATCAAACTTGATGACAAGGTCAAACGTTATCAAATTAAATTTTTAAGTTCCCTCGAAATACCAGAAATGTAAACATTTATTTTTTCTTCCAAACCATCCACAGCGACTCAGTGCAATCGTATTCCTTTGTCCATACCACCGGCGACTCAAAATGGCGGTTTGGCTTCTGCCGGCACGATCCCAAGACACAAACGGCCATGGTGCTGATCACCTATCTGCCTTGGCATGATACCTTCCTAAAGCTTTTACCCGTTTTGGCGGAGCTGAGGCGAACCGATCGGGATGGATTTCGTACGTTCCTGTCGGAGGCCTACAATCGTGGAGTGCCCGATTCGGGTGGCAGTCTGACCGTGTTCTACAACAGTGGACAGAGCGTAAGTGCTTTCCCTAATAAAGCCCAAAACTATTTTAAACTGTTTCCAATTCTAGCATTTCATATTCGAGCGGCCTTTGCAGTTTCAACTACCCAGCATACCAGAGAATGTAAGTGGCCCGAGCCTTCTCCTTCGCAGAAATATCTTAACTCTCACCTTGTTCGTTTTTCAGAACAACCTTAATCTGTATTACAACTTTGTGGATCCCAAGGAGATGATTGCCGTATTTGCTGCCATGCTAGCGGAACGACGCATCATATTTACCTCCCGTCATTTGGATCGCTTGTCCTCGTGCATACAGGCGGCGAATGCATTTCTCTATCCCATGGTCTGGCAGCATATATTCATTCCGGTATTGCCCTGGGAGTTTAAGGACTATTTAGGTGCACCCATGCCATATTTAATTGGAGTGCCACAGCCTGTACTCGAAACTGTAAGCCCACACACTCTCGGTGTTTACCAAAATTAATTAAAACGTCTTAAAGGTATCCAACGATGAGCTTGGCGAAGTTGTGATCTTAAACTGTGATACAAAAATATTTGAAAGTCCCTTCGATGATGTGCACGATCTGCCGCCAGAGATTGTGTCCCAAATGAAGAAACATCTGAGCCACACACAGGATCACATTGGGGATCGGGTATCGAAGATATTTCTGGGTGCCCTGGTGCAGTTAATTGGTGGCTATCGCGACGCTGTGGAATTTCACGACACCAGCAAAAGCTTCAATCATGACAAATTTATTGAATCTCGGCCGGCGCATTTGCGTCCATTTCTTGCCAAAATGATGGAGCTGCAAATCTTTGCCCAATTTGTGGATGACCGCCTGAAAATGCTCAACAGTGGCCTGGGTTTCTCCGATGAGTTTGAGCTGGAAACGGTGCGATATGCGGAGAAGATGAAGAAACGTGGCCGTAACTATGCGTTCCTTAAGAATGTGAAAGACAAGGTGAGTGAAATTGGTGCAAATGGTTTTGACATTCCACATAGAGAGCACCCCCAATCGGTATTAAGTTTTGATGTAATTGATTGTCCCTACTATAAGACCTACCTTTGCTTCCTCTGCGCTGTTCCTTAGTAGTTTTAAGTTTTATTTTTCCAGGGATGCAAACTGTTCGTTGATCAGATATTTGACGAAATTTGAGTTTCTGAGGAGACCAACAACAACAACAGAAATAAAAACCGTTAAGTGCGAGTCTCGATCGCCCCTCTTTGTGAGCGTCTTTTAGCGCGAATTCACCAATTGTTGAAAAAACTCCGAACAATGGGAGTAAGGGCTAGCCCAGGACTGATTTAAACCATAGAATTTGATCTGTTTAAGAGCTAAATTCATTGAGGACTAACGCTGAAGTATGTAAAAAGACTCATTCAAGTTCTTTTACTGATTAGAGCTGGCACTTGAAAATTCGATAACATATCGATGGAAAATCTAGCTTTTTAGCGGATAAAGGCTTAATGTTGTGACAGTGATTTGATCATTTGTGACAAGGTTATAAGCTTGTTCTCTTTCATTTTTGTTAGTTGGGGTCTAAAATAATATCGGATAAAACAAGTTTCAAAAAAGAAATGGATTTTCTATACACAAATTCAACAGTTTTCAAATATGATTTCGAATTGTTTTCGATTTTTTATAAAACCAATTAAATATTATATATCAGGCCTGTTCCGAATTCCGAAAACGAGTGGAATTGTCGCAAATCGAGTTGATTGCTGTTCCGAATTCGCAAATCGACCAGAATTGTCGTTTTCAAATGTTGTGCTGCAGAGTCAGCAGAATGAAAATTAATTGTTATTAAAAGCATTAAAATAAATCGCAAAAATTATAAAATATCAATTTAATAATTTTGAACATTTTTAAAATCGATTGGCATCACTACTTAAAATGTTTACAGTTTAAGTGTATTTTAAAATAATATTTTTATAAACATCTATAAAATATTGCGTCAAACCGAGCTGTTCTGAATTCCACTTTCAATCGTCAATCGATAGCTGCTAGGGTTGCTTTATTTAAATTAATTTATTCGGTCAGCACTTTTTCTATTTTGTTTATCTATATTTAACCATATTTGACATCACATATTCAAATGTAACAATTAAAAACTGTTTTAAATAAAACTAAATTGACTTAAAGTGTAAATAAGAGCTTTGTAAATTAAAATTATAGCGATGATGCCAACTCTGGCTGCTGTCGATATACACAAACACGCGCACAGGCCAGTTAGCCAGCTGTTTATGAAAGCGACTTCGAAACCGAGTTCGAAAAGTCAAAACGTAGCCAAATCGTTCGGAATTGGGAACAGCAAATAGTAAAACGTTCGTTTTCGTTTCGTTTTTACTTTTTGAAAACGTGGAATTCGGAACAGGCCTGTATATTTTATTTTCATACTACTTCGACACGTTTCGTTTTCAAAAAATCAAATCAAACTCCTGTAATCCTAAAATATTCGAGCGTTGGGAGCGATAACATTAAAAACAAAAAAGTTTTTCTCACTAAGACTTTTTTTCCTAAAATATATTTTACCGAACATCTGTTTGCTCAGCATCTCTTAAATATAAACCCCTGATTCTGTTTGCATCCCTGGTTATTTCTTCTTTTATCCCATTTGTTTATGATATTCTTTAATTTAATTTTATTTCGCAGTATTATTTGGGAAAGCGCAGTGTTTCGCGAGTGTTTGCCAAACACTACATTTAGATGCCCAACAAGCAATCAAATAATCCACCATAAATACCTCAGAGTGTAGACTGTAACTTCCCAAACAAACAAACATACACACACACAAACACACACCTTTCCATCATGTTAGTGGACTTTCAATTTTCTTACCTTATTTAACCCAAAAAAACTGCACCTAATTATTCAATGTTGGCAAAACTAAACCCAATCGTTAAGTTTTCTTTTGTATGTTTGTTAACTATTTAGACATAATTATTTTCTCAGACGTCTTATACAAACCATTTGGTGTGACGGATCCTGTTGATGGAAAACTCTCTAGAAAATGTGTCACGAGTAGATACGAAGCGTTACAAATTCCCGCCTTATAAAAAACCCACACCAAAATTTTAATTTTATTGTATAAGAAGACGCATCTATGTAAACATGTTCATTGCAACAGCTCAACTAACTAAATGGTTATGGACAGTCAAATAACATTTCTTTTTACACTAACATTTAATTCGAAAAACGAAAACTAAGTTTGCCAGATTATTATACTCCTCTGTAAAATCGTCATATCTTCAAACAGTTTTGCAAATATATGGGTCGTACTTTGTGCGTTAAGTGTATACTGTCAGGCTCGAACGGTTTTCGTATCAGCTTTCATCTTCGTTTAGTGATTAGGATATTTCATCATTTTTTATTAGGTTATTCTAATCTCTCAGGTTTTGTTTAATGTGGCATGTTCCACAAATTAGGATTTAGCCCACGGTACCCAAAAAGCATTGAGGAATCCAGCAGTTTGAAAAGCAAACTGTCGAGCGTTACAATTGTCTCTTGGTTATCTGACACCTCCACACTTTGATCTCTCGCAGTGTGGCTCGCCTTCATGTGAACAGCCTTCGGCATTAGCTCATAGTGCTTGGGTAGAACTATAAACTCGGGAGCAAAACTATCGCCGCACCATGTTTTTCAGTGTATCCATAGAAATAGTGGAGCTAGAAGAACTTTGCGTAAAAAATGAAAAAGAAAATTCCATGTGGCTTTTAAGCATTTTGAGCACCTTCTAGATCATTAGGTCTGATGAGAAAAAGTTTCATTTGGACAGTCATTATGGGTCTTTGAACTATTGGAGGGATTTGAAGAAGAAACCCCTGTACTTTTCTAAGACATTTTTGACGAAGAACATTTATGGCAGGGTTTCCCAAGCAGAGAGCGCGAAAACGTAACTGCAAGCATTCGGTAAGAAGTAAGGACAGTAAGTTCGTGCCCCGGAGCTATAGTTGTGGAGCTCTGATTTATTATTTGCCCATCGTTCTGCTAGACTGGATGCATGGAGTTGGCGTTTGAAAGCACTTCGATTACTAATTCCGAAGGAAAACCTGTGGGCGTAAATATGTCATAATTTTTGAATCGGACAGGAATCGAAATATTTGAGGGAAGATTGGAATTTGAACTGTGTAAGAGCAAAGAAATAAGGGGTGACTAAATAGAGTAAAAACATGCAAAATGCAAAAGAGGGTAATGAGTGGGCTTAAAAAGTGGCAAGACTAGGACCATAGTACTCCTCCCTAAGAAAGGGTCATGATTGGGATACCCTTATTGAAACTATACCCTATAAGATAAAGCCCTACACCTAGCTGCTAATTGCTGAAAATACCTTTTTTACTGACGTAGTCATTCGACCCGGTTCGAAAAAAATTTCAGCTCCGATAACTGTAAAACTGAGAAATTAGTAGAAACAGACAGACGTACCTGCAAAAGTACAGATCTCTGACATGGAGATAGAGATAGAGGTTTGACTTGTGTGGGACAAATACTTCTTGTAGTTGCCGGCAAACAAATTTTTATGTCCTAG
Organism: Lordiphosa clarofinis; assembly: GCA_018904275.1. Taxonomy (NCBI): domain Eukaryota; kingdom Metazoa; phylum Arthropoda; class Insecta; order Diptera; family Drosophilidae; genus Lordiphosa; species Lordiphosa clarofinis. Next base: position 26,619 of record JAEIGQ010000070.1, on the reverse strand, counting down.
GTTGCCACGCCCCCTTCCGCCCCCGCAATTCAGAAAAAACCTCATATCTCCCACAGTTTTGGAGATAGATGGTTTGTACCTTCCAGAGATATTTATAATCATGATTATTTATCGATTCGCCAAAGGAACTATGAAGATCGGATGATCGATAGCGGAGTTATACGTAAAACAAAAAATGTTGATGGGTAGCACCGCTTCAACGTTGATGGGCAGCACTGGGCTCACTTTTTTGACACCTGTATCACTTTGTGTGGCTTCTATATGAAATTTTTCAGATAAATGCAAGCTCTGGGGTATACAGAACATGTTATAGTAGGTGTTCAGCGACTGTCTAACTTGATTTTTGGGAAAAAGTAACATAAATATTTGAAGTCGATTTGCGCTGACTAGGAATTCATTTTAGACCCATGGTTTCTTGGTGAAATTTTCTTAGAATTGACCGTAGATTTCGTTTTTGCTATACGCTTGGTACGTTTTTTTCGGCCCATACAAATCGACCTCCCCCCCCTAATATACAGGCCTATTTCCGTTATCGATTTCTATCAAATCATGCGGAATCGGAGGTGTTAAATGTTCTCGCTTGCAAAAACCGACTGTGTAATTCGAATTTGAACTTTAAAATCCCAATTACCCTTAATCGATTCTATTGCAAAAAGATTCGACACAATTTCTTAATCGTTTCTTAGACATTGCAAATCTTATCAATTCCGATTAATTGGATTCGGAAGCGGGAACAGGCCTGATATACTTTATGTGGTCAGAGATGATTTCTTCTATGAGTTGCCAACTTCTGGTACTTTTCAAGTGTATAAAAATAGAACTCATCTTACTTCTAGTAGGATCCCTGACAAGTCTCTGTAGAAGATGTAATTATGAAGAAGAGGAAGATATTTAAAGCAGATTTCTCATCTCCCCACATATCTAATATGTGTGAGATGAACCCATTCTGTAAGTTGTCCTACATATAATATATCCCAAGTATGTGACATACTTGGGACATACGTGGGAAATACTTGGGACATATTTGGGACATACTTTTGACATATTTGGGACATACTTGGGGCATATTCGGGACATACTTGGGACATATACTTAGTAGGTAAACTATATATAAGTGATCGTTGAAATCCGCAAAAAGTTTTGTCTTACATCCAGCACTAAATCATCTGCAAACCTTTGTGTGATTAACACCATCATCGCATATCATTATAAATTCCATTTAAAGCCTCATTTCCCCATTGTAGCCCATCAGCATCATATAGATCATCCATGGCCTTAAACCCATCGTAACAATTAAGCGTAGTTAGATTTAACATTCATTTCGCCATTTGTTCACCTTGAATTCATTAATTTTTGACGTATCCGCTTGTATCTCTTGTATGTCTATTTCATATGCCGCTTGGATCACTTTCCTGTGCTTTCTGCTCTCGTTCTTGTTGTGGTTTTACAGACTAATCCAGCTGTTAAGTCTGCCGTCAAATCGGTGAGTTGGTAGTACGTCCTCCTAGCTATAGTTCAACGTTAACTTAGGTCTCTAAGCTAAGAGCTCAATACTTTCTGTCCAATAACTGGGAACTCATCTCTGTGTTTAGGTGAAGGAGAGTTCGCGAGGCGTAAAGACGGTCTACAAGGGTTTCAAGTCCAAGTTAAAGGAGAACGGCAACCAATTTGCTGGCACTCATTTTCACTTTGGCCTGGGCTCACCCCAGCACTCGGATCGGCCGGACGGCAGCAGCGTCCTGGGCTACGGCAAGGCCTCACACCATTCGGCACCCAGTTCGCCGGTGACCAGCAGACGCTTAGATTCGAGCAGTGTGAATGGCATTAGCCTGAGCAGCAGCAAAGGAGGCAACAGCAGCAACAATTCCTCCTCCACAAGACCGGAACAGCTGCCACGTCGTGGTCCCGTACCCCTGGCCATGTCCAGCTCGAGCAGTCATATCCAACCAAATGGTTATACGCACAACTCGCATGCTCCCGCTCATTATGGACATCATTTGAATGCGTCTCCGGCGGTTAGCTCGGCCAGTTCGCTATGCTCCTCGTCGGAAATGAATCTGTCGCAGGAGCTGCAGAATCATCCGCTCTTCAAGACTCCGGCTGTGGATCGTAGCGTAAGTAGCTTGGTGCTGGCCTACGAGAGTCGGCTGAAACAGCTGCAACTCTAAGGTACACACCGGCTTGCCACCAGCTTGCTCCGTAATCTGTCTCTCATCTCGATGTAATGTGAAATTTATGTTCTTTTCATGCTCTTTTTGTTTGTGTCTGTGTTGACTCTCCCCCGTCCCCACAAAATGTCCCATGCCAATTGTCTATCTGTTGCCTCATTTCTCACACAAACACACACACACACATACATACGCGCACCACCACCACCACGTCATACGGCAAGCAGCTGAAGCCAAATGCAGAAAACAATCCCCGCCAGCCCAGAGCAGCAGCCCCGCCAGCACGACCACCGCCGCCACATCCAGCGCCCGCCGCCGCCTCCTACTACAACCATCCCCATGTGGAGACCAAACCGCCACGTCATGCCTCCACGCCCTACAAGCTGCAGTCCACCATTACCAACGACTCTAGCTTTGATTCTCCACCGGATGTACAGTCACCGCCCATACCACCGCGTCGCCAATGTCTGGTGGCTTCCACCGCAGCCGCTGTAAGTGCTGGAATCAGTCGGCTAGAACGCAACTGCTGGCAGGATGAACCCGCCTCCAACTCCACCTCCAACTCCTCTTCATCATCAACGGCGTCGTCTTCGTCGTCGTGTGCCTCCTTTGTGACTGCAGCTTCCAGATTCTCGCAGCTGAATGTGTCCGATCCACCTATACCCACGCCGCGGGCCAAGAGAGAGGTACTCCTGAACTAAGTCCACATCCTGGTTGCGGTTCCGACCCCCATCCAACTCATCTCACACTAACCCACACATCTCTGTTGTCATTTTGCATCTGCCTGCCATCTTGTAGCTAACTCCATTTGGTCTAACCTCTAGGAGAGCCACGCCCACTAACCACCTACCTTCCCCCACTTCTTCCTCTCCACAGTCGCAGCCACAGCAGGAGGATAGCATGAACGATCTGATATCGCTGGACGATAGCAACAACACCAGCTTCGATTTGGAGGACTTTGACCCACTCAACCAGAATGCCCGTCCTCTGCCCCCGCTAAACAAGGCCTTTGGCAAGAAGTCCAGCACTCTACCCGCCGGTGTCTCAGCTCCCACCAGCGGTAGCATCAACAATCCCCTCTATCCGTATTTTGCGCCCAAGCACATGGCCACCGTGGCGGCAGTGACCAACCGGGTGGCACCGCAAATCCAAATTCAACGTCACACATTGCCCGTCAAACCGGATGATGACTTTGAGTTGCTGCGCAAATACGGATTAGATCAGTTCTCGCTGAATGGAGGCGGAGCAGTGGACCAACCGCTGACCGCAGCCGGGGGAGTGGGAGGAGGCGGTAAGGGCGGCATGAGCAACTGGACGACATTCGATTAGAGCTGAGCCCCTCATCCCCGCCAGCCCGCTTGGAATTTTATACCAAAATAAGTGTGATTAGGTTTAGAGGATTGTGTTTTGTATATAGCTAGGAGAACAGGATACGCTGATGATGGCATCAAATGAACCCTTAAAGTTATGTAAGCTAGTGATTCTTCTTCAAGTCTTCAACATTTAATTGACTTGCCAAAAACCGGAGTTAGCCTAACGAGAAATCCAATATCAATAAATTCCAAATCAAAACAAAATCTAGGACGCATTTCGGTGATCCTTCATGCAGGTCTCTATGCGCATTTGTAAAGCCTGGGCGCCCTTTAGATTAATCTCCTCGTAGTCGGGTTGCTCTTGCCTCATACGTTCCAGCCAGGCAAAGATTTTGGGATAACGTTCGCCTACCACTGGTATCAACAAGTTCAAGGTGAGGAGAGTGGCATAAATGGATATATCCGCCACACTCAAGCTGTGACCCACCACAAAATCACCCTGTTGCAGAAAATGCTCCATCGAGGCGTAGGCATTGTGGCAAAGCTCCAATGAATGTGCATTCAGTTCCCCCTCGCCGCCATAAATGTTGCGAGCCACAATATCCTTAATCACCTGGAAGAGCACACCATTCTCAAAATGAAGTCGATGATCTATGTGGGCACGCCTCTTTAAGTCTTGGGGATAGAGTTGATCATTTTTGGCATATTTGGCTACCATAAAGCATATGATAGCATGGCTGTCTATATACACCTCTCCATCTGTGTCCACGAAAACCGGTATCTGATGCTGGGGATTAAGCTGTAACAGGGGGAAAAAGTATTACATGGACAACTGCTAAGAAAGTGATAAATACCTTTAAAAACTCTTCGCTTAGATGTTCTTTCTTGGTAAAGTCAACAGGCCTAGAGAAAGTGGGGAAATTGTGAAAATACAAGGTCGAATAAGTAAGTTAAAGTGCGCTGTTGTGAAGCAGTTTCCCCAAATACGGGGTCGAAAGTAACGGTAATAGTAGTCGCTTTCTTACTTAAGCTCCATATCCAAGCCAATCATTTTGGCCGTTATCATACAAGCCCGGGCTGGTGGACTAAACAGAGCATAGTACAATGTGGGCTTTGCTTTGGACATTTTAAATATCTTTACAATTCTTAGATCGTGATCAATTTTATGTTGCCAACTTGTTAGCGATGGCAAAACAAGGTACACAACTATCGATATCTATCGAATGGGTTGATCGCACCTATCGATGACACCGTCTATCGACTTCGATGGCGTATAACAGAGCACTTTTCCTTCGGAGACAGTACTGGTTGAGACAGTATGGGTTGAGACAGTACGGGTTGAGACAGTACTGGTTGAGACAGTATGGGTTGAGACAGTATGGGTTGAGACAGTACGGGTTGAGACAGTACTGGTTGAGACAGTATGGGTTGAGACAGTACGGGTTGAGACAGTACTGGTTGAGACAGTATGGGTTGAGACAGTACTGGTTGAGACAGTACTGGTTGAGACAGTACTAGTTGCGAATGTAAGCTTAGATTATGTACTTATGTATGTGACTGTATGGGTTGCTACAGTACGAGTTGAGACAGATACTGTTGAGACAGTATGGGTTGAGACAGTTCGGGTTTGTGTTAGCCTACTGTTGGGACAGTCCGATTTTCGGTTGCTACAGGAGATATTTCGAATTCAAATTTGAATATACTTTACCCGAATTTTTCGCATAACAGTTCCAGAATTGCGATTTGTATTGCAAATACTTTTGGGCCGTCCGATTTTCGGTCTCTGCGGGCGGCTATTTCAGTAAGAATGGAAAAATAGTTTAGCATTCTTTTTCGCATAACAGTTCCAAGAATTTGTTTGTGTTGCCTACTCTTGGGCTGGACGATTTTCGGTAAGAAAAATTAGTTTAGCATACTTTTTCGCTTAAGGGTTGCAAGCATTTATTTGTGTTGCCTTCCTTTGGGCTGCTCGATTTTCTAAAATTGTCGGCACTGGTCATCGATAACATTCAAAGCTAACGGACATTTGAATATAAACATTTTGAAGGCGATTTTGCTCAAAATTTATTTGACGCGTGTATTTGTGCTTATTTTTAAACTAAACACGTAACTAGTTTGTTTTTGTTTATGAAAAAAGCTTATTAGTTCAATGAAAAAACATAATATTTATAATTTGTTGTACATAATAGGTCAAGTTGAAATTCTTTGGGGTGTGCCACTTGCCGTTAGGCCCTATATGCAATATCGATTCTATGGCGAATCTAAAAGTTCAATAACCGAATCCTCGGGGTCTTTGCTTTTGGCCTTTGTTGGCGACTTGAATTCAGCTTTGTGCTCCTCTGAAAATAAAAAACAAATGTTTCGTTGATGCTCGGTTAAAATGAAAAGTTTTGTTTTTAAAAACTAAAATGTAACTTTCGTTAAAATAAAAATTAAATCCTCCGCAAGTAAAACAACGAATCAAACACATTTTTGTTTGCAAATTATTTAATGTGAATTCTTGTACATTTCTGTTGCATATAAATCATCAGTGTCGGTCATTCCTGTGGGGATGGGATGGTGTTTTTTTTTTGAGATCTCTTAAAATAATAGTCCAGCGTTTTCTTTGATTTCGAACCTAAATAAATGAATACAAAGATCAGGGATTGTATTTTGGTTTGTTTTATTATATGGTAAGTTTTCTTCTTTTGTTTTATTATTTTTATAATCGAGTTTATACTTAATCTGATTTGTTTTCCAGTTGGGGGTTTCTTTAAATAGTGAACAGAAAAGAGACAAATACGTAAAGTTAATGCCATTTATCATCGTGCTGCCGCTGCCTTTGCCATTCCAGATGCATTGCAAACAGCAGATCAATGTCTAAAATTAACTTAATTTAACTTAAAATCAATGCAGCAGTGTCTGGGCTAACGCCACCTCCGCCATATGCATAGGACAACATTTGTGTAGTTTGTAAGGACTTACAGAATAACATTTGATTTAGATTTTTATATAATTTAATGATATAAATGTGGTGTAGTAGGGCTATTTGTTGTTAAATTAATTAGTTCATATAAATATATATGTGTGTGTGGGGTAGGTAAATAAACGTATGGGTGTGTGTGTGTGAGTATAAATAGCGCAGAATAGTAAAGTAGACAACCACAAATATAATAATAACAAATTAAACGTGAGATAAAACTTCACAATAGGTTGTTTGGTAGGAGATGGTGGTGACCACCTTGTTATTGCAGTTGGGAGTAGGTGGTAATAGGCAGGCACCGCAATAACTGGATTTTGTTGGAGAGGGGGACAAGGATGGGATTTATCTGCGCCCTGCAAACACAAAAAAAAAAAATAATTGATTTGCCGTGAGAAAATAGCCTCTGAGATGAGAATATTGAGTTATAAATGCCAGCAAAGAAATTGAAAAGAAAGCGACAAGAAATGAATGTGTAACCGTCTTCACTTGACCTTTCATACCGCTCTTCTCTGTGGAAGTTCATTTTTACATTCAAATTAACCGATTTGTATTTTTACGGACATCCGAAGTAAGAAATTTAGCCAACTTTGTCATATGTTTCGTCACCGTGGAACGTAAGAGTAGTGTGAGCAGTGTTGTTGTGTCAAGTTGATTTTTTGTAAAATCACGGTAACCCTTCCCAAATGATTGGAATGGAAAAGATCCCAAATGACACCTGCTTTTTCATTGCCAAAAGTAAAGAAATTGTTTCGTCGTTGGAAAACACTTCCAATCGACTCTTTCGGTGCATTCTCAATGCTGTCTGCTGCTCAAAGCTCAAAAGGCTTATCAGTGAGGTATTAGATCTTGTAGATCCTCCACAGACCAGATTCACATTACGACAGATCCTGGAATAGCCCTACTAGAAAGGCATCAAAACATACCACCTTTTTGTTGATTATATACAGGGGTGTCACAGAAATCTCTAGAGATTTTCGTGTAAACGATTGCACTTCGAACAAATCAGGGACTACTTTATTTGCGAAGCGCCAAGAATCAGACCGCCTACTAGATTACGTGGATGGAAAACCGTACGCTTCAAATCTACTTGACTTTGAGCAGGTGGTTTCAAATCTCTTAACCTTTGACATCTAATCTAGTAGCCGGGCATAATTTAGCCCCATAACATATAAATTCAAACAGCTTTCATATAAAATGCTGACGTTTATACGAAAACCTCTAGAGATTTCTGTGACACACCCGATTAATCAGCCTTTGACACACCGATATGGTCAAGGTTCTATGAAGCCCTGTCTACTTTTTGTATACCAGCAAAGACATTTGACTTTTCATGATGACGTTGAAAAGTACACATAGCTTCGTCAAAATAGGAAAGAATCTCTCCGCATGCCTTATCGTGTCACTTCTTCAATCTACAGCGAATTTACATAGTTTCCACAAATGTGCTGTTAAGCGTAACATTCAACTTCTCACCTCCTTGCAAAAAATGCAAGTGGCGAAATCTTAACTTTTGCATCTTCTTCCCTCAATTTCTGTATAAAACTTCTCGTTACGGTTTAGTTTGAAGTTTTGAAATTAAATGCGATTTGTTACCACTAACACCCTGACCAGCTAGGATTAAACTCTATTTGAAAATGTCAGACCTTTACCTTCACGCATTAAAAAGGTCTTCTTGGGAACTTGTCCCAAATATACTCAGAGAGAGCGAAATGTCGGCTGCTGAACCCTTCAGTCCAGATCAGGGCTCACAAAAAAGAGGCGGTGAAAATGCAACTGTCTCTCTAACACACAGTAAAGCATGATTTCGGCCTGCATTCGGCGTGCTTGGTTTTCAGCGGCCATGGCTGGATCAGCAATGCTCGTGCCTAGCCCCCAGGGGTCGAACACATTTAGCTTTTTACACATACACGAGCCAAATGCATGCCGAAGCTGATGCCAAGAAAGCAAACAGCTCTTCAGTAGCTGGCTGGAGTTCAAGGCAGTCAGGTCAAAGCTAGTTTACGGCGCTTGATTGCAACGAACGCTAGCTACTCTCTTGGCGTAAAGTCTTGGCATGCTTTCAACTTGTGTCTAGATCAAGGCTGACCAAATGGAGAGGACAGAAAAATATGGGTAATTGTTTACTTTAAGGTAACTTAACCCGAAAATTAATATTCCTTAATGGACAATTTACGCCCTCCAGCAATCTGACATAATTGTGGTGCAATTCGATACTCATTGCGAGCAGTGTGCTCGACGGGCACCACAAAGAAATCCCAATGCCACGATCGAGTTCATCAAAAACTCACTGGCCTTTTACAAGGCGATCACAGTTGTACTTATGACGTCCAATTTTGGTTTCGTCGACTTCCACGATATGGCCGGGACCTTCTTAAAGTAAACAATTATTGTAGCTTATAGAGCGCTCTTTTGTCACAACAACCAAAGTGCTAAATGAGCGCAAATGAGCATGTGTGTTTGGCCGGCCCCTGCTCTACTGCAAAACAAAAAGAAAATAAGTTGGGCTAATTTCTTGGACACCAGTGTAGCTTTACGTACGCTATTGCAGGGTGTCCCCTTACTGGAACACACAGAGCACCCTAGATCTGTTTTACACCCCATGCTAATCGGAAAAGTTCCAAGTCTAAAAAGAAGTATTTGCATACGATATTCGGCTGAAGCAACAATCCATTGGTTCTCAAATGAAAGAATTCTAACCCATGCACATGAAATACAAATCATAACGTGTGTGTGCGTGTTTAGTGTTCTATGGCCCTGAATTTGGAGTTTGCGATGAGGCTGCCGCAGCAGCCGCCACGGCAGCTAGATCCAACAGTTGAAAATGCTTTTGATCCGCCACCGCAGCGGCTAGAGATTCTAGTAGACTGGCATGAACGGCTGCTGCGTCTGCTGTCGTCTGTTCCTGTTGCATTTCAGGTGATTGTTGTTGCTGTGCTGGCAGGTTGGGATTGGGAGAGGATTCTTCTTTAGCAACAAAAGGAAGGAAGCACACAAAAGAGAGAACAGGGAGAGAGAAGATAAGAGAAGAGATGGGAGAGAGAGAGAGAGAGAACAAATAGAAATGCTCAAGTTACTAAGTACAGTTTATGACCAATTTTTGAACGATTCTACAGAAATTTATTAAATTTTAAAACAAAAATGGACCGAGCAATTTCATAAATAAATACATTTCAATCAATTTTAGGATGATACAAAAAAAAAACACAAAGTGCACAGAAAAATGAAACTAAATGCTGGCTGGTCTGTTGGATGCTCTGCTCCAAAAATCAACCCACATGGGGACGTCTTAATGTGTCCTTGGCGAATTTTTTGTTTTGTCTTGTTGTACTGTAAGAATATGCACGATTTTGAGTAAAAAATTCTGTTTATACAGGGCAAGAGTGCTGGGTGTTCCTTTTTATTCAGTTGCTCACTTAAAAATCTAATTTTGTTGATTAAATGGAAAGAAATTCCGAAAGAGAGTGGGCAACTAAACCAACCATCCCCAACACTACTTGACAAACCTTTCCACCTACCGTCGGGTCGAGACAACCGTAACTAGTGCCGATATGGATGAGGACTGCTCTGGGGGATTTCGAAATCTCTTTAAACCTACAAGAGATTTTGAAAAGAAATATATAAATGCTTACTTTCTCAGCAATGGGACTCTTCTTCCAGTCCCTCATAGAAACAGAGAGTGGTTCTGTTGTGGGTCTGCTTATCACCATCATCATTTCGTGGCATCCACTGCTTAAAGCCACACAACCAACCCTGAGACCACACAGTTCCCCAGACAATGGCCAATCCCAGCAGAAAACGGGCAAAGTAAAAAGCCTCGTGACGCAGCCAATGGATCAATTGCGGTGCATTATACACCAAATATTCCTCACTGGACTCAAGTAGGGCGTCCGTCACAGCCTCACAAATGAGATTCAAAAGTATCAGCAGCGGCACCCAGACTTGTAACAGTAGCAACTCCACCACATAGAGTATGATCAACAGCTCCAATAGCCAAATACCCAAACGCGGGGAGCAATTCCAACATGGACGCCAATGGCTCAGCAGGGACAGCAGCGACATACTGACCAAAATGGAAGCGGAATTTGGAACTAACACGCCTGCATTACAATTTAGGGCCGAAATAAGACTTAAGCTGTTCAGATGCATAAAAGCCCCAATGCCAACGATGGCCACGCGCTCAATTTGTTTACTAATCATGATTTCGAAATATTTACAATTTTTTTTTAGTATTTTTTTCTCCAAGTGCGTAGGAACTAATAAAATTGAAAATGGGACAAGGGAAAGGCTAAAAGAAAACACAAGGTCTGCTATGAAAATGAAATAGAAATACTAAAGCAAAATAAAATAGAAATCAATTCGAGCCTATGAATGAGGGCAAGGCTGGAATTTGTTTTAGTAAGCTGAGGCACACACAGGGCTCCTCACTCTGTGATGTGAGCTGGTTGCTTTTAAGTAAAAATGCAAAGAGCATACAATAAACTAGATGTGACATTTCATTACTTAACAAATCACGCAAGCCGAAGCGAATAGAAATTTAAAGTCTCATCTAGGTATTGCATGTTCTTAATAAAAAGTGAAAGTCTTGCCTGGCCAAAAGTTTCATGGGTTTAACAAAAACATAAAGTTTACAGGCAAATGTACACATTTTCTTAGTTCTATTTCAGAGATAATGCAAACCGCTTTTCTGGCCTGACTTGACAGAATTAAAACAAAAACTATTTTTCAAAATGCGTGCCAGATATAGTTTATGTAGTAGTTAGATTGTTATTACGGTTTGCAATTAATTTAATTGAGACCAAACCATAGTGAATTTTTCAGTGGAAAAGGGGTTTTTATCCCTTTGGGGATAAATTGAAATCAATACCATTTTAAAAGAGACAACAAAGCATTTCATTTTATAAATAGCCAGATAAAATACTGCCTCAGGATTCGCTCAGCCTAAAGACCCACAATTGGTCTTATTTAGAGCCTATTTTTATACCCTTGGAGAGGGTATATTAAAATTGTTCAGATGTTTGTAACGCATAGAAGAAAGCATCTCCGACCATATAAAGTATAAAAGTATATATATTCTTGATCAGCACGACGAGCTGAGTTGATTTAGCCATGTCCGTCAGTTTAAAAGCTATCTTAATCAAACTTTGCACGAAGACTTTTAGTACAAATACGCTGCACATTTGTCGGAATCGGCCAGATCGGATGACTATATCGTAAAGCTGCCATATAAACGATCGGTCGAAGAAGTAGTTCTTGTGAGAAAAACTTTTTTGTCTTCAACGCAATCGTCCCCAAACCTCGTATTTATAAGTTTTACAAGTTTTATGAAAATCAGACAACTATATATAGGGTTGTCAAAAAAGTCTTGCGGTATTTTCGCAAGCTTGTCTTTGCAAGCGCGTAGTTCTAGTTGTATTCGTCGCATCGGCTCACGCTAGAGCTTTTTAGAAAGCTCTTTTCACGCGCTAACACGTGTTTGATGTATTGTTGTTTGTTTTTACTCGTTCGTGAGTTATAGCGTCGCAAACATGGAGCAAAATAAAGAGAAAATACGGCATATTTTACAGTACTACTACGATAAAGGTAAAAATGCATCTCATGCTGCCAATAAAATTTGTGCAGTTTATGGACCCGATACAGTTTCCATTTCCACCGCACAACGATGGTTTCAACGTTTTCGTTCTGGTGCAGAGGTGATCGAAGATGCGCCACGGTCCGGAAGGCCTGTCGTCGAAAATTGCGATAAAATCGCTGAATTGATCGAAAGAGACCGGCATAGTAGCAGCCGTAGCATCGGCCAAGAGCTGGGCATGAGTCATCAAACCGTTATAAGCCATTTGAAGAAGCTTGGATTCAAAAAGAAGCTCGATGTATGGGTGCCACACGACTTGACGCAAAAAAGCTTTTTTGCCCGTATGGATGCATGAGAATCGCTTCTGAATCGCAACAAAATCGACCCGTTTTTGAAGCGGATGGTGACTGGCGATGAAAAGTGGGTCACTTACGACAACGTGAAGCGCAAACGGTCGTGGTCGAAAAGCGGTGAAGCTGCCCAGACGGTGGCCAATCCTGGATTGACGGCCAGGAAGGTACTTCTGTGTGTTTGGTGGGATTGGCAGGGAATCATCCACTATGAGCTGCTCCCCTATGGCCAAACGGTCAATTCGGACCTGTACTGCCAACAACTTGACCGCTTGAATGCAGCACTAATGCAGAAGAGGCCATCTTTGATCAACAGAGGCCGAATTGTCTTCCATCAGGACAACGCCAGGCCACACACATCTTTGGTGACGCGCCAGAAGCTCCGGGAGCTCGGATGGGAGGTTCTTTTTGCATCCACCGTATAGTCCGGATCTCGCACCAAGTGATTACCACCTATTTCTGTCCATGGCGAACGAGCTTGGTAGTCGGAAGTTGGCCATAAGAGAGTCCTGTGAAAATTGGCTCTCCGAGTTTTTTGCCAATAGGGAAGCGAGCTTCTATAAGAGGGGCATTATGAAGTTGGCATCTCGTTGGGAACTCGTCATCGAACAAAACGGTGCATATTTGACTTAAATCGCATTATTATAACCAATTTTATGAACAATTGAAAATGCAATAAAAATACCGCAAGACTTTTTTGAAAACCTTATATTATAGCTGCCGTACAAAAGATAATTATGAAAAAAACGTCTTAGTAGGAAAAACTTTTTAGTTGTCAATGCTATCGCTCCCAAACTTGTTACAGATCAATATTATATGCTACCATACAATTCTGCTAAGTTCGACGACTATAGCACATAGCTGCCATAGGAACGATTGGTCGAGAAAATAGTTCTAGTGAGAGTAATTTGTCAAAATTTGAATAATATATCGTGCATATAACAAACTGGCAGGCATTTGTTATATATCTCCATGGGTATATAAACTTCGTTGGATCCGAAGTTAGCTTGCCTCTAGTTTTAAAATAAAAATCCGTTTTACTTTGGTTTTATTTTTTTTTATGTGTGTACGACGGTCACGTTCGATATCAGTTAATAGAACCATGTGTCAGTCTGTCAGTATAATTGCATCGATTTTAGACACTACCGGACTGTACTGTTTCTGTGAATTGCCCATATATTATCCTATGCCAAATATCCATTTATTCTAAATAGAATTGGTCGTGACCAGAGCGGAACTAGTGCAATATTCCGAAATTTTTCTGGTCCCGATATATTTTTTTGGAAAATCAAAAACACTGCGAACCATCAACTTGTATTTTTTATACACTTGAAAAGTGTATTATAATTTTACCCAGATGTTTGAATCTCCGGCCACATAAAACCGACGAGTTGAGTCGATTAAGCTTTGTCCGTCCGTCTGTCTGTCTGTTTCTACGCACACTAGTCCCTCAGTTTTGAAGCTAGCGAGCTGAAATTTTGCAAAGAGTCTTCTTTCGTCTACACGCTGCTAATATGTCGGAACCGACCGGATCGGATGACTACTTCTTGTAGCTGCCATACAAATGATCGGTCGAAAAATGAGTTTTATTGAGAAAAACTGGTTTTTTCTTAATATTACCGCTTTCAATCACGGTTATGGATAATATTAAATGTTTTTAAGCTGATCTGCGAAGTTTGGTCGAAGTCGCTAACCGTTGAGACAAGCGATTTCAAGTGTATAAAAACTTCGGCACGGACAAAGTTAGCCTTGCCTTTCTCGTTTTAAATATTTTCTAACAGTTTTGTGATATTAGTATTAGGAATAGACGTGGTCGGGATCGGATAGGGACGGAAAACACGTGGTCGGAATCGGGACGGGAACGAATTTTCTTTCCGCGCTCATCTCTAGTGCATACTGCAGGTAACTAGGGCGTGTGCGCTTGTACATGTGTGTGTTTTATTGTGTATTGAAGACTCGACTACAGCGTTTTTAGTATATTTAATTCTGAAAGCTTCTTGAAAAATCAAGTAACAAGTCAACAAAATTGAGAAATATGAGTGAAATTGCAGAATCTTTTGACACCAATGCACTTTGTTATCGTGGTTGCCGGCATTCCGCTCATACTCGTTGCTATTTCCTTATCTGTTTCTGCCGGACAAGTTAGCGGCTCGATGTATTCCATTGAAATTTTTAATTGTCTCAGAACTGACGCAGCCGTAAAGATTAGATGGAATGTGACGAAATAATTCCGACTGCACTTAAAGTGTTTTACATTTTGCCCAGAAGATAATAACACATTAACAGGGGTGTTCTAGAAATCTCAAGAGATTTTCGTATAAACGATTGCACTTCGAACTAAACGGGGACTACTTTATTTGAAAAGTGCGAAGAATCAAACCGCCATCAAATCTACTTGGCTTTGAGCAGGCGGTTTCAAATCGCTCAACTTTTGTCATCTGATCTAGTAGCCGGGCATATTCGAGCATCTCAACATATAAATTTAAATAGCTTTCATATGAAACGCTAAAGTTTACACGAAAACCTCTAGAGATTTCTGGAACACACCCGTAAGAAAATTTTTTTAACGCATTTCAATCCATATCGAAGATGAAAATGAATCAGAAATACAATTAGTTAATATTGGGAATTTTTTCAAGCGACGCGACCACTTTTCTTAATCAAATCTCTTTATGGCTATAACCCATTTTTGATTCGTTCGTCCTTAATTTGTTTAACACTGTTTTCTTAGCCTTCTCTGCTACGTCCCTTCAATAAGTTATTACTCGCTAAGTTGATACCTACTTAAACAATTTTTTTACCCGCGAAACACACCTTATGCTTGACTTTGTTTTCGAAACTGCTAAAAGTTTTCAGAGTTTTTGCAGTCTTGCTTTCAATTTGTAATAATAAATATTTCGGTGAATACTAAATAGTTTGCCTTAAGCCTAGTACGGAGGGCGTTCAAATTTTTCTTTAAAAAATTCGCCTGATATTTCTTTTGTGGAATATAAACCGAAAACCGAAAATAAATAAATTGACCAGCTGATTTGTGTTTTGCCTTAACTATAAGATTTAAATAAAATGAGGCACTATGCACAACATGGATGAAGTTGCAATTGCAGTGGCAGCTGTTAAATTGAAGAATGTGAGCAAGACTTCAGAACTGGATTCGCCTGTTGTCAAAAATCAAATGGTCTGCATTATAATTGTTTTACTTCCATTTGGAACATCATTCAGGGCGAGGACCCCACATGGCTCCATTTGTGCATTGCGACGTGCCCTTCAACATGACAAGATTCCATCATGGCGCAACTGCTTCCCAAACACTTGTTGTAATTGCGGTGTCCAGTTGCTTGTCATCCGTGATGTCCCACAATCAAGCATTGTTTTTCACTGCATCAATTAATGCATTTTTGTCGTCATAACTGAAATTTTGGTACTTTTGCCTTGACTTTTGACAATTGACACAAGGAATAAATGACTGCACGATCAGGCCTGTTCCCGTTTCCGATTTCGATTAAATCATGCGGAATCGGAATTGTTAAATGTTCTTGCTTCCAAAAACCGACTGTGATATTCGACTTTTAACTTTCAAATCCCAATTACCTTCAATCGATTCTCTGGTTGGCATCAAGATTCAATCGAATTCTTAAATGGTTTCAGAGAAATTTCATCTCTTACCAATTCCGATTAATCGGATTCGTAAACGGGAACAGGACGGAATATCTCTTGAAGGAAAATCAGCTGTTCGATACAGTCCACATGGTTCATCGATCTGGCAACTCTTAAAATGCCTTGTGTGTATTCCTTGGCTTTCTGCGTACCAAACATCAGAAAGAGGCAAGGAAAAATTAATTAAGCAATTTTTTTAATATGGAGTTTGACAGCTGAATGAAAATTCGAACGCCCTCCGTACTAGGTTTTACACTTAAAGTATTAAATTTAAAGGTTTAATTCAAGAATCAGACACACAACTTATCAAACGCATTATTTCGATTCGGCCTAAAGATGGGCGCGGAAATAAATTTCAGTCCCTTCCCTACCGTTTCGTCCCGAATTCTAGCCAATCTAGACTTTCGTTCTACCTCAATATTACAGACTTCAAAATTAAATTTTAAATCAATTGGGAATAGTTGTTAAAATATTAAATATTATTAAATGCTTACTAATAATAAAACCATCTTAAAAGTCATTAGATATTTATATTTGGGGACAGAATCTTTGTAATAAAATTAGCTAGTAGACGAGTGAGTGCCTTTCTTTCAGTATTTTGTTGGTTTTATATTAAAATCTATTGCTTTTGTGAGATTTAAGTTTTGGGATTTGACAATTTTCTTCGTCCCAACTATTTTAATGCGCGCAGCCATTTAAGGATTAGGCGAGACCCGTCACTTGTGTTGAGGGGACGCAAACTGTTCCAAGTCAATAGTCGAGTGACCTTTACTTAGCATTTCTAAAACGTATTTTACTTTCAAAAAAAGTGACTCAAATATAACAGTTTTAGAAGAATCTTAAACTGGCCGAGCTCTAACGGTTTGCATCTCTCTGTTCATTTTTTTTTTTTAAATAATTTAATTTATATTTACACAAACTTCATTTCTGTCTCGGGACCTTTTTGATTTTGTTCGAACCTTTGGCTAAGCGAAAACTTCACTGAGAGAGTGGGTAAGTGTGTGTGTGTGTGTGTGTGTGTGCGGGGGAGGTATGGAAATTCTTATGTCTATAACCTAATCAGCGATTTATAAATTATTTATAATAAAATATTTCTTTTGCTATACAGGAGTTACGATTGATTTTTGTTTTTGTCTGGCTTATTGCAAAAATGGATCCAACGTACCAGTTTGCTGCGACTGCTGTGCTGGCGTTATGGCACGTTGGCCACCACCACCGCCGCCACCATTCGATGTTGAACTGGCAGCGGCTTGTTTAGCAGGTGGACGTCGCTTGGCCAGCGGCATGTCGTCATCTGAGTCGCTGAGTGTAAGATCCACCTGTGGACGAGAAAAAAGGTCTTTATTTCTGGGCAGATTGAAATGGCATAAAATACAAATCTTACAGTCTCGCTGTTGGACGTCGACGTAGGCTGATCATCTGGCGCAGGTGATAGGTCTCTCTTAACGGGTTTGGCATCATCGGCAATCACCTCTGTTTAAAAGAAATTCAACATAAAACTGGAGTCTGTCGATCCCTTTGGTTTTCACCTCTTACCAATATCATCTGAGATGACCTCAACCTTTTGAACGGGTTTCGATGGTGTGTCTAAAATTTGTGCCTCACTGCGCAATCCTGGTGTGCTCCAGGAGCCATCCTGATGCAATTGAATCTCAGTGTCATCGCTTTTGAGTAGCGACGATCCTAATACCTCTTGGAAGTAGCTGTAGGAAGAGATTGGAGTGAGAGGTTGGCCATTGAATTGAACATGAAAACCTACCCATCGATAACCAGATTGTCGTAGATGGCCGCTTTATCGCACACCGGACAGTTCCAGGTGGGCTTGCGCTCATTCATTTGCAGGTAGAGACTGGCGTCAAAGCACTGCAAGTGCGAACAGGTGGAGGCGCGACATGGCAGCAGCATTTTCATTTTTCCCAGCGGACAATTGAGCGATACCTTCAGCATGGTGGTGGCTATCTCACAGTCGGCATCTTCGGTTAGCTTTTCTTTGACTGCAATTGTAAGGACGGATTAAATAACTGAGCTGGGGGTAGGGGCTGGGAGAGGGGACATACTTAGGCCACGTGTGTAGTCCGCTGGCTTCACGCCTTTGGTCTTCATGCGCTGCAAGAGTTGTGCGGAGGTTAACTTTTTCACCAGATATACGGCCAGGCAGTAGCTGCGCGTGTAGTCGGGACACCACTGCACCATTATGGTGTTGGTCACCGTCGGCGACAGTTTTACATTGGACGTCACATTCACGGGTCGTGGCGGACGTTTGGGTTCCACATTGGGGCGATTTGTTGGAATGACATTCTGTGGGGATTAGCAAATGTTGACCTCCGTCTATAGATTGGGGATAATGCAACACTTACAGGTAACTGACACAATTTGTTGTTGACTTTCACGTTCACATTGGGCGGAAAGCAATCCTCCTGATCGCAAGACGTTTCCACTAGGCAGAATCGTAGCTGCACCTGAATCGCGTGCTCGACCTTGGAGCTGTTTCGTATATCCCGATTCGAGGCTATTTCCGTGGCTTGCTGTGGCGTCAGCGTAAAATAGAAAGGCACCTCCTGCACGCGCTGCGTATTCCGTGGCACCAGGGTTGACGGCTTGATCAGGGTGCCAAGCACATCATAAAAGGCCAATTTTTTCAGTCGTACATCCGGATGGATTGGCAGCTGCGAATTGATGCTGTGTGTGTGCAGAAAGGGCATCACATTGCCGGGTGCATTGCCCGCTACGGGCATCTGGCCACCTGGCACTTGGGCAGGTGCTCCGCCCACAAGACCCGCTGGATTTGGCTGCACCGACGGTGGCAGCTGCATGTGCGAGTACATTCTGGTAGGATCGATGTACTGCAGCGTGGCGTTTTGTTCTTGAACCGATTGGGCGTAAACTTCGTGTATCTTGGGCGCGAGCAGATCCAAGTTGGTGCGCAGGAACGAGATGATGCGACTTTGAAGATCGGTTTTTCGGCCAGCGAGGGAAACGTTTAGAAACGATAATATTTTTTGCAGCTCAACGACGCGAAGCATCTGCACCATTTGCTCACATTCCTGGAAAGGAGACAAAGATAATAAACCGTTTGTCAAAAAGCGGGACTCCACACGCACACGCACACACACACACAAACACACTCGTATATACATGTATGTATGCATGTAAAGAGCGTGAAGAAAGTGCGTCCGGGTCAAATATTTTACAGTTTGAGGAAGCTACAAAGGAAAATTGTCTATACCTAAGTGTGGTACCTTTTCTTGACACTTCCACTTGCACTTTATGGCAAAATTTCGCCCCGATTTGAAAATTTACCTGACTGTGACACAATGGCGTTCCCCAAAACTGCCTTCATTTTTCTGCAACCATACGCTTAATCCGATAGCGTCTTTCAACAGCTTAAACTATAACAATTTACTTATATTAACAAGTGTGTTTTGCTAAATTCTTTAACAAATAACACCGCAGATCTGCACAAACACACACGAATGCTTCGGTCTGAGGAAATATGGCGGATGACAGTGTTGTAAAAGGTGCCTACATGACCGATAGCGCCGATGACAAAAAATTCGGCCGGTAAAGTGACATCGATAGGTTCTAGAGTTTATACGAGAAATCCTTTAGGTAAACACAGGAAAGCCAAGAGCCAAGCCGAAATAAACTGATCCGGGGATCTGTCACAACGGACCCGCCTTACAAATGCCCAAATGAATTAGATCCCGTTGAGCATTAAATACCTTGAGAAATCACGATAATCCCAAGATCGTAATATCTTGCCGCATAAACTAACAAGCGTATGCTTATCAATTGTTCACTTTGGAAAAAACTTAATACCTGAATGAAACAGAAGCGGCGAAGCCTACCTTGTATTTGCCAGCGTCAAAGTGAGTTGGCGCCGCTGATGTTTGTGGCTGTGAAATGTTTGTTGCATTCTCCGCCGCCTGCGTCTTCTGCGTCTGCGAGCGAGTTTTTCGCATTACAATACACAAATGTTTATTACTTTATTTCGATCAACACAATGGTCGTGTCTTGAACGGCATTTGTTGGGTTGCCCGCGTTACACAAAACTATAAACAATTTGAAGAGTATATTACAAATATTATAAAAAATTCTAATGGTGGTGTGTTTAACTCGGCATCGCGTTGTTGATGATATGCGTCAAACCAGCGACGGATATTTAGCGACGATTTGGAACGATGGAGTCTGGAACACTGGGGCAGTTTTTATTTTTAATATTTCACGGTAATTAAAGACATAATTGAACAACTGCAAATGCAGAAATGTTAAGTTGTTTTAATTGGGCGCGGAATGGATTATAGCTTTTTGGGTATTGAAAATCAAGTGTTGAAAAATTGTGTAGAATATAGAAGAATATCTTTTTAAGAATTGTGCGTAAAATTTTTATTTCGTTAAGCATTCGACCTCAAAATCGTCGCGACGATTTAGGCAGACCATTTTTTCACAATTCAAATGATCCCATATCGATAGGAATATGAACTGGTTCCGCTACTGCGCTGGTTCAATTTCTGGCGCGGGCCAAATTCTTTTGGAATTAGTGCATTTGGTGTGTCTACAAAACATCACTTTTCTCCCAAACGCTCCACATAATTTTAACCTTACTTTTGCTAAAATGCTGTCAAAAGCATGACGAATTCACATGTATACCGTGCATTGCGCTACGCGAGCTGTAAATCGAGATATTTGTAAACATTTGTAGTTCTATGCCAAACAGAGCCAAAATTACAGATTCCGTCGTTCCAAATCGTCGCTATTTTGACGCATATTTGTGGAGGGATGTCAATGCCGTATCGATCATTTTTTTAAGGTTGAGCGATAGATTAAAGGCAATTCAATATCGATACTTTTAGCGGAAACACTAAAAAAATTCAAAAGCTAAACTAAGCCACAAGTACTAAGTACTTACACGCTATGCATTTATTTATTTTTACAAATATGGTTCTAGCTAGTACAAGAGATGTGGTACAAAAATCCGGCACACTACAACGCTTGGCGTTTCGTTCCACCTAAAATAAGTCCATGTCGCCACAGTTTACATCCAGAAAGTCGTCATCATAACTAACTAGCTCCTTGGCCGCAGCTGCGGCTTTTGATGTCGAAGGCAGTTCCGAATTGTCCTCGAGATTGATGTTAAACTCGTGTGGTCGATACTCGGGACTGCTGCCCTGTTCGTGATTAACGGGCGAAGGCGGTGGATTTGATACTGTAAACCAAAAATGATAAATGGGTTTACATTGCTTGTTCCCAGGCTCACTCACAGTTTCCGGGCTGATTTTCAGCGGCACTCAGCTCCTTGCGTGAGTTCAATGAAGGCAATTCGGTGCTCTGTTTACTCAGACATTTCTTCAACTCCTCCACTTTGCGGTCACGCATTAGCGACTCAATCTGTTTCCTAGATTTGTTCAGATTCTGCCGATCCTCGCTGAATATGGACTTTTGTTGCTCGGGTGTGATCTTGTCATGATGTTTCAGCAGGAAAAGGAATACACCACCGGGTGTACGTCTTCGCTTGCCATTCTGTAAAGGAATTAATGGATGAGTTACTCTACATTGCACATCCCCTTGGCCGTCATTTACCTTAATCATCATGCCGCCATCTGCTTCAATGCGCTGGGTTTCCCTATACAGCTCCAGAGACAAATCTACGCCTAGAAGCTCCACCACGCGCACTGAGAACCGCAAGGAAAAGGTCAATCTTATTCATTTTCTGTTGTTGTTTTACTCACCCATCAGCTCGTCCTTATCCTCGTACAGTTTGCTTGCTATTTCCCTGGCCAAATCTGAGGGTTCACGTATGCCCAGCTCATTTAGGTCGAGTATGTGTCGAGGCTCACAAGAGTTGTCCGACGAGCCACCACCACTTGTGGAAGAAGTCCCTCTTCTCGATCGATGCCCCAGACGGTTCTTGACCGCTCCCCGCTGCGGATAATCGCCTGGGGCCCGACTTGACATTCGGCCTCGTTTATGGGCTGGATGGGAGGACGTGGACTGCTCATCCTCTGAGGAATTTGAGAGACGACGCTTTAGAGTGTTCTCTCCGTTGAGCCGGTACTTTAAAGAAAAGTCATAGTTTTCCACATTCCGATCGCTGCTGCTGCGGGTAACATCACAGCCACGCATGTTCTCGCTGAGCGCCTCTTCCTGCAGGGCAGCTGTCCATACATTGTACTTCTTGTACCGTGCCCGATTTGGCTGCATATCAGAGTCTGTGGGCGGCGGTGGAACACGCATCATGACCGTTCGCCTAATTCGCTTTTTGTGCTGCTTCTTCTGCCCGGCGTCGGTGCGCAGCTTCTTGATGCAGCCTTCCTCGGAGGATTCGCCCGACGAGGAGTCACTATTGGATTGTGATTCATCGTCGAGAGCTCTTGGAATTGGGTGGCCAGTTACCAAAGGTGGTTGGTGGACACTGACACTCGGTGTGGCTGTGGGAGCAACAGCGGGTGTGGGTCGTTGTAGCGGAGTATAAATGTCATCGTCGCCGCCGCTTTCTGACAGCTGGGGAAGGGAAGTTTCGGAATTATTGCTGGCATATTAATATAAAACAAGATTTACTTCTCCATCCTCCAATTCCAATTCAGTAGTTTCCATCATGTCGTTGCCGGACTAAGTCAGAGTTAGCGTTTACGTGATTGTGTTGCCAGACTGAGGCTCTGAAAACTTATCGTAAAACTATCGAAACACAGCGGGTGTTTTGCAACACTGCCTAGATGAAGAAGACGACACGTGCATTTCGTTAAAACTTAATTTCGGTTTCATTAAACTTGGCTCACCATGGTGCGGCCCAATAACAATCAACTGCCGGAGAATCTCCCACAGTTACAGAACCTCATCAAACGAGATCCCGAATCCTACAGCGATGAGTTTCACATTCAGTATCAACATTTTCTCAGCCTTCTCGGTGTGTTTGCTTTGAATCCCGGTGAGGAAAACAAATCGCTGGATGACATTGTGATGTTCATTGCCCAGGTGGCGCAATGCTATCCGACTGTGTGCAACGAGTTTCCAAAACATTTGTCCGATCTGCTAAAGAACTATGCCACCGTCTTGGATCCCGCCATGAGGAACTGCTTTGTCAAGGCTTTGATACTGCTGCGCAATAAAAATCTGGTGCCAGCTTTGGACATACTGGAGCTGTTCTTTCAGCTGCTACGCTGCCCGGACAAAAATCTGCGTACCTTTCTACAGACGCACATAGTCACCGATATCAAGAATATGAATGCCAAGCACAAGGATATGAAGCTGAACTCGGTAAGAATCAAGGGGGCTCGCACCATATTCCCAAACTAACTAGAATGTAATTTGTTTTTAGAGCCTGCAAAATTTCATGTACTCCATGCTGAAGGATGCCAATCCCAAGGCAGCAAAGATGTCCGCTGATATAATGATCGAGTTGTACAAGAAGAACATTTGGAATGATGCGAAAACAGTGAATGTCATTGCCACGGTGGGCTGCTTTTCCCAGGTAACCAAAGTCCTGGTTACATCGCTGAAATTCTTCTTGGGTCATGACGAGGAAGATGAAGAAAATTCCGATTCGGACAGTGAGAAGGAGGTGGACTTAAAGGGGGCTCTGATGGCCAATCGTGTCACCAAGAAGACCAGAAAAGGACAAAAGCAACTCCAGCAGATAAAAAAGCAAGCCGTAAAGGCTCAGAAAAAGAAGAAGAATGCTCCAGCCTTCAATTTCTCGGGCATACACTTAATTCACAATCCCCAGGGTATGGCTGAAGGCTTGTTTAAGCAGCTGCAGGGTTCAAATGAGCGGTTCGAGGTGAAACTAATGCAGCTGGATGTCATCTCCCGCTTAATTGGCATACATGAGTTGTTCCTCTTTGGCTTTTATCCATATGTAACTCGCTTTCTGCAGCCTCATCAACGACAGGTTACCCGTGTGCTGCAATTTGCTGCCCAGGCCTCGCATGAACTGGTTCCAGGGGACATAGTCGAGCCTATACTGAAAACCATTGCCAATAATTTCATTACGGAACGTAATTCCAGCGATGTGATGGCAATTGGTTTGAATGCCACACGTGAGATTTGTATGCGTTGCCCTTTGGCCATGGGCGAGGATCTGTTGCAGGATTTGGCCATGTACAAGACATATAAGGAGAAGTCTGTAATGATGGCCGCTCGTTCACTAATCACACTTTATAGGGAACAGCTGCCGGCTTTGCTGCACAAAAAGGATCGCGGTAGGCAGACAGAGGCACAGGCTGAGCGTAAGGTACGGGCCTATGGAGAACGTGAAGTGCATGATACAGTTCTAGGAGCGGAAGCTCTGCTCAAGGACTCCAAAACCATTGATATTGAGAGTGATGAGGAGACCGACTCCAATGATGGCGAGTGGGTAACTGTTACACATAGCGATGGTGAGGGAGGTAAAGATGAAGGCAAGAATGAGGACGACGAGGAGGAAGAGGATGAAGACGACGACGAGGACTCAGATGATGATGACGGCGAGGATGAAGAGGCTGACGAGGGTGTTGAAAGTGACCAGGAGTTGAGCAAAACGAAAAAACAGAAGTCAGACCTCAAAATTCTTAACCAAAAGGAAGCCGCCCAAGAGTTGGCCCTGACGCGCATCTTTACGGACGAGGATTTTAAGCGCATCAATGCCGCCAATCTGAAGAAGACTGTCACCAGTGCCCGTAAACGTCCCCTGGAGCAGGATCGTTCCGAGTTTGTTAAACTCAACAGCATCGAAATGATATTTAAAAAACGAAAGCACGACAAAGAGTCGCGCCTGGAAACGGTTCAGGCTGGTAGGCAGGATCGAGAACGTTTTGGCTGGAAGGATGGACGGGTAAACGAACATTGCTCCAAGACGAATCGTGAGAAGCGCAAAACCAAGAACTTTGGCATGTTAAGGCACAAGGCGCGCTCCAAGGTGAAGAAGAGTTTCCGGGACAAACAGCAGGCTATGAGAAAGCATCTCCTGCACCAGAAGAAGATGAAATAAGCTAGAAAAGTTTATTGGAAAAATATTGTAATAAAATATTTTAATTAAAAAATCAAAAAAATTTCCTTCGCGTTGTGGGAAATCTCAAATCAGCAATTCTACAAAGGGAAAGGTATAAATCAAAAGATTATGTAGATGTCTTTGCCTACCAACCTGGCCAATTTAGAATCCTCTAGTGTTTCCTTATTATCGCCTTTGTTCTCCTTATTCTCTTCCGAGTCGGAATTAAGATTCCATAGTTCCAACTTTTGCTGCAGCTCTGCAAACATTTTTGAACCCTCCTCCGGCTCGTCACTTAGCATTTTGTTTACCTTTTCCTCATAGGCACGCTGCTGACTGACCAACTGCTCCTCGTGTTGCATTTGCATTCGTTGTAAATGTGTGGCCAAAGTCTTTAGCTGCTGCTGTTGCTCCTGCAGTTCACATTTCTGGTCATCTAGGGTGACTCTTTGCTCCAGTATTTTATGGGCCTGCTCTCGCCTTTGCTGGACTAGAGTCTTTAGCAGTTGTTTGCTCATGGCACGCGATTCACTGATGCTTTGCACACACTCTGGTAGAACATGCAAACGGTGGTCCAAGTTTGTGGAGCTTATCTTTTGCTGCAGATCTGCTATTTGGGCATTGCGCATTTCCAGTTCCTCTTCAAGGCAGGCAAAGAGTTTTCCCTGCTCTTCGGTAGGCTGCAGATTTTTTTGCATTTCCTGGCATTGCGTAAAGATGAGAGCTCGATCCTGTAAAAGCTGATCCAGGCTATGTTCGGCATCGATTAGGGAAAATATGATATCCAATTCTCGTTCCACCCAGGCATCCAGCTTGGTGGGACGTTGGCGTAGCGTATGAGACGAGGTTTGACGTTCCAAGGCTTCCTTAAGTCTGTCATAGGGAGGAAAGAGTTGAAAAACAAGAGCTTAAGCTGTATTTACCAGAGATTAAAACCGTAACCGAAACCGTAACCCGTAGCCGTTGAAAACACTTTAAAATTTTAAACCGAAACCGTAATCGTAACCGAAAAAATATTTGTTTATATCCGTAACCGTATAACATTTATTTCTTAACATTTATTTTTATACCGTAACCGAAACAAATATATGGATTAATTTCGGTTTTTCCTCTTTTATTAGAATGTTCGATCAGATGTATCTGACAAAAAAAATATTGTTGAGCTTGACCTGTATACTTGTGTCATTAATTGATTAAGGTAGGTACTAAGACGCGGACAATTTTGTCGAAGCCGAAAATGACCAGAAAACAGCCAATAAAGTTTGACGTTGTGTTTAATATGCGGGCTAATTCAATTAAAATAGTTGCTTATATAAAATTAGTAATGGAAATCAATTGGGAAAATTTAGAGGTGGTGCCATGGGCCATTATATATAATATTTTAAACAGAAAATCCCAAAACTCTTACATTGTTATCGAATAGTGGTACAAAAGTAAGCTTTCAATAAAACATAAGTAGAGAACGATCAGCTGCTTAGGTAAGAAAATATTAACCAAAATGTGCTAATTGGGTTGGCATAAGTATTTTGACAACATTTTAAAATTAGTTTATTCTCAGTGCAGGACCTCAAATGCTAAAAAGTATGATTGTTCCTAGACAAGTTTTTTACACTGAACCAGAATCAGGCTTTAGAAATT